>CM069917.1:74416662-75126933 GCA_036172215.1 Camellia granthamiana
TGATTGGTTAGAGGCATGAAAAGGATGGCTTATACTTTCTAGACACTAATAGCCCTCCTCGTTCTACTTTTGCTGTTTTGAGTGCTACCGTCTCCTCTGCAGTGGCATTTTTGCTTGGGTCATCCGGTTTCGGCCAAGCTCAAGTTACCCATCCCAGGCTTGAGTCATGTGTCTAAACCTAAGTGTGATGCTTGTCAGCTTGGAAAGCATCACCGTAGTTCGTTTCCTAGTCGTAGTGTTAGTTGTGTGTCCGCTTCTTTTGATGTAGTCCATACAGACATATCGGATCCCTCGGACCCCCACTATTAATAGCTAGCTTTATTTTGTTATTTTTGTGGATGATTACTCTCGAATAACTTGGTTATTTTACTAAAGCAACGGTCTGAATTTTCTCAAATAATTTTTAAGTTTCTTTTATATTTTTTGATAAATAATAATTTTAAGTTTTATAATGAAATCTTTACTCAATTTGGGAAACGTATTAAAATATTTCAGTCTGATAATACCTTAGAATATATGCAGTCTATTATAAATCTTTTTTGTGTTGATCATGGTATTATTCATCAGACTAATTGTGTTCATACCTTACCCCAAAATGGTGTTGCTGAGCGGAAACACCGCCACTTGTTTGATGTTGCTTGCACATTGTTGTTTAACATGCACATTCCCAAACAATTTTGGGGTGATACTATGCTCACTACTTGCTCTCTTATTAACTGCATGCCCTCGGTTGTTTTACAGAACCAATCTCCCTTCTCTTAGTTATACCCTGACTGTCCCCTACTTCCTGTTTCTCCTCGTATTTTTGGTTGTGGCCTTTGTCCATGTCTTGGATCCAGGTCTAGATAAGTTATCTCCTTGTGCTCGCAAGTGTGTTTTTAAGTTATTCTCATATTCAGAAAGGTTACCGGTGCTATTACCCTGAGTCATGTCAGTTCTTTGTAAGTGCTAATGTTACCTTTTTTTGAGTCCACCCCTTTCTTTTCTTCGTCTGGGGAGCAATTATCAGCTAATCTTATATCTTGTCGTGAGGAAAAGCCATCATCTCCCACACTTACTCTTCTGGTGACTTGTGTTTCCTCGTCCTATGTCTCCCCTTCCACTAGTGTCAATTCCTCTTCTTCACCTGCATCTCTCCAACTTTATCAGCGGTCCCAAGATCGTCACATTGTTTCTTATGGCCCGGCCAGTTCATCTTCTTTGTTAGAGGCTCTTGCACCTCCTACCATTGTGAAATCTAATGATCTTCCCATTGCTTTGCATCGAGGTAAATATGCTTGCACACAACATCCCATTGTCTATTTTGTTTCTTCTTATCGTCTTTCAACTAGTCTTCACTCCTTTGCTTGTAGTTTATCTTGTCTTTCCATTCCATCTTCTTGTGAGCAAGCTATGTCTATGTCGAGTTGGAAGCATGCTATGGATGAGGAAACGAGTGCTCTTCATCAGAATCAGACTTGGGAACTTACCCCTTTGCCTTCTGGGAAACCTATTGTCGGTTGTCGCTGGATCTATACTATCAAATATCTTCCTAATGGTACTATTAAGAGGGTTAAGGCTCGCCTAACGGCTAAAGGCTACACACAAACCTATGGTGTTGATTATCTGAAGAACTTCTCCCTTATGGCTCACCTTAACTCTGTTCAGATTCTACTGTCTATTGTCGTCAGCTAGTCCTAGCATTTATATCAGCTTGATATAAAGAATGCTTTTCTTCATAGTGATCTCTACGAGGAGGTCTATATAGATCAGCCGCCTGGCTATGTTGTTCCTGGTAGTGAGAATGTGGTTGTCGATTGCGGAAGGCCTTGCTGGTCTCAAGCAATCTCCTTGTGCTTGGTTTGATCGCTTCAATACCGTTGTGCTTGCATATGGGTTCTGCCATTCCACTTCTGGGTATTGTTCTCATTGTCTATGTAGATGACATCATCATTTTCTAGTAGTGACTCCACCAATATTGCTAATTTAAAACAATATTTAGGTCAGTACTTTCACACTAAAGACTTGAGTCATCTTCGCTATTTTCTTGAGATTGAGGTTGCTCGGTCTTCTCAGGGGTTGTTTCTCTCACAACGCTAGTATGTGCTTGATCTTCTCTCTAAGATTGGTCTTTTAGATACTCGTCCGAGTGATACTTCTATGGACTAGTGTTAAACTTGATGGTGAAGCTGGGGACTTGTTTTCTAATTTTAGTGCCAATCTATAAGAATAAAGGTGATGTCCAGAATTACAACAACTATAGAGGAATCAAACTAATGTGTCATATAATGAAAGTGTGGAAGAGGGTGATGGAACGCCGATTACGACGTATAACAGAGATGTCAGAAAATCAATTTAGGTTTATGCCTGGCAGGTCAACAATGGAAGCGATCTATCTTTTGAGGAGAGTAATAGAAAAATATAAAAAAAAAGAAAAGAGACATTCATATGGTTTTTATCGACCTTGAAAAAACATATGATAGAGTGTCCCGCGATATAATATGGTGGGTATTAGAGAAGAAATAGGTGGCAAAAAGTTACATTGATGTGATTAGGGACATGTATGAAAGGATGATGACCACTATTAGATCGCCAGCTGGAAAGACAAATGAATTTCCTATCACTGTAAGGTTACACCAAGGATCTACCTTAAGTCTTTATCTTTTTGCTTTAGTTATGGATGAGTTGACGAGAAATATTCAGGATGACATGCCCTAGTGTATGCTTTTTGCAAACGATATAGTGCTAGTGGATGAGACTAGAGAAGGAGTTAACACAAAGTTGGAGATTTGGAGAAAAGCTCTTGAATCTAGAGGATTCCAGATAAGTAGAACTAAGACAGAATACATGGAGTTTAAATTTAGTAACAGTAACAGTAACAATGAAAGCAGAGAAGTGAAAATTGAGAATCAAGTACTATTTAAGAGTGAACATTTTCGTTATTTAGGGTCGATTATCACAACAGCAAAGGAAAATGATGTAGATGTTGCCCATAGGATTAAGGCGGGATGGTGTAAGTGGAGAAGTGCGTCTGGGGTATTGTGCGATAAACGAATTCCCACTAGACTAAAAGATAAATTCTATAGAACGGCTATTAGACCAGTAATGTTGTATGGGACGAAATGTTAGGCAACCAAGAAACAACATGTACATAAGATGAGTGTGGCTAAGATGAGGATGCTAAGGTGTATGTGTGATAAGACTAGATAAGACAAAATTAGGAATAAGTGTATTTGGGAATAGGTAGAAGTAGCACCGATAGAAGATAAGTTGAGAGAGAATCGATTGAGATGGTTTGGCCATATTCAACGAAGACCAACGGAGAAAGTAGTTAAGAGATGCGATACTGTAACAATAGATAGAAGTGTTACGGGACGGGGTAGACCTAGATTAACGTTGGCTAGTGTTGTAAATAGAGATATGAATCTACTTAATTTGACTAATGAAAAGGCATTTGATAGGACTACGTGGAAAAGAATGATTCATGTAGCCGATCCCATTTGATGGGGACTTAAGGCTTGGTTTGATTTGGTTTGGTTTGGTTTGGTTTTAGTTGGGAAATTGATTTATCTCACTGTAACTCGTCATGATATTACATATGACATAAGTGTGGTTAGTCAGTTTATGCATGTTCCTTGTCACCTTCATTTTGAAACTGTTTGTTATATCTTGCGTCATCTGAAGAGTGCCCCGGGTCGTGGTCTACTCTATCATCCATCTCCTTCCTTGTCTGTCACTGGTTTTAGTGATGTTGATTGGGTTACTGTCGGACTGATCGTCGATCCACCTCAGGCTATTGTACCTTCGTTGGCGGTAATCTTGTTACATGGCGTAGCAAAAAACAGACAATTGTTGCTCGCTCTAGTGCCGAGGCTAAGTACCATGCCATGGCCCATACCGCTTCTAAGTTGTGGGTTCACCCTCTTCTAAAAGATTTTGGTATTCTTGTTCCCACTCCTATGAATATGTGTTGTGATAATCAGGCTACTATCTTTATTGCCAATAATTCAGTGTTTCATGAACATGCAAAACATATTGAAGTTGATTGTCATTTTATTCGAGACCTCTTACTAAGAAAACACTGTGTGACTCGCTATGTTCATTTTGAAGATCAATTTGGTGATATGCTTGATCTTCCTTTCACTGCTCATCTACCAAGCTACACATGTTTGATCTCTATGCTCCAACTTTAGAGGAAGTGTTGGAATAGTTAGATGTTATTCTGTTATTACTTATTAGTTGAGGGTACGATGGTCATATTGTAATATGTCTTCATATAAATATATGTTGCTGGTGTAGGATTGTTAATGACACTAAACCAATTAGTCAAAACATCTTCTTTCTCTCTTCCTCTCTAACCCTAACCCTAAAATTCAACTATTTTGCATTCTAACTCATATGATCATACTTGTATTGTATGTATGAAGTTACAGATCAACACGGACTATTGTCATATATTTTCACCCCATTTGAAACTCAAAACAGCCATTGTACAATCAATAATATCTAAAACAAATGCCATATTAATACACTGTCTCAGTCTTAATGTATCAAATTTAGCAGCAGAAACAATAAACTAAGTAAATATTTTAAAGAATCACTTTATTCTAGTGTTTTAAAAGGCCCTAGGTGCCAAGAGTGTTCACAGGTCGGTTGGCTCGGATGTGCACCGAAGCTATCGGATTGAACATTTCAGCAACCGATTTCGACCATACAAATATTCGAAACCGCACTATTTGAAACCGAGTTGGACGGCCGGATTTTGGTCAGGCATGATCGGTAGAAATGGTAGACTTCTCCCTTTTTTCAAACCCAAGTCTCCGTCTTTCTACCAAGATTTGAGAAAAACAAAGAAAATCATAATGTAAATCATATATAAAAATGAGAGTAAGAAAATATGAGAATCTTCAAAGAAGGAAAAAAGGAAGCATATGTATATATATATATCATATACATAGATGAAAAACAAGAAATAAAAGGAAGAAAAAAAATCATTTAAACCGCTACAGATTTGAGAGTCTTCAACAAATAAAGCCAACAACAAACAAAATCATCCATCATCATCTTCATCACCATGATGCTGATCCTCATCTTCAACTTTATCAGTATGTTATTGTTCAAAATTTGTATGTCGCCGATCTTCAACTTCAGAGTTTTGGGAAAAGGGGTTTTAGGTGAGGTGATGTAAATCAAACTTTGAATATGGGGAGGGTTCAATGCACTAGCAATGGTAGGGAGAGAGATTAAATGGTAGAGATACACACTTTAATTCACTATCAATGGGAGAGAGAGAGAGAGAGAGAGAGATGAATCGATGGAAGAGCCTCTCTGGTCAATTGATAGTTGAGAAATGGAGAGGCAGAACAATTAATCTATTAGGAGAGAGGGAGTGGAATCTAATCAATGTTGAGTGTGAGAGTTGGAGAGTGTCTAATAAATGTCATGTGAGAGTGTGTCAGAAATTCATATTGTGCAGAGAGGGGACGTTTGGATGGAGAGAGAAATCAAATTTGGTGAAGCACCCTAGGTTTGTGATAAATGTAACCTGGGAGCACCAATTATATTATGACAAGTGGAGATCCTATCTTAAATACATACGTCGGTCAGATCGGGTTTCACGGATTTCTATATACCAAACCCGTCACTCAACCGCAAATCTAGAAAAAAATGCTCTAATTTACCCGTTTCCGACCGAACAGAGGTTCGAAATTGTCAATTTGTCATCGGTCCGGGTCAGGTCGGTCGGGTTCATCAATCCGGGCAGATATTTGAACAAACCTATTAGGCACACCAAGGCAATAAGGTCTCCTATAGCCTAAGCGCAAGGCGAGGCGCAAGTAGTAAAAAAAAAAAGGAAAATTATAAACTAGCCAAACTTTTCAATGTAACAAATATATATTGAATTCTAAAAACATAACATTCAATATTTTAAAAACTAGAAATATAATATCCAATAAAAGATATAAAGTATCACGTCAAGGAGGGTTTTAAGTTTACGCGAAAGTTGAGAGGAGTCAAGAAAAATCTTAAAATTTGAAAACGTGAAGTTTTTGGGGATATGGGTGAGATGAAAGCAAGATTAGTTCGGGAGATTGGGGAGTTAGACGTGAAGGAGGCCGGGGAGGGTTTATCTCAAACATTAAGGTATAGGAGGTCAATGCTAAGAATGAAGTTGGAAGTGATCATTTTTAGGGAGCAAATTTTTGGGGGTCAAAAGAGCTAAGCTGAAATGGGCTAGAGAGGGTGATACCAATTCTAGATTTTATCATAGAGTTGCGTCGGGCAAGCGGAAGAAGAGTTTTATTAAAAATTTGGAAGTGGCTCCAGGTGAAGTTGTGTGTAAGGAGGAGCTTATTGTCAAGGAAATTTTTAATTTTTATTCAAATCTATATTCTGATAGGGTTGTGGATCGTCCAGGGATTGAAGGCATTAATTGGGTCCCAGTGGATTTAGCGACTGCTAGTTGGCTGGAAAGACCCTTCGATGAAGATGAGGTGAGACAGGCTGTATTTGAGTGCGACAGAAATAAGGCTCCAGGCCCAAATGGTTTTTCAATGGCAGTATTTCAGGATTGTTGGGAAATTGTAAAAAGGAATCTTATGAGGGTATTTACTGAGTTCTTTGAGAGTGGAAAGGTTAATTTGTGCACCAATGCATTCTTCAGTTGTCTAATTCCCAAGAAGGAGAAGTCGATCAAGATTGGGGATTTTAGACCCATTAGCCTGGTCACATCTCTTTATAAGATTTTAGCTAAAGTGCTTTTTAGGAGACTAAGAGTTGTCCTTTCTTCGGCACAAGGTCCGTTCGTGCAGGGTCGGCAGATTTTGGATGCAGTCTTAGTGGCTAACGAGGTTATAGAGGAGTATAGGGGACTACGTAAGGAGGGTATTGTATTTAAGGTAGACTTTGAGAAGGCGTGTGACCATGTTGATTGGAGGTTTGTGGATTTTGTTTTGGAAATTAAGGGGTTTGGTATTAGATGAAGAAAGTGGATTTGGGGGTGCTTGTCGTCATGCAATATGGCAATCATTGTGGCAGAGGATTTTTTCCAAGCATACAGGGGTCTAAGACAAGGTGATCATTTATCACCATTTTTGTTTATTTTAGTTGCTGATGTGTTGGGTAGGATTATTGATTTAGCTAAGGATAAGGGTGTCATTGAGGGGTTTGTGGTGGGAAGGGATAGGATAGGCGTTACTCACTTACAATTTGCGGATGATACTATTTTCTTCTCATCAAAGGAGGAAAGCAAGGTGGGGAGCTTGCTAAAGATTCTGAGAATTTTTTAAATAGTGTCGGGCCTCAATGTCAATCTTAGCAAAAGCAATGTTGTGGGTATTAATTTGGACGATAGTCATGTGCATAAGGTGGCGGCTATGTTGGGATGTTCAATTGATTCATTTCCTCTCAAATATCTAGGGCTTCCGTTGGGAGGAGATTCTAGATTGGTGTCTTTTTGGGAACTTGTTCTTATCAAAATTAGGAAAAGATTGGAGGGATGAAAGCGAACTTTGTTGTCGAAGGGAGGAAGGTATACGTTGGTACAATCCGTATTAGGATCTATTCCTATTTATTTCCTGTCCCTTTTCAAAATTCCGATTAGCATTGCAAGAAAGATTGAGAAACTGATGAGGGATTTTCTCTGGGAAGGGTGTGATGAGGGTAAAGGAGTTCATTTGGTTAGATGGGAGACTGTTTCTCTTTGTAGGGCAAAAGGTGGCTTGACTATAGGAAACATTGTTGCTAGGAATATTGCTTTCTTGGGCAAGTAGTTGTGGAGATTTCCTCTTGAAAGTGAGTCATTATGATGTTCAGTTATTAAAAGCAAGTATGGAGTTCAATCCAATAGTAGAGATTCTAATGTGGTTAATAGAGGTAATTGTCGTTCACCGTAGAAATCCATTTCTTGTTTGTATCCTCTTGTGTCCAATTTTTTTTCATTCAGAGTGGGGAATGGGAAGAATGTTAAGTTTTGAGAGGATATTTGGTTAGGGGATATTTCGTTTGCTAGATCTTTTCCTCGTTTTTACAGGTTGGCTCGTTCTCCAAATGTGTCAATAGCGTCGGTGGCTTGCTCGTCTATGGCACCCATCGCCTAAAATTTTGATCTCATTAGAAACTTGAATGATAGGAAGGCAGGGGAGTTGGCATCTTTGTTGGTAGTGCTCGAGGGGGTTTCTCTTTCTTCATCTTCTGATAGTAGGGTGTGGAATCTTGTCTCTTCAGGGGTCTTTTCATGCAAATCCTTTTTTGGTAAGATTATTGATAATCCCTCGGTTCCCTTGTTCCCTTTTCATAAGAAAATTTGGAAAGCGGGTGTCCCTCATAAAGTGAAGTTTTTCATGTAGTCTTTGGCTCAAAAGGGTGTTACAACTAATGATGTTTTTCAGAGGAGAAGGCCTAATCACTCTCTATGCCCTCAATGGTGTGTGATGTGCAAGAGAAATTTGGAGGTAGCAGATCAACTTTTTCTTCATTGCCCGGTAGCTCCTGTATTATGGCAGCGTCTTTTCAAGTTATGTGATGTGCAGTGGGTTGCTCCACGGGAGTGTATGCATATGCTTCTTATTTTAGGTTTGACGGGTTTGAGAGTACCAAGAAAGCCAAAACAATGTGGATAGGCATTGTTTTTGCTATTTTCTGGGTTATATGGTTGAAGAGAAATGCTCGAATCTTTGACGGCAAGGAAGTAACTGTAGAGGCTTTGTGGGATAGGGCAGAATATTTGGCCTCATTTTGAGCATTTGTATCTCCTTCTTTTAAAGGAGTCCCTTTGTTTTTGACCTTTAGGGATTGGGCTGATATTTGCCATCCTTAGGGTTACAAGTTTTGCAATTTTGTTTTGCTTTTTCTTCTTCTCTTTTTCTTTCTTTGTATGAGAACTTCTTGTCCTCTTTCTCTTTCTCGTTTTAATAAAATTTTGTTGTTACTCAAAAAAAAAAATAAAGAAAAAACAGAGGCAGGCCCAACGAAGAGAACCCATCAAAGAAGAGAAGAAGAAAATAAGAAAATAAGAGAAAAAAAATAAAAGAAGAAAAAACAGAAACAGAGAGATAACTCGACCAAGAGAACTCATCGAAGAAGAGAAGAATAGAAGAGAACTTGCAAAGAATAAGAGAAGAGGAGAACCAGCAAAGAAGAAGAGAAGAGAAGAAGAAGCCAAAGTCGTGTCATCTTCTCACTTTCTGATCGCTTTTTTTAATCTTCTCCAGCTAAGTTTTTTTTTTTTTAAATCACATTTTGCTCTCATTTGATCACGTTTGGTCATTTTATATTGAAGAGTTTTGATTCCCTGTGGGTATACCCACAAAAAAAACACTTGATCAACAGTTGAAGTAGAAAAATAGGTAAAGCCCACGAAACCCACGCCTCACACCTCGAAAAATAAACGCTCACCTCAGCACCTAAGCTGTACCTTGCATATTGCACCTGGCCTCGACTTGTTCTAAACGCAAGGCTGCGCCTTGTTGCGCCTTGCGCTTAGGCACACACCTAAGTGCACCCGCGCACATTTTGAAACACCGCTTTATTCAAAGTAAATATTTTATCAAAAAGAGGCACTGGGGGGTGCAACCCCGTGTAATGAGGCTCCTTAGCAAAACTTATTTGTGTCTTTAAAAAAGCTACCTTAAAATAAACAAATCTCAAACTGCTTAAAAAACTTCAGCATTTTTAGATAAAAACCTCAAAGTTTTACCAAACACCCTAAAAGCAGCTCCAATGGTCTGCTATTGGAGCTGCCATTGCTATAGTTTAGCAGACTGCCCAAAAAACAGAGCTCCAATGGTCTGTCAATGGAGCTGATAAGATATAGCAGTGCCATCTATTTGGTAGATTGCTAAAACCGCCAGATCATCAACCACCACCTGAAAACAGTCCCATTCCCTTCACTCATCATCTTCCCGACAAAACCACCAACAAATACATGAGATGAACTTTAACCGCCCCCCCCCCCCCCCCAAAAAAAAAAAAAGAAAAAAAAAAAACAAGAAACAGAATGAAGGTGGAATGGGACGGGATCGAGAACAGGACAAAAAGAGAAACGGAGGGATTGGGGTGTCAGATTTGAGGGAAGACATTGGGAATGGGACGGGAAGTAGGAAAAGAATGAAGGTGGTGGGGTGTCAGCATGGTTGTTAAAATCGGGATCCTACATAGGATAAAGGGTCTCGTGGATTGGATCAAGGATCGTAGGATTCTACTTTTATAAAAAATAAGGTAAAAATGCAAATAAGGATGACGCATACTAAACTAAGGTAAAAAAATCACAAACCCAGCAATTCTACTTGAGATCCTATCTATGAGATCTCACACAATCCTGCTATAACATCAACTCTACAACAATTTGAATCGTTTTGGCAATTCACGATTGTAGTATCGCAATTTTGATACCCATGGGTGTCAGATCTTCTTTTCTTCTTTTTTTATTTGTATTGATGGATGGGATTAAGTGAACAACGAAAGAGTCCAAATTCTCTCAATTCTTAAGTTAAACAGTCCAATTGTGCCATCAATAGCTAATTGCAACAGCTCTCCTCATGCAGTGTGTAACGGTCCAAATGCAACGGCTCTTTTTTATTTGCTCCAACAGTGCCCTATAAATTCTTTGTATTTTTCTCATTTCAAGTTTGAAATATTGTTTTCCAACAGCTAATTTTTTATTTGCTCCGACAGTGCCCCAATAAATTCTTTGTATATTACTCATTTCAAGTGTGAAATATTTTGCTATATTTTTCCATATAACAAAATTATGGACGATGGAACAAAAATAAAGGAGACCATGGTCAGGATTAGATTAGGGGTCTCGGATGTGGAAGATTGTTTCGATTTGCTGCATGTTGGGTCTTCAAATCTTTAACCATCTACCCTCTTCTTCATTCTGTTCTGATGGCAAAACCCTAGTTTTAGGTGAAAAGACACAGCCTCTCTTCTTAGGCTCTCTCCCTCTCTCATTTAACGACTTCATGCAACTCTCGACTAAACAGCAGTTCTAAATACTTCTATGTACTTTAACCATGAACCAAGTTTTATTACCACAATATGAATCGGACAATAGTAATATTCGAACCTATCATATCTTTATTTACTACACTAGCCCACTTGAATCTAAAGGATTTAGGATAAGTAAAACAAATACAAAGTACATGGAGTGTAATTTTAGCAACAATAATAATGGAAACAGAGGAAAAGTGAATATTGAGAATCAATAACTACCTAAGAGTGAACATTTTCGTTATTTAGGATTGATTATCACAACGGTTAGGCAAATTGGAGCAGATGTGTTCCATAGAATAAAGACGGAATGACTTAAGTGGAGAAGTGCGTCTCGGGTACTGTGCGATAGACGAATACTCACTAAACCAAAAGGAAAGTTCTATAGAACGACCATTAGACCAACGATGTTATATGGAACAGAATGTTGGGCAACTAAGAAACAACATGCAAATAAGATAAGTATTGCTGAGATGAGGAGGCTAAGGTGGATGTGTGGCAATACTAGAAAAGACAGTTAAAAATTAGTCTACTCGTGAATGGGTAGGAGTAGCACCGATAAAAGATAAGCTGAGAGAAAATTACAACAGAGACCAACAAAGATAATAGTGAAGAGATGCGATACAGTGGCTGTTGGCACATAAATTTCAACTAATTGATGTTAAAATTTCAAATACGGTCAATCAATCAATGACACATATAGAGCCTATGATAAGAATGTTGTAGGTAATCACTTCCTAAATAAAACGATGTCGTATCTCAGTGACGTTATTCAAGATACTCAAGTGACACGTGGAACCTACGAAAGATGACATCTATAGAGCCTACACAACAAGAACACCACAAAGGACGAAACCCAAAGATCAATCCAATTAATCAGACATACGATTAATCATATAGTGCTATCATTCAAAATTCTAATAGCACTATCATTCAATTTGAAATTCAAATCGAGGATGAGGCATTCTTATCACCTGGATGGCCCTCTATAAATATGAGGACCATTACACAAGATCGGGGATCAGAAAAATCAGAAGTGAGAAGATTGGAGAGAGAGAGAGAGAGAGAGAGAGAGAGAGAGGGAGAAATCAAGAGCTAAAGAAGTCGTTACAAGAAAGAAGAAAAGAAGCCCAGAGAACTCAAGAACCTACGCTACAAACGCAGAATGGCGATGAATAGATAAAGGGTTCCAAACCCAAGAATTGTACTTTGTATTTAAGGGTTCAAAACCCATAACAATTTCAATAAAATATTTATTTTTCTTAAATTGTCTTCTGTTATTTATTTTGTTCTTCATTAATCGGAGGTTTTATTTATATAAAATGTGTAATTAACAATCTGAAATACAGATCGGAAACAGGAACCTGCTATTCAAATAATCAACGTTGTTTAGTCCAAAAACTAAACAGTGAACATTTGTAACATAAAATTTTGAAATGCGTTAAACATGAATGGCAAGTTCTTGAGTTCTTTGGGCTAAACAGATGCCCACTGTTTAGTTTTTGTTACAAATGTCCACTATTTAGTTTTTGGACTAAACAGAATTGATTATTTGAATAGTGGGTTCCTATTTCCGATCTGTATTCCAGATCATTAATTACACATTTTATATAAATGAAACCTCCAATTGATGAAGAACAAAATAAATAACAGAAGACAATTTAAGAAAAATAAATATTTTATTGAAATTGTTATGGGTTTTGAACCCTTGAATACAAAGTACAATTCTTGAGTTTGGAACCATTTACCTATTCATCGCCATTCTGTGTTTGTAGAGTAGGCTCTTGAGTTCTCTGGGCTACTTTTCTTTTTTCTTGTAACGACTTCTTCAACTCTTGATTTCTTTCTCTCTCTCTCTCCAATCTTCTCACTTCTGATTTTTCTGATCCCCGATCTTGTGTGATGGCCCTAATTTATAGAGGGTCATCCAGGTGATAAGAATGCCTCACCCTCAATTTGATTTTCAAATTGAATGATAACGCCATTTGAATTTTGAATGATAGCGCTATATGATTAATCGTATATCTGATTAATCGGATTGATCTTTGGGGTTTCATCCTGTGTGGTGTCCTTGTTGTGTAGGCTCTACAGATGTCATCTTTTGTAGACTCTACAAGTCACTTGAGTATCTTGAATAACGTCGCTGAGATACAACATCGTTTTATTTAGGAAGTGATTACCTATAACATTCCTATCGTAGACTCTATACATGTCATTGACTGATTGACCGTATTTTAAATTTTAACATATATTTGTTAAAATTTATGTACCAACAGTGACGTTAAATGGAAGTGTTAGGAAAAGGGCCAGACCTAGATTAACATGCGCTAGCGTAGTAAATAGAGATAAAAATCTCCTTATTTTGACCAACCCAATGGCTTTTGATAGAGTCGAGTGAAGAAGAAAAATTCATGTAACCGACCCCATTTGATGGGAACTGAACGCTTAGTTTGCTTTGGTGTGGTTTGGTTTGGTTGGGTTAGGTTAGGTTTTATAAATGTATAAAAATTAAAAATACATTATTTAAAGAAACCAAATTGGTTTAATACAACTTTGACTAAATCCAAAGGTAAAGGATGAGGAAAACCACCTTTCATCAACATGAGGCCGCTTGCTCCCTTTCTTCTCATGAGCAACTCCATTGATCTGAAATCAAAAATAAAAATATAATTGATGTTACAATACAAAAAGACAAAATTAAAAAAAAAAATAGAGAGAGAAGAATACGCAATGAGAATATACAAACAAAGGGCTCTTACCATGCCCTCTTTCCACATAATTGATGTCGCAGTAATTTTTGTTGTTCCTTCATCAAGGAATGTAAAAGTCTTCGTGAGCTTTGTGTCTTCAAAGTAGGGATTGGCTTTGAAATTCTGATGAATATAAGAAAAAATACATAAAAACTGTTATGTAAACCTGTAATTGAAACATAGAACCAACCAGCACACCAACCACAGGTCATCAATGCAACAAAAGAAATTTTAAAAAGCACCAAAAATTCCTTTCAAAACTTAAGCAAGGGAGAGGAAAAACACTTACAAAAGTAATAGAGTATCCCGACTTCACATCCTTAAAATCCTCCACTTCAAGGGAATCTAGATGCTTAAATATCTAGTAACAAAGAATTCCCTAGTCAACTCAAATTGCTAGACAATTTAGCATTTAAATGTCGTAAACAAACAGTGATATTATATAAAACTTCAAAAGAATCATCTTATCAAGCCTCATTAATTCAAAGAGCATAAGCCAAATTCTTTAGTAGTAATACAGTACAAAAAAGTAAAAATTGGAAGCCTTGTCAAATTTATGAGTGATTTGAACAAGAACCAAACCTTTTGGTCTTCTTCAGTCAAAAGGTCACCCAGAGCAGGATGGCTCAAGAACTGCATATAAAAGGGGATTAGTCAATCAAATCAAAGGGATACACAAAGGAATCTAAGAAATTACAACCGCAGGTAAGTTACACATTTTGCGAACGAACAGATGGCATAGATCACTAACCGCAGTTAACCAGAAGTCAGGAATCGATTTAATAATATCATTCCGTTTGTCATAGGCAGGCTTGCGTATCTCATTGTACTTCTGCTCAACTTCCAAGACCTTATCACTAGCCTCTTCATTGATCTGAAATCAAAAACAAACAAACAAAAACAAAAAAAGAGACAAAAGAACACAGTTAGGTCAATTACACTGTTCACACTATAAAGCCAATCTACTACACAACTTACCAACATAAATAAAAATACATGTAACATGTCCTTCTTGGGCCTTTGCATTAACATGGCTCACTTATTATGAATGATACATTACTAATACTTCCCAGATACTCATGACATGTATCCAAAACGTCTTTGATGGATCCAACAAATGAAAAAATAAAAATTTAAATTTAAGCACGATTATGGTACTTGTCAAATATAGGTAGACATGTCTGGCATTCCTAATATTGAGATGTGACATTTACAAGATAAAACTACATTATCATCTTAGGAAGAAAACACAAAAAAGGTTCCAGCGCTCCAACCGTTCTTGCACTTCGGAAGTCTGAGACTTTTAAAGAATCAAAGCAAATAAAATGTGCCAAAAAAACCATGAAACTTGAAAGGAAATGCTTCCCCAAGCTACATTATCACACAACATCTTTGGGCTAAGATTCATAGAGAGTTTACCCCTCACTCTCTACACTAGACATGGGCCCAAAACACGCTTCTTTTTCAGCTCTTTTTGTTTCAACAAGGATTAACTAGAAAGGAGAATGTAGTGCAGGAATTGTTGTTGAAGAGGCGAAAAAATAGGCTAAACAAACGTAACAACAAAAAATCTTGATCTAGTCCTACTCCCCAGGCCATGTCTATTGAACACGCAGCTATGTTTGTCATATTGGTCTATCTGTCCCTACCAGTCTTTTTTTCCATTCCCCATAAGGAATAACATTCTTCAGAGCTTGGTGATTATTTTTCAAGTCTACATATTACACAAGTGGCTTGACAAAATATTACATTACACTTCATTTCTTTTCTCTATTCTTTTTTCAAGGAAATTGCTTCCCAAAAATATATCAGCTATTAGTATTACCCAATTGATAGATGAAAAATAGATGTTAAACGTTATCAAGCAATAATTACACATGGAAAAAGCTCATACTTATATGTAACGAATCCAAATTTTAGGCAGCAAAATTTTCATGGCAAGACTAAAGTAAAAACTACGGAGAGACACTACAAGGAAGCCAGGCACATTCAATGATTTTAACTTCTAAGGCAAGAATTCACCCACCTCCTTTTCAAGTTGCTTCTTGTAAATACATATGTGGCTAATTAACATAAGCAAACATAAGAGCACCAGCAATGGACAAGTTAGTCCACCCATTTGTGTCAGATGCTAAAATTCAAGCCAGCCATTTTCACTTTTGTCTTCACAATGGAACTGCTAGGAGGTGTTAAAGTGTACACTAACATTGTCGATGTGAGCTGTTAGTGTACACTATAACTGTGGCCATCCAACTACAAAAAGTGAATCTTATTGTACTTTTTATAATTTTTTATTTATATATATTTTAATACATAACTTTTATCTAACACACACCTTAACATTTCCCTTGCAACACCACACACTCACTAAACTAACAAACCTTGACACACAAAAACGAGTCCCACTTTATCACTTTTTGCCATATAACACAATTTAACACATACTTCCGCGCATACTTTTGTATGTCTATGTACATATAAATGCATATATATATTCAACTATAAATATACATACAAACAAATGCATGGCACATACAGATGCAAACACTTTTTAACTTCTCAAAATTATCATAAACACACTAACAAGAATATCTGACTGTAATGTTCTTTGTGCAAGCTAAGATTGGTAAAACAAAAACCTTCACATGGTAATAAAAGTAAACAAACAAATTAACAACATCATTTACCAAAAAAGAAGAGTTTTCACAAAATAATTGCATATTCATGAAAAAGCTTAAGACTTTAATTATTAAAATTTATAAAGTTTACCAACCACTGATTTGAAATTTTTTTTAGAAATTCAACTGAATTGAATTTTCTCCAAAAAGCAGAGCACCATAAAAACCTATATGCTGAACATAAACAAAGCAATGCTCAGAACTTATCAAAAATAAAGCTTCATTTTTATTTTTATTTTTTTTGGCTGGAAAAAAATAAAAAATAAAAAACTTCTTTTTACAAAATAAAACTGCATTTGATTGCTGAAACAAAAGCAAATTAACAGAGAAATTCGGATTTAAATTATTTTCACTATATTGTCATGACATTTTTCTCTTGTTTTCTCGGAAACCAAACAAGAGAGGGGGGGAGAGAGACAGAGAGAAGAAGAAAGAACTATACTTTCTCCAGCTCGTCTTGCATCTCCTGCAATTTCTCGATGGAGAGAACGAGGTCTCCATCAATGTGCTCCACATTTTCCTCTTCGCCTTTCTCTCCAACCTTCAATTTCTTGCCCTTGTCCGCCACCATCTTCGCAGCGCTTCAACAAAGACTAAATTGCTTCTTTGCTCTGTGATTATCTAGGAAGCTAGAGAAAGCCAAAGTGGGTAGGGTTTTGGTTTGGGAACATGGATACAAAAGTAGGCGAGTTTTAGGGTTTTGGGAGTCTAAAATCTGCTAAATCGTCTACCCATGAGATGTGTTCATATCCAACCAATCAGAACGCGGCACGTTCGTTACTAAATAGTAGCAGGGTAAATTACATTGATCTTCCCTTAGGTTTACCTTCATTACAATGACTTTTCCTATAGTTTAAAAAATAATACTTCCCTCCCTTACTTTTGAAAATAATACATAGGTTTCCCCTTTTCGTTAAAAAAGCATGAACAACGTTAAGTTGACAGTCGAAATGACCATAATACCCTTGAACCATATTGTAGAAAAACACAAGTGACCTTTAATAGAAAAAAAACCCCTTTCATTTGTTTCATTTCCTAGGGTTCACGATCAGAAAATCAAATAGAGGAGAAAAGTGAGCAACGAAGGAATATAGAAGCATATGATGGCTTAGGGATTTTTTCAAAGATCTGCTTCGATTATCTTTCTCAATGCAGTGTGAAAAATTTTAAAATGTTTGTTTTGTTATTTACGGCTTCCAAGTAAGTTCTCTAACAAATCTGTTCAACATTAAAATTTCTGAAAGAAAAAAAATATATATGCAATACGTGGGTTTAGGGTTTAAGAATGAAGGATTTTTTAGAGTTTTGGGAGTTTTGTTAGTGTAATTTTGAACAAATTTTTATGGTTTCAGAGTTGTATTTTTTAGTATTTAAGGTTTTTCTAGTTTTTGATCAAATAATTGTAATTTTTTAGATTATTCAACATTATTACTTACTAGATTTGAAGTGTAAGAATGTTTGTTAGATTTTATTGAATTGTTATTGATTTAGGATTTTTGATAGACTTTGTTCAATGTTGTATTATTTGTTTAATGTTGTCAAAAATATATACAAAAATTGTAATTTTTTTGGATTATTAAACATTATTG
This sequence comes from Camellia granthamiana, assembly GCA_036172215.1. NCBI lineage: Eukaryota > Viridiplantae > Streptophyta > Magnoliopsida > Ericales > Theaceae > Camellia > Camellia granthamiana. The sequence continues at coordinate 74,434,651 of CM069917.1, forward strand.
TGCATTATTCATTATTATCAATTTGTTTATCTAGTTGAATCATGCTAGCTTTGGAATTAGTTGAATCTGTTTTGCTAAAATTCATTGAATTGGTTCAATTTGTTTATCTGTTCAAATTAAATGTTTATCTGTTCCAATTTGTTTATCGGTTCAAATTAAATATTTATCTATTGAAATTAGCTATTAATCAAATATTGTAATGTTTTGGATTAGGAATTTTTTTTTTTTTTAGATTTTATTCAATGTGTATTGATATAATATGGTTTTGTTATCCATTGTTCTCAGACCCGGACCGGACCGGCCGGTCGAACTGGTTGAACCGGGAACCGGGCCTTGTTCCGGTCCGGTCAACCCCCTAAACCCGGATTAGGGCCAAAACCGAGAAAAACCGGTGACCCACTGGTCAAACCGGCCAAAACCGGTCCTCTTTTTTTTTTTTTTTGGTTTTACTTTTTTTTTTTTTTCTTTCTTTCCTTTCTTTCTTTCTTATATATTTATATATATATATATATATAAATATATTTCAAAATTTTGACTAAAAATTCTTATTTCAAGAGTCTCCTCTCATAAGGAAGAGTCTCATTGAAACTTGAAAGCTTGAGGAGATTATGAAAGTCTATTCCTATTTATAGGAAAAGATTTTTCAAAGAGAACCTACAAAATTCTATGTGGGATTCAATCAAATTATTTGAAACATATTACTTAGAGGGAGAGTTGAAAATTTCATTTCCCTCCAAAATTAAATCTAGCAATCAATCAATTTATTTGGAGGGAATGTTTAAAAAATTTAATTTCTTTGAAATAAGTGACTTTTTTTTATCAATTATGACTTTATTAAATATTATTAATAAATACTATACAACAATTTTTATTTTTATTTGATTATTTATATATATTTTTATTTATTTATAATTTATAATTATATTTTTTAATTATATAATATTATTTATGACGTCACGGTTCGACCGCTTTGACCCGACGGTTGAACCGGTGACCCATCCACCCAGTCCCTTTTCCAGTTCGCTCACCGGTCCGGTTTTGAAAATATTGTTGTTATCTGTTTAATTACTATTTCAGCTATGGCTACATTTTCTTCATTTGATTTAATCATCTATTACAAGGGTAAAGTAGATAGGGTATACAATGTAGATCCTGATATGTATTGTCATGTTGTTCTGTTGAAGGATGTACATGATTCAGTATTCAGTACCATAGGTTTGATTGAGGCTCTTGCAATTCATTTATATTGTGATATACCTGGTACTGATAAGAGAAGAATGTTACAAAATGATCTTGATGTACTAGATATGTTTTACATACAATGTGACACCCTGAACGTTTAATTAAATACCACATAAATATTTATAGTTATATAATTGTGGGTGTATGTGATAACATATTATTAAATAATTGATGATAAATATAAAATCTAAGTTAGCATTGGGACATACGGGATTAATTAGGAATTTTTATTTAGGGCCAAACTATCAGAAATATGAAATTCTAATACTAGTTGGGTCAAATTAAAGTTAAAGATGGTAAATAAATAAATAATAATAATAACAATAATGATAAAATAATATATGGAATAAGAATAATAATAATGGCAATAATAAAATGAATAAGTTATCTGTGCTAGGTAAATTAGTTTGTCATTATGGTTATCAAATATATGACAAGGAAATTTATTAAGATAAATTAAATACCAATTTTATTTAAGGTATATTAGTTGCTTAGATGTATCAAATAGAAACAAATCAAGGGCCATCAATTATCTAGATTACAATCTTGCCAGATTATCAAAAACAGATCAAAGATCATTAATTATTTAGATTACAAATCTGCCGAAATGAGAAACGGAGAGCCACCTGGACACCTAGACTCGGATAGAGGGAGTGAGTCATCACTTGGAGCCTTAGGATGTTGAGTCATCACTTGAACTGTGTATAAATAGGGGAGGAAGTGCTGTACATGAAGGGAGGGAAAAAAAAAAACCCCTCGAAAGAGAGATACGTAAGTGAGAGTAAGGCATTTATACTAGGGAAGTTCTGATAGTAAAGTAAAGCTAAGGGTTATAATTAATGTGAGTTATATTATCCCTTGATTTACCATTATATGTTTTACGAATGTTTTGAGTTACCATAACTTATTTTGTACAAGTTATATTTTATTAAGTTATATAAATAAAAGTTATATTTATAAATATTTCAGTTACGTGAGTTACTTTCTAAACTCTATTTACTTAAAAGGAAACCCATAGATATGTTTGTTTAAATTTTAGTATATATTTGATTATAACCTTATAAACAATTATACTTTATAAGTACCACCACGGGAGTCCCACGCCTTGAGGGACTTAAATAATCACTGGCCTCTATTTGACCACTTTGTGGTCCTCTGTTTGTCATGAATCCATTGACCTCTGTTCTGACTGTCACTTCTGTGACCTCTGTTCTATTCAGTTTTATACCGTGGTTATGATTATTTATTTACATGATTTCTATATTCTGTCACTTTAAATAAATTGTCATTTTAAATTAAATTATGCAAATATTTTAGCCTAACTACTTATCCATGGTTATTTTGTATTCCCTACACTCTTGGCATAATATTTCTCACTCTGCTGTGTGCTTATAGCTGTTACCCTTTCAGGTGACGAAATGTAAAGGAAACCCATAACCCCACAAAATGGAACCTGCACATGGACTGATGTTGAATCACTATTTTATCTTTCTTTTTTTTATATTTTTGCTCCCTTTTGTTTTTATCCGGGGCTGGTCACTGAATAATAAAATAATGAAAGCCCTAGAAATGTATTTCCTCTATCTTAAATAGTAAAATGAAGTAAAATTTCTGCTTACTTATTTTTATTTCCGCTTGTGCAGCTTAATTTGCTACGAATAAGAATAAGTTAGTAAGTTGCGGTTCCAACCCTAAGCCTCCGGGGTTAGGTCGTGACAAAGGTGGTATCAGAGCAACGATTCAAAAAAAAAAAAGTTATATATAAATAAAACCATATAGCTAAAAAAAATATAGTAAAATAAATAAATAAATAAAATAAAATAAAATAAAATAAAATAATAATAATAATAAATATTTACCTGTGACGTTAGTTTTCATATGTAAAATCTCACGTTTATTCTGGTGTTGTAGGGATGTTAGAGATTTACCTTGATGATGCTTTTTGGAATGACCTCCAGGCCATCAATTTAGATGAAATCTTAGTCGAACACCCTGCCCCCGCCCCCGCCCCCGCCTCACCTGAGGGTTGGGAAGATTCTGAGAAAATAGTCAGGGGATTGCACCTAGGCCTTGGCCGGTTGATGGGTCAGCCAATTTATATCCAGGTTGACCCTACCGACGTCCCACACTTATTATGGAGGCACAGCCTTGTCCATACACGCAGACGTTTTCTCGGACCATCTCGCATCCTTGGCGTCGCCCCGGGTCACGACCGCCCGCATTATATTATAGGCCCTCTACCCCCAGAGTTTGCAGCCAGGAGGGGGAACGTGTACCCCGAGGATTATATTTTCACCACAATCCCTAACCCATTGGAGATCATTAACATTCAAAATGTTGACTTTGATAATGACCTGTCATATGTTGAGACACCTGACTGGATTGTCGACCGAGCATTTGTGGGTCATATACGGTCTATCCCCATTTTCACGGTCCAGGTAGCATGGATGTGTTTTGGTGTAGTCTAGTTGGGGTGGGAGTTTGAGCTTTTTATGCAGCACTATTTTCCCTGATTTTTCGGCCCATCTGACCCACCACTCTAGATCTGGGTAGTAGAAAATCTTTTGTATGCTGATCTTGATGTGTTCTAATCCTTTTTTGTTGACTTTTGTTTTTATTTACCACAGGGATGGGACACTAACATATTCTGACTAATGTAATATGAATTGTAAAAAAAAAATGTGTAATGTTGGCAGTTCATATAAATATAAATTGTGCTATATATATATATATATATATGCTGCGTTGAGAATATAATGCCTTGTTTATTACTTGTAGAATGGCTAATGATGGAAGTGAGTCATCAGTTAGTGGCGCTGAATCGATGGAAAGAGTAATGGAAAGAGAGGTTACTAGCTTTTTGCAAGCCTTGCAAACTAACATCAATAATGAGACGCCAGAACGGCGAGAAGGGCCGGTTACCATAAAACAGCTCCAAGATCTGAAACCCACCACATTTACTGGTGGCCCAGACCCAATGGTAGCAGACGCTTGGGTTAAAGACATGGAAAAGATTTTTCGTACCCTACCCTACACCGAGAGACAAAAGGTAACTTTCGCCACTTTCACTTTCAAAGACAATGCACAGGAATGGTGGCTTCTCACTCTGGCCAAAAAAGAAATTACGACTTGGGCGAGATTCTTGGAAGTATTCTACGAAAAATACTTTCCAGATTCATTGCGGGAACAGAAGGCATCTGAATTCATACATCTTAAGCAAGGAACCATGACGGTGGCCGAATATGAGAGCAAGTTCACACAACTCGCTCGGTTTGCAACATACGTCATCCCCACCGAAACTCGAAAAGCAAGAAAATTTGAAACAGGATTGGATGCTGGAATTAAAGACAGGCTTGAAGTCTTGAAATTGCCCACCTATGCAGAAGTGGTGGACCGGGCGTACATAGCAGAAAAGGGAATTAAAGCCTCACGTTCCGGAGAACCAAGCTACAAGAAGCAATTCTGGGAAAGGGATAACAGAAGACCCGATGTTGCACCTCATAAAAAGGTGAACATGTGCACAACAAGCTCAGGCCACCAAGGTCTGACCAACCCCCGAGGTGGCACTATTCCAACTTGCCCCACTTGTGGGAGGGCTCATTGGGGACAATGCCATCGGGACACGGGAGCATGTTTTAGATGCGGACAATTTGGCCACTTGCTAAAGGATTGTCCAAAGATGGTTAATCCTACAGCCAGCCCCTCTGGCCCAGTCAGGAGAACCGCGGGACCGGGAGGAGAAAAGAAGGATCAAAACCGCCAAGGTCGAGCTTCGCCTTGGTACCTGGAAAATCGGAAGTTACCGAAAATTTTGTGTCAGATACACTTTCTGTCTGTGGTCTTTTAGCTCATATCCTTATTGACTCTGGGTCGACTCATTCTTTTGTTGCACCACACTTTGCTTCCAAATTGACATCAACACCCGAACCATTAGGATATACATTGTCTGTGTCTTTTCCTTCTCGTAAGTCTGCCTGTAGTACTAATGTGTACAAATCCTGTGCTATATTCCTAAGAGGCAAAACCTTATATGTAGACTTGATTCCCCTTCGCATTGGAAACTTTGATGTAATCTTAGGTATGGATTGGCTAGCTGCCAACCACGTTTCTATCGATTGTAAAGCCAAAAAGGTCTCTCTCAAGTTACCAAACCAACCCGAACTTGTCTTTAATGGGGCTAAAGTTTCTAACCCTTCCTGTATTATATCTTCCATAGTGGCCCAACGACTTCTAAGAAAGGGTTGTGGTAGTTATATTTGTTATGTGATTGATACACAAAAAGAGGGCCCCACCGTTAATGCAATTCCTGTAGTTCGAGAATTTCCGGATGTCTTTCTTGAAGATCTACCTGGTATTCCAGTTGATCGGGAGATCGAATTCACCATTGAAACCCAACCTGGCACGCAGCCTATATCAAAAGCTCCTTACCGCATGTCGATGACAGAATTGAAAGAGCTGAAGACTCAACTACAGGAACTTTTGGACAAAGGTTTCATTCGGCCTAGTACCTTACCCTGGGGAGCTCCAGTATTGTTGGTGAAGAAAAAAGATGGCACAATGAGATTATGTATCGATTACCGGGAGCTGAATAAGGTTACCATCAAGAATCGATATCCTCTGCCGCAAATCGATGGCTTGTTCGATCAACTTCAAGGAGCACAAGTATTTTCCAAAATTGACATACGTTCTGGCTACCATCAACTAAAGGTTAAAACGGAAAGCATTGAAAAGACTGCCTTCAGAACCCGTTACGGGCACTACGAGTTTCTCGTCATGTCTTTTGGTGTCACAAATGCCCCAACAACCTTCATGGACCTCATGAACAGAGTGTTCAAACCCTATCTTGATGAGTTCGTCATCGTCTTCGTTGACGACATCCTCATATACTCCAAGTCATCAAAAGACCATAAGCAGCACTTGCGAATGGTTCTACAAACACTATGTGATCATAAACTTTATGCCAAGTTGAAGAAATGTGAATTCTGGATCACTAGTGTACACTTTGTCGGTCACGTCATTAATAAAGATGGCATCTCGGTTGACCCCCAAAAGGTTGCAACAATCGTGGACTGGCCACGACCTACTAACGTGTCAGAAATCCAAAGTTTCTTGGGTCTAGAAGGTTATTATCGACGCTTCGTGCAAGATTTCTCAAAAATAGCATCGCCCTTGACCCAGCTAACTCAGAAGAACACACCCTTTGAATGGACTGATAAACAGGAGCGTTGCTTTCAAGAATTAAAAGGTCGACTTGTGTCAGCCCCTATACTAGCACTCCCTACCGGAGCAGATAGGTTCGTAATCTATAGTGATGCCTCATACAATGGGTTGGGTTGCGTTCTCATGCAAGACGGAAAAGTCATTGCTTATGCGTCACGACAATTAAAGACTCACGAGAAGAACTACCCGACTCACGATTTGGAATTGGCTGCGGTGATCTTTGCTCTCAAAATCTGGCGTCATTATCTCTATGGTACAACCTGCGAGATTTATATTGACCACAAGAGCCTAAAATATCTATTCACACAAAAGAAACTAAATATGAGGCAACTGCGGTAGTTAAAATTTATGAAAGACTACGATATAACGATCCATCACCATCCGAGCAAAGCTAACGTGGTGGCAGACGCACTGAGCCGAAAGACGACGAGAAGTTTGGCATGCACTATCGTTTCCCGCAAGATCAATGGATTACTCGCCAATGTAATCGTGGAGCCTACATTGATTGGAGAAATTAAAGCGCGCCAATGGGAAGATAAACTTTTGAAGAAAATGTACGAGGAACAAGGAAACACGCCTGATCCTGATTTCATTATAAGCAATGGGATACTGAAATTTCGGAATCGAATTTGCATACCCGACATCCTAGAACTCAAGAAGAAGATACTGGAGGAAGCTCATAACTCGAGATTTGCAGTCCACCCTAGCAACACAAAGATGTACCATGATCTAAAGGAATACTACTGGTGGACCGAAATGAAAAAAGATATAGCAAGCCATGTTTCCAAATGTCTGCATTGTCAGCGTGTCAAAGCGGAACATCAGAGACCTGCAGGACTGCTGCAACCACTCCATATTCCTGAATGGAAATGAGAACACATTACTATGGACTTCGTGGTCGGGCTACTACAGTCATTTTCGAAGAATGATGCAATATGGGTTATAGTAGACCGATTGACAAAGTCAGCACATTTTCTACCAATCAAAATCATGTACCCTCTGAATAAGTTTGCCACTTTATATATCAAAGAGATTATTCGATTGCATGGTATCCCAGTATCAATCGTGTCTGACCGAGACCCTCGTTTTATGTCTCACTTCTAGAATAGATTGCAAGAAGCTTTGGGAACTACACTGAAGTTCAGCACGGCCTATCATCCACAAACCGATGGGCAATCCGAAAGAACAATCCAGACGTTGGAAGACATGTTACGTATATGCGTGTTGGACCTCAAAGGTAACTGGGATGGGCACCTACCTTTGGTGGAATTCGCCTATAACAACAGCTATCAGGCAAGCATTGGAATGGCGCCGTACGAAGCCCTGTATGGAAGGAGATGTTGATCACCTCTGTGCTGGACGGAGGTCGGGGACAGGAAATTGTTAGGCCCCGAAATCGTGCAAGTCACAAGTGAGAAAATCCAACTCATCCAACAGCGGATTCGCACTGCTCAGAGCTGCCAGAAAAGTTATGCGGATACTCGGAGACGAGACTTGGAATTTCAAGTAGGGGATCATGTGTTTCTCAAAACCTCACCAACAAGAAGAGTGATCCGATTCGGAAAGCGCGGAAAGCTAAACCCACGTTACATTGGGCCATTCAAGATACTGGAAAGAATTGGTTCTGTAGCCTATCGCCTTGCACTACCTCCTGAGCTATCTAATATCCACAAGGTGTTTCACATATCAATGCTCCGACGGTATCTCCGAGATCCAGAACATGTCATCGACTATGAGAACTTGGAAGTTCGAGAAGATCTCTCTTACGAAGAACAACCAATGCAGATTCTCGATCGTCGTAATCAAGTTCTCCGAAACAAGACCATATCGCTGGTAAAGGTCTTATGGCGAAATCATCATATCGAAGAAGCTACGTGGGAAACAGAAAGTCAAATGCGATCCAAATTCCCACACCTCTTCGAAAGTTAAGGTACGTCAAGTTTGGGGACAAACTCCTTATTAGAAGGGGAGAAATGTGACACCCTGAACGTTTAATTAAATACCACACAAATATTTATAGTTATATAATTGTGGGTGTATGTGATAACATATTATTAAATAATTGATGATAAATATAAAATCTAAATTAGCACTGGGACATATGGGATTAATTAGGAATTTTTATTTAGGGCCAAATTAATAGAAATATGAAATTCTAATACTAGTTGGGTCAAATTAAAGTTAAAGATGGTAAATAAATAAATAATAATAATAACAATAATGATAAAATAATATATGGAATAAGAATAATAATAATGGCAATAATAAAATGAATAAGTTATCTGTGCTAGGTAAATTAGTTTGTCATTATGGTTATCAAATATATGACGAGGAAATTTATTAAGATAAATTAAATACCAATTTTATTTAAGGTATATTAGTTGCTTAGATGTATCAAATAGAAACAAATCAAGGGCCATCAATTATCTAGATTACAATCTTGCCAGATTATCAAAAACAAATCAAGGATCATTAATTATTTAGATTACAAATCTGCCGAAATGAGAAACGGAGAGCCACCTGGACACCTAGACTCGGATAGAGGGAGTGAGTCATCACTTGGAGCCTTAGGATGTTGAGTCATCACTTGAACTGTGTATAAATAGGGGAGGAAGTGCTGTACGTAAAGGGAGAAAAAAAAAAAAAAAAAAAAAAAAAAAAACCCGAAAGAGAGATACGTAAGTGAGAGTAAGGCATTTATAGTGGGGAAGTTCTGATAGTAAAGTAAGGCTAAGGGTTATAACTAAGGTGAGTTATATTATACCTTGATTTATCATTATATGTTTTACGAATGTTTTGAGTTACCATAACTTATTTTGTACAAGTTATATTTTATTAAGTTATATAAATAAAAGTTATATTTATAAATATTTCAGTTACGTGAGTTACTTTCTAAACTCTATTTACTTAAAAGGAAACCCATAGATATGTTTGTTTAAATTTTAGTATATATTTGATTATAACCTTATAAACAATTATACTTTATAAGTACCACCACGGGAGTCCCACGCCTTGAGGGACTTAAATAATCACTGGCCTCTATTTGACCACTTTGTGGTCCTCTGTTTGTCATGAATCCATTGACCTCTGTTCTGACTGTCACTTCTGTGACCTCTGTTCTATTCAGTTTTATACCGTGGTTATGATTATTTATTTACATGATTTCTATATTCTGTCACTTTAAATAAATTGTCATTTTAAATTAAATTATGCAAATATTTTAGCCTAACTACTTATCCATGGTTATTTTGTATTCCCTACACTCTTGGCATAATATTTCTCACTCTGCTGTGTGCTTATAGCTGTTACCCTTTCAGGTGATGAGATATAAGGGAAACCCATAACCCCACAAAATGGAACATGCACATGGACTGATATTGAATCACTATTTTATCTTTCTTTTTTTTATATTTTTGCTCCCTTTTGTTTCTATTCAGGGCTGGTCACTAAATAATAAAATAATGAAAGCCTTAGAAATGTATTTCCTCTCTCTTAAATAGTAAAATGAAGTAAAATTTCTGCTTACTTATTTTTATTTCCGCTTGCACAGCTTAATTTGCTACGAATAAGAATAAGTTAGTAAGTTGCGGTTCCAACCCTAAGCCCCTGGGGTTGAGTCGTGACATACAAAGTGTGATTAGAACAATTAACTTTATATGTAGATGTTGTTCATTCTATTGGGTTTGAGGGTGGACAAGTTAATGCTGGGGATGAGGATGCTGCAAAAATAGATTAATCAGTATAGGATGGTGATGGTGATGGTAATGTAGAAGGGGATGATGAGTACTACATTGATGATTTTGTTGGGTTTAGTGATGAAGACAAAGATTGAAATGAAAATGTGGATGTTGAAAATGAATCTGATATCACAAGAAGTAAATATGTCTTAAGTGAAGATGATGGCTTAGGTGAAGATAATGGTGCACCTAGTGATTATCGATCAGGAGATGATGTAATGATATATGATGTTAGTACTGATGATGACTTGGATGATGAACTTATTTTCAAACCTAAGAGGAAGGATTCCAAGAGAAAACAGTTTCATTCTCTCTATGATGATAAAGAGCCATATTTGAATCCAAAAAGGGAAATAGCATTGGAAAAGGGGATGATATTTGCAGATGCTAACAGCTTCAGAGCTATACTGAAAGATTATACTCAAAGCAAAAATATTCGATGGCTAATGGTGGGATTATACATCCAATATCAGACCACACTTTGTGGACACTGATAAATGAGAAGCCTTTGCAGCCACCACTTCTAAAAAGATTGGTAGGCAAACCAAAGAATTTAGGAAGAAGGCTGCTCATGAGCCTCCTGCAGGTACAAGTCAGGCTAAGAGGACTTTTACTTTGAAATGCAATTGGTGCAAGAAATTTGGGCACAATAAGAAGACATGTCAAAGAGGTCCAATCAAGGGTGGCAGAGAAAGCAACATTTCATCTGGCAGAAACATAGGTTCTTCATCTAACAGAGGAGGCAAATCTATTGGTAGAGGAAGAAGCACTTCATCAGGCAGAGGAGGCACTTCATCTAGAAGAGGCAGAGGTAGAGGTAGATAAGGCATTTCATCTGTAAGCATTTTTTTATTTTCTTTGCGTTCGTAAATTTTTTTATTTTTTTATTATTATTGTTATTATGGTACTAACTAATTTTGGTTTGTAAGTTATGTACTAACTTTGGTTTGCAGCTCAGGATATTCCAAGCAGGAGAGGTAGAGGCAGAACTTTATCTGGAAAAGGTATTTTAGCTAAGAATGTGATGCCCTAAGATTTGAGGACATCATAATAAGATTTAGAACTTAAAATCAATTTTGTTAATAACTAACCTCTCATCAATGTTGTCATCAATATTACTAGCATTAATTAACAACCCAGAAATTAAAAGTTCTTAAATTACAACTCCAATAAAAACTTAAAACTTAGTCTTAGTACATAAAAACAACACGAATATAACACACACACAAAAAAAAAAAACTAGAAACTGAGAAAAATGGTTCATGGATCTTGGGCACTCTTCAAGCTAACCAAGGCTGAGTGTCGCCTTGCAAAGCCTCGGTGTTTCCTTCGGTTACTTCGGTACCTGGCATAAAACGCCAGGGCAACGGGAATGCCAGTGAGCGACGACCTCAATAAGATACTACAACTCGAAAATACCCATCCCGATAATAATACTCACAATTTATGAATCATGTGTAGTAACAAAATAACAAGTAACATTTAGTAAGCAAAAAAAAGGAATGTTATCAGTTGAAATAATAACAATAGATAATAATAAATCAAATAAAAAAAAAATATAACAAACGGAATCAATATTTCATCATAAGGATTATGCCCATTTTCATAGATTTAGTTTATCAGATAAATTTAAGTAACTCCTCACGGAGCACTATTTCCACTCAATGGCTAAGCAATGGCCACGGGCAATTCTGACTCCCCCTTGCTCAAATGTTCAAATGTTACTTACTGTAACTACCAATGATGCCCACGCACCAGGGTTACATATTTGTGTCGTGACATCACGATCTACCCCAAGGGAACGGTCTATGTTGTGACACCCGCACCACCAACCTTATATCGCCTACACCGATAAGAGCCGAAATACATTCCCGTGCCATGTTAGAGTTCGCAACTCACTTGCGCAAGATTCTAAATCAGGCTCACCCCATCACTTTTAAATTTTAATGTATCAATGGTTAAATTTTGTGTTTCTTTACTTGTTGAGATATTTACAATAATTCAACATTTAATTACTAATAATATTATACCAACTCATTAAAATTCCCAACATAAAATATTACACATGTCAGACAATAGTAAACAAATGTACAAAATTTAAATAAACAATTTATTTAAACCATGGTATAAAATAATAATTTAGATACCAATAAATCATAATTACACACATGCATAGAATTTTAATCTCTACGATTAGACTAACACAATATTAAATTTTTAGTCCAAATAAATAATTGAAGAGATAATTTTTTATTCCTTCTTAATCTGCCAGAATTTTCAGAATGCATAACTCGTAATTAAAATTATAAATAAATTACTTATACAACTCTAAAATTCATATAAATCTACAGAATACTCAATAAACATGTTATGGTCATTTTTCAGAAAGCATTTTCCAAAAATAAATTATAAATAATTATGAAAAATTCCAAGAAAATTTATGACACAGATTTATCACATTTTCTTAAATTAATTCCATACTTAAATTTATAAATCAATTTCATAATCTAAAAATTTATTATGAAACTAGACTTCTCAAATTTCATTTTTTGTTTAGAAATTACCAGATTTGGTTTAATATAAAATGTTTAATGATTTTTCAAACACAGAGTAAAATCTGCCTATAGCTCCAGATTTGGTTAAAAATCTGTATAAATTCGTACAAAATTCCATAATTGTTAAAAAAATTCTTGGATGAAGTAGACATCATTCTAAACAACTTTTTAGAAGAAATCATCTTCAAATTTTGAATATAAAATTGTCTAAAAAGTCGTACAAATTTTCTGACAAATTCAAGGACCAAATAAATTCTTCAATCCTCTCTGTAATGGTATAAACTATACATGCAAGCCTATTTCCATAATAATATCATGACTTTAAGACTATTAATATCTTCAAATATTTGATATACACATCACAAAATTTATATACATATATATAAAAATTTCTATCTATAAATTAGTCATTTTATCATATGAATGTAATCTGAAAATTTTAACAATTAAAAAAAAATGAGAGGATTGAGAGGGTTTTCTTACTTAGTTGTAGGATTGAAATGGAATAGTGAACTAGTAGGAAAATATGCAACTTTAATCTCCCACTCTTCTTCTTCTCCTACTGCTTTGTTGCTAACAAAATTTTCTTCCTCATTTTTTTTTTTTTTTTTTTGCCTCTATTCTCCTCACTGATCCGGAGGAGTAGACATACCTATGTATATATAGATAATCAAGCTGAGCCCCTTTTTTTCTCTCTCTCTCTCTCTCTCTCTCTCTCTCTCTTATCATTCTCTCTTCATTCTTTGAGTTCACTTTCTCTCAATTCCAAGAGTATAATGGGCTCTCCTTCCCTATAATAACATGCAATCCAACATGTGAAAAGTTGCCACCAAAAATCTGCAAGGTTTGATTCTTTTCTTTTCATTTTTCCTTTTTTTTTTTTGTGTATTTGTGTGGGTTTCTTAAAATTGATACACAAAGATTTTTAACTAAGGTATTTAGTAAGAATAATTATCATATTGAATCCTAATTAAAATAATTTATAAACAACAATTATTGAACACCCACAAAATTATTATTCTTAATGATGTCTTTGTTAGTGATTGAATTTGGTTAATTTAAAACTAACTTTTACACTAATATATATTTTCAGATAGACTCTGAATAAAATTAATTAATTAATTTATTTATTTATTTTCTTTTAAGAATAATTAAATGTGGGTTTTCACAGAGAACATAAGGTTAGTGCAGATAATACACTTTAGATTTTATTTACATGGTACAGATTGAAGACTAATTGTTTTTTTTTTTGGTTGGTTTTTTTTTGCAGATAAATTCACTACTTAATGATTTTTTTTGGTATACATGTGTGACAATGAACAGGTACAAAATATATAGATAGTGCATAGTGCTTATAGGATGATGCACCCACTTTTGTTTTTTTGTTGTGGGCATCTTGATCATGCTTTTCTAACTATGATGTAGTGATAGATGAGGAGCATGGTGCTTAATTATGAGATAGTGATTGCTTCTTTTTTGGGGATGTAAATATTAACCATTTATACATTCTTCTGGGACATAACCATTAACTAACTATGAAGCATCAAATGTAACTATGAAACGTGGATATTAGAACTTGGTTATATATGTCTGAAGTACTCATAATTGGGGCATATATTTTGGGATTTGCCAAGCTTTCATTCCAAAGGAAAACTAGTGTATATAAGCAAGCCGAGGCAGCAAATTGAAGATACGAAAAAAGAAGGAAAATCAGGGGGGTACTGCATTGAAGGGAGTCTCGAAAAGATAAGAAATAGGAAGAAAATAGTAAGACTCAATCTTAAGATGAGTTATATTATAACTTAAGTTACCATAATATATTTTACGTATGTTTTGAATTACCATAATTTATTTTATACAAGTTATGTTTTATAACTTATATTTATATTTCAGTTACGTTAATTATTTTTTGAACTCCATTTACTTAAATTGAAACCCATTGATATATTTGTTTAAATTTTAGAAATTATTTGACAATGATTTTGTAAATAATTATTTTCTGTTAGTACCACCACGGGAGTCCCATGCCTTAGGGGACACTTAAATAACTATTGGCCTCTGTTTGGCCACTTTGTGGTCCTTTATTTGTCATGGATCCATTGACATCTGCTCTGATTGTCGCTCATGTGACCTCTGCTCAGTTCAGTTCTGTACCGTGGTTATGGTTATTTATTTACATAATTTCCGTATTTTAGTTTCTGTCAGTTTGAATAATTTGTTATTTAAATTAAGTTATGTAAATGTTTTAGCTTAACTAACTATCCATGATTATCTTGTATTCTCTATACTCTTGGCATAATATTTCTCACTCTACTATGTGTTTATAGCTGTTACCCTTTCAGGTGATGAGATGTAAGGAAGACCCGTAACCTCGTGTAGTGGAACCCGTACAAGAATTTGATGTTGATCCGTTATTTTGTGTTTTTCTTTTATTTTCTTCCTTTTGTTTTTACTGATGGTCGGTCACTGAATAATAAAATAATAAAAGCCCCATAGATATATTTTCTTATATTAAAATAGTAGAATGAAGTAAATTTTCTGTTTAATTCTTTTCTCACTTCCATTTTGCCTCCGCTTGCGCCATTTAATTTGTTACAATTAGAATTATTTAATAAGCTGAGATTGCAGCCCTAATCCCCTGGGGTTGGGTCATGATAGTATCCACATCCTTCAAATTGCCTTGAGGTAGTGGCCTTTGAACAATATCAATAGTTTCATTAGTTGAATTAACAGGTTTGCACCAATCCCCAAATTTGCATTTTCTTTTTGCACAAGCATAGTACAACTTTCCTTTGTTTTTGTTTCTTTCAAATTATGTCACCTTGATAGCTGCCTTTTCACCACACAGACATGTTTTACTTTTATATTTTAGTATGTTGCTTCCATTGTTTGATGATGCTATATCACTGTACCTGTTCATGCATACAAAAAAAAAAATAATAAAAAAAAATTACATAGTTCACCAAAAAATAAAATAAAATACACAAAACTAAGAGAGAGAAAGAGAGAGCTCACATGAAATCTTCATTCATGTCAAGCAAGGTTGTAGAGAGAGAGAGACTTTGGAGGGAAAGTTAACAGGTGCTCTGAGAATTGGAGGCAAATAGTTAGAAGGGGTGTGTTGTTTTATAAAGGATGACAAGGGTATTTTGGGCATTTGTATATTTATCATGGCTGATGTCACTGTTTTTGTTACTTTATTAACGTCCTTTTAACAGTAGGGAGAAATCTGTGCATTATTTTCAAAAGTAAGGGAGGGCAGCGTTATTTTTTAAATTATAAGGGAGGTTCCTGTAATTAAGATAAACCTCAAGGAAGGTCAGTGTAATTTACCCATAGTAGTATTTTTTTTGACACTTTAGGCACGTGTTGATTAGATGAGCCTGATGGTTCATGATTTACGGTGGGTTGTCTATGCTGCGAATTCTCGCAATAAGATTATTATTTTTTTTTTGAAATTTAAATTACATCTCTTGAAACTTATGACAATTACACAAACTTTCCCTTTTTATACTAGAGATATTTTTTTATGATAACTATTAAATTTGCGAATATTATTTTAGTTATATTTTATGTGATATTTGGTTATGATTTATTTTTTTTAATTATGATTGAAAAAAAATTTAGTTATGACATCTGTAGTAATCAATATTACAAATATTATAAATTGTATATGATACACAAAAAATGGTGTGTATTCTATAATAACCTATTCAATAGTTGGCATCATAAAGTTCAATTATCTTCACAAAAAAAAAATGATAAATTTCATTATCTAAATTTCATTATAAATAAATAAATATATATATATATATAATTTATTACATTACATACATATAAGTTTTTGTATTTATCATTTTGTTTCAATAATTCATACTAATTTATTTACCTAAAAAATGATTAATTGATTTATTTTATTCTTAATTTATAGATAATCACTTCAAATGTCATGCAAACCAAACTAAAATCTTTTATCTGTTAATCTAATAACTAATTACTAATTTTCGTCCAAAAAAAAAAACACACACACAGAGAATCGTTAGTCAGACTAAAAAAGAAAAAAAAAAAAGGCGAATGTAATTGTAAGAAACCTCATGCGATGTGAGTGTAAAATTGGTTATGTGAAAGGGGAGTTACCTATATGTTGGAATTATGTTCCAAGTTAGCCTCATAATTTTTAATTTTTAATTTTTATTTTTTATTTTTGTGTGATTTATTTAGTCCTTTTGGAGTAATGATTCATTTGTCATTATAATCTCTTTAATTGTTGTTGTTTGTTTTAGTGTTATGTTTGAAAAAAGTATACTAAGGAGTTTTTTAGTATATTACATTTTTTAATGTTACATTTGGCAAAAATACACTAACGCTGTGTTTGATTGGGGGATTTGAAAAGAGAAAGGGAAAAGATGTGTGAAATTAGATGAAATGTAGACATATTTTATTCACATTTCACTTACTTTTTCCACTTCCCTTTCCAAATCGCTCCTCAAATCCCTCAACTAAACACAGCATAAGAAATTTTTTTTGTGTATTACATTGGAGTGTTACATTTAGGTTGTTAAGTTAGAATGTTACATTAAAATGTTACATTAGAGTATTGCATTTAGAAAAAGTACACAGAGAAATTTTTTTAAAGTACTACATTGAAGTGCTACGTTGGAGTGGCAGAAACATGATTCAAAAATTGAATCCAACTTTCCTAACATAGCGTCCCCTAATGAAGAATGGTAGAAACGCTCGTCAAATCATATTAAAATTTAAAATAGGATCTCACGCTAAAATTGTCAAAACAAACAAGACCTATCAATATATTAAAAAATCTATGAGATTGATAGGAGTAACTGATTCTCATATGAAATTTTCTTATAATTTTCCTTTATTTTAATTTTTTTTTTAAAAATCATTAACAAAGTTTTAAAAAACATAATTCAGATATCGGACATTTGTACATTACAAAATGTTTTTCCTTTCTCGGGCCATCGTGGGGAGGGCTAAGTTCCTTGGGCTTGAGAAGAAACCTAGAATTAAAGCCCTATGTTAAAATGACGAAAGTTTCAGATCATCTTGAGATGATTTTAGCACCCAATTCATTTTAGCCTTATTTCAGGGTGTTAACATGGTCGTCACATGGACCCAGCCCATATCACATCACATGAAAAAATTATTATATAGGTTCGTCTCATATTTTACATGGTAGGTTCTTGCAATTTTATTAGTTATATATTCATTATTTTCTATTTTTTCTCTATTACATAAAATAATTAATAAAATTGAAAATGCATGCAACTTAATTAAAATTCCTAAAAAATAGGATAATTCCTCCATCACATGGCACCAGCTTCAATGCTTCATCATCTTTTGTTGAGGATCTTTTGAGACATTAGCTAAAGGAAAAGTCTAGGCATATAAAAGTTCCAAATACAAAATACATAAATGTGACATATATGTGAATATATATATATTTTTTTTATATCTATACGTTGTGTTTGAATTTTTTTTTTTTTTTTGCACGTAGTACAACTCGTGGCTTTAACTGATGTTTTGCGAGTTTAACATAATTATACTAAAAAACAATATTATGGGAGAAGATCGACTACAAAGATAAGGTTTGAGACAAAGTAGGAATATTCTTTTGCTTCAAAAATTATTGGTCTTCTCCTCTTCTCTCTTTGGCCATAGCAATTAGAGCATAAAACGAGCCGAGTTGAACTTTTGATTGTTCAGACTTGTTTATTAAGAATTGGTTGAATTCGAGCTTAAGTCGATTTTAAATAATTGAGATTGAACTTGACTCGTTAAATATTTGACAAACTCGAGCTGAACTCAAGCTTGCTCAATTAAATAAACGAGCCTTGAGCTTAAAAAAATTAACCTGAAATTAATTTACTTATTAAGTTAAAAAAAATTATGAGCAAAATATATAAGAATGTTTATATTAATAATAAATTTTATTAATCAAATATGTAAATTTACACAAACATCGAACACAAATAGAAAAATAAAATAAATTATTAAAAATTTATTTGATATATTATTAAAAATAAATATATATATTTATGTTCATGAGCCTGATCAAGCCGAGTTTGAGACTACTCGAGTTCGGCTCAATTAATAAACGAATCTAAAAATCGAACTCGAGTCCGTTCATTTAATAAATGAATTGTGTTTAAACAAATTTTCAACGAATCGAGTTTAAAATGTTCATGAACAACTTGATTTATTTGCAACTCTAATAATAGTATATAGCTCCTACCAAGCCATGTTCACCTGCCATCATTATTGCACATTCACTAGTCAAATCATTTCTACCAGATTTGGTTTTCAAAAATCGATGTGTAGATAGGTTGAACTCATTTTATGAACACACTCACGATGTTGAAATAAATAAGGGGTTGAATAAAATAAATAAAAGGTTAAATGGGATATAGCTATACAATTCAATAAATTCAATATCGGACTTAGATAAGGTTTTGTGTTGAATTTTATTCAATTAGATTAGAGAACCACAAATTTTTCCAATTGAATATTGAGGGATGGTTTGGGATGATCTAAATAAATACACTTTTTGACTTTTTACGAAAAGATGTGCAGAAAAGTAGAGAGATGATGTGATGAAAAAAAGATAAAAAGTGTGTGCTTATCATTTGAGTACAAAATATTTAAGTACAAAATTGATAAACTTGGAATTTTCCGCACGAACTTATCATTTGATAAGAAAAATGCCTTCTCCTTAATATTTTAGCATAGCCAAGTCACTTTTAAGAATCACTTTTCTATTAATTTTGAATTTTAAGTAATAATAGTTGATTAATTACGTATTATCATGCATGAAATGGAAAACTAACTTCTCCCTTTTCTACCCTTCTTTTTATCTTTCTTCAGTATAACCAGAAATTTTAAATGTTAAACATTTAATTGCATTATCAAACATAGATTTACCAATCAATGAATATATTTAATTTTAACCACTTAATTATATTTATCAAACTAGATTAGTATAAAATATTCACAATTTGCGTAAAACACACAAGTTTGATTAGAATGAAATATGTGGAAAATGCAACAAAGAGACAACTAAAAGAAAATTCGGAAGAAAAGAAAAAAAAAAAACGTTCTTTCATTCTCCTTTCTTTTACGTCTGTTTTCCATCACTTTTACTTTCCATCATACCTTTTACTTCAGTTATTTTCATTTACACTTCGTTTATTCTGAAGGAAAACATTTTTTCTACGAAAAGCTTTTAAAAAAATTATTTTTGTGTATTTGGTTGAGTTCTTGAAACTAATATTAATGATTATATTAGTGGTGATGGGTCAGTAGTAGTGGCAGTGATGGTAACAATGGTAACAATAATGTAATAAGATTTTAGTTTGAAAAGTATTTTTTACCTTTTGTAAGTTTAAAATATGTACCACCCAAATAGATCAAATATAATCCACTTCTTTTTAAGGTCACTAGGGTACCCTTCCATGTAAATGTTATAATGTGTGGCTCATAGTGATGCTAATGTCTCACATGAGTGTGGACCTCACATTTTTGTGGACTCAACACTTATATGAGACATTTGATCATTTATTTGATAAAAAATTTAGTGTCTCTAGCATTACCCAAAAAAAAAAAATATTATAAGCCCCAAATTTTCTACGAAATAAATGACATGTCTCACATAGGTGTGGATTCCACATTTTTGTAGACCACACCCATATGACGCATTTAGTCATTTATTTAGTAAAAAATTTAGTATCTCTAACATTACCTGAAACAAAACAAAACAAAACAAAATAAAGTGTGGTGGATGAGCCAATCAATATTTGCGCCTCTTTATTGGAATGTCTTGAACATTGTTCATTTGGTATTGGTATGGTTGCTAGTTTTAATTGTTTAAATGCCAACCTATAATGAGATATGCTTCTCTTAAATGTAGGTTTACATCTTGGAGGCATCAATGAAAGTGGTCCTAGAAAGAAAATTATTTAATTATTTCTTTGCCCTCAAAACTTTCAGTGTGATATCGATATTTTGGTCCCTTGCAAAAACATTCCTTTGCTATATAGACCTTGCGGCTTATTCCAACACTTCACACCTAGAGAATTTCTATACCTATCTAAATTCCAATGAAAACCTCCATTTTTAATTCCAATATTGAATGTGATTGGCAACCCCTTCCTCATCCAACAAATATTTAATACAAAGAGTGCATAGTCGCGTTGTGTTGGTTATTTATATTTTATCAATTTAAGAATCATATCAAAATTATCTTAACAATAACTCAATTCAATTGCTTTTTTATATATATATATATATATATCCTTTTCGTGTTATCAAATCATTTCATTTTCTATTTGTATTTAGTTCGTGTCATGGTTAATGTACGAGAAAGAAATAAACCTTCTCGTATAATCCTGTTGATCAAGTCTGCGCTTCTCCGTACGACGTCGTTCTACTGCTTGAAAATACAAACGTGAGCTAGCCGGCGGGTGTGTGCCGGAAACCTCTCCGATGCCTAAGTCAGCAAACTAGACAAGTAGACAAAAGCTCTGTATATTCGGGAATCAAAGTTGTGTTAACTCCCCATAGGTGATGTTTGTGAGTTTTTATAGTTTCCCTGTGGCACAATCCTAGTTGGACTCTTACTCCTCCATATAGAGTTCTCCTAGGCTTCATACTCCTGAAAGATAATGTTTATCTCTCAACACCCCCCTCACTGCTTAAACCAAGTGAGATGGTTTTATCATGGCTGAACTACCATAGGACCGAAATAACATTGCCATGTTGGACTAACTAGCGTGACCGATCTAACGGTTACCTCAGCTCTTCCTTTTCTTTCTCCTACCTCGGTTTCATATGCAAAGGTCGAGTTATCCATAGAAGAATTAAGCCGAGCTAACCTATGATCAGGTCTAGAGCGGGCTCAACATACCTCGGTTCCAAATAGTGTGACCGTGCTAACCAAAATAATGGAGACCGAACTAAGCCCACTTACTCCGGCGGCAAACCTCTTAGTTCGGACCGGACTACCACTCGTCCATGGCCCATCTTTTAAGCCTCTTTAACACGGCCCATAAAACGGCCCACCACCGTAGCTCGGCCCGATATAAATTACCCTCTCAATTGCCTCTTAATTCCATCTGCGTAGCATGATAGGGATTACCTGTCTATAAACCGGGTTAAAGTTTTAACCTCTCCAGCCGAGCTAAAAATTATTTAGCCTTTCCAGCCGAGCTAAAGCTCCTGAGCCATTCCAGCCGGGCCAGATATAAACCGAGCTACCATTTATCCGGCAAAAACGTCTCTTCAGTCCCAGAAACTGAACCACTTCCCCTTCCCATGACACGTGGCACACTTTGTTTGGCCAACCCTAGCTGTCGCGCCGTCTTCGTGTTTCGCAATTTTTGAACAGTTCCCGCCTTTGTCCTTTTTACAAAACAATTGCTTTATCTTTGGATTCATCACTACGTTTCTCATCTCTCTTACTCTCTCTCTCAAGCTCCATTGCTCTCCAACTCTTGCAATTGTGAAGCTTGCTTCACGTTCCTCGTTTACTGCCGTTGCTTCCATCTCTAGGTCTTCTACTTCAATCTGGTAAGCAAATCCATCTTTCTTGCTCTGTTTTTGTACTTTCCTGCTCTTCAATCTACAGTTTTTTGCGTTTGTTTTTGAAAAACACTCTCTTGCTTCCATATGTGTTTTTCCTGAAAAAACTTAGCCATAGAACACTCGTACATACATAAAATCCTATAGAACACTGATTTTGATCCACAATCATGAAGCAACCGAACTAGGATACTGTTTGCGTTTAAGTGCGAATATAACCAGATCATAACCGAACTAGATCTTGTGAACATATTAGTAGTTTTAGTAAGTCACCATCTTCTGATTGACTTTAGCCGAGATAAAATGCACCGAACTAAGTCTGAACATAATACAATGGAAACCTTAGCCTTTGACCGAGCTAGGTCTTCGGGGCTAAGCCAGCTTTCTTAGTTTGGAACCGAATTAAGAAAGCTGTCCCTAAAAGGCTCAACCGAGGTAACAAAACCCGTAGTTCAAACCGAGATAACTAACCCCATATACAAACCGAGCTATCAAACCCCTTGCTCAATCCGAGCTACCAAGCATTTTGCCGAAACTGAGATAGAACTTGTAGCATCCCACATAGCCGAAGTAGGACTTCTCTTATTTTTGTTTTAATTTCGTAGCACGGTCAATGATCTGTGCTTAACACCTTTGTTTTCCACTTTGCAGACTTAGGTTGCCCAGGCACTCCTCTACGCGCTCAACCGAGCTACTGAGCACAATTTTTCGACCGAACTAATTTATAACTTAACAAATAAATGGGAAAGTATAGATTCCTAGTAGAAACACCTGGTGGTCTAGCCGAATTCCGAAAAGATTACAATATACCTGACGATGTCCACCTTACTCTAGCTGAAAAAGATATCACACCTTGGGGAAACCCTGGTTTTGTACCCTTTACCCTCTTGTCCATAATAGAAGCCGGTCTACGATTTCCTGTACAGCCATTGCTATGCGAGTTCCTTAGGCAAACTAGGATTTGCCCCACCCAGCTTTCCACAAACTCATACCGTATAATAAATGGTATAGCCGAACTAAACCGCCAAGCCGGTCTGAACCTCGATCTAGCCGAAATATTCCACCAATACTCCATAGGATTAAAAGATGACGGGTGGGTTTATTATTTAAGAATACGTTGCCGCCGAGAAAAAATAATAAAAGACACACCGGATAAAGATTTGAATGACGACGATTTCTTCTGGGTATCTGGCAATTTTGAAGACCACCAAGCCCAGATTCCAGGCCGAAGTATAAACTAGAATAAAGGGATCCTCGGTATAATTACTTCGGCTCTGTTGCATGCTTCTGTTTTACTTCGGTTTCTGATTTCATAACCGATCTAACAGTTATATTCTTTTTGCAGACTCAGCCCATCTTTTATCCTTGTACAGCTACCCTAACCTAAACACACTCCGCGCCGCACTACGCTTTGAAGAAAGAAGTTGGGCAAAACTTCTTAATATCGAGCTGACATACCGTTACAGCGGTCGCCGAAAAGCCAGAGTCACAGACTTTCTGCTTGAGGACGCCCCAGAACCGGACCCAATTTTACCCGAGATCAGCCTCATCCCACTGACTGCTGAAGAGGAAATGGCCAAAAGAAATAGAGTGAGGGCTTTGTTGACCGAAACAAACAGAGCCGAAATACCGCCACCGATCCAAACAACAGAAACCGTAGTGGCCCTTCCCTCTCAACAGCCTTCGACATCTCGGGCGCACAAGCGTGCCCAGACTAGCCAAACCGAGCAACGCTTTGTTGACAAGGACGAGCCCATTCTTCCACCGAGCCCTCAACCCAACTTTTAACCGGAACAATCTGACCGAGCTGACTCCTCCAAATGGGCTCCAGCTCTCACCTTTCAAAACCGAGATATCCAGGAAACTGACTCGGTTGTTGCTGAGAAGGATCACTTGATGGCTTTCAATCTAGCCAAGAGTGTTTGCCTCCCAAAAGACATGGAGCACCACAACAAGCAACTAAACACCGAGCTGAAGGCCATCCGGTCATCGACAAAATCAATGATCCTGGTGAGTGGCTCTCTGTTTTCTGTGTCTAAATTTTCCTAACTGTTAGTCCGGCTAAAGAGAGTTACTATTTTGCAGGCCATTCAGAAGAACAACATTGCACATAGGAAAGTGTTGGAGCTGAAGAGAACAACAAGGGAGGCCATGGCAGAAGTCGAGGCCAAGAACGCCGAGCTAAAACAATCCCAAGCCAAGGCCGCCGAGCTGGAGGCCGAGGTAACTCGTCTAACCGGACTAGTTGCCTCGGCTAACAGTGACAAACAGCGAGCTC
Source organism: Camellia granthamiana (assembly GCA_036172215.1). Classification (NCBI taxonomy): domain Eukaryota; kingdom Viridiplantae; phylum Streptophyta; class Magnoliopsida; order Ericales; family Theaceae; genus Camellia; species Camellia granthamiana. Next base: position 74,459,277 of record CM069917.1, read on the forward strand.
TGACCGAAATGAAAGATAAGCACCTGTGGGAGCTGGCAAAGCTTGCAGGCTCCAAGGACGCCGAAATAAAAGAGCTGAAAAAGAAAGCTGATGATGCCGAAAAACAAGGCTTTAAAGAAGGCAAAGCAGCTTATATTCAACAATGCGAAGCAGCAAAGGATCTGTTCTTCAAATGTGGCTGGAGAAGTGCTGTGGAGCAGCTCGGCTGCGGACCCGAAACCGAGGTCTACAACGCTCCTCAGTACTCCATTCCGGCCTCGCTGAAGGAGTATGCTGCCGAGGTCCAGAATCAATTCCTTGAGGCGTCTGACGATGATGAAAGCGAGGCAACTGATACTCCGGTTGTCAATGAGCATGCTAACGATCAATCAGCTCGGTTGGAGCCAACGGTTGAAGACTTGACGACCGATTCCGTGCCTCCACTTGAAACCGAGCTCCCAACCAGGACTGCTCTAACCTCTGACACCGGAGTACGTGTTGACATTGATGCCAATCTGGTTACCGAAATTGATGATCTTTTTAACTGACCTTTGTATTTTTTCTTTTTCTTCTTTGTGTTTTGACTTGTAACCGGGCTGGGAGCCCCTTGTAATCGCTTTTGAACTTGATCAATGGAAATCATTTTCTCTTGTTCTAACTTTTATTCCGGTTTGATTGGTATGCTTGTACTTGTAATGACTTTTCAATGATCTTGTTGCTCAACTGTTACCTCGGTTTAAATACTTTATTCAGGTCCTAGCTAATCAATCTGACTGGGCTTACTCGGCCAACCACTCTTTGGCCGATATAATTACTTCGACTGAAGAGTGCAAAGAGTTGATTTAATCTAACCAACCACTCTTCAGCCTAAATACCTTACTTCGGCTGAAGAGTACTAAGAGTTGGTTTAATCCAGCCAACCACTCTTCAGCCGAAATACCTTACTTCGACTGAAGAGTACTAAGAGTTGGTTTAATCCAGCCAACCTCTAAGTTGGTTTTTCCAGCCAACTTAGAATAGAATGTTTGGTTATTCCGACCAAACGTCCTGTAGCCTGGATCCTTATCCTGGGCTTAGGAGGGGTGTTAGTTTAATCCAGCCAACCTCTAAGTTAGTTTTTCCAGCCAACTTAGAAAGGAGTGTTTGGTTATTTCGACCAAAACGTCCTGCAGCCTGGATCCTTATCCTGGGCTTAGGAGGGGTGTTGGTTTAATCCAGCCAACCTCTAAGTTAGTTTTTCCAGCCAACTTAGAATGAAATGTTTGTTTGTTCCGACCAAACGTCCTACAGCCTGGATCCTTATCCTGGGCTTAGGAAGGGTGTTGGTTTAATCCAGCCAACCTCTAAGTTAGTTTTTCCAGCCAACTTAGAATAGAGTGTTTGGTTATTCCGACCAAACGTCCTGCAGCCTGGATCCTTATCCTGGGCTTAGGAAGGTTCATAGTTGGTTATGCCGGTCAACTATGTTTACGATGCTCCTGACTTACTAAAGTTACCTTCTACTGAAAACAATTATGCTAAAAAGAATCGACTTGTTTTATTTTGAGAAAGTAAAAATTACACATACTTAAAAGAAAAAAGCTAAAAATAAAATAACTTGAGATTGGCAGTGTTCTATGGTCTGGGAATTGCTTTGCCGTCCTCATCTTCTAAGTGGTATGCCCCTTTGCCTGCTAATCCGACCACTTTGTAAGGTCCTTCCCAGTTAGGCCCTAGCTTGCCGTCTCCTGGTACCAAGGTATTTCCCATCACTTTGCGCAGTACCCAATCTCCGATCTTGAATTGCCTTGGATGCACTGTTTTGTTATACTTTCTGGACAATTCTTGTTGGTAGGAGGCGATGTGAACCAATGCTCTGTCTCTTTTTTCTTCCGTAAGGTCAAGCTCCAATGCTATGGCTTCGCCATTTAAGTCTGGATCAAAGTTTTCGCTCCGAATTGTGGGGAGGCCAACTTCTAATGAGATGACTGCTTCCATGCCATAAGCTAAGGAGAATGGTGTTTCTTCTGTTGATCGTCGAGGCGTGGTGTGGTAAGCCCATAAAACATGAGGGAGCTCTTCTGCCACTTGCCTTTGGCTTTCTCTAACCTTTTCTTTAATCCATCCAAGACTACCTTGTTTAATGCCTCCGCCTAACCATTTGCTTGGGGATATGCCGGTGTAGAATTGTAGAACTCTATTTTGTACTCTTCACAAAAGCCTCTGAAAATTTTGCCGTCGAACTGAGTGCCGTTGTCTGAGATTAATGCCTTGGGTATGCCAAATCGAGTGATGATATTCTGTAAGACAAATTTTTTCACGTCTTTCTCCTTGATTGATGTCAGGGCTTCTGCTTCCACCCACTTTGTGAAGTAGTCTGTTGCTGCAAGGAAGAACTTCCTGTTGCCTGGTGCTGTTGGAAGTGGTCCTACTATGTCTAAGCCCTACATTGCGAAGGGCCATGGGCTAGTGAGAGGTAGAAGTTCTCTGGCAGGTTGGTGTATTTGGTGTGCAAATTTTTGACATTTTTCGCACTTTTTGACATATTTTTTCTGAATCCGCTTGCATGTATGGCCACCAATATCCTTGCGAAATTGCCTTGTATGCTAGTGATCTTCCTCCTTGATGGCTTCCGCATACGCCTTCGTGTATTTCGAACAAGAATGCTTCCACTTTGCTGGGGTGGACACACTTTAGGTAAGGTCCTGAGAATGATTTTTTGTACAATGCCAAGGATGGGGAGAGCCAAAATCGCAGTGACTTTGTTCTTATTCTGTTGGCCTCTTTCTTCTCTTCTGGTAGGGTGCCATCTTTTAGGAACAATATGATGGGATCCATCCAAGAAGGGCCTAGATCGGCGCAACATACCTCTTCTGCTTCTGGGTCTTCAATGCTTGGTCTTGGCAGGTAGTCGATCAGTAGTGGGTGAGGGATGGAGGTATCTGCCATTGAGGCGAAGCCTGCTAGTTCGTCTGCTCTACTGTTTTCCTCCCTGCCGATCTGTTCTATCCTCACCACTTCAAACTTCTTGATCTTTGTTCTGACCAATTCTTGGTACTTAGCCATCCTGTCATCCTTTGCTTCGTAGTCGCCAGATATTTGGTTCACCACCAGCTGTGAGTCGCTGTAAACCATTAGTTCGGTGGCCTTCATGTAGAATGCTGATTTGAGACCTGCCAGAAGCGCTTCATACTCCGTTTCGTTGTTTGATGCTGGGAAGCCCAGATTGACTGCCTGCTCCACTACTAGGCCGTCTGGAGAGATGAGGACTATGCCAAGTCCTGCTCCGTGCCGGTTGGATGCTCCATCCACGAAGAGCTTCCACATCTCCCCGATGAACAACTTCCAGCAAGTTGAGGGATTAGATGATGCCTTGGGGTCTTCTATGTTGCTGGCGTTTTCTTCCTCATGGTTCATGCCTACTGTCTGCCCCTCGCCATCTGGTTGTATCAAGTCTTGATTTGTTGGTGAGTCTTGACTTGGTGTAGCATGGTTCGCTTCTTCCTTCCTTACTTTACTCTGGTCTGCATTGGGACCTGACTGAGTAACTAGTACTAGGGGTTGCGTTATTCTGACGTCAACTTCCATCCCTAGTTCGGTTGTTTTAGTCAGGTCGACTGGGCAGATATGGTGACTTCCTGGGTGAATTCTGCGACGAAGTCTGCCAAAGCTTGTGCCTTTATTGCGGTTCTGGGCTGGAACTTGATGTCGTATTGCCCTAACTCTACTGCCCACTTTAAGACTCGCCCAGAGAAGTTAGCCATTTCAAAGAGAGCTTTCAATGGAAAGGCTGTGAGGACAACTATGGTGTGGGCGTGAAAGTAATGCGACAACTTTCTTGAGGCCATCATCAAGGCTAGGGCTAGTTTTTCTAGTGGCAAGTACCTTGTTTCGGCACCCAGTAATGTCTTGCTGACATAATAGATGGGTAGATGTTGGATTCCTTCTGCATGGACCAATACTGCGCTAATTGCGTGCTGTGAGATTGCCAGGTACAAAAAGAGTTCTTCTCCATGAATTGGGGTTACAAGTAGTGGTGGAGAAGACATGTATTCCTTCAAGCTTTCCAGAGCTCGGTCGCATTCGTCGTCCCACTCAAACTTGGCCTTTAGAGTATGGAAGAATGGTCGTAGTCTGTCCGATGACCGGCTTATGAACCGATTGAGTGCAGCTGCCATGCCGGTGAGATGCTGCACTTCTTTGACTGAGTTTGGTCTCTCCAACTCCTGGATTGCTTTGATCTAGGAGGGGTCTGCTTCGATACCCCGGTTGGTCACCAGGAAGCCCAGGAATTTGCCAGATCTTACTCCGAATGCACACTTCGACGCGTTGAGGCGTAACTTGTGCTTCTTCAGGATCTCAAACATCTCACCTAGGTCCTTGAGATGGTCATTCTCATCTTTGCTCTTGACCACCATATCGTCGATGTAAGCCTCCATTGTTTTGCCTAACAACGGTTCAAACATCTTGGTGACCATTCTCTGGAATGTCACCCCTGCGTTTTTTAGGCCAAAGGGCATGACCTTGTAGCAGTATAGTCCTCCTGGAGTTGTAAAGGATGTGACCTCCTGGTCTGGTTCATGCATGGCGATTTGGTGGTAGCCTCTGTATGCATCCAGAAAGCTAAGTCGGCTGTGCCCCGCCGTTAGGTCTACCAGTTGATCTATCCGTGGTAGAGGAAAGCTCTCTTTTGGGCAAGCCTTGTTGACTGTTTTGTAGTCGACGCAGACACGCCACTTGCCATTCTTCTTTGGCACTACGACTGTGTTGGAGATCCATCTTGGGTAGTGCACCTCTCTAATTGCTCCTGCCTCCAGCAGGTTTCCTACTTCTTCCGCCACTATCTCGGCGTGGTGGAGTGCCGATCTGCGGGTGCGCTAATGATTGGTCTGGCGGATGGGTGGACATTGAGTTGGTGACAGATGAAGTTGGGATCAATGCCTGGCATGTCGTATGGTGTCCAGGCGAACACTTCGATGTTAGAGGTAAAAAATTCCAAGACCTCTAATCTCTCGGTGCTGGACAACGACGAGTCGAGCAAAAAGAACTTATCCGGGTTCTTTTTATCTATTCTTCCCTCTACCAAGTCTTCCACTGCTTTCTGGCTAGCCGCTTTGCCAACATCTGCGAACAGTTCATTACTCTCAGGTTCTTCCACCGAATGAACGTATCCTTTGGCAGCGCGGGTGCCATTCACCGTGACAAAGCACTGCTTGGACATAATCTGATCTCCATAAACCTCTTCAATTACACCGGTGTCGTTGGGGAACCGCATTACTTGGTGGTAGGATGACGCCACCGATCGCATGACATGCAGCCATGTTCTGCCCAAGATGATGTTATAAGTGGAGGGGACTTTCAATACCCAGAACTCCACTTGCTTCGTCACGCTTCCTGCCATGACTGGGAGGATTATTTTGCCGACGGGCCACTCTGGCATGGAGTTGAATCCAATCAGGGGAGATACGGCAGGTGCCAAGTCTTTGTCTTGTAATTTCAACTGTTTAAATGTTTCGTAGTACATGATTTGACATGAACTACCCTGGTCAATCAGAATCCGCTTGACGTCAAAATCCTTGACTCGGAGAGTGACGACCAGGGCATCATTGTGAGGGCAATATATCCTTGCCAAATCTTTATCCGAAAAAGACATGACGTTCGTGGCCTCTGTCTTTCCCTTCTTGATGGCAGGTTGGGCACTTAGTACCTCTCTCAAATGCTCAGCCTTTTTGATTGATCCTCTGAGCTCGCATACAAGCTCAGGTTCGTAAACTCCATGTATTACATTGATAACGCCTTGAGGTGGGGCGTCGATTGGCATTCCGTTGGGGTTATTATGGTCCTGGGGGGCTGGCTGCGCCCCTCCTTCAATGTATTCATCCAGGTGACCCGCTGCCACCAACTCCTCCAGGTGTTGTCTCAATGGCGTGCAATTTTCAGTGCGGTGCCCCTTTTCTTTGTGGTAGGTGCACCGTGACTGTTCGTCATAGTCTTTCTGAGCTTCTCCAAGTTTGGCTGGCCATCTGACGAAAGGCTCGTCTCGTATTTCACTTAGAATTCGGTAGATCGGTTTCTTGAAGACCGTGGTTATGGCAGTGCGGACTCTCAACCATCTTTTATTCTGGTCTTCTCCATTGTCTCGCCTGCCTCGTCCGTTTTTGTTTGGACGGTCTACCGCGTTGACCTTTGCTGAGGCCTTCTTATCTGGTACTGTGGTCGTGCCAGATTTTATTTTGGCACGTGCGCCATCCTCTTCCACCCTAATGTGCTGATGCACTCTTTCCATCAAGGCTTCCATGGTGAGAGGCGGTGTCATGGTGATTGAGTCTCTCAGTCTGTTGCCGACTGGAAGGCCTCTTTTGTACTGCGCAATGGCGAGATTGGTGGGGCAGTCCCCAATCTGGTTGAAGGTCTCCCAGTAACGACTATTGTAGGATCTTAAGGTCTCCTTGTCACCCATGTCGATGGAGAGTAGTTGGTCGATCTCCACCGGGGTTTTAGTGTTTGTTCTGAACCTGGTTACAAACGCTTCCGCCAATTGCGCCCAGGAGGCTATGCTGCCTTCAGGAAGTTTTTCGAACCAAGTCAAGCCTAGGTCACCAAGGCTAGATGGAAAGAGGATGCACATCAAAGCTTCGTTTCGCCAGTATACAGCCATGACCTGGCGAAAGTGGCTCAGGTGCGAATAGGGGTCCGTCTTTCCCTCATATGTAGTGAATTTGGGCTGAAGGAAGCCTGAAGGTAAGGGCGCGTTCTCAATTGCCGGAACAAACGGCGAAGTTTGCAGCCTTGCTAATGCTTTGTCCGTCGGTTCGTAGGCAGGGCGGGGTATTGGCATTCCAACCTCGACGCTTCCATGCGATCGATGAGCCAACCTCCGCAAGGCAGAAACTCTATGTGGATCGCGTGCCTTGGCGTCTTCCTTCCATCGTGCCTTCTCTTCGAGCACGGTGCGTAAGTCGGATGATCTGGGCAACTCCATCTGCCTGGATCTTGTTTGGTGCGTATGTGAAGGCCAATAGGTGCTTCCTTCAGTGTACGACCTCTCAGACCTCGTCCTCTCAGTCCTGGAGTGACGAGTTCTGAAGGTTCTAGATTGAGTGTCGCCTGTCCTGAGGCTTTTACTCTCTGCTTGGGATGGCGTGGTATGTCTACTACGATCTTCCGAGCGGCGAAGGGGCGTCTTGCCTTTGCGCCCCTCTCCTGTCGCCACTTCCTTTCCCTTTATCAGTCGCTTCATGGACTCCATGTCTACCGCCATTCGTCGTATTAGTTCGTCCTGCTCCTTCACACGGTCCACCAGAGTTTGAGGATCAATCCTTCGCCGTTGTCTCTCTGGACTCTGTGAACGAGAGTGACGAGGGCTGTTAGTCCGCCTTCTTCCCCTTCTATCCCTTCTGGGATTCTGTTGTTGTGGCTCCAACTCCGTCATAGGAGGGACGAGGGGTAAACCTTCGCGCCTTGCACCCCCTTCTGGTGTTTGTCTGTCGATGGCGGACTGTGGTAAATCTTCGTTGTGCGCCATTGATTCTTAAAAGCAAAAGCTTGATCAAGAGGTTTTGTTCTTGTCTGAATTCCCACAGACGGCGCCAATTGTACGGGAAAGAAATAAACCTTCTCGTATAATCCTGTTGATCAAGTCTGCGCTCCTCCGTACGACGTCGTTCTATTGCCTGAAAATACAAACGTGAGCTAGCCGGCGGGTGTGTGCCGGAAACCTCTCCGATGCCTAAGTCAGCAAACTAGACAAGTAGACAAAAGCTCTATATATTCGGGAATCAAAGTTGTGTTACCTCCCCATAGGTGATGTTTGTGAGCTTTTATAGTTTCCGTGTGACACAATCCTAGTTGGACTCTTACTCCTCCATGTAGAGTCCTCCTAGGCTTCATACTCCTGAAAGATAATGCTTATCTCTCAACACCCCCCTCACTGCTTAAACCAAGTGAGATGGTTTTATCATGGCCGAACTACCATAGGACCGAAATAACATTGCCATGTTGGACTAACTAGTGTGACCGATCTAACGGTTACCTCGGCTCTTCCTTTCCTTTCTCCTACCTCGGTTTCATATGCAAAGGCCGAGTTATCCATAGAAGAATTAAGCCGAGCTAACCTATGATCAAGTCTAGAGCGGGCTCAACATACCTCGGTTCCAAACAGTGTGACTGTGCTAACCAAAATAATGGAGACCGAACTAAGCCCACTTACTCCGGCGGCAAACCTCTTAGTTCGGACCGGACTACCACTCGTCCATGGCCCATCTTTTAAGCCTCTTTAACACGGCCCATAAAACGGCCCACCACCGTAGCTCGGCCCGATATAAATTACCTTCTCAGTTAATAACATACGAGAATTTAGATTTGCTAAAGTTGAAAATTTTAACTTCATAAGTGAAGTTAGTGCATTGTAAGACCAATTTGTACTCATCTCTGTAATCTAAACCGTTCATCTCATATGACAAATCAAATCAAGCCTTAAGTCCCATTAAATGGCGGCTATATGAATCCTTTTTCTCTATGCGGCTCTATCAAAGGCTATTTTATTAGTCAAATTTAATAAATTCATCTCATATGACAAGTTGAGAAAAATATATATGCATGCAAAAAATTGAATTGATCAGACACAAGTAATTATGTAATCAAATCACACATACATTATAACAAATGAATAATCTATTATTAAAAACATATATCGTACAGATAAAAATAAAATGTAATGGCATGACAATTGATTGCAAAGATAATTTTCTCAACTCATTATATGAGATGAATAGTTTAAGTTACTGAAGTGAGTTTAAGCTATCGAAGTGGGTTTAAGTTAGTCCCCATATCGTGAAGTTGAAATAATTTTTTTTTTTTGTTAAAGTTGAAATTTTCAACTTTAACAAATCTGAACTTATTTTTTTTTATATGCAATAGTCATGTTGTTATGCAAAATCACTATTATTCCCAAAATTTAGCTCTCTCCATCTCTATTTCTCTCCCTACATTTATGGCATACCTGCCTGCACTTTTCAGTTGTCCTTCCTTTCTTCAAATCATTCACATGGCTGTCTCACCCTACATTATCTGTGGGTTGTTTTCAAAAGAAATTTTGGGGTTGCAATTGGTTCTAATCATATATCTAGCTATATACATCTATAGAATGAAATAAATATTGGAATTTTCATATTTTTGCAAGGGCAATTTCCCATCAAAAAGGTTTTATTTCCCATCACAAAAAATGAATTATTTTATAATATTTGCGTCTACATCATGCTTTCTAAAATAGAATTGTCGTCGCAATTAAGTTGTCACCAAAACTTTTCTTTCACAATTTTTTTTTTTAACATGCCATTGCAATTACCTTTTGCGATTGCATCGACATATTGCTATAGCTAAATGTGGAATTTTCAACTACAAAGAAGTTGCAATATTGACAACTTTACCCTCACAAAATTTTTGGGACCTCAATTATTTGTGACCCCTCTTTTGCCATCGATATGCTATCACAAATGTCCTTCTACGATAAAATGAATTATTTAGTGAGATTTTTTTATTTTTTATTTTTAGTTTGTAGTTAAATTTTTGCTATCAAAGTAAGTGAACATTTGGACTCCTTAAACAGTTTCTCACATGTTTAACAATTATATTGTCCCCTCTTCTTGTTAACTGATACTGACAACACAAGGGTCTCTCAAATCCACACTTTGTTCATGCAATTTTCAGTTCTTTCTTGAGCATTCCAATCACACATATATATATATATATATATATAATTGTCTTAAAAGGCTATATAAGCCTTCAATTTATAGAAGTACCCAATAATGCAATTTGGAATAGTTTCATGTATATTTAGTGAAGTAAAGAATTGACTAGTGCTCCACTCCAGGCCAAGCATTTCAAGGGGGGGAAATGAAGGAAAAAACTAATCCTCCACAATCATTTATTTATTTTTATAAAATTATTCATTAGAATGACTTGACGGTAGCATTTTATAGAAAGTATCTTTATTTTTTTTAAATGATAGATTCACAACTTATCATTATATCATTTCGTATATTTATTTTTATTTTTTCTATATCACGCATAAAAAATCTTTTATTGTATTCCCAAATCTCTCTATCTCTGTCCAAAAATACTTATGGGGGAGGTGAAATCAAAGCTACTACTTTGCTGCACCGAGCGGTGGCCAAGCAAAACACATGGCAGCATTCTTGAGTTGTTTGGACAATTAAACAGCCGAGCTTCTTCCTAGGTAGGACATCCTAGTCTGCGTGGAGGATAGACTAGGTCGAATGCGAAGTCCAATCCGCGTGGGAACATACTCACTACAACATAAAAGTTTTAGAAATTATTTTTTTTTTATCTTTAAAAGTGAAAATTTTGTTGTAAAAGACATTTAGAGATCAAATTCTATCGTTATGAGGATAATCACTAAAAGGTCGTCATGAAAAGTTAAAAACAAAACTTTTTGCGACAAAATATAAAGAATGTCACTAATAAATAGACGTTTAGGGACAAAATAATTTGATCTCAAAATGGTTTGTTTTTTGAGATAAAAAATTTAGTCCCAAAAGGATAATAATTTATCACTAATGTCTAATTTTCATTGCTAAAAATATAATGATGACACTTTTCACAACAAAAATATTTGATCTTTAAAAAATAATTTTAATTTCTAAAACTTTAATTTTTTTATAGTGATTTATCCATTCCTGGGGCGTCGCAAACATGGGACATGATCCCACATAAAGCGGAATAAGAAGAGGAAGTGTCAAACATTTTCCAACTAACCACAGCGGTCAATGAAACTTAGGCTTCGTTTAGGAACAGACTATTTTAGTAATTTTTTAGTTTTTGAGTTAAAATATGAGATAAAAAAAAAAGCTTGTATGTTTGGAATATTTTTTGATTTTTTATGAAAAGATGTGCAAAAAGTAGAGAGAAAATGAAATTTTTAATTTTTTGATATATGTTATAGGCTTTTCGATTTTTTTTAAAAAAATTTAACTTTTAAACTAAAATTATTACTTTCCAAACAAGGCCTTAATTATAAATAAGCACACACACATCAAGCCACGTAGACAACTACGAGCACTCAAGCTCACTGATCTATTGAAAATTCTTCTAAAAATACTTAGATATTGAAGAGTCTCCCAACTGACCATCCAAATGGAGTATTCTTCATTTTTAATCGCAAGAAGTAACTTAGGAGTGTAGAGAGGTTTTCTAGCACTATCTAAACAATGTGCTAAGTTTTGCCCAGTACAACTTATAAGCTATGTTTGATGCAACTTATAAGGGTCCATTTCCCAAAATAAGTCAAACAACTAATCTATTTCCCAAACTAAGTTTAGTTTGGCCGAAATTTTCAAAATAAGCTGAAGCGTTATTCCAAATCACGCTTTCATCATATTTCTGGCTCAGGCGCGGAAAATGAATAAAGTCATAAAAGCATAGTTACAAATCACGCTTTTAATTAAGAAAACGTGGTTAGAAACCACGCTTATAAAAGAAATCTGTTTTGTAAATAAAACGCTGTTTGTATTAGTGTTTTCAGGCCACAATGTGAAAACGTGTTTTCAAAACACGTTTTTAATAAAAAAACAAAACCAGCACTCACACTCTTCTTTCTCACACACACACTCTCTCTCTCTGACACACACCCACAACACTCATACACTCACATCAAACATATATAATTTTTAATATATATAAATTTTATTTTATCAAATTGAGACTAATATTAAATATATATAATAATAATTTATAATATCAAATAATAATCAACTATATAATAGCAAATTAATTGGAAAAAAAATTATTTACAAATTGAGACAATCATTTATAAACCAAAAAAATTATCAAACAAGTTTTTATGATAGTTTTTAAAATTTTTGTAAATATAAATTGAAAACTGAAAACGAAATAGTTACCAAATAAGCCTCAAATGGTAAAAATGTCGTAAAATTAACAAATAATTAAATAAGTTACCAACGTAAGAAATGACTTATCAAAAGATTTTTAGGCATGTATGATCATTTGATTTTTAGAATTTTTTTTAAAAATTAAAAATTAATTTGGTTAAGAAATAAAAAATAAAAAATAAATATCATTTAAGGGTAAAAAATAATTATCATTTTAACTTTTGGACAGGTTATATACATACGTATAATTGTTTCAATTTAATTTGTAAAAAATTATTTCTAACAACTCGAAAGATAAAAATTATATAAAAATGATTTATATTTACAAAAATTAGAAAAATTATATAGTTGATTATTATTTGCTATTATAAATTATTATTATATATATTTAATATTGGTCTCAATTTTATAAAATAAAATTTATATATATTAAAAATTATATATGTTTGATGTGAGTGTATGAGTGTCGTGGTGTGTATCAGAGAGAGAGTGTGAGAAAGAAGAGTGTGAGTGCTGGTTTTTTTATTTATTTATTAAAAACGTGTTTTGAAAACACGTTTTCACATTTTGGCCTAAAAACGCTAATACAAACAGCGTTTTATTTACAAAACAGATTTCCTTTAAAAGCGTGGTTTCTAACCATGCTTTCTTAATTAGAAGTGCGATTTATAACCACGCTTTTATGATTTTAATCATTTTCCACGCCTGGGCCAAAAATATGGTGAAAGTGTGATTTGGAATAACGCTTCAGCTTGTTTTAGGAATTTCGGCCAAACTAGACTTAGTTTGTGAAATAGGTTAGTTGTTTGACTTATTTTGGGAAATGGCCCACTTATCAGGACTGTTCATAATTTTATTTTATTTTTAAATTATTTTGAGAGTTTGTATCAAAATATTTTATAATTTTTTTATATAACTTATTAAACAAAAATAGCTTAAATAAGTTAAAAAAATTAATTATTAAAAAGCCGAGAGAATGGTACTTTTAGTTTCAAGTTGCAGAAGTAGAAAACTACACCAAACACGCCTATGATCATTAGATTATGTCTCAAAATTTTCACGCTTTGAATTTTTTACCAAATCGAACATATGTGAATGCTTTGAGACAGAGAGAAAGTGATTGAGAGACAAAGTACCTTTTTTAACCTTTAGGCCCCATTTGTTTTCAAAGGTAAAATGGAGGAGATTGATAGTGAGGAGAATTAGTAAAATTGTATTTGTTTTGATGTAGTTGTTAGTGTGAGGATTGTTAAATTATTTTTATATAAAATAAATATAAAATAATAAAACAAATAAAATTATGATTTTTACTTAATAGAAAATACAAAAAAAAAATTAAACATTAATGTTTAAAAAAAAATGGCCAAAAAGTTAAAAATTTTAAAAAATAAATAAAAAATAAATTGTTATTGACCGGTTGACCGGCCGGAATTCTGGACAGACGTTCGGTAACACTCAATCCGAACGGACTACTTTGCTAATACCATCTCCCAGCCCAGACTGCTAATCCATTGCCTAAGGCCTATCCTAAGTCAAAGGGACTACGAAACCGGAGTTCAAAAACCAAAACAAACATAAGCTAATTTTATTGTTCATCACTAACAATCCAGAGTGGACTGCTAGTGCGGAAAACAAACGAGGCCTTACATCACTACCAAGTAATGAATTAGCTTATTCCCCAAGAGTTGGCCTAGTGGTGTATAAGCTTGAAATTTAGGAGTTTGCTCCTATCCAAGTGTCAGGTTCGAAACCTCTAAAGTGTTATCAATCAATGTGTTGAGTCAGTTCATACGGAACTCAACTCTGGTTTTAATTGGGCCCCTGCTAGTGGATTGTGGAATTGATCTCCCAAAGATTAGTTGATGTGTACGCAAGTTAATTTGAACATACTGAGTGTTAAAATAAATAAATAAATAAGGGTAATAGATTGGCTTTCAGCAGCAGAGCTTGTGCCGAAAGTAGTTATAAGACAACAATTTAGTTACTGTTTGATAAAACATGCTCAATCCTAGCTTTTGTTTAGTGCTTACTAGATTTCCAACCCATATTACTGTTTCATGAAAGAGAAGAAACCACATAAATGGGATCCACATTAGTTGTTAGACAGTTATGGAAAATTGAATGTTTGTTAACCCATCCCCAACTTGCTCATGAAGTACATTATAGGCGTGACCATCTTGTGTATTGTCATCTCACAAACATAATGATAAATAATATTCTTCAATTACCAAATTCAATATCATAAATAAAATTTTGCAGCCTATATAAATAGATATATATATATATATATTAATGGTGGGTGTAAATGTGATGTTTTGTAATTTTATAATTAAATTTTTTGATGATTTAATGATAGAGAGACGGTTTTATAAATGAGGGAAACTATTTAACAATTTTGGATAGTTTGATGAAAGAAAATTTGTTCAAGAATTATTAGATGCGTCAGTTACAGGGTGTAAGAGGCATTTTTACCCAAATGAAAGATTTCATTCTTCAAACATAACTCCGGAACAATTTTTTTGGTGACAGACAAAAATCATCATTTTTGCATATTTAAAACTATTGGTTATTTAAGCTGTTGAATAAATGCATTTCTTTCAAACTTTGCATAGTGGGTCACAAACCACCTGTATCAATTAAGATTAGGCATAATATTGAGAGGAGTTGAAGATGTTTTGGTTTACTGTTCATTTCAAGAAAATCTTTTATTACACTACCCATGCATGTAGGTAGCATATTGCAATTTTGCATAACTTTTGATAAGCAAAAATTGTTAAAATCAAGATTTTAAATGTCAGTTGATATTGTATTTGTCAATATGTGTTGAAATTTTTGACTTTTGACATTGTTATCTACTGATATATCAATGGATATTGTCCGATATCGGCCTATATATATCACCCAAATTGATACACATCTCAATTATGTTATTTAAAACTATGTTTATAATCCTTTTAATTCTCCTGAATGGAAAATTGGCGTGAACAGTAAAAGGATTTGGGTAGTGTATCACTTTGTGAAGCATACATCTCCACTTGTAGGGCCTTCAGGTTTAAACATGGATGCATATGCCATTGCCAACACAAAATATAGGTTTGTAGACTCTTTAAGGGCAAAGTGGGATAGCCTAAAGCAGCTTACCAAACAGATGGTCCAAAACAAGCATGACCCTCCACTTGAGTCTAAAGAATAAAATTAAAATCTAAACCAACAATGGAAAAGCAAATGTGGCTTGTTAACGAGAATGATTTTAAATAATGGTATTGACAATACAGTTATATATCGGTTAATATTGGATAGTATTGAGACCATTAGCTAATATATCAGTAAATAATGGTATCAAAAGACCAAAATCCCTATATGTATCGATTGATACATTACTTTGGCTGATATCAAGGTTTTAAATACAACAGATTACAGATCTACATCCATACGTAGACTTTTAGACTTTTGATACTCCCTCCGTCCCATAATATTAGTCCCTTATTCCATTTTTCATTATCCAAAAATATTAGTCTCTCTTCAAAAATCAAGTACAAAAATAATATAAATTTCCTATTTTGCCCTTCTTTTAAATTCATAAATAATATAAAAAGTACAATTATGACATTGATATTCCCAAAAAAATGTACTATAAAAGGGTAATTTTGGAAAATCAACTTTTTAAAAGTACAATAATTGTACTACCAAAAAAAGTTAGATTCCCCAAAAGGGACTATTATTTTGGGACGGAGGGAATACTATTATTTACCAATATATTTATAGATATTGTTCAATGTATGAGTGCATAATCAATACTGATATATATCTTTATTTAAAATTGTGGCTGATATTTAAAAACCCTTCATGGAGCCCCATTGCCTAGAGAATTCCAGATCCTTTTCAATGTTTGTGTGATTGCTGTTGAGGCTTTGAATGACAAAGGATGTGGAAATAAAGCTTTGTTCTATCATGACAAAAGAGAAGCTAAAGAGGTATAGTTTCACACAAAGCAGGGACAAAGTAGCTAGTGAAATCTCAAATCTGCCTCTCATATATATCTGAAAAATATAAGTACATAATTACTGATAAAAACAAAAAAAAAACAAACAAACACACACAAAAACAGACAAACAAAGTGCAAAAAAAATAAAAGTAAATATTATAATGTTTCTGAAAACATTTCCCTCCATTGCACCTGCCATGTTGCTTGGACAGAAACATCCATGTCTCACACAGTGCTATGGTGAGACTACTTTGGAGGCAAAAGAACGTTGCACCGGTCCGAATTCAAAATCTTTCCTCCAAACATCCCCTTGTGATTTCATGGATTTTGCTTTCTCATTAGCCCTATGTGCAGCTTCAGCAACACTCACTGCTTTCTGAGTCTTGCACCCCAAAAACCCCCCGGATCGACCCTTCTGCTCCTCCTTGCACACGATGTTCTTGGTTTTGGCTGTTTTAGTTCTGTTGGTTGCATTTGTTGATGTCAAGTGATCACCTGCAATACTCTTCTCATCATATTCCGAAACAGTCGAGAAATCTGCAGCACTGGCGGTGACAACACTCCACTCGATGCTTGCCTCGCTTGGCTCATACTGTGACATGTTCTCAGTAGCTTGCATTGTCAACAATGAGTGTCCAGTACCGGAGAGAGTGTCTATCTCAAATAGATCTGAACTCGCATCACTTTGAATGTCATCGCATGGCCCGGGGGTACTACTAATTGGCAAGGTTGATGGAAGGTCTTGGGACTTTGGAATGGCATCCCAAGTTAACATTGACAGTTTCCTCTCTAGATTAATTGAAATATTATCACCCTTTTTGATCATATGGGACCCGAAAACCTCGATTGAGTATCGTGATTCTTCTTTGTCTACTTTCTCTTCTTCCAACTGCTTTTTAACTGTCAAATTTTCCTTCCCGGATTTGAGGACTGGAAACACAAAAAGATCTTCTCCTCTTAGTCCTAATTGAGATTGGACTGGATTCACGAACCGAAAGGACTCTTCTCTTATCTCTTTCTTTTGAACAACACCCTCATCGATATGAACCGACATCTTGTCCAGGCACGGCCCGTTACAGCCAAAACCAGCTAAAAATCTCTTTGCAGTAGCTTTCTTCTGCTTAATTCTTGATGGGTTTTTGAGGAGAGTTGGTAACAATGCATTTTGGCTGTTCAAGCTTGCTTCAGAGCTAACACTTGGAGTTCCTCCACTGCTCAACTTTGGTTTCCTGTGGCACAACTCAACTTCAACCCTGTTGTCAATTAGTTTTGGATTGTCATCATAATTCATTTTCATGTTGAAGTACTTGTCAGCACCAAAGACACCAATTTCACCCTCTTCTTGATTAATCTTGCTTCTTCGTAAACTTAAAGGGCGTGGAGTCACTTCGGGTGAAATGATTTCAGGAGCAGCATCTTGAATTGCCCTAGTGAGCTTGAGCATCAAGCCCTCATCTGTGGAGTTTAGGTAAGCTGAAAATGAGGCGACGCGGAGATTATCGGTGTTATCTTGGCTATCCATGGAGTATATGATAGATAACTGTATATATAAATTGATTCAAGTTGGAAGGAAGCAAAGAAAAGATGAATTAATATGACACAAAAAAGGGGGAGCAAAGAAAAGAAATTTGATGAGAAGAAGGTTGGGAAAATCACAAACCAAACATGTGAAATCACAAAACTGGTATGGAGACTAGGGAATGACAAGGGGTTATGGGAGATCTTCAAGATGAAACATGCTTGATTAAGGAAGAAGGAGAGAACAAAGAATTGATTTGAGAGGGTTTGTCTCCACTATTGGATCTTGAGAGAATAAGTCCTATAAGTAGACTTTGTGATAGGGTTACCAAATTGTAAGCTAGTGGATGCTCCACATGCTTGAGGTTTATTAACAGTTTGTCACCTCATTTGCCTACCTATCTTATAACATGAAAATCTTTTTTTCACTATATGTTTCTTTCTTTTCTTTCTTTTTTTTTCTTTTTCATTTTTGACTTTGGGTAATAAGACAATTAAGGCCAAGTAAAGTCTCTACGCTAAAATTCATAAAACAATCGGTACTACTATTATCGTTAGTGAGGCCACCATGGAGATGGGTATGCTTATCATTCGAATGATTTATTTTGTAAGATTTTCGAATAGATTATTAATAAAATAAAATAAAAATAAAAATTTAAAAAAAAGAAAGATTGATTTGTCAACTATAACCACATAATCATATCACATTTATTATTCAAAAATTTAACGACAATTATGATTTTGAGAATAAGTCTTCCATTATTTTGAAGACAAATACGATCTGTTCATGTGTCTATATTTGTCCAATCAATCTCCAAAATAATGAATGATTAATGGGGGATTTGGTGATAGACCCCTCAGTGTCTAACTTTCTTTCAAAAGGACAAGAATTATATGGATCTTTTCAAAATGAGAAATTCTATTTCCACACACCTAATTAGCTTAGGGCACACACTTAATGAAATATTAATTTAATGACAATTATATCCTAAATAAAAATGATTATAATAGACATCTAGCAACACCCATAATATTATATAGAAAAATTCTCTGTACATATCTTTTAAGAACAAAAAAAATCTCAATATACACTTTTTGAGTTAAAAAAATTAAATCCTGATTTTTCCATTGTTATCACTTTCCTTGTTATACCTTTTATACTGCTCTGTTGCACAAAATAAGAACAGATGAGAGAGAGAGTGAGTAAAATTGAACAAACTATGAAACTCGTTTTGTACTGAATAATCCAGGTAACTGTCAAAGATAGTTTGAGGTGTTGGTTTCAGTTCTTATTATTGAACAAATAATCAAATTTAAAAACAGTGCAAAAGAAATTGGGAAATTTAGCTATAAACCCCTCTTATCTTCCTTTTATTGTTAAAAGGATTAAGAAAAAAATTATACTTTTAAAACCCCTTCATAATTATAAAGTCTTGTATAAAGGACAAAATTTATTATTTAAATATTTTATATACCCTCAATTAAATCTTTCCTAATCACCATCTCAATCTCTCAAACTTCGTCTGATACAACTATTGCTTATATGATGCCATGGCTAGGGTTTCAAAGGAGATCTGGTCGGAGTGACCAGATCTGGAAGCAAATGCCTCCATAGAAACGACAAGAAGATCAAAATAGTAAAAGTTCATCATCAATCAATGGCATCATTGTTTGCACCTAAGGAATAAGCTCTCTGTCTCAAGATCTGAAAAAATCATCACTTGTAACTTTCTCTTCAGATGATTATGATGATGAGCAACACCAATTGATGATGGAGATGGTGGAGGTATGAGAGATGATATACGGATATGGTGAAGATTTGTAGGAGAGAGCTGTGTGTGTGTGTGTGAGAGAGAGAGAGAGAGAGAGAGAGAGAGAGAAGACACAATAATGATAGAAGATGCAATAACTATTTGATCTTCGACATATGTTGATTAGTTTTTTTTTGTTTTTGTTTTTGATTTATTTTTATTGATTTGCTGAGTTCAATCAGGTGTGTGCTCTAGTTTTTGTTTGACAGAATGAAAATAAAATTTTACTCTGGTCTGTGCTCTGTTTTTGTTTGACAGAATGAGAGTAAAATTTTACTCTGGTTTGTGCTCTGTTTTTGTTTGACAGAATGAAAGTAAAATTTTACTCTGGTTTGTGCTCTGTTTTTATTTGAAAGAATGAAAGTAAAATTTTACTTTGATTTGTACTCTGTTTTTGCTTGACAAAAAGAGAGTAAAATTTTACTTTGGTTTGTACTTTGTTTTTGTTTAATAAAATGAGAGTAAAATTTTACTCTGGTATGTGCTCTATTTTTGTTTGATAAAATGAGAGTAAACTTTTACTTTGGTGTTATCTGTTCTGTTTTTTATTTTTTTTTATACAATGATAGTAAACTTTTACTCTGTTATTGTGTATCTCTGTTATTTGTTTTTGGACTCCTAGTGACACTAAAATTTTACTATCAATTGCAGATTTGAATTATATAATGACAGTAAAATTGTACTTTCAGAGTAAAATTTTACTTTGAATTAGAGTAAAGTTTACTAAGATTCAAAGTAAAATTTTACTCGAGTTAAAAACATGTTGATTTGCTTAACGATATAAAATTTCACTTTGAATCATAGTAAATTTTACTATGATTCAAAGTAAAATTTTACTCTGAAATTTTACTTTGGTTAAAAATATGTTGATTTGCTTAAAGATATAAAATTTTACTTTGAATGATAGTAAATTTTACTCTGAATCAGAGTAAAGTTTACTGTCATTCAAAGTAAAATTTTACTTTGAAATACACTGTGAGGATGACTTAATAAGAGAGCTAATAGATATGAGGGTAATATAGTAAAATAAACAAGTTTTAAAATATTATGGGGTTTTGAAAGTACCTATATAATTTTTGTCTTTTTAAAAGACAAATTAGACAGTGATGGGTCTATCACCAAATCCCCCAAAGAAATTTATGGGATTTTACATATAGCCCATTGCTTTGTAATGACCAAACATTGCTGCAATTATACAATTCTAGAATTACAGTTCATTCAAACTTGTGTTTGAGGGGGACCCCTTCATCCCTTCACACCGCCTCTATTGATAGAAGTGTTGGTGGGGGCTTATCCATATTTTAATATATAGATAATGTTGATTTAACTTATTTTGATTACTTTGTGATTGTAAATGGATCTTGGGAGAAAACTTCTTTACAAGCAGGTACAAAATGGGTGGCTTGGAAGAGCTCTGGTGGAAAGTTGCTGCTGCAACTAAATCGGTGCAAGTTCTATAAAGTTTGCAAGCAGAGGCCATGTCTGGTTTTCTGGCACTGCAATGGCTGGAATCTTGGGGATTGGGCAATGTTCTGGTGTGTATGGATAGTGAACTTCTGGTTAAGGGACTCTTGGGAAAGATGATGGCTCAGATAGATATTTCTACAACTATAGAGTACATTAAAACCATGCTAGTTTGTCTTTGGAAGCTGGGTAAATCAAAAGTAAGGGAAAATGAGGGGTAAATGGTGTGTGTACAATAATATTTGAGTGAATGATATAATTGTAATTTTTAGTGTGTGAATTGAGAAAATTAATCAATAAATAAATTAATAGATATGTGTATTGAGAAGAGATATACCCTAAGCTAATTAGGTGTGTAGAAATAGAATTTCCCTTTCAAAACTCTTTAGTATTTTAAAACTTATTTCTTTTACTATAATACCCTTATGTGTGTGTGTGTGTGTGTGTATCAGACTGCAATTACTTTCTCTCATCTCAATCTCTCTATCTTGCTCTTATCACTATTGCTCTCCATTGGCGCTATTGGAGCTCTCTACCGCCGTCACCGCCGCCGCTACTCACCATAGAACTCTTTCTCTACCATCTTCACCACCACCATCACTCGTCACATTCACAATCTCAGATTTGAGATCATTCACAGTCATCATCGTCGGAAAATGACAGTGACAGTTCGTAAACCTCAGATTTGAGATCTGTCTGTCTGTCTGTCTGTCTCTCTGTGGTTCTGATGGTTTGTGTTCTCTCTATATATGTGTGTATCACTCACCATTTACGCTCTCTATCTCTCTCTCTCTTGCTCTCTCTCTTCTTTTTCTTCTTCTCATGATCTTCTGTTTTCGAACTCTGACTCCATGTCTCTCTTTCTTCTTCTTATGATGCTCTATTCTTCAAATAGTAAAATTTTATTCTGGTTCATGATACAGCACTCTCCTGTAAAACCATTATTGTAGCTTATTTTAGAGTAAAATTTTACTCTGAATCAAAATAAAATTTACTGTGATTTAAAGTACAATTTTACTGTCGTTAAACAGATCAACATATTGTTAACCAGAGTAAAATTTTACTGTTAAAAAAAATGGAGTACATACCAAATGAATGAACCAAAGTCAAATTTTACTTTTAGATCTACGAACAAACAAACAAAAAAACTCTTGATTTTTTATTGCAATATCTCGATTTTTCATTTTTCTATCAATCTAAGTTTTTTTTGTTTTTTTTATATCTTAGATATGAAGTTATAGATCTCAAATATGAGTTTGTAGGTATCAAATCTAAAATGGTAGTAGTTTGACGGTAAAAATGGTGATTGCTGGCCGACAGTGAGGATGAGCAATGCCGGTAGACAATGAAGAGGGCAAAGACGATGAGCAACTATGGAGTTTATGGAGAGAGAGAGTCGTAAAAGAAATAGAAGAAAGAGAATATATAATGGTCAAATAAAATATTCAAATAATAAATTTCTCCTTCATATAGAACTTTATAATTGTGAAGGGGTTTTTAAAGTATTAAATTTTTTTCTGCCATTTTAACAAGAAAATGAAGTTAGGAGGGGTTTATGATCAAATTTTTCATGATTAATTTTCAAAATCATATTTACTATCAATTTTTTGGATAATAAATATAATTTGATCATGTGTTTATAGTTGTTCGATCAATTTAATTATATATATATTATATATGTGTGATATTTTTTTTAAAAATATAAAATAAAAATAAAAAACAATTTAAAACATCGAGATGACTCGCATGATAGGGTCACCACCAAGGTCCGTACCATACGTGAGTGAGTCTTATTCACAAAGCTAGTAACCTCCACAATTTTTAGAGGGCTCAATGCCAACACAATATGCCCCAGTTTGGAGAAGTTCTTGAATTGGATTTTCAAGCAACAAAACACACTCATAAGGGTTCAGCAGTAATAAAAGTTGTCCAGTCACTTCAAAAGCAATGCTTGGAAAAAGTGTAGAGAAAAGCTACAAATTATAGTCTCTTTTGAGAAGTGGATTAAAAGTTACTTCTTAACTTTTAATCTATTTTAGATCATATCAGCTATAATAATTTTTACACATATTTTTAAAAAAAAATTAACTTTTAACTATCTTTTCAAAATACCCCTAGATATAACTAACTGGAAAATAGTATAGTGCATACCTTTCAATATGCATTTTATAATAAAAAAATTTATATAATTTTAATTTTTTAAATCATAATTAAAATATATATATATATATATCATTGCTAAATATAACATAAGATATAATTATAAAACTCATGAGTTATAATTAAAACAATATTATAATTTTAAAAAAAATGACATAGCTAAGATTATACAGAACTGTTTGAGACCACTAACAACTCTAATAAGTTTTAAAATTAAAAAATAAAAAAATTAAAAAATTAAAAAAAAGAATACAACCATCACATC
Source organism: Camellia granthamiana (assembly GCA_036172215.1). NCBI lineage: Eukaryota > Viridiplantae > Streptophyta > Magnoliopsida > Ericales > Theaceae > Camellia > Camellia granthamiana. The sequence continues at coordinate 74,482,347 of CM069917.1, forward strand.
AAAAGGAGCCATCTCATTAGTGCTTCCAAACATTAATCCAGAATATATATTGTCTATCTTTTCAAAGGTGTGTAAATTGGAATTTCCCTAACTACAATAATCCATGTCTTTTCCAAACTCCTACACGCCAGATTCTTCTTCATCGGTACGTTTTGCCTTCTTTTTCTTTCTTCTTCTTCTTTGTGTGTGTGTGTGTGTGTGTGTGTGTGTGTGTGTGTGTGTTTTCTGGTCTTTGCAGGTGTCTATTATTGATGGTGGCTATTATGGAGGGAAAAAATAAAAAAAAAGACTTCGTATGTGTTTTGCTGTAATAGATATGTGGGTATTATCCAAAATAAATAAATAAATAAATTGCAGCAAATAGAGGAACCCATTTTGAATGATCAGAGTTCTTCCTGTTTCCTTGCCAATTCAGAGCTCAGCCCATCGGGGTGCTCAAGGCATGTTGGTAGTTCTCTACTGTCAAGCAGGGGTGCAACTTAGGCAGGTTCGGCCGGGTTGTAAAGTTGTTCCAACCTAGTCTAAATTGTATTGAGACCTGCTCAGGTCCGAATTGTAACCCGAGATTGACTGCTCAAGCTTGACCTGAGTTAAGTCTGAATTGCCCGAGTTACCCGAATTGTAAATGAATTTTAATTTTAATTTTTTTTTTATTTTTTAAAGAGATGTCGCTATAGTAGTCCTTACAATTTATGAGTAAAATTTAAAAAAAAAAAAAAAAAAAGATTTTATGTTATTCGTATATATGATAATATATATTTAATATGATTTAATAATCTAAATTACTTTAATATCATGTAATAGCTAATAATTTATATGTATATTTAATATTTTTATATATCTATATATGTATACTTCGGGTTTTGGGTTACTCGGATTGTTTGACATCTTTGTCCAAACCCGTCCAAATTTAATTCGGACTTTTAAATTTTTGTCCAAATCCGTACTGAATTCAAAAATATCTTGTCCAAACCTTAAAAAAAATCGGGCTGAGTTCGGGTTAAGCCCGCCCAAATTACACCCCTACTGTCAAGTAGTCTTCTCTTTTGTTAGGTGCTAGGTTTTTTTTTTTTTTTTTTTTAAATGTTTGAAATTCTCCTATGTACTTTTTTATTTCCTTATTTGAATGAAGTAAATAAATAAATAAATTGTATATTGATATTCCAACTAATTGAGTTGGACATAATCAAATGACGAATAAATAGGCATATAGTCAAATTCATCTAATTGAGATAACTTGATTTAATTTGGTTTGATTTACATATTTTTCAGAATGTAATATTTCGACTGCCTTGCCAACCCCTCCCCCAAGCCTCTCTCGCCACCTCCAGACCAACCCTCATCGGTCCCTTACCACTGCCAACCCATCCCCACACTTCTCTGCCACTGCCAAACCCCAAACCGCGAAGCACAACATTCCCTATTGTGCCTTGCAACACATCAATAGAAAGCACAATTTCCATTTGGGACGGATTTTTAGAATGTGTCATGTTCTATTTCTGGATGGGTAAGTTATAAATCAAAGATAAAAATTTACACATTTACGAGGGACATACCCAAGCTAATACAACAAATCTCAATACTCCCCAAAAGGGGGAAAACTAATACAAAATAACTAATAACACTCCCACATCAGCAGAGTACCCAACCAAAAAAAACAAAAATAAAATCAAAATTGTCCATATATCATTTATATATCCCAAGTACCCTCTACCATCAAAAGATAATAGATGGATGGGAAGATATATGGACAATTATGCAAAAGCGGTTGAAAACCCACTAAACAAGTAAGCAAACCAAAAATTAGTGGGCCAAATAGAACCCACGTGGGCTTACATACTGGCCCAAACATATAAACCAAGAATTAGGCCCAAAACATATACATCTCTTGAATAAACCGGCCCAACCCACGTGCACTACAAATAGAATGTGTCATGTTGATAAAATTGAAAGTACATTTTATATCCATTTGGCAAGATGGTTTATGGACTTTTTTGGTTATTTTAGCTACAAAAAATAAAATAGACTATTTTAGTCACAACAAACAAAACATTACATTCAACTGATAATCATTACACTCTTTTCTCACAAAAAAAGCCAAAAAAGTCAAAAAGTCCTTCCTAAACCAAATTTTTTAGCCCAGGCTAAAATAGCCAAAAAAACCAAAAAACCAACCCACTTTTCAAACGAAGCCTTTTTTTTTTTTTCCATTGCACCAAAAAAATGAAAGGACATATATTTAAAAATATAACCAAGTAAAAATCAAGAATTGTTTGATGATATACTTTTTAGCAGCTTACTTTAATCAATGGAAAATTGAATAATAAATAACATTTAGAATAACCTTAGGGTCTGTTTACAAAACTTGGCAGGGCCGTACCAAAAGCCCAGAAACATGAAACAAAAAGGGGAAAAAGAAAGAGAAAAGTAGAAGAACATCAAAGATGGCGAAAAACATTTTTAAAAAAATGTATCATGAAACGCCGCTGACAATGAATTAGCTTAATCTAAACTAGTACAGAAGAACATGTCAATAAATTACCAAGAAAATTGGAGAAGTAGGCCACCTCTGCTTGATAATTTTTCCAGTGCCCCTTTGGACTCAAATCACACATAACAGAGCATTGCTGGTTGATCAATCATGCCAGAATCTCCCCCGAGATTCGGCGCTCACTGCGATGATGTGAAGTTTTTGTCCCCAGCAACCCAGTACTGTTTAACTGCAAACAACACCTTCTCAGGGACAAGTGGGCCATCCTCATGATCCACCATTTTGGTGTTCCACCTCATACCCGCCACGAGTCTTTTCACCTTGACTAGCACATCCACTTGGTCACGGAATATAACTGCACCTTCAGGTCGTAGGATCCTATCCATTTCTAGAAGAATGTCCTCTGCATTGCACCTGCATAGATTTTGAATAGATGCAAGAAGCTTGAGAATAAGTTCTTGGCCAAAAAAAAAAGAAAAAAAGCATCAATGTACAATTGGTAAACTGAGAGGATATGTCCCCTGTGTGTAGAGATATTGTCCCAACATCGATTGTTGAGCTCTTTCTCCTGAAGCTCATTCACATTCAACAGCATATATAATCTAACACTCCATTTGTTTCAGCGAAAACATTTTCTAAAAATGTTTTCTATGTTTGGTTGTGGTGGTGGTGGTGGTGGTGGTGGTGGTGGGGTGGCGGCGGCAGTTATAGTGTAGTAGCATTGATAAGACTTTAGCCCGAAAAACATTTTCCACTTTCAAAAGTGGAAAACATTTTCCACCAAGTAAGTTTGTTTTCCTAACCATGAAAAACACTTTCTGTTGACTTTCGTTTTCCATCATACCAAATGCCAGAAAATGTTTTTCACCCAAACAAATGGAGCATAATAATAAATAGTCTACTTTTGTTGCTAGGCACTTGGGTTTATTGCATGTTAAATGAAGTACCTAATTGTGCCAGATTATCACCATGGTGGTCGACAGTTCAATCGAATTATGTACCCCTAGTCCTAACCTTTTCAGGGTTTTAGATATTTGTAGAATGTAGAGTGAATAAGACTATTAAAACTAGCAAGCATGAATTGCAAGAGTCAAGTGAAATACTCAGAAGGTCCATAATCAAATAACACATAATGAAGCCTTGGCCTCCAATAGGATAGTACAATAAAGAGTAGAAAAACTTACTTGTCCTTGTACAAGCTGAATACACCATTAGCGTGAATAAGGTCATAAGTCCTGGGATACGTGGAGAAGCCTTCACACCTGAAGAGGATAAAAATAGGGAGAAAACAAAAAAAAACATCAGAGGATAAAAGAAACATGGAAAGGCCAAAGCAAACCAAAACAAGTTTTCAGTATACCACACAAAGTTGGAAGTTCTTTATTCCTTTTCTTATCTCATTAATCGTTATCAAAGATAAATTTACTAAAAAATGGAAGAGAATAAACTCCTACAGAGGCTATTGCAGAGAATAGTTCGACTTGAAATTTAACTGATAATAGAAATGAAGCATTGGAGAGTCAAATAAAAATAAGCTCCAATTAATGCTATGTAATAAACTCCTACAGAGGCTATTGCAGCACTAGAAGCAATTTTGAACTGCTAGTAGTGAGGATGTGAAACTCCTTGTACCTTTGACATGGCTTATGGAAAAGATGAACAAGGCCGGTTGGCTTAAGGCAAAAAAGGTGGGGAGGGGAGGGGGAAAGAATAGCAAGCAATCCATAACAAAACTATTCATAGTATGGATAGAAAGATGATGATTGCTCGATCTCTTTCTTATCTGCAGAAATAAAATGCAATAACAGAATGAAGAAATTTTGGAAAATGAAGCTCCTCTGTAACAAAGATTCAGTGCAGAATACAACAGCCAGACATTTTATAGCAATCCTTGTAGCAGAAACAACACTTTAGTGAGTTTTGGTTGGCAATGCTTCAAAGACAAATTGCAGTTGAATATGTTTTGAAATTCAACTAAAATAGTGATAAACATTTGACTTCTATTAAGTCAGAGAGAGAGAGAGAGAGAGAGAGAGAGAGAGAATTCTAAATATAATCCGAGCAAGTCATATTCTGGAAGCAAACACAGCCCTCAAGATGATAACAGACCAATAACCAAACAAATGAGACATGTTTCAGAAACATACCAATCATGATATATGCCGATCAAGCCCCGTTCATATATAACACCAAGAGTGTCTCTCTCAGCTATTGTTGGCATAACATTCATAACCCACAATTTGGGAGATTCAATTGCAGCAGCAAAACTTCCTAACCCGGCATTCATATCCATAATATTGCGATATCTCCCAGTGTCAATAATCTTATTGACCCTCTTATAAGCATTCAGATGCTTCTTCCATAATTTGTTGTCATCGTGGAATGAGTCAACAGAGACTCCAGGGACGGACCCACTGGCTATCCTGGGAGGAACACTATTAAGTCTATCTGGAAATGGTTTCAGTTCACCACCAGCAACTTCATCTGGACTATTAGTCGCTGGATAAGGAGTTACACAAACCTCCATCTTCTTGTACCTATACAAGACAGAAAGCGTAACAAATCAGAAAATGCGCAAATCTCTTAGAAGATTTGTTATATTTCAAATTTCTTAAAAAATCTTTCAGAACTTATCGCAAGACAAAAAAGAAAGTCCTCAGACCATAATAAAACTGACTGCAAATCTACAGCCTCATGGCCACACCATACTTGCTGAGCCTTTCCTATAATAAAATTAAAGAACACAGAAAGATAACTGACTTATCAGAAAAGAAAAGAACCAAGAAAGAAAACAAGAATTATATTTATAAATCAACTTTTTACAAACTTCAAAGTCTATGGTTTCTTCGACCTTTTTTAATTGATTAGCCCCTAAGTTCTCATGACTCGTGAACTCCAAAAGGGAAGGCAAGCAAACCATGGCCTGAAACTTATCCGAGAGAGACACACTCTTACATGAATTCGATGCAAGAAAGATGCACAGCTAAAGAATACTGATACCAAAGACCAAAGTTCAGTCAATATCACTTGTCTAGTTACTAGTCAAAGAAGTAATGAACTACACAACCAGAAGAAAGTAGAGCAAAAAAAACTCATAATTACAATATTGTACAAATTTCAGCACAGCTTCATTTAAGCATTAGAAGGATAGTGCATCTAATCAATCAGAGCATAAGTTCAATAGTTAGGCCAATTAACATTCAAGAAGCTGGTAGAATACCTAAGAGTTATCAAGTTCAAAAACATACCAGGCATCATCTGGATTTGTGGAGTCACACATAGTTGCACGAGATTCTCGCTCAGAGCAATACTCCTTGTTTACTCTTTTCCTCCAGATGGCAATTTCACCCTTCTCATGCTTCTTTTCCCAGCAAAGAAATTTGGCAATCTCTTCAATCTTCCTCTGTTCCTCCTCAAGTTCCTCTTTTGGGCGCTGCCATGCTTCATAATTTACCCTCCAGTTGATGGGTGGACCTGAAAGCACCCAGTATCCACCAGGTCTAAGAACTCGATCAACTTCCATCATGTACATTCCATCTGCAAAGACAAGTCCAACAATGCTGTTTACATACATGTACACTTAAAAGTATATCCGTAATATATATATTATATCAATCACTCACTCAAAAGGAAAACAAAAGAAGAAAAAATGTGATCATTTATCAAGACCCAAACTTGATCATTAGAATGCACACCCAAAAAAATAGAAAGAAAGAACATCATTAGAATAACAGTGTCATAATTTTGGTTCGTGAGTCTGCAAACTAGGCATTCTAACACATCAAAATCTTATATAATCCACTCATCTTGAGTTAGGCTTTGCACAGAAGTAGCTTTTGAACTGATCTGAACAAAAACTCAAGATTAACGTGTCTAAACAGGCACGCCTAGACACATTTCTGGCTATATGCTCCACACATGAGCTCATCGATATATCACTACATATGCTCATTGACATCACATTACAGAGCTACTAAAGTGCGAAGCTCATTAGCAGGAACAACTAATTAGCTAGCAATGCCATAGGATCTAAACATAGGACAATTCTATTTATTTATTGATAATTTACAAAATGATGTATATCGTAAATATTAGAATCCAGTCATTCATCAAAATTGAGCCAAACCTATGTCAGTAATAATAATGATTGATGATCAAAGCCAAGTTTTAGCATCTTGGCTCATCAAAGCATTTTTAATCCTAAAAATAACTAGACAAAAGGCAAGGAAAGTCTTGGTTTTGCTACAGCTCACTTAGAAACCACCCATGACACAAAATAGCACAAAGAAATCTACTGAAGTAACTATACTCACCATTTCCACCCCATGGAATCAGGCAACGAGAACAGTGAGCCATGTCAAACGCTCTTGATGGGTATGGTAGCTTTATTGTTCCAAGAACACCTATAATCGCTGGCACGCCTCTTTCCAAAGCAAATTGAACTTGTGCTTCATGCGAATCTCTTGGTGCGAATGACATGGCTATGACATTTTTTTTGAACAGGTATGCACCCCAACTTGCAACCTAACAGCAATAAATAAATAAACAATATATATAAACTATAAAGCCACAGGCCAGACAAAACAAGCTTCACATCAAGGAACTATATAGATTAATATAAATCTTATTAAGGGAAAAAAGGAAATTAAACCCCTAATAAAAAGGGGAGCATGTCTGTATACATGAACTCGAAAATAGGAAAGCCTCACTCAATCCAAAGTGAAATAAAATGAAAATAATATTCCTAATAATCCTCCAAAGAAAAGAAATTGAGGGCGCTTGTGGGTGTTGAAGGCAGAACAACCAAGCAGATTTACACAGAATTAAGGATGCATTTATAAATTCTTGACTTACCCCACAACCAGTATCCAATGCAGTTCTAACAATTCCATTGCCCATCGGAATCACTGAAGCAAGTTCTTCAATATAAGCATCTGCGCCATGAGGAAACTGTGTTCCACCACCTGGGAATCTAAACACATTGCCTTCATATTGAATCCAGTTCTGAACTGCTTTCTCAACCGTCAAGCTCTTATATGGTGCATTTGCATACGGAACATAATCACGACTCTTGGGCCATGGAAATGGAGTTACATATGCCTTCGGTGCCGGAACAAGACAATGCAGCTTCTCTTCCTCTGGAGGGCAATGTCTCTCCCTGTAGTTCATATTTTCTCGAGGGAACGTCATTGCCCGCATTTGTTCTTGGCAGGGAGTGTAATCAATGTAGCGATCATCACACGGCTCAAAAACCTTCAATTCTATTGAATCATCAACAGTCCCAGCTTCATCGCCATGATGAGTCTCAACATTGAGATTGGAAAGGATGCTACAGTCTGCCTTTTTTGTTATCTCCAAAGCTATGCTATCTCCCTTACCAAAGCCACTTCTTTGCCATGCACCCAAAAGGTAGAAGAAACAACATAGCCCAATAACAATAAAGATAGATACGGAACTCCTGGTTCTATTGTCTCCTGGATTCCCTTTTGTTGCCATGATTTGACTGTAATTTTTTGTCCCCTTTAAAATTCTAAAATTGATAGATAAATGAAACAAAAGGATCCCTAATCTGAAAATGTTGGATAAGCAAATGCTCAACCTGAACAGGTCTTAAGGGAAAAAATACTGTGAAATAGAAAATTTATGCGAGTTAACATATGCACCACATTTCTCCCTATTGATATATTCAACATCAGACACCCATTGACACAACAACTAGAGAGAGAGAGAATGTAGAATCATATTTGTTTTCATACTGAATTAATTCTGTATGTCTTGTGTTGCACTGCCTATGGTGTTTATGCATAAATACATATTCTCACTTGAACATAAATAAATATCTGCAAGTACAATTTATATTTATTAGATTAAATTCAGAAATGCACAAATGGATGATTGGCCCCAAGTCTAGAGCAGATTGTCTGTGTCCAACACATTAAGTAAGAAGCAAAACACACCATTCCTATCCGTAAACGCAATAATAGGTAATTGTGCATCCTCCAGCATCTCCACAACTAATCAACTAAGTTCTCAAAGTGCTAGGATCATATGGTTCATGTCATGATACACTCAATTAGGGGTAAGTCAATACATATCATTACACATGTCGTACGGCAAATATATCTACACATACGATATAAGGTATAATATACAATTCTCATATATACATGTAAAAAAGCATCAAAAAAAGAAAACAAATTTCCAGAGAATTTTTTACATCAGTTAAAAGCCTCAGAGAGATCTTCCAAATCAGCTAACAGATCTACCACATGATATTTCTCATTCTGATCTTTTGAGTGATGAAAAATCCAGTATGGACTGGAAGGAGAAGGACCTGCAATGGTAAAGACTACTGACCCTCTTCTTTTTTCCTAGCCTTCTCTTACGAGTTCAGGAAGCCTGGAATCCCTCAAAACAGAGAAGGGTGGCCAGGACTTCCCAAACATATCATACATCATGTATACCTTAATATTCTGACATAGGTGGTGTTTGGCAAGTTGGATTTTAGCCTTTTTTTGGGCTAAAATCCACAAAAAGATAAAATAGGCTAAAATAGCTAATAAGACAAAATGTCACATCAAATCCATAATTATTTCACTTTTTCTCTCACAAACATTACATCCAACTACAAAAAAATCCAACTATCTTTCCAAATACAAAAATTTTAGCCAACTACGGCTTCGTTTGGGAAGCCAAAGGTTGGGCTTTTTTTTGGCTAAAATAGCCACAAAAAACAAAATAGGCTTTTTAGTCACAAAAAACAAAATATCACCTCCAACCCATAATCATTACATTCTTTCTCTCACAAAAAAGCCAAAAAAGCCAAAAGCCCTTCCCAAACGAGGTTTTTTAGCCCCAAGTTAAAATAGCCAAAAAAAACCAAAAAGCCAACCCACTTCCCAAACGAACCCTAAAATAGTCAAAAACTAAAATAGCCTACTAAAATAGCAACTTTCCAAACACCCACATAGTTAAAACAATATTAAACATATAATTGTAAAATTAATATTATAGCAAAGGTTCACCAAGATAAAAAGTTAAATCTCACTTTTACTTTTGCCTACCTTCTTCACATATCTTCTCTCCTGGCATTAAGAATCTTATGCCATTGATTATCACTTGCTTATGTCAAGTGAAGCCTAGGGAAACTTAAAAAAAAAAGAAAAAAGAAAAAAGAAAAAGGCTTTACCCAACTAAACCTTGTTTTTCAAACTTGTTAATTTGAACCATGATCTTTCAACTTAATGTCAATCCCAACCGCCCATCATCTCTGTGTACTTGTGTAACGAGAAAGAAAGAAAGAAAGAAAAAATAAAAAAATTTGTAGCACTCGTGGCACTCATCCTCTCGCTTTTCCAACGTCATATCAATCCCAATTTTTAATTTGACTACATTAGATCACAACATCAACCAACCATAAGAAAACCACCTATTATCAACCCTCCCATGCACTTGACCTCACCGAATCAGACTAACCTTTCAGTCTGTCATCATCTTTTCCATTTAGTTCCCGCTACCAGCAAACTCCACCCGCCCCTTTCCTTCACTTACCCTTCCACCGCTGCCCTTTCTCCAATTCCACTGTCACCGCTGCCCTCTCCTCCTTCTCCTTCTCCTTCTCCTTCTCCTTCCACCATTATATCCTCCCTTCTCCCCTACAACTGCCATAGCACTCTCCCCCTTCTCCCTCCCCCCCCCACAACACACACACACACCACCACTGCCCCCTCCCTTATCTTCCTTCGGGTTGAGCAGGGGTCATTGACTGGAGAGAGTGAAGCAAATAGTAGGACAACCAAAGTTATTCCCCAAGATTCTGAAATAATTGCAGTCATAAATGGGACTGTATTTGTTTGGTCAATCAGACAATAATGAGTAAAGAGATAAGTAAGGTGCATTCACGTATCCATGAGAGGTGAGATTGAGAGAGGTGGTGGCTCGTGACTAAGGGGGTTGGTGATGTAGTTTGGTTCGAGGTTCCAACAACTATTATCAAAGGTGGATTCAAATAACACTTTAATTTAGGTCCAATTATGCAAAACTTAGATTTTAGAAGTGATTTATGAAAAATCCAACAAACAATGCTTGAATTCCACGAACTATGGAGCTCAAAAAAAAACCAAGCCAAAGTGAAAAGCTAAGAAGCACGGACACGGATATGTGACACGACACCGACATGTGGACACGCAAATTTTTAAAACGTGCAAGACACAACACGTTGGGGTCACGTGCAAAACATATAATTTTATATATTTATTATATGTCATATTTTTAAATATTTAATATTTGTTTTATATCAAATATTTAATTTTATCAAAAATATCTATCTTAGGTGTGCTATTTTAAGTTTTAAAAAATTAAAAATTTAATTTCTTTTTTTAAAAATGAGCCTCAGTGTGTCTGCAGCATGTCTACAGCGTATCCCAAGTGTCCCAAAGTGTCCAACTCTCTACAGCACATCCGACACGTGTCCGGAGCGTGTCACCTCTGAAGAGTTGTCCGTGCTTCATAGGTGAAAAGTAAGGTTAGAAGACAAATATCAAAATTTGAAATATCAATTTCTCCAAAAACCTCCATCAAAAGTGTGATTACAGCCCTATATATAAGTAGCTAAGGATATTACTTCCTAATGTTGTACCTTGAAATAGAAAAAACTACAAATAACAAGAAGACAATAAGCAGCAAACATGCATCCACTAAATAACAAGCTAGTGATACATAGCCTACATGTAAGAATCTAATGGCAAGCAACACATAGCTTTAGGCATCATTTGGCCACATTTTTTTCTGAACTTTCTTGTCTTTATTGATTTTTTTTTTCAAATTTGTATCAAAATTTTTACTTTGCAGTTCATCTAGTGTAGACAAATTTAAAATATAAAAAATAAATAAATTAGAGGCCAAAAAAACCACCTCAATGACAACCCATATATATATATATCTATTGATAATTGGGTAATTTTAAAATAATTTTCAATAATTGTCCTATTCATCCTCCTCTAGGCACAATTTCCAAAAATATTTCATATTTATATCTATTCATTAGTGTAATATCCTCCACTCATACAAAATCTCATGGGGGAATTACAATTCAAACGTATTTTAAAAAAAAAGTTCAGAAATTTAATTATTGATGTTCATAAAGCTTATCATTGATGTTTAATTATTTTTTTTCTGCATTTGCACTGAATAATGATTTCCCCAAATCTCATGATATGAAGATTTTAAGTATATTCCAGGACCCACAGTAAGAAGACATAAATGCCCATGAGAAACAAAAAAACAAAAAAGGCATTATCGTAGTTGAAAGCATTAAATGAAGATACAAACCCCCAAGTACAAGAATATTTTGTTTGAATTTGTGTACAATTATGAGATCTAAATGAAGTAGAAGGCCTATAAATAACTAAATTAACTGTCCACAAAAAAGCAAGACAATGAATCGAAATAATCAACAAAATAAATAAATAAAAGAAGTCAATTAATCAGTACCAGATGCACAATTCAGAATTTAAAAAACAAAATAAAATTTTGAAGAGAGATCTGGGAAAGAAAATTAAAATTGATCTTACGGATCTTAGAGAGAAATTGGCGATCTGGTTGGGGCAAAATCAAATTAAAGACATCTCCGGCTTCAATGTGGAGGGAGAGAGAGAGAGATGGTGAAAAAGCAGATAAGAGAAGGAGGCAAAGATGTTGTGTGTCCGGAAGAAAGTCGCAAATCCAAAGCTTCTGAAAAGAGAATAAATTAAATAAATAAATAGAATGAGATTCTTCGATCTATATAGAGCGTATGTTGCGGATACTATAATATATATATATATAATATATGTAGACGTAGAAGTAGATGTACATGTAGATGTTGATGCTGATGCTGATGCTGACGTTGGATGCTGATGTTGAGAGTGCAACGGTCGGCGTACGCGGTGCAAGTTGGGCCTAAGGAGGCCCTCTTTAGAGATCGGATAAATTATAAATTTTTACTCTTAAAATTTATTTAAAATACGAATTATTTTTATAATTTAGAAAATTATAACTATTTCTTTATCAAAAAAAAATTATTTAGTAGAATTAATTAAAAAAATAAAATTTTTAACTGTTCACCTATAAATCAAACGAAATCAAATCTTAAATCCCATCAAATGGAGTCGGTTACATGAATACTTCTTCTCCATGCGATCTTATCAAAGGCTATTTCGTTAGTCAAATTAAGTAAATCCATATCTTTATTTACAACGCTAGTCAACGTTAATCTAAGTAGGGGTGTGCGCGGTGCGGTTCGGACGGTTTGAGAGTAATTTTATAAATCGAATGGCGGGTTGGCGGATTAGCGGATTGACAAATTGCGGTTTGGGCGATTTTTGGCGGATTGATGGATTGAAGAATATTCTAACTAATTAGAATACATTTGCATAATATATAACACCAATTTGTATAATATTTTTTAGATATATAACACAAAATAATTTTACATAATATGTTTCATATATATTACCACTAATTTGTAATAAATTTCATATCTTAAATCTCTCTCACACTCATTTTTACATTGATATTTCATTGGAAGTTAAAAAATATATATGTATTAATTATAGCAGAGAGGAGCGGTTCGGTTGGTGGATTATAAATTTTAAAATTTAAACCGCAGTTAGCGGTTAGAGCGGTGCGGATAGATGCGGATCGGTACGGTTTTAGAGGATTAAGCGGTATTTTACACAGCCCTAAATCTAGGCATACCCCATCCCTTAACACTCTCATCTACCATTACAGTATTGCATCTTTTCACTACTGCATCTGCTAGTCTCCGTTGAATATGACTAAACCATCTCAATCAATTCTTTCTCAACTTATCTTCTATCGGTGCTACTCCTACTCATTCCGAAATACACTCACTCCTAATTTTGTTTTGTCTAGTCTTGCCACACATCCACCTTAGCATCCTCATCTCAACCACACTCATCTTATTTACATGTTGTTTCTTGGTTGCCCAACACTCCATCCCATACAACATCGTTGGTCTAATAATCGTTCTATAAAACTTACATTTAGTCTAGTAGGTATTCATTTATCGCATAGTACCCCAGACGCAAATCCACTTACACCATCCCGCCTTAATTCTATGGGCCACATCCGCATCAATCTCCCCCGTTATTGTGATAATCAACCTAATAACGAAAATATTCACTCTTAGGCAGTTCTTTGTTCTCAATCTTCATTTCTTCTCTACTTTCATTGTTAGTGTTACTAAATTTGCACTCCATATACTCTGTCTTAATTCTGCTTATCCAGAATCCTTTAGATTCAAGAGTTTTTCTCCAAATCTCCAACTTTGTGTTAACTCCTTCTCTAATCTTATCCACCAGCACAATATCGTCTGCAAAAAGCATACACCATGGTACCTTATCCTGAATATTTCTCGTCAACTCATCCATAACTAAAGCAAAAATATAAAGACTTAAGGTAGATCCTTAGTGTAACCCTACAGCGATAGGAAATTCATTTGTCTCTCCAGCAGGCGATCTAATAGTGGTCACCACCCCTTCATACATGTCCCTCATCACATCAATATAATCTTTTGTCACCCATTTCTTCTTTAACATCCACCATATTATATCCTGAGGCACTCTATTATATGCTTTCTCAAGGTCGATAAACATTATATGAATATTTTTTTTTTCTCTATACTTTTCTATTACTCTCCTAAAAAGATAAATCCCTTCTATTGTTAACCTGTCAGGCATAAACCCAAATTGATTCTCTGACACCTCTGTTATATCTCGCAATCAGTGCTCCATCACCCTCTTCCGCACTTTCATTATATGACACATTGGCTTGATTCCTCTATAATTGTTTCAATTCTAGACATCTCCTTTATTCTTATAGATTTGCACTAAAATACTCTTCATCCACTCATCTGACATATTTTGAGTCAATAAAATTTTGCTAAACAACCTATTCAACCAAGCAATCCCCTTTTTACCCAAACACTTCCAAATTTCAATAAGAATATCATCGGGTCCTAAAGCCTTATTTGATTTTATCTTCTTAAGTGCAATCTCCACTTCAAAGTTCCTAATCCTACGATAGAACGTATAGTCTTGATTTATCGTATTACTGGCTATTTGTTCCCCTATTGCCATACCTCTATATTCCTCATTTAATAGTTCTCAAAATAGTTCTTCTATATTTTCTTAATCTCTTCATCATTCACCAATACCTTAAAATCCTCACTCTTGATATACTTAACTTGATTAAAATCTTTTGTTTTCCTCTCTCGTATCTTAACAAGTTTGTATACCCTTTTCTCTCCCTCCTTACTATCCAGTCTAATGTATAGGTCATCATAAACTTTCAACTTAGCCTCTCTCACTACTTTTTTGACCTCCTTATTAGCGAATTTATAACTCTTAAGGTTTTCCTCAGTCCTATTCTTCTGCCACTTTTTAAAGCATTCTTTTTTTTTCCCTTAACTACCGCTTGAACATCTTCCCTCCACCACCAAATTTTTCTAGAGCTGGGTCCCGTTCCTTTCAACTCTCCAAGCACTTCCCTTGAGAGTCTCCTCATACAATTGGCCATCGAGTTCCACACCGTGTTAGTATCATCTTCCAAGTCTTAAGTACCTTATTTATGCATTTTATTCTTAAATATTTCTAACTTATCCCCTTTTAGGTTCCACCATCTCATCCTACGACGCCCACCATTCTTTCTAGCTTGGTATGGCCCTCTAAAATATAAATATAGTACTAAAATCCTATGTTGAGAGGCCAGGCTCTTTCTAGAAATCACCTTACAATCATTGCATTTTAGGTGGTCTACTTTTCTCACTAAGAAATAATCTATTTGGCTCTTAACTGACCCACTCTTAAAAGTTATTAAATGCTACTCCCTTTTCTTCTACATAGTATTGGCCACCACACAGAAGCCAACGCAAAATCTAAGATACTCTCTCCTACTTCATTTCTGTTACCAAAACTGTATACCATGCACCATTTCATAGCATAGTCTATCTATGTCTATATGGCCATTAAAATCTCCACCTATAACCAGGTTCTTTCCTACGGGTATCTCCTGTAAGATCTCATCCATTTATTCTCAAAAATCCCTTTTAGTCTGATCATCTAATCCTTTTTGAGGGGCGTATGCACTAATAGCGTTCACTATATTCCCTCTAATAACTAACTGTTCACCTATACAATAATAAAATTATCTAAATTATTAATTGAAATAAAATTTTAACATTATTAAAAACTGTTAATCAACTTGATGATTTATTAATAAAATGACCTATTTGTTATGAACTTAGAAACCTTAGGGGCATAATGTAATTTTTAAAACTACAGGGGTAATTTGTAATTTAAGTAAACATCAGAGGGTGTGTTTGTAATTTACCTTTTAAGATTTGTCCGATTTATGGGGATTTATATGGAGTGGTGTTTTGTGTGAGTCTTGAGATTAATTGAAGTGAGCGTAAAATAAATTAGATTGGACATTCAATCATTAAAAAAAAAAAAAAATGTGTGAGAAGACTATGACCTCATTTGAAAACAACTTATTTAAATAATTTTTTGGTTTTTTTTTTTTAAATGTACAGAAAAGTAGAGAGCACAGAGTGCTGTGACAATTTATAATGACTTTTTGACTAAAGGGTAAATTACAAATACACCCCCTAAGGTTTGCTTAAAATACAGATTGCCTCATGTGATTTGAAAAATTACAAATATCCCATTATTAGAATTTTTTATTTAATAAAATTAACTAAAAAAATGAAATTCATAATTGCTTTCCTATACAATAATAAAATTACCAAAATTATTAATTGAAACATATTTGTAATATCATTAAAAATTGTTAATTGACTTGATGATTTATTAATGAAATGGGCGATTTGTTATGAAATTAGAAACCTCGGGGGGGTGGAATGTAATTTTCAAAATCACAGGGAGTAATTCGTATTTTAATCAAATCTCATGAGGTGTATTTTTAATTTACCCTGGACTAAAATATGTAGTTCTCAAACGAGACCTAAGATGAAAACTCCGCAAATATTTTTGGATACATTATTAACAAATTTCTGAAATTTTTTTAAAATATAAATTATTCTTGTAATTTTAAAAATTATATTCTATTTTCAAGTAATTTTATTATTATATGTATAGGAGAATAATAAAGAATTTTAGTTTTTTAATTAATTCTATTAAATAAAAAATATTAAGAAAAAAATATTTATAATTTTTTAAATTATAAGAAATAATTTGTATTTTAACTAAATCTTATAGGGTGTATTTGTAATTTAATCATATTTTTTTATTTTTTAAATTAAATTTATGTTTTTTTAAAGTAATTGAAGAAAATAATCGGCCACTACGAGGAGTGTTTGATGAATTTGATGATTTTGAAAAAGGTGGACGCGTCACTACCAAACTGCCATCCTCACTTTCCGCTTTGTCGCGAACAGGTCTTCTGAAAGCCAGAGTGCTCCTCCTTCGAACAAATTTATGTTTGGTTTATTTATACTTAGCACCGAGTATTTCATCAAATTTCATTTTAGTACAATATTATGTATAAATTTAAGAAGAATCGGGACAATTACAAAAAAAAAAAAAAATGGATTTGAGACTTGTAACAAAATAAATCGTAAATTTTTTATTTTATCAATTTAAATCTCAATCTTTTGATTTACTTTCAAGCTAAATCATTTGCCTATTTTTATTAAGTAAAATTAACAGAAAATAGCATTTTAGTTATTAAACTCAATTTAAATATACATAAAATTTCTAAAATATCATTTTTATTGAGTTTAATAACTAAAATAATATTTTTTCGTTAATTTTACTTAACAAAAATAAATAAATGGTTTATATTGAAAATAAATTAAAGGTTTATAATTTAAATTGACAAAATTAAAAATTTTGAATTTAATTTGTTAAAATGGTCAAAATCCTAAGATTTTTTTGTAATTCCTCCTTAAGAATTTATACTTAATTGTTTTATTGTGAATATGAGAAGTATTTTATACTAGAATTACCTCTTATATCAATTGATCCAATCCACTTATTGCTCGATAAGTATAAAGTCTTTAGTGATGAGAGCATAGATACTATTATCTAATGAATTGCCCTCCAAATTAAGTACCTCCTACTTGCCTAGTGTTAGGGAAAATCGATGATTCCTCACAAATAAATCAATCAATGAGAATAAAATAAATATGGAAAAATTAAATCAAATGCAACACAAGAATTTTTACGTAGTTCCCTTAATGTGAGGTACGTCCATGGGATCGAAATCTGATTCCACTATCAACCAAAAGTTTCCAAACGATCACAAACGAGACACGAATGGTCTCACAAAACCACCTTTAGGCAAATTCCAAATAATCACAAATAAACAAGAGGAAGATCTCACCAAATAGATGAACCAAAATCTTCGAAACTAGAGTTGAAGAGGATCCAAAATAACGAACCAAATCAGCCGAATACACTGACAATTCTTCAAAGCATCCAATGATTGAAAATCAAGGACATCCAAGCATGAGTCCGAAAAAAACACCATCGAAGGAAAAAACAATATTAAGCCACTGCTGTCGCTACTTTTCGGAAGACTGAATAATAAGGCAGCTGAATATCACCTTTTTTTTTCCTTCTTAGGAAAAACCAATACCAAATATATATATATATATAGTTGGGTATTGGGTTTTGTAATCAAACCCTAATTGTTACCAAATTGAATTAGTCTTCCACAAATTAGATATAATATATTAAAATATATTATACCTAAACCAAACCAAACCAAATTAAAATTCTTTTTCCAAAACTAATTGGGTCTCAAACTCCAATAAGGAGATATATCCCAACAATTCTCCCCCTATAAATTTAGGTGGAGACGTCAACCATACCCGTCAAAGTTCGATACTTCAAATGTTTGTCCCTCGACAAAGTCTTAGTCAACGTATCCGAAATATTATCATCTGTGTAAACCTTTTCGAGTTGCAACAATTTCGAATCTAACACATCACGAATCCAGTGGTATCTCACATCAATGTGTTTTGATCTCGAATGAAAAGTAAAATTTTTACTCAAGTGAATAGCACTTTCACTATCACAATAAAGCACATACTTTTCTTGCTTCAAACCCAACTCTTGCAAAAATTTCTTCAACCATAACTCTTCTCTGCAAGCTTCCGTAATGACAATAAATTCAGCTTCAGTAGTTGAGAGAGTAACACATTTTTATAATTTAGATTGTCATGCCACAGCTCCCCCTGCAAAAGTCATAAAATACCCCGAAGTAGATTTTCTAGAATCAATATCACCAGCCATGTCAGAATCTGTGAACCTATCAAGCATCGGCTTACTATCGCCAAAACATAAACATACCTTCGAAGTCCCTCGAAGATACCTTAGAATCCATTTTATCGCCGCCCAATGTTCTTTACCCGGATTAAAGAGAAAACGACTCACCACACCAATGGCGTGAGCAATATCCGGCCTTGTACAAACCATGGCATACATCAAAGAACTAACTGCTGAAGCATAAGGAACTTTCAACATCTCTTCTTTGTCTTTCTCACTTGTAGGACATTGATTCGAACTAAGCTTGAAGTGACCCGCAAGTGGACAACCAACCAGCTTTGCCTTATTCATGTTGAACCTCTCAAAAACTTTTTCAATGTAGCTTTCTTGAGACAACCAAATCAACTCCTCTTTGCGATCACGAACAATTTTCATACCAAGTATTTGCTTTGCTGGTTCCAAATCTTTCATAGCAAAAGATTTACTCAACTCCAATTTCAACCTGTTAATCATGGTAGAATCTTGACCCACAATTAACATGTCATCAACATAAAGCAAAAGAATAATAAATTTGTCATCCGGGAATTTTTTCACAAACACACAATGGTCCGAAGTGGTTTTAGAAAAACTATTATTCATCATGAAAGAGTCAAATTTTTTGTACCATTGCTGCGAGGCTTGCTTGAGGCCATACAAACTTTTCTTCAATTTGCAAACAAATTTCTCTTTCCCCTTTTCCACAAAACCTTCTGGTTGTTCCATGTAAATTTCTTCTTCAAGGTCACCATGAAGAAATGCAGTATTCACATCAAGTTGTTCAACTTCAAGATTCATACTTGCAGCCATGCCAAGTACAACCCGAATAGAAGACATCTTCACAATTAGTGAGAAAATCTCATCAAAGTCAATGCATTTCTTTTGTCCAAAGCTTTTCACAACAAGACGTGCTTTATACCTCAGATTCTTACTATCATTTTTCAATTTGAAAACCCACTTATTTTTCAGAATTTTCCTCTCCTTAGACAACTTCATTAAATCATAAGTGTGATTTTCAAGTAAGGAATTCATCTCCTTTTCCATTGCCTTTTTCCAATCATCTTTCTTTGTATGCTCAATTGCTTCTTGGTAGCTCTCAGGCTCCCATTGATTGGAAATCAACACAAATTCATTGGGAGGATACTTTCTTGAAGGTTGTCGATCCCTTGTAGATTTCTTAACTCAAGTTGTGGTAGCGGTTCTTGAGTTTGATGCTCTTCCTCAATTTTTGGCTCAATTTCATTAGGATTAGTATCATCCTCCACTTCTTCAATAGGTGGCTGCACATCTCTCCCATTTTCATCATCAACTGAAAATGAAGGAGATGGATCTATGTCAATGAGATCACCAGTTTTTGGCTCCAGTTGATCACATTTGCCAAAGTCTTCAATTGTTTGGTCTTCAAGAAACACAACATCACGACTTCGAATGACTTTCTTGTTGACCGGATCCCACAATCTATACCCGAATTCATCACACCCATAGCCAAGAAAAATACATTGTCTTGACTTACTATCAAGCTTGGACCTCTCATCCTTTGGAATATGTACAAAAGCTCAACAACCAAACACTCTCAAGTGCTCATAAGACACATCTTTGCCGGTCCAAACTCTTTCTGGAAGATCACCATTCAAAGGATAGGAATGAGACAAATTGATCACATCAGCCATTGTCTTCATTGCCTCACCGCAAAAGGATCTTGGCAATTTAGCTTGTGAAAGCAAACACCTTGTTCTTTCCACAATGGTGCAGTTCATCCTCTCGGTAACGCCATTTTGTTGAGGAGTCTTCTTAACTGTCTTTTGGTGCCTAATACCTTAGCTGTGACAATACTCATCAAATGGCCTAATGTATTCACCACCATTGTCTGATCGGATGCACTTCAATTTCTGCCCTGTTTCTCTTTTAACCATGGCCTGAAAATGCTTAAATACTTCTAGAACTTGGTCTTTAATTTTTAGTAGAAAAGCCCAAACTTTCCTTGAATAATCATCAATGAAAGTAACAAAATAAAGTGCACCACTATGTGTTCTAACTTTCAAAGGACCACAAACATCCGAATGAATCAACTCCAACATATTTTCTTTTCTAGAAGCAACATTTTTATGAAAAGAAATTCTATGTTGTTTACCCGCCAAACAATGAACACAAGTTTTGAGATGTGTACCTTTCAAACCGGATAGAAGCTCTTTCTTGAACAAAACTTGTAGCCCCTTTTCACTCGTATGGCCAAGCCTCTTGTGCCACAATTCGGTAGAAATATCATCTTCAAGTGCATTGACAACACCTTTACAAGTTTTTCCTTGCATCGAATAAAGTGTATGAGTCTTCTTGCACTTAGCCACCACTAAAGAACCCTTTGTGAGCTTCCATATTCCATCACCAAATTTGTTGTTGAAGCCTTCATCATCTAGCTTCCCATTAGAGATCAAATTGAGGCGAATGTCGGGAACATGCCTCACATCTTTAAGCAACAACTTGCAGCCCAAATTTGTTTCCAAGCAAACATCACCCATGCCGATAATCTTGGACAAACCTTCATTATCCATTCGAACATAACCATAATCTCCTTTGGTGTAGGTAGTGAAGAAATCGACTCGAGAAGTCACATGAAAAGAAGCACTGGAATCAATCACTCAATTGCTCTCTTGGCCCACAAAATTGATACAATCATCTTCATAAACGACCATGAGATCATTGATAGTAACTGCTATTGTGTCTTCTTGCTTCTTATCCACACTTTTGTCACGCCTTTTCTCCTTATTCTTGAGCTTTCGGCATTCTCGCTTCATGTGCCCTTTCTCATGGCAATAATAGCACTCAATATCTTTCTTTAAAAAAGAATCATCTTTTGATTTGTCATGGCTTTGATCATGACCATAAGGAGCCTTACTCCTCCCCTTGTTTTGTTTCGGCCTCTCACAACAAATGCTTCCGAATGAGAGGAACCCGCTGATTTTCTTCTAGTTTCTTCATTCAACAAGCTACTAGTGACTTGGCCCATTGTGACAACCCCATCAGGTGTCGAATTACTAACTGTCACAACCAAAGTCTCCCAACTTTCGGGCAAAGAACTAAGTAGCATTAAAGCCTGCAACTCATCATTCAAAACAATTTTCATAGAAGCAAGTTGGTTAACAATACTCTTTATTTCATTTAAATGTTCCGATATAGGGCTGCCCTCTTTATATTTTAAATTAACCAACTTACGAAACAGAAAAGTTTTATTTGTGGCTGATTTTCTATCATAAAGACTCTCTAATTTTTTCCATAAATCATGTGCCGAAGTTTCAGTAGCAACATGATGAAACACACTGTCATCAATACATTGACGGATAACACCAACGGCTTTTCGATTAAGCCTATTCCATTCATCATCTTTCATACCCTCGGTTTGCCACTATCACCCTCAATAGGCCCATACAAATCTTTACAAAATAATAGGTCTTCCATTTTAGTTTTCCAAGTTACCCAATGCTTCCATTGAAGCTAGACATACGACCCACATTCTCCTCCATTGATTTACACAAATAAATAAACCCCAATAAATAATAAGCTCTGATACCAATTGTTAGGGAAAATCGATGATTCCCTACAAGTAAATCAATCAATGAAAATAAAAATTAATGCGGAAAAATTAAATAAAAGGCAATACAAAAAAATTTACGTGGTTCCTTAATGTGAGGTACGTCCACGTCCTTCAAAACTTGCAAAAATTAATTTATATTTCTAGTCTCCACCATTCTCACAACCAAAAGAAACTACAAAATTGACATGTAATCCATTTTATTTATTAAAAAAGAAAAGGAAAGTTCAGTTTGTTTACTGAGAAACTTAGAGACCTACATTTGAAGTCCAAAGGAAAATCACATACAAACATTAATTTTTGTGTCGATATTTCATATAGAATTGTGTGATTTTACTGTGATCTTTTCATTTCAAGCCAAAACACCTACTATTGGGACTCATAATTGCAAAAATGTTATTTATCACATTGTTTTGCATTAATTTTGTAAACAAAAATAAAAAAACAAGAAACATGATTGTTACCAAATGAGGCCTTACAACTTTTCATGATCATATCGTGAATATTGTAATTTTTTTTTATTTATTGGGTGATAAACAAAAAGTTAAATTATTTGTAATCAGAAAAAAAAAAAAATTTGCCATTTTGTGATTTCTGATACAATTTTTTGTGATGTAATTAAGAATGTGATTTTTATTAATTTTTTGTGATAAACAAAAATTATAATTTTTATAGTGAATATTTTAGAAAAAATTACTCATAAATCTCATCTGGAGAAATGTTAGTCCATTTAGTCCTATATGTTTTTATATAAACCAATTAGTTCTTTCTATTTGTAGTATGTATTATTGATTTGATTTAGTAATATTAGAGTTTACTTGTTTGTTCATGTTTGAGATTTGGTTTTGATGTTTTTTTGGGATTTGGGTGCATGTGGGTAAGATATGGTTTAACATTCTCATTTTTTTAGGGATTTCATAGACTGATTGTAAGGATTGTTGATGTTACCTACTTGGTATTAGCCTAAAATGATTACATAAATTTTAATTGATAAAAAATAGTGGGCTTCATATCCATAAAGCGTATTAACCCACTAAAAGTGTAATACTTCAATGTAACATTCAAACGTAACACTTCAATATAATACTAAAAAAAAAAATCTTAGTGCAATATCCTAATGTAACACAAAAAAATTCATTACTGTAATTTTCTCAAACTTAACACTCAAATATAACACTCTAAAAGAACTCCTTAGAGTAACACTCTAATTTAACATACAAAACAACTCGTTAGTGTATTTTTCCCAAATGTAACACTCTAATATAACACTCTAAAAAACCTTCTTAGTGTAATACTCTAATGTAGCACACAAAAAACTCCTTAGTGTATTTTTCGCAAACGTAACACTCTAATATAACACTCCAAAAAGCCTCCTTAGTGTAACACTCTAATGCAATACACAAAAAACTCCTTAGTGTATTTTTTCCAAAGGTAACACTCTAATATAACACTTCAAAAGACCTTCGTAGTATAACACTCTAATGTAATACAAAAAAAAAAAAAACTCCTTAGTGTACTTTTCCTAAATGTAACACTTTAATATAATATTTTAGAAAAACTCCTTAATGTAACAATCTAATGTAACACACAAAAATTTCTTAGTGTAACATTCTAATGTAACACACAAAAAAACTCCTTAATGTATTTTTTTCAAACGTAACACTTCAATATAACATTATAAAAAAAAATTCTTAGTGTAACACTATAATGTAACACACACCAAAAAAAAAAAAAAAAACTCTTTGGTATATTTTTTCCAAACATAACGCTTCAATGTAATATCCAAAAAAAAAAATCTTAGTATACTTTTCCCAAACGTAACGCTCCAATGTAACACCAAAAAAAAAAAAAAATTCTTAGTGTACTTTTCCTAAACGTAACACTCCACTGTAACATTAAAAAAGAAAGGATATGAGATTTTTCAAACCATTCCAAAATGAGTACAAATATTCCTTAGTAAGTTTTAGGCAAATGTATAATTTCAAACTATGAGTGTTACATTTGGAAAAAAGCACACTAAAAAAATTTTTTTTTAGTGTTTTTATGTGTTATATTGGAGTATGTTACATTGAAGTGTTACATTTGGGATTACACTGATTGGAGTGTTACATTTGGGAAAAGTACACTAATATATATATATATATTTTTTTTTTGTATTACATTGGAGCGTTACGTTTGGAAAAAGTATACCAACGATTTTTTTTTGGGCAAACTTCACTTTTCTCCCCTATGATTTAGGCCATGTACGGATTACCCCCCTCACTTTCAAATATAACCACATAACCCTTATGTGGTTAATAGAGTAATGTGCACCATTAACACCGTGAATGACAGACGTAAAAAGACCAATTTGCCCTTGTATATATATATCAAAGCTTGGTTACCAGTTTCACTTCCAAAAGTCGTGCATTTGAGAAGAGGAAAGTGAAGAGAACTAGGGTTGTTTGATTGAACAATTCAACAAATTAGGGTTGGTCGATTGAACAGATTAGGCTTTCAATCGAACGAAATAGTGTATAGATTTGAGAAAGTAGGGCTTCGATTGTTTGATTGTCACTGATTTGGAGATTTACGAAGCAAACGAAGCCCAAAAGTTCAAGAAGAATAAGTTGTAAAGTATTTTTTCGATCATTGCTTTTTATTTTGTGTTTCATTCAATTCGATTTGCTGATATATATGTGTATATAAAATGTTAGTTGATGTACTTTTTGTTGCTGTATACTGTGGTCTCGTATATTTTGTATATTAGGGTTTGTGTGCCTCTATTTTTCGTACCATTAGTGGTTAACTTTTTGTCATGGCACTGTGTGCGATGCAGTTGTTCATATCCTATTGCTATGGTGGTTTTTTGTATATATAAAGTTCATATACTGTGGTCTCCTATGGTTGTTTGTTTATTTGCAGTGAATGATGTGAATGTCTTACTTTGTTTGTTTATTGTCATTGTGTTTTGTGTGGAGCATGCACTGAAAATGTGAAGTTTATCCCTAATTCTCAATGTATTACTGTTGGCTTTTTGGCTTTTCGAGGGTTATATTTATAAATGCGAGCGTGCCGGCGAGGATCAATCAGTCCTTACAGAAATTATAATTGCCAACCAATTATCAGGCGATTGTGTTTTAGTTCTTTCTGCCTCAATGAAGAGGACTTTTACTGGTGGGTTGACTTAGGAGAAATTAAGCAAAATAAAAGGTAAATGACGAACAATTGAAGTATTTCATTAAAATGAAAACTTACAATGAGCCAAACTCAGCCTCGTAGAGGTTTACAGCAGCAATCTATTTGAAACTACTCCTATGAATGAAGTGCAGTGCAGGAATTTAAAGTGTAGGAAATGTAAAGAACAGGTATTTAAAGTGCAGGAAATGTAAAGACTGAAAATGTAAAACTGGAAAAGAAAAATATGAAGTAAATGACTGGTTTGTTGGATCTAAGTCTGGGGGCCTTTTCTGAGGGCTTCCCTGCTATTTAAACTTGTCAAGGATGACCTTCGAACTGCATTTCAAACCGTCGAACTGCTCCTCCATGATCGTCAATCATGTTGCCTTATAGGTAGTTCCACTACGCCATCACTTGCAGTTGAGCTTCCTTCTTATATTTGAATTTGAATATGAGTAACCTTTGAAGCCATATCACCTTGCATCTCTTTACTGATCCAATACTACTCAGACCATGCGAGAACCAATATTAACTGCCATGTGTACGATCAGGATCGAAGATTTGTATAATCTTTCTATATTACCCTTACTCTGCCATCTGTCGAACTGTAACTGGCTTATACAAAATATGTAGCCAACATTACCCCCCGCACTAATATACCCAATACTTGGTGATATTAGTGGAACGAGGCATTTCTCCCACGCTTTTAGAACGTGCATAGGGTTTGCATTCCCCTAGGAATGCAACTGTCATTCATCATTCGCATTAAAACTCTCTTTCAATCTTTTGAACACCCCCACCACCTTAGTATTCGAACAGACTGATACATTTTCCATGGCCGAATCAATTTTCCCCTCCATTGATCGAGCACACGAAGAGTCCTATGATGGCGCTGTCCTTTCTCGAAAGAACTTCCACACATTAATTAGCCATCTCTACCCACCTTTCTATATTCAGGTCATGGATGCCTTTGCAAATTACCAACCTTTGAATTACGAACACATTGTCCTTAATCCTTCGACTCAAAAAGTTGCAAACATGGACATGGGAAATTCTTCTTTTGATCCATCCTTGGATTGTGAACAAACCGCCCTTAGTCCTTTGATTCAGAAAGTTACAGATATAGACATATGAGGCTTCTCTTCACAATCCTCTGCATGGGATAAGGCTACGGCTTCAACTTCCTCCAGGGCTTCAGGCTGGTCAAGCTAGTCAGAACCTGAGGTCTGGGAATTACGAGAGCAAATTAACCATCACTTTGTCGAATTTACTGACCCGTTGGACTTTCCTTCTTATGCGCGAAGCTCGGTGGTTTATCCTTACATGTCTATCGACTGTCGATGCAGTTTAAAGGACAGTCTACTCATGGCATGGCACACATCATCCGTGCCTACAAAAATGGTACGATCTGTTCCTCGTTCAAAAGAGGCACAGGGGTATAACCCTTCATTTTTAGCCAAGAAGGCGAAGCTTCATCCTTCTGACTGGCTTGATTATGTCAATGCTCCTCAATTTCCTTCTTCTTTCGAAATGGGGGCCTTTATACCTCCTCCTTCGAAAAAACTTTCCTAGATAGAGAAGTTGAGGCTTACCCTTTATGCAAAGAAAGTTTTCCCTCCTTACGAGCCTCCATCTTCTCCTACTCCAGCTCAACAAAAGCAAGCCCAACTCCTGCTTGCAGCCTTTTCTCACCTACCCTTCAATGTTCTTGAGGAAGATGTTCCCCTTAAGAACCTTCGATGGGCTTGTAATATTCTGACTCGGGGCCACGTTCTCAACCCCATTGCTCAAACAGAACTTCACACGTTTTTGGATCAACTTCTATCACTTCTCCATTGGCACCGTACTTCTTTGGCCACCATTCAATCCTTGGATCAACTTTCATCGCTCCGAGTTCATTCTCAATATAAAGCAGAGAACCTCATTAAAGAATACAACGACTTTCAAAATAAGGATTCTGTGTACTGGGATGATTTGGAAATGGATGAGTTGGAACAAGGACTAAGAGAAACGGCGTTTGAAATAAAGGCTGAGGAATTCTTTTATGAAGTGAGAACACATCAGCTTATGCAGCCAATGTTAGAAGAAATAGAGGATAGAATAAAGAAAGAAAAGAAATTCATTGACCATAGTTGGACTAAGTTTCATGATCTTGTTATTTATTCTATTCGCTATTTTTATGAGCTTGAGTTTGTACCCAAATAGGGCTATTCGATGTAATCACTTTTGCTTAAATATAATTAAGACTTTTTCTCTGTTCGGCATTGCCTCTGTTTACCTTTAAAAGCAAATTCAAGGCTTTGAACTGAACAATTTCATCCTTCGAACATGGACTCGATTGTCTTAAATGAAACACTACAAAAAACCAATTATGAACTTTTCCAATTTATGGAATAAAGTTGACAGTTTCTTGGCTGATTTTCAATCAGAATCAGTGTTTCGAATCTAGCAATCTTATACTTAAAGCTTGTTTCAACCATAATCAACATCTGACCATGGTTAGTATGATCAATTTAGTTTTAAATTGACCATCCTTTGTTTCGAATAACAGTTCATGCTGCTTTAGTTCCACATACAACTTTTCTATAAACCAACCACTGGTTTTGATGTTTCGAACACCAAATCCTGTCCTTGAAGAGTCTCAAGTTTTGCCTCGAAGGACATTACCTTCGTTAAGAAACCTAAAACAGGTCTTTAAACCTTTTGGAGTAAAACAAACACCTGAGTATTCTTATACTTTTTAAGTATGAATGTGCTTCGAAGCCGGCTTCTCTGTTTCGAAGCCGTTGTTTTTTGATTTCTAGTGCCAAAATTTGGCTTGGAAGACAAATATTTTACTTCGAAGCTAACCTTAGTATCTGGGCTGTGTTTTTCCCTCCAAAAGTATCAATATTGAAGGAAACTATTCGTATTCATATTTCTAGTACTTAACGACTTACGCAATATATTTTTCAAACACAAAAGCTTTTTTTTTAAAAACCCTTTTGTTTCGTATTCTAAAATCACTTGCTCTTTTACCACACAAACCCTACCGATCTTCTGTTAACCCTCTCTTCCTTGCTACTTGCTATCAATGGATCCTTTCTCGCTGAAAGTGCTCGCTGGCGACCGTATCAGCCCTACCATGGCTTTGAAGAAATGTATTGATGAAGAAATCGCCAAGCTAACAACTGGTGGGTCAAGCGCCATAGATGGACGTCTCTTTGTTCCTCGCCACAGCAACCAACAAGAGTACGTCCTAGGTCCCATCTTTCGAGAGGCCCCTGACCAACTTCCAGCTTTATACCTCCGTTTGGAGGATCACTTTCTACTCTATGAAGGAGGGCTTGACTGGAGTAATTGGAGAATGACCCGGCCTCATCGCTGCTGGCCGACATTGAGAACTGAATGGGAGGAATGGTATGACGGGGTTGTGCCTGTGAGAGAAGATGACCTACAAGAGCTCTGCATCCTCGACGCTCTTCGTCTTTCCAGGTTCATTATTCCTGAGGACCCCTTTTTGATTCCTGCTGCTTTATGCTTTTGGAACATGACTTTTAATTTCTTCCAATTTCGGTGCGGTATGATGGCCCCCACCATTCTTGATATTTGCCATCTTTTAGGGCTTTCACCCCATGGCTCTCCTTTTACTCCCAACTACCCGGACCTCCCTGTCAAATTTTCCCTTCCAGCCTTAAACTCTTCTTACAGTGACTTCGTAAAGGCTGAAAATAAAAGGGAAGGCCCCGTGAGAGATAGAGAACTATTTTCCTTCATTTTATACTGGTTGTGCAAATTCCTCTTTTGCACCTCATCTCAGAGGATTATGCCTGAGTTCACTCCACTTGCGAAGGCACTTGTCTTGAAAAAATATATAGCTCTTGCTCCTTATCTTTTAGGTCATGTTTACAGAGCTTGTTCCCAATTTTGTGAAAAACCTCTTGATGTTAACCAAGGAGGTCCCATTTGGGTGCTCCAGCTCTGGCTCTTTGCCTATTCCACTGATTTGCATAAAAAATGCCTAAAATTCCTTGTTCAGGATCCTAGCACCTATGGGGAAAAGTATGCTAGGATTGGTCTTTACCCTACTTCTTTTGCTTATTACTTTGCCTTCTTATATCAACTCCCTATTTCTTCTCCTGCTTTCCTTTTTTGTCCTTTTGATGCCAATAAAAGGCCTGCTTGGCTATAAACTTTTCTGGCTGATAAAGAGTGCTCCACCTCACCACACAAAGATATGTGGGCTTCAATTTTGCTACCGAGGGAGCTGTTCATTGGCACTTTAAACCCTCGAGGTTATAAATGCATATCTGAGGTGTACTGCCCTTCTCAGTTTGCCAGACAATTTGGGCTCACTCAAGGGATACCCGTTCCACTTTGCAGTCTCTCGAATGTCTACCTTATGGCTAGAGACTTGAGAATATCTAAATTAAAGTTAGAGGCGGCAATATTCAAACTGCTGAAGGAATTGAATGAATTTCAATTTGTCCCTTTTCTCCCATCTGGCTTAGTTTTGAAAAGATTCCAGAACTGGTGGACAGCCAATATGGAAGTGCGCCTATCTGCCCACCCTCATGACTTGCTAATAGGGTTAGGAGTGCCTTCGAAGGCTAAGTCAGCGACAGTTGAGAACATTCCTCCCTTTTCTGCAGTTACCACAACTTCTCCTGCAGCCTCAACTCCTCCAGCTAGAATTACCAGAGCTGCTTCGAAGAAGGGTAAGCATTTCTAAGTTCCTCTTTCCTTCAACTCTTTTGTCTGTCTCCTCTATATTCACATATTTTGGTGCAGGGTCTCCACAAGAAAAATCTCCTAAAAGAGCAGAAACTCTAGCGACTCTCAAGGCCAGACAACAGCAGAAAAAGAAAAGAAAACTGGTACTCACTCCTGAAGAATCTGAATCTCAAAATGAAGAGAGAGAGATTGAGCAAGAGCAAGAAACACCATTACAAAGAAAAAAGAAAACAAGGGTGGCTGCCCCCTCTTCTGATTTGGTCGAAGATCCTAATTCCGAGACAGTTGACAAAGCAATGGAACAAGAGCTTACTTCTGAAGAACTTGATCCCCAAATTAAAGAGAGAGAGAGGTTGAGAAGGAGCCAGTAGTTTCATTGCCAAGAAGGAAGAGAAAGAAAGTGACTGTTCCTGCTACTGACCTGATTGAAGATCCTATCCATGAAGCTGCTGCCAAGGCAGTAGAACAAGAACATTCCAAAGCAATGATCGTCTTTGAGAGGGCTGAGAAGAGACGGCAGCAACAATTTCTAAGAGATGAAGCTGCTGCTGCTGATGCACTACAAAGGGAACCTGCAAGAAAGCAACAACCTGCCGAGCATTACTCCCTTCGTAGCTCTCCTATTACTGCCAACATCTCTGAAACAAGTAATATCTTTCATGCTTCTACTATTTTGCCTTATCAAATTTTGTCACTAGAGCTTGACCTTACGCTTCTTCCTTTTTGCAGCAACAACTACTGAGACTATATTTCCAATGAGGACTCCCTCAATTTCAATTGAAGTTGATCAGATGCAGAATGTGAAAGCCATTCAAATAATACTTCCACTTCCTAGGCCCACATTTCATGTACCCCTTTTGAGTCCTAGCATCCCTTTAACTCTTTCTTTTGGTTTGACTCCATATCTTCCTCACTTGACCCTTGACACTTCTCTTTCGAGCCTTGCTCCTCCTCTTTCTTCCAAGGAAATTCCAACTGCTACTCCATCTATGATGGCAGTTGATTCCCCTATTGAGGGTACTGGTAGCTTTCCAACCCGTGGTTCATCACCTTTACCTAGCCCTTCTTCACTTGATTCATTGGTGGCTAGGACCATGGAGACTGCTAAAGATGCTCCATCCACTTCTCCTATCCCTATGCAGTCCTTTATGCCTTCTACCACAACTCTCTCTGCACTCCTCATGTCTACGGATGAGGTAGACATTTTCGAAGCCAGACTAGCTAGTCTCTTCGACGTACCCTCTACCTCTCCAACATTGAATGTTGAAGTTGAGCCATTAGTTTTGGTTGACTCCTTATTGGAAATTTTTGAGAGCTCTTCTTCTTCCAGCGGCAAGCCTTCTGTACCTTTGATAGACCTAGACGCATGCCTGGAACTGTTGATTTCTTTTTCGAGGATTCCCTTCGAGGCTCTGCAAAGGCCTATAATCAGAAATGGGTTCCTCCAATGCTGCAAAATTGCTGAGCAGTCTGGCATGAATATTTCAAGTCATCTATCTCAGGCAGCAGCTACTGTTGACTTCTACCTCAGCATTTGTCATGCTGCTAAGGCTGCAGATGAGAAACTGGCTAGAGATCAGAGTTTTGTTTCCCAAGTGCACATCAAAGTGTCAAATCTGAAAGAACAACACTCCTCTGTCTCCCACTTTCGAGTCCAGCTGCTGGAGAGGAAAGCTCAACTTGAAGAGGAGCTGGCTGCAGTGAATCAAGCCTTAGTCCGAACTGATACCAAATTGCAAATCACCAACCAAGGACTGGCTGATCGAAAGAAAGAGATGGCTGCAGCTATTCAACTAGTTTCATCACTTAGCAATAGGAAATCTATGGTACAAAAACAATTAAGACACTGTAATGATTTTTGGGCCAATTTGTGGCAAAATGTACTTAATTTTTTATGAAAGCACAAATTTTTATCTGTCATCTGAGTAATCTTATGTTCTTGTACTTAATGTTTATTTTATTCCCTGTGTTTCCCAAATGGTTGGAAAATAAGATTTCAAATATCTGTCATTAATCTTTTTCGGATGTATATACCCATTCAAATTTCTCAAATGGTATGCTCCAAAAGGCAGAACTCTATGAATTTGATATGGTCCTTCCCAGTTAGGTGACCATTTGCCAAACTTATGGCTTTTAATTCCTATTGGGAGTATTGTCTTCCATACCAAATCACCTTCATCAAAGCCAATGTGTTTGACCTTCTTATTATAATTCTTAGCTGCTTTCTTCTTTTGGAAAAGAATGCTATTTAATGCCAAAATTCTGGCTTCATCTATGCCTTCTAATTCCAAGCACATACTTTGATGGTACTGCTCAGGATCTAACTGATCTTGGCATCTTACCCTCAAAGATTTAACATTAATCTCCACAGGTAACACTGCATCATGCCCATATACTAAGGCATAAGGAGTGACTCCTGTGCTTGACCTTGGGGAAGTTCTGTAAGCCCACAAAACATCCAACAACAGGTTATGCCAATCCCTAGGATTATCTTCCACAACCTTTTGTATTCCCTTTTTCAAGGACTTATTGAACGATTCAGCTTGACTATTGGCTTGTGCATAATAGGGTGTGGAATTAACAAGGCTAATTCCAAACTCTGCCACAAAAGACTTCACCATTTTCCCATCGAACACAGTCCCATTATCCACAGTTATGGTTTGTGGGATGCCAAATTTATGGATCAAATCTTTAATGAACCCAATGACTTCTGTCTGGTCTACAGCTTTGTATGGCTTGGCTTCGACCCACTTAGTGAAATAATCAGTGGCCACTAGAATGAAACAATGATGCTTCGAAGAAGATGGGTGTATTTTTCCCATCATATCCATGGCCCATCCTCTGAATGGCCAAGGCTTCACTACTGCATGTAGGTCAGTTATGGGCACATACCTTATTATGCCATGCTTTTGGCATGCCTGGCAACCCTTTGCATATTCTATGTAGTCTTTAAGGATAGTTGGCCAATAGTAAGAATGCCTTCGAAGCAGCCATTCCATCTTTACACCAGGCTGATGAGCACCATAGATACCTTCATGAACCTCAGCCATAACTGTTAATGCTTCTTTTGGACCTAAACATTCCAGCAACAAACCATCTCCCCCCCCCCCACTTTTGTAGAGAGCATTACCATATATCATATATTGCATAGACTGCAATTTAACTTTTCTGCTGGCCTTCGAAGATGGACTAGCCAAGTACTGCATTATTGGATGCCTCCAATCTTGTTCTTGTAAGTCATTATGATTGACTTCCAAGACCACATTCCTTTTATTCAGAGGTGGTATTAATTTCTGATATGTTGTTTGGCTTATGTCCCTTTGGGCATTATCCCTTCTCTTGAAGTTCGAAGCTTTCTGAGCCACATCATTAGCTCTATTGTTCAAGAATCTTGGAACATGAGTTACATTTGCTATTTGAAACTGAGAAAGCAGATGTAACGCAACAACATAGTATGGCAAAATACTTATGTTTTGACACTTGAAAATCCCTTTCACTTGGTTAACCACCAATTGAGAATCTCCAAATATGTCAACTGCATGTACTTGTTATCCAATAAGAATTTCTAGTCCCGCTATTAAGGCTTCATATTCAGCCTGGTTGTTGGAACAGGTAGCTTCATCCACTCTGAAACCATGTGTGGTTTCTACCCCTTGTGGAGATTTAATCACAATACCAATTCCAATTAAGCCATTGGCTTTCGATCCATCAAACCACATCTGCCATGGCTCAACACTAGCCATGCCAAGTTCTATTATCTCTTGGCTCTCTGTTTGAGATGGATGGTCTGCCAAAAAATTGGCCAGAACTTGCCTTTTTACTGCCTTTTGAGGGACATATTCTAAATGAAATTCTGACAAGGCTAGTATCCACTTGCCAATTCTTCCCCTCAATATAGGTCTAGATAACATGTACTTAACCAAATCTGTGGTTGCAATTACCAAGACAGTTGTAGGTAAAAGATAATATCTTAATTTCATTGCAGTAAAATACAAAGCAAGACACAGCTTTTCTACAGCTGAATATTTACATTTACAAGAATTTAAAAACCTACTAAGGTAATAAACAGCTTGCTCCTTGCCTTCTTCATTGTCTTGGGCCAAGAAAGCTCCCAATGAATCTTCCGCTGCAGCTATGTACAACTTCAAGGGCTTATTACCCTTTGGTGGCATCAGCACTGGAGGGTTGGCCAAGTAGGCTTTGATACCTTCGAAAGCAATTTGATGCTTTGCTGTCCATACAAATTCTTCTTCATCTTTCAGCCTTAACAAGGAATAAAATACTTTAGTTTTCCCTGCAGTGTTAGAAATGAACCTTCGAAGAAAATTAACCTATCCAAGGAACCTTTGTAATTCTTTCTTACTTGATGGAGGTCTGGCTTCAATGATGGCTTTGGCTTTATTCTGATCAATCTGTATTCCTTTCTTGTGCACTACATAACCCAAGAAGTTTCCAGATGATACACCAAACGCACACTTAAGAGGATTGAGTTTCAACTTGAACTTCTTCATTCTTTCAAAAGCTGCTTCTAAATGAAACAGATGTTCCTCCATGGACTGGGATTTCATTACAATGTCATCAATATAACACTCTAAGTACCCTCCAATGAGGTCATGAAAGATAGTGTTCATAGCCCTCTGATATGTAGCCCCAGCATTCTTCAGACCAAATGGCATTTTAACCCATTCGAAGGTGCCAATATTCCTAGGACATCTGAATGCTGTCTTGTGGATATCCTCCTCTGCAATGCAGATTTGGTTATAACCAGAGTGTCGATCTATCATTGATAAAACTTGATGCCCTGCTGAACTGTCTACCAACAGATCTACTATAGGCATAAGGTATTCATCTTTTGGAGTTGCTAGATTTAAGTTTCTGAAATCAATGCATACCCTCATTTTACCATTCTTCTTGACTACAGGCACAATATTAGATAGCCACTCAACATACCTGGCTGTCCTAATAAAGCCTGCCTTGAGTAGTCTAAGAATCTCTTCCTTAACTTTCTGAATTACTTCTGGACTTATTCTTCTTGGTTTCTGCTTGTATGGCTTGAAGTTAGGCTTCATAGGGAGCCTATGTTCCACTAATGACCTATCCAATCCTTATAGTTCATTATAAGACCATGCGAAGCAATCTTTGTATTTCTTTAGAACAACCAACAACTGGTCCCTGTCCAGGACATTCAAACAAGCACTTATATAGGTGGGCTGTTGTATAGAACCTTCCCCTAAATTTACTTCTTCTAAGGGGTCTTGTGTCTGAGAACTTATTGAAGCTTCTTCCTTGGTTTCTTCTACCTTCGAAGCAACCTTCTAGCTCTGTTCTGCTCCCAGGTTCTTTAGTTCAACATCTTTGCCCTCCTCCTCATAGACAAAATTTGTCCATAAGGCATCCTCTTCCTGTATTTCCTGGACTTTTGTTTCAATATCCAATGCACAGTATTTACCAAGGGTCAAAATTCTGACCCGTTGTTGCTCCTATTTACAGCCAATTATCATGGCTTTTCTCTCTTGCTCTTGTACTTTCTGGATTATTGATTTTACATCTAATGTTGAAAACTTAATTAGATCCAAAGACTTGGCTTCTTGTTCTTCATCTCTTTGCCTACAACCAGGCATCATTGTCATCCTTAACGACAATCTCTTCATCAGCACTCTCTTGGACTAAGTGCTTCAGGTGTGTCACTTTTCTCATCAGCCGTCACTTCGGTTGAGCCATCAGCTTTCCTCAGTATACTAAGTGGTGTCACTCCCTCAATATACAACTTGGCCTCTGCAAAGTCTGCACAGGCTATGAAGGGTTGAGGATCTGCATCGATTTCCTCTGTCTCTCCATTGCCTAAGGCCATCATAATTTTCTGATGCAAAGAGGAAGGCACACATTTGTTAGTGTGGATCCAATCTCTCCCAAGTAAAGCATTGTATTTAGCATTACTGTCGATTACGAAGAATACTGTCATGCAGTCCCTGGTTCCCACACTCAGGTTGATGGGTAGAATTCCCTGAGCCATCTGTTTGTCTCCAGCAAAGCCAGCGATGGTTGTGCTAGTTGGGATCAACCTGGGATTCTTTTTCCCTAGTTTCTTCAGAGAAGATTTCGGTAGTAAGTTCACTGCTGCCCCATTATCTATCAGGACTCGGTTCAATTGTATCCCATCGAAGAAAGCCTTGATGTACAAAGGCTTGACATGTTGTGTCATAGAATTCGAGGGATACTCAAAAGGATATGAGAGGTTAATGCTCACCTCTTCTTCACTCTCATATTCAATTTCCATCGGGGTAGCCATTCCAGAATCATCTTGTACGATGCTCACTTGTGAGTCTTCACTAGAGATAGGAATAGGATCGATTTCTTGATCATCTTGATCCTCATCTCCAGCCTGAAACTCATGGAGCAATATGTGTACCATATTGACTGATACTGGAGGAAATGAGCCAAATTGGATGGCTGGCTGCGCCTGTTTCCCCTCTTGACTACCTTGATCAGTTACCTCAGAAGCATCCTCCATGCTGCATTCTGGCACTTCATTGCTAACAGGTTCCTTCGAATGGTTTTCCTCGACTAGTTTTTCAACCAGAAATGTTTGCTCAGCCATAAAGGCTTCGAACATTTCTTCCTCCACCATTTCTTTCTTTTGGCTTATGCCAATTTCTTCTTCTGTCTCGCTATCACTCTCCATCAGGGCTTTCTCCAATCCTGCTAAGCTAGACCTCTCTCTGGCTTTTAATTCAGAATGAACCTTGGCCAACTGTTCTCTGCTACAACCCACTTTGCTTTGTAGCGTTAGCTTTGGAATATAGTCTGGCTTTGGAGTCTTTTTTCCTTTTGTCTGGACCAATGAAGAGCTCTCTCTATTTTCTTTCATATCTTTCTAGTACTGAGTGTACCTGCGCTGAATCTTTCTCCTTTGTGATCTCGAAATGACTGGGACCATGTCTGGTTCCTTTGTCTTTGGGTGTTTAAGCAATACCCAATTGTTCGGAGCCACCAAAGGAGGTTTAACCATCCTTCCTTGGTTTTCAACATCCCTCTGGGGCAGACACTTCCCTAGGTTTGTTTTGCATTACAAACCAGTCTGGAACTCCAGGTACCCATGAACTTACTGACTCAGATGTTGAACTGCCTTTTTCTACCTTCGAAGCCATCTTCGAGGCTAGCTGTGAAGGTAAGTGCTTGGCTCTGACCTCATGTTTCGAGCCTGATTTAGGCCTTCGATGAAGGTGGCCACTTTCTGTCCTGCGTGAGGTTGGTCTAGGGGGCCAATCTCTGGCTTTGATCCCATATCCTGAACTCCTCTCCAGCCTTCTTTCAGAATGACTGCTCTCCATTCTGTAATAGTTAGGTGGCCTGGACTCATACAAGGGCCTCCTGCCTTTAGCGTGCATTCTATCCACTGCAGGCTCAACCACTAATGGTCGCTGCCTATCACTAGCCGGATACGGCCTTTTGTTGTAAGCATTGGTTGATTTAGGACGTCTCTGTACATCCCTGTAATATTGCTTCCCATTAACTGGAAGGCCTTTCAACCATTTATAACTCAGTCTGCACCTGGGACACATCCTTTGCATTACTGTTGCCTCTAAGGAATCATCATCCAGTGATTCTTCATCAGAGTGTTCCCTCTGGTGAGAGAAACCTTGTTCAATAGCTGGTGGGTTTCTAGTGTCCTTCTTGATGGTTGTCTGGTTAGCAACATGCATCTGCACATTGACCTCTTCCAATTCTGTCAAGGACAAGTTCTGGAAATCTGACATAATGACATTGGCTGCCACCTCTCCAACTTCTGGAAATGGGTTACTGTCAATCCCCATGGCCTTTTCTGCTTTGGCTGGGAATTTCAAACTTCCTTTTCGAATTTGTTCTTGGATCCTGTCTCGAAAAACAATGCAGTTTTTAGTCGAGTGAGACGAAGAGTTATGCCATTTACAATATACTTTTCCCTTAAGTTCATCTGGAGATGGCAGTTTTACTCCTTTTGGTAACTTAAGAAAATTGGCCGCAAGCAAATGATCAAAAATGTCATCTGCCTTGGTTAAATCGAAAGAATACTTCCTGTGAAAGTCTTTCTTTTTAAACTGCTGGTCAATCGTTGTATCCTTATGAATTAATGCTTCACAGATTACGGGTTCTTTGCCCACAATCTCTGCTGCATCGATCTCATAATTAGGATCTCTATAATATGTCTTATACGATGCATTATTTCGATCTTGTTCCTCTTCCAATAATGCTTCATATCCAGACACCTTATAGGTTAGTTCCACCAAATCTCTGAATTCAGTTGAGTCAAACTTCTTTCGAAGCTTGAACTCTAAGCCATTTTGAGCCAATCTTACGAATTCTGGCTCTGGCAAGATGACTCTATATTTATTTCGGGCCCTTTTAAATCTGGCAATAAACTGAGTAGCCTTTTCCTTAGGCTTTTGACTCAATCTTGCCAAGTCTGCCATGGAAACCTCTGGCTCCGATTGGAAGAATTGGGCATGAAATGCCTCTTCTATTTGTTGCCAAGTTTGAATGGAGTCAGGTGTAAGGTTGATGTACCATATAAATGCTCCCCCAGTTAGAGAATTTGGGAATAATCTCAGTTTTATAAAGTCATGATTAGTAAATTCACCGCATTGAGCAGCAAACCTAGCATTATGCTCTACTGTTGATTGATTTCCACTCCCATAAAAAAGGGTTAAATCTGGTATTCTGAACCCCCTTGGGTATTCATGTACCCTATCTATCCATTCTGGGTATGGTTTTCTGTATACAGGAGTTTGGACCCCCCGAGCCATCGGTCCACACATCTCTCTAACAATATCAGCAATTTGGTCCCTAGGGACCATATTTTGTGCCTGCTGAACCATTACTAGAGGAACAAACACAAGGTTTGGTGGACAAACTTGTGCCTGTGGTCCTCTTGGTCCATAAGGTGGTACATTTGGGACTGGTTGTCCCTGTGGTGCAGGTTGCTGTTGGAGGTGTGGGTAACCCCTTTGAGCTTGTCCTGCGAAAGGACCTGCAAAAGGTGCTGGAACAGGTGTTGTGTCCCTTCCGTTTGTGGGAAAACCTTCCAACCCCCCGGGTATAAATTCGAACAAGGGATTATTATACCCCCTAGTGCCAAGTATGGCTTCGAACATGGGATTTGTAACCATTCTTATGCCAGTTTCTTGTACTTGACCAGATCCACCAATTTATATGGCTTCATTGTTGAGTACTGAGGCATTTTGGCCTGCTGTAGGCCTCGAAATGAGTTCATACCAAGACTGAGGTGATGGTCTTTCATAATTCTGATTACTAGTTTGACCATTAGAATGTCCATTAACTTGCATAGGTTGTTTATCTCTAGCCAATCTTTGCTGAGGGACGTTTGAAACTTCCTCTGTGTGTCTTGTGTTTGTTGGTTGGTGGTTATTCATTCGATCCAAAAAGGATGTTACCCACCTTTCCATTGTGTTCATTAATTGTTGTCCCATGGCATCTACTAGGCCATCCCATAGCATCTACTAGGCCATCCCATGGATTTGTTGGCTGAGTAAATGGAACAGTGGATGGTCCAATTCCTTGGTTTCGTCCAATATTATGAACATATGATTTTTGTCCAGAAGTACTGGTCTGTTCGACCATAGGTTCTGATAACATAGGAGTTTCCACAGGATGTGTTACCACATTATCCTCTGGATTAGGTATTTCTACCTCTCCTTCTACGCCTTCTTCCAAGCGTTCATTTTCTCCTTGTCGTCTTTGTCTAGCCATTTTAATTAGTCCCACTGGGCGTGCCAAAAATATATGTTGGCTTTTTGGCTTTTCGAGGGTTATATTTGTAAATGCGAGCGTGCCAGCAAGGATCAATCAGTCCTTACAGAAATTATAATTGCCAACCAATTATCAGGCGATTGTGTTTTAGTTCTTTCAGCCTCAATGAAGAGGACTTTTACTAGTGGCTTGACTTAGGAGAAATTAAGCAAAATAAAAGGTAAATGACGAACAATTAAAGTATTTCATTAAAATGAAAACTTACAATGAACCAAACTCAGCCTCATAGAGGTTTACAGCAGCAATCTACTTGAAACTACTCCTATGAATGAAGTGCAGTGCAGGAATTTAAAGTGCAGGAAATGTAAAGAACAGGTATTTAAAGTGCAGGAAATGTAAAGACTGGAAATGTAAAACTGGAAAAGAAAAATATGAAGTAAATAACTGGTTTGTTGGATCTGAGTCTGGGGGCCTTTTCTGGGGGCTTCCCTGCTATTTATACTTGTCAAGGATGACCTTCGAACTGCACTTCAAACCGTAGAACTGCTCCTCCATGATCGTCGATCATGTTGCCTTATATGTAGTTCCACTACGCCATCACTTGCAGTTGAGCTTCCCTCTTATATTTGAATATGAGTAACCGTTGAAGCCATATCACCTTACATCTCTTTACTGATCCAATGCTACTCAGACCACGCGAGAACCAATATTAACTGCCACGTGTACGATCAGGATCGAAGATTTGTATAATCTTCCCATATTACCCTTACTCTGCCACGTGTCGAACTGTAACTGGCTTATACAAAATATGTAGCCAACAATTACTTTGTTTGTTTCTTTCTTCAATTAACTTTTAACTTTATGCTTGAAGAATAGGTTTTTTAATTCTATTACTTTATAGTTTTATATTTTGTTTATGTTTTGTGTGATTTGTTTGAGGATTAGGGATTATTTATTATTTTAGTTTATGTTGGTTACATGCGTGACTATATCTTTGTTTAGGGTTGTGGGTTGTGATCCCAAAATATATTGATGAAAGTCTTTTCTACTTTAGAAGTGAATACTGAAAATGTCAGACAAATTTATAACTGTTCAAATGCACCATGGGGGCCATTTTGTCTTTCATCCACATATTGTTTATGAGGGTGGTAGGATGAATGAAATAATTAATTGTGACATTGACAAAATGTCTCTGTTTAAGTCAAGAGACCTTTATTATGACCTAGTTGGTGGAAAAGGAGCAAACATAGATATGTACTATACATGGCCTGGTTATGGTTTAGATGTTGGGTTGAAAGCAATGTACAGTGATACTGATGTGATGAAAATGCTTGAGGCTTATAAGGGTTTGGATTATGTAGTACTTTATGTAGAGAAGGGTATAGATCCTGTTATGGTTTTGTCATCCAATGGTGAGTTGTTGTCAGATCCCAATGGTACAGAACAGGGTGGTAATGCCATAGGTGGTACTAACACAGAACATGGTGGTAATGCCATATGTGGTACTAACACAGACATTATTGATATAAAC
The DNA here is from genome assembly GCA_036172215.1 of Camellia granthamiana. Lineage (NCBI taxonomy): Eukaryota > Viridiplantae > Streptophyta > Magnoliopsida > Ericales > Theaceae > Camellia > Camellia granthamiana. Next base: position 74,523,902 of record CM069917.1, read on the forward strand.
TTGTTTGATATTGACATCATAGTTGATGACATTGAGAATGACTCAGATGATAGCGCAGAGGTAGCTGAGGGTGAGGATATGGGTAAGGAATGTGAGGGTAGCGATACACAACATGAGGGTAATGATACACAACATGAGGAGGGATTGCAGTATACTACTGACACTGAGTCTGTAGAAGGTAATAAGGCTGATGAGAGTGACAGTGCATAGAGTGAGCTTGAATTTTTGGCTGATGAAGACAGAACTGGTAGTGATGATTCTGAGGACTTAGACTATATAGTTAGTGAAGAATATAATGATACTGAGACTTCTGAGGATAGTGCAGAGGAAAGTGATGACCAAAGTTGGTTGTATGAAGACCTAAAGGGTCTAAATGAAGACATTTTTTATGAAACCTCACACAGAAGAACTGAAGGACCACCACCTAAAGTTAATCTACCAGGTGATGTAGGTTGGTATTCAGATGTTGATGTTGATGATGATAATGAATTGAATAGTCTTAAAGGGTCAGCAGATGAGGCAAATGATGCTGGATACCCAAAATACAAAAAATGTATGATAAAGAATCCTAAACTTGTAGTTGGAATGAAATTTCCCAATCCCCAAGTTTTCAGGGAGTATTTAAGGGAGTTTAATGTGGTGCATGGTTATGATATAAGGTACATCAGAAATGAGAATGCTAGGATCACTGCTGTTTGTAGGCATGGCTGTACTTGAAAGACACATGCCTCTCCATTTGAGAGAACTCCAACCTTTCAGATCAAAACTCTAGAGGGGAAACACGCATGTGGGAGGAATTACAGCAACGAACAAGCCACTTCTAAGTACTTGGGGAAGAAGTTTGTAGATAAGGTGAGAGATGACCCCTCCATTAACATAGCCTCTTTCAAGAAAAAAATTAGAAGAGAAATAATGGTAGATGTAAGTAGGTTTCAAATATATAGGGCAAAAAGAAAGGCAATGGAGATAATTGCAGGGGATTTAGCAGAGCAATATCATAGGATTAGAGATTATGCAGCTACAGTTGTTAGGAAAAATCCAACCTCACACATTTCAATAACAACTAATCTTGAAAAGACAGAGCCTACATTTGAAAGAATGTATTTCAGACTTGGTGCACAGAAAGATGGATTTCTAGCAGGGTGTAGACCAATAATAGGACTAGATGGTTGTCATTTGAAAGGGATTTTTGGAGGGCAGCTACTCAGTGCTATTGGCAGAGATGGAAATGATAACATGTATCCTATTGCAGTGGCTTTGGTTGAGATAGAATGTAAAGCCTCTTGGTCTTGGTTTCTTCAGGAATTGATGAGTGATATTGGGAGTGTTGAGGAGATGGGGTGGACATTTATATCAGATAGATAGAAGGGGTTGGTTGAAACATTTGCAGAGTTATACCCTACTGCAGATCACAGATACTGCTTGAGACATATGTATAGTAACTTCAAGACAAAATACAGTGGTTGTGTGTTGAAACACCTGTTTTGGAAAGCTGCATCAACTGGAAATGTGCATGAATTGAATTATTGGATGAAGAAGATTGAAGAAGCTGATCCTAAGACTGGAAATAGGAAGACAGCTGTGGAGTGGTTGAGGGAGACTGACCCTGCTTTGTAGGCAAGGTCACATTTTTCTCCAAGGAGTAAGTGTGACATCCTTGTGAACAATTTGAGTGAGTCATTCAATTCTTACATTCTAGATGTTTGAATGGATCAGAAGGAAATTGATGCAAAGGAATCAAGTTAAAAAGGCTGGAATGGCAAAATACAGTGGTAAAATTTGTCCCAATATTCATGACAAACTTGAGAAGTTGAAGGTGGAATCAAGGAACTACTTTGCAACCTAGTGTGGACAATTGGAATTTAAGGTTGATCATTTTCAGAGGAGGTACATAGTGGACCTAAGTACTAAGACATGTAGTTGCAAGAGATGGGATTTGTCTGGTTTGCCTTGTAGTCATGCCATCAGTGCAATTCAAATCAATCATGAGCAACCAAAAGCCTATGTGCATAAGTATTACAGCAAGTCTAGGTACTTGGATACTTATGCATTCATGATACACCCAGTTCCAGGCATGCATGAGTATAAGGAATGTGGCCAGAAATTGAATCCACCAGAAGCAAAGAAATTAGCAGGCAAACCAAAGAAGTTAAGAAACAGACAAGCAGATGAGCCAAGAAATCCACACAAGGCATCAAGGAAGAACATCAATGTCACATGTGCTAAGTGTCTGCATAAGGGGCACAATCAGAGGTCACGCAAGAACAAACTGCATCCTAAGTCCAAATTGGTGAAGGTTAGTGTATACTTATGCATTCATTTATTGTACACATGTTGTTATTTGTTTGTTGTATACTTAATTTATTGTATACTTAATTTGTTTGTTACAGCAAAGATGTACTACTGGGCAATCATCTCAACCTGCATCAACTCCTACTCTTGCTCTTACTCCTACTCCTACTCCTACTCTATCAATAAATATCCTATCAAATGAGGTAACCAACTTTTAATGTTGACTTATAACTTCAAGTAAGAAACTAACTAGAAATTTTTTTGCCTCAGATGTCCAGTAACATCCAAACTAGAAGATGTGGCCAAGTAGCATCTCAGCCACCAATGAGTACTGCTTCTATTGGACTGAAGATGAGGAGTACTAGGTTATCCACTCAGGTGACTCACTTATTTACATAACCAACTTTTTAATTTTGTAACTTTTCAGTTTTTTAATTGAAAATGTTGTTCCAGCCCACAAAACTACCAACCCATGGTGGAAAGGCATCAAGTGGTCTTGGCAAAGGACCTGAAATTACAGTTGGTGGGAGGGGTAGAGGTAGAGGACCAATTAATGCATCTGTATCTGGAGTCAGTGTTGAAAGAACTGGAGTGAATGCTAATGTCAGAGGGCATGCTGTTTCAGTAATTTCTGTACCAAAGACAATCAAAACAAGGAGACTACACAAAGAACTGACAACTGGGTCAAAGTAAACTGTACTTATAGTTATGGTTTTTGTAATGAAACAATACTTATAGTTATGGTTTTTGTATATACAGTTATGTTTTGTATTTAGAGTTACGATTTTTGTATTTAAGCTATATTTTGTATTTAGAGTTATGGTTTTTGATAATGGTTTTCAAATGCAGCATATTTCTGTAAATGGATTGGTATTGAATAGCATTGTGAATCTCAGTTTTTTTTTTGGTATTGAATAGCATTGTTTGTCTTGGAAATGTTGGTTGTATATTTTGCATTGGAATGCAGTAAAAGAAATTAAGCTCAACAAGGTTGAATAGCATTGTCAGCATACTTTTGTTTGTTGATTTTATTCCAATTAAACTCAACAGGGTTGATTTTTTTACAATTAAGAATTCGTAAGAATTTTTTTCTACTAAAACAAATTATGAATTTGTTGGAATAATTTCCAATGTTGCAGTAAAAAAATTCATACAAAAATCATGTTGCAGTAAAAAAAAATTTGAATTTATTTTCATGTTGCAGTAAAAAAAGACATACAAAAATCACAAGTTTCATAAACATAATTTCATTTCTTTCAAACATACATCAAGTACATAAAGCACCTTACAAATTCTTACAAATTCATTTCAAATTGAACATTAACATGGCGGAAATGAAACACACAAGCAAAACCACCATCAATGTCTTCATCATCATGGTCAGTGCCTCCATCTTCATTTCCAGCTTCATCAGTCTTCCATTAAACTGCACATCTTCCTCAACTCTTGGCTTCTAATCATCAATCTCATCTCTTCCATAGATGGGAGTATATCCAACTAGGTTGCACCAAGCCCAGAAATCACAACCCCCCAAACCCGCATTTTCACAAACATAGTACAACCTATCTTTTGAAGGCTTCTCAGACTCTACGATTCTAATGGCTGCTTTTCTCCCATAACGACATTTCTTACTCATGAACCTCAACATTTGTCCTTCTTCACCTCCCATGCTTGAAGGTCACATTTTTCCTGAGTAGACTACCTGCAACTCAACATATAAAGCAACGAAGCAATATAAAAAGAAAGGTAAGCTTTTATGTTTAACCTTAGGGGCATTTTTGTCTTTTCATTGCGAGGAAATCATCAGTTCATGCCCACTCGCACCACTCTCACGTGCACTACACAGCCGGTTATAAAACACGAAAAAGCTAACGGTGCACATTACTCCATCAACCACATGGGGGTTATGTGGTTATATTTGAAAGTAAGGGGGTAATCCGCACATGGCCTAAACTATAGGAGAGAAAAGTGAAATTTGCCCTTCTTCTTTTTTTGAGTGTTACGTTGTTACGTTTGGGAAAAGTACACCAATGAGTTTTTTAGCGTGTTACATTGAAGTGTTATATTATTGAAGTGTTATATTAAAGTGTTAAGTTTTTGTTCCTAATGTGGAATTTGTTCTAGAATGAGAGAAAATTCAAAACTTCTACAGTGCAAATTGACTAAATGTATAATTTTACATTTTGAGAAACCCACTTTTATCCTTGAAAAATTAAATCTAAACATGTAATTGACTACCTTTTTATGTAATTTCCACCTTAATGAGACGTTTAGATTTATAAGAAAAAATGGAGAACTAAACCATTCATAAGCTCATATTTTGGAACTTATTAGTGCTTCACCCAATATTTTATAATTTATGTTAATATATATATATATGTGTGTATATATTTTGAAAAAGACACTATCAGCTCATTTGACAACTTCCAATTTTAGTTAAAAAGTCAAAAAATCACTAATTTTCATATCACTCTCTTTACTTTTCTATATATTTTTCCGTAAAAAATAAAAAACTTACTAAAATAATGTGTTCCTACACGAGGCCACCCTTTAGGTGTGCATAATAGCCTTCCCCTTTGATTTAATACAACAGAAAAATTCCAAACCCCTAAAATCAGTTAGATCATCATACCACAGTTGTCCGAAGATTTGGTAAATAGATAAAGAGCTGTAAAATGCCAATACAACAAATTACTGAAAAACACAGAACTCTGTTTCATTTCCATGAATTACATCCTCCAACCAAAACATGCATGTATATATACTGTTTAAACCAGCAAAAAATCGAGTAAAACTTGTCCCTTGATAATCACGTGAAGCTTGTGAAGGAGCAGAAGCTTATAGCAAAACAGGTATTTCTATCTCATTGGTAATCTAGAGAACATTCAACTTCATCTTCCATGTTCTTGTCGTTGTCCATCACAATGCGTTTTAAATCATTGTTGTCATGCTGCACCCTCCCACTTATTTCCAAGCACAAGCCAGTCAATACGCCCTTGTTCAAATGGTTTCCCTTGACAGGCCTCCTGCCAGTGCCAGGGTCAATGAAGATGGGTTGTAATTTAAGGGTTGGGTTTGGTTTAATCCGGTTTGCTTCTCTCTCATCAGGTGGCCGTAGAATTCTGTTCTCCATTTCTGATTCTGAAACTTCATCTTTGTTTGTAAGCACCTGTGAAAATGGGAAAATACTATTTCAGTTAATTCAAAATGTAAAATCTATTTGGGCAGTACACAGCATATCAAAGCTCCATTTGTTTCGGTTGAAAATATTTTTTTACGGAAAACTTTTTCCAAAAAGTGGCGGCGGCGGTGGAGGTAGTGTGGGTGTAGGTGATGGTAGCTGTAGTAGTGTCACAGCATTGGTATGACTTTACTCCGGATCACCTTTCAAAAGTGGGAAAAAAATTCTGCCCAAATAAAGAATGTTTTTTGTTGATCATGAAAACGTTTTTTGTTGACTTTTGTTTTCCTCTGTACCAATCGCTAGAAAATGTGCCGCCCAAACAAATGGAGTGTACGGCCAGGTAAAACAAAAACAAAAAATTCATGTACACTAGTGCAGTTAAAAAATTCTCATCTTCCCAATTTTTCGGTGAAACAAAAAACGAAATAGTAATTATAATTATAACATGTCAGAAAAATAAAGGTCAGGTGGTAAGATGCAACACAATTTCATTATCCAATATGGTGATGGAAAAATTAAAGGTCCAATGGTAAGGAGAAAACTTGGTAAACGATTTAAGGATATAGTAACGATAAAAAGCCACACATGTACCTAGATCAACTTGAGGTTTCATTGCAAAAATAAATAAATAAATAAATTTGTTTATGCAAGAAAGACTAAACTCACAACCACATAAAAGATAGACAATTTGGTAAAGATATACAAACCTTGCGGCCAACCAAGTCGAAAGTCATAATTACTTTACTTCGTCTGGCCTGCTCAGCCTCTTCAATCTCTTCTTTTTTCTTCCTTAGAAGTTCCTTTTCCTGCGAGAGAGCCATAAAAAAGAGAGGGGGAAAATTGTAAAAAAGAACTGTACTGATTGTATAAAAAGAGGGGGAAAATTGTAAAAAAGAACTGTATCTGATCTTATCAAACCTCATATCAACTATGCATCTTTCACAACATAGATTGCCATAAATTAGATACCTCCATTGACAGCCAAGTGTTGCCTTCAATCTCGTAGTAGTCACTCTGGTCATCTATGACTGTTGTACGTGCTGCAGAGTTCCGGTCATAGTCGACAAGCCTCTTTGCATAAGCTTCAGCTGCCACCTCAGCATTTGAAAGGGGAACTACACCTTCATCGAGACCAGCATAAGTGCTTCCTTCCCTCAACACGAGGGCCCCACAGAAAAGGCAAGGTCCTTCCCCTTCCTGTTCACAGACTATTTTCCCACAAGACAAACAATTACTTACCAGTTTGTGCCTACGGGCTTGGCATGAACATGGTTTTCCCTGCTGGAATACAATTGAACCTTTTGCAGCCTCTGCGAGTGAAACGACTTTCCCTGTTTTTTTCTTTCTAGAACTACCTTGGTTTCCTTTATGCGTGTTCGTTGATTCCTTGGTCTCCGCTGGCACACGATTTTCCTGATTATGGGAAACTGTAACCTCTTTTGGTGCTCTTGATGGCTTTTTGGTTCCACCAACCAAACCGTCATTTGAAGGTGGTTTCACATATGCATGCAATTTGGACAACGATGGAGCAACTGTGGAGCTGTTACCTATATTGGAATGACCTCTCCGTTTTAAATATTCGTCAATTACACTTTTGCCTGCTTCCTGGCCAATGATATTCTGTAGATGAAGTAAACAAACTAGAGGTGTAAAACTTCTAATTAATGCAGCTCAACAAAAACAAAAAAACAAAAATTGTGGGTATAGCATGTGAAGGAAAACGGAAAAAAATTAAACTTCAAAGTGCAATGAAAACCACAAACTCAATCAATGCAACACTTATTATTGTACTTGTGGTGTATGAAGTCTAACTCTTCCATGTTTTAAGCATACATTGTTGGTAGGCAATGTGCAAGGCAGGCCACAGTTGCATCAGTAACAAACAGTTGCATGGTCTAAATTCAGGGTGTTGCAAAAAGAACCAAGAACAAATAACCAAACAGGATATTGATAAAAGGCAGAGGAGGAGAAAAAATAAGACATGGCTGCATTAAATTGAACTGTTTAACCAAATGCCTAGCATCAGATACACCAAACTGTGAAACATGATTCATCCACAATACTTGAGAGACAGGATTTATCACATAAAGTTTAATACAATATAGTCAATTTTTCTTCATGTTCACATTTATGTTCATCTAAAGCAAGAATTAGGTGATAGATTACAAAGCCCACAGGGAATGGGGAAAAAAAACTGAAATTGGATTATTGCAATTGCATGCAGAGCCTATGAATTTGTCCCATTTTAGAAAGGTCTTATTCCTGAACAAGAAAATAAATAATTAAAAAAAACAGTCATACCACGGATAGTAGATTTCAATTTTCACAATTGTTTTATTTCAGCTCGCATCGTTTTCCCTTCTATCTTTTAGTATCAAAGCCAATAGCCAAGTTAGTCCCGTAGTTCTCATATGAAACTGTGTCTTCAAGTTTCTTGAATTTTTTTTTTTTTGGGATAAATAATCAAACTTTATTAAAAAAGCATCAAGGCGATGCAAAGAATACAAAAAAACACCAACCACACCAGCCCGCAAAAGCTAACTAATCAAATCCTCCACAAACTGTACTAAAGTAAAACAGGATCTACCACACCAGTAACCCAACTATGCAACACCATAAGAAGCCTATTTTCTCAAGTTTCTTGAATTTCCACGCATTAATTTCTGCTACCAAGTCAAGAATCTTTATTATATTAAAATGAAGGCTTAAATCTTTGTTGAGATAGCCAAAGTTCATAAAGAAGCTGCAGCTTAAAAGTGCATAGGCCCCCAAAACTGAGTCAAGAATCTTTATTATATTAAAATGAAGGCTTAAATCTTTGTTGAGATAGCCAAAGTTCATAAAGAAGCTGCAGCTTAAAAGTGCATAGGCCCCCAAAACTGTAGGCCAAGAATAAAACAAGATACAACTTTATAAAAGTGTGTGATATAGATATAGCATTTCAAGCTTGTTTATATCTTGTACTCACATAAATCAATCCCAATCAAAGTTTACATAGAGAATAAAACTTGTGATAACGACTGCTACGGTAACATATCGAGCATCAACCTTCCTCAATGTGGTTAAAAAAAGTTGCCAGCGAGGTTTAGGGTAGAAAATTCTCATTATACAAATATCAAAGAAGGAAAAGAAAAACACACACACAAAAAAAAGAAGCCCATATGCATTACAGCTTGCCTGAAACCACAATTGAAATTCAAATACACCTACCTGTTTTATCCATACTTGGTTTAACAAGCTAGACCTGAGGAAAATGAGGCAAGTAACAAATTTCATATACTTTTATCCATTATATTGCTTACATTCTTATCTTTCATCATATTTTAACCCAACTTATGCACCAAGACAAAAAGAATACCCAACGGACTACATATGAACACACGCATTTATATATATACTAGAAGTGGTGGCACACGCAACCTAAACTGTATGATTGAATTTAAAATCTAAAATTGCAAGTTGAGAGATTTGAAAAAAGAAGAAAAAAAAAAAATTGAATTTAGGGCTTAATTAACTGCCCACCTAATTGCTATAGGGATACTTTGGAAAAAATTAAAAAAAAAAAAAAAAAGACATTAACACCAAGTTGAGCCTTCTCTTTATAATAGTATAGATAGATAGATAGATAGACAGACAGACAGACAGATGGATACACACATCAATATTCAAAATCCTTATGCTTCTCCAAGTTGCTAGGGTTCTAATGTGAATAATTGACTAGTATCATTGAAATACCTCCGTTTCCACAACAATTAGGCATTCAAGAACTGTGATACTAATAAATAAATGTTCACAAAACTCAAGCCTGAAATTCAAAATGAGAGAAGAGGAACTGCGAAGCAAAACCTATCAAATGTGATAGAAATCAAAACCCACTAAGAGATGAAACTTCAAAAGTTCAATATAGTGAATCAAACAAATTATTAAAAGAAGAAATCAGAGAAAAATATACATATATATATGTATAGAGGTATATGAATACACACACACACATATATAGAGAGAGAGAGAGAGATTACGTCGAGGTATTCTTTGGCGTCAAGAGGGGACGCAAGGTCGCAGTAAGAGACAAGGCCTGAGATGATATCGGCATCCAACTCTAAACCAGTCTCTATTCTCTTACACAGATCCACCAACGCCTTCTCCAGCCACTGTCCCGGTGACTCCATTCTCTCTCTCTCTCTCTCTCTCTCTCTCAATCAGTTAACCTAGAGGGAGTGTTAAATACCAGATGGGTCGGGTTTGATATTAGTTTATTATGGCCAAAGTAAATATGTTCAATTCAATCCGTTAAAATTGTACTGATTTTCACCAATTTGTATTAGGGATGATCACAGATCAAGCTGAGTCGGTTGGTGTCCTACTTCTTATCTGTCTAAAAAAGTGGATTAGAAAACTTTTTTAATTTGTATCCCTCCATTGATTTGGCAGATGCTGATTTGGCGGATGCAAATTAAGCGGAATTAGCAAATAGATGCAATCGGCTTGATAGTTTGAGGTAGTGTTTGGCAAGGATGAAAATAGGTTATTTTAGTCACAACAAACAAAACATCACATCTAACCCATAATCATTACACTCTTCTCTTACAAAAAAAGTCAAAAAAGTCAAAAAGTCCTTCTCAAACCAAGTTTTTTAGCCCAGTTTAAAAAAGTCAAAAAGCCAACCCACTTCCCAAACGGAGACTGAATTTAATAAATTGAGTATTTTTTGAATTATAATTCGTAATATTTACAGTCTTCAATAAGTGATAATCTATATGTATTATTTGTTTATAATAGGCCATGATACCACATATATATATATATATTTTAGATATTATTTTTTATTTTCACAAAAATATATATTTTATTATTTCAACTCTATATTGTTACTTGTTAGTAGCTTCTTTTTTTTTTCTTTTTTTTGAATGTCATCTACGGGTGGATCGGGTTTACACGGGTGGTGGTTGGTTGATCCACTATTTGAACCGTATCTGCAGATCTTGAAGTATTTCATCCGCATCCGTCTATCGAAAACACACATCTGTCCAAAATCAATTTGTTGTGTCAATTCAGTTGGGTTGGACGAGTTAAACGAATCCATGATCACCCCCAATTTGTACCAATCTATCCATTAACTGTAGAGCAAAACTTGAAATTTATAATTCACTTTTAAATCACCCCGCTCTACTATGGTTGATATATATTTTTTTAACTTCTAATAAAATATTAAAATAAAAATAAATATGATAGAGATTTAAAATATGAAATTTATTATAAATTAGTAGTTATATATATAAAAATATTATGTAAAATTAGTTTGTTATATATATGAAATATATTATGCAGATTAGTGTTCTGTATTATGTAAATTCTTAATAATTGTTTAAAATTATTCTTCAATAAACTAGCAAATTAAAATTGTCCTAAACTGCCCAAATTGTAGATTGGTTATTTGTCAATTCGCCATTCACGGATTGATTTATAATTTTACTCTCAAACCACCCGAATCGCATTGCACACACCCCTTGAAAACGTCCACTTAGGGCTATTTTGGGAAGTGAGTTAAAAGTCACTTCCCAGCTTTTAACCCACTTCTCTCTCTCTCACAAAAAAATCAAAAAAAAATCAAAAAATAACTTTTAACCATCTTCTCAAAACACCCCTGTTTGGAATGGTGACCTTTTAGTTAAAATAGTCAAAAATTTAAAACTCCCAATCACATCACTTTTTTTATTTTTTTTAATATCTTCTTTTCATAAAAAATTTATTAAAATAGTCACTTTTCGGTGGACCCAAAATCATGTAAGGGTGAGAAAAGTTCAATTTGACTCGGTTTAGGAGTAAATTAAAATCAAATCATCACTTACTATTTAAAGAAAATTTAGAACCAAATTAAATTATAAAAATTTTGGAACCAATTAAATTGAACCAATAAAACACGGTCAAGTTGGATTTAGAGCAACGGTTTTCTCAAAACCTTGTCATTTATAATATAATTACAAAATATTGATCATAATCTAAATATCAAGTAATATGTCATTATTTTATAAATAATTGTTTAGCTTTAAGGTAATGCTATGGTGCACCCTCCTTTGTTTGCGCCATTGATTATGACCCTTATAGTATTTGGTCATGATTTATGGTGATATTAGCCATGACATATTGTAATTTTAGTTATAACATTATTTTAATTATAATTCAAGAGTTTTTTTGGTAAAATCTTATTTAGTGTTTGATTAAGAGCGTTTCCACCTAAACCTTTAAATTTGGTATGTCAAATTTTTTTGAAGGATTGGATGGTAAATTGGCATATGTCACTTTGACATGGAAGCTCTCTACCCGATATGTTAAATATATTATTTTATTATTTTTAAAATTTGAACTCTTTTGTACATCTTTTGTCTTCTTCTATTTGAAAAAAAGAAAAAAAAGAAAAGAAAGAAGAGATATGAAGTGGTCTTCATGTCAAGATTGACAAAAAGGATGCCAAAAGTAGGGGTGCAACTCGAGCGGGCTCAACCCGAGCAACCCGAGCCCAGTCCGAGTTTTTTTAGGGCTTGGGCAACTATATCTTGTAATCTGGACGGGCCTGGGCAGATTTTTGATACCCGAATTGTAATTCGGGCCAGGCTTGGGCAGAACCAATGGCCAACCCGAGCAACCCGAATCCGAATTGAATTTAATATATTATATAAATTATATAATATATAATATATATATAATTTAATAAATTATATAATATATATAAATTAAGTAAAAGAGTTAGTCTTAATTTTTAATTTTTATTTTTTGGTGACCAGAAAATAACTTTGAATAATTCTCAATTCTTTGTTAATTATCAATTCTACCTACAGGTTTCAAAACAAATCTACCTACAAGTTTCTGGGCAATTCGGGCAATTCGGGCTAACCCGAGTTCAAAATACAAAGCTTGGGCCAGGCTTGGGCAGCAAAGCTCGAGTTCATGTTCGGGCTTGGGCACTGCTCTGGGCAATTCGGGTCGGGCTTGGGCAGACCCCCAACCCGACCGAACCCGCCCGAGTTGCACCCCTAGCCAAAAGTCATATCAGATTTTGGTGCATTGGATGGAGTTCATTTGGTAGGCCAAAGTAGAGCTATTAAGCTGTCACATTGGATTTGGCATATCGGGTGGGGGTGCCCTAACTCATTTTTTTTTCTTTAATTTATAATGCTAATAGAATTAAGTCATGACATTTATAATGTAAAATTCCCCTTAGTTTCAATTCTATTACTATAAAAGAACAAATTTGCAAGAGTAAAGGATTGACAATTTACATATAAAAATATGATACAAATTAGGTACTTGAGTTTTTACTGTAAGTAATAAATTATATATACTGTGCGGATTGTAATCCGGAAGAAGTATTCAATCTGACGTTTGTTTTTTTTTAGTTCGCCGGACATGGAGTCCGACCGGACTCCTTATCCCCCATATGGGGGATTATACTATCCTAGGGAGGGGTGTGGGACAATTTTGGAAGAATTATTTGCTGTTGGGATTAGGTGGTGAAATGACCATTTTAATCCTCTACTGTTTAATTATGTATTATATTTAGTAAAATTCAATAAAATTTAAATGTCTCGATTTAAAAATAAAATAATTTTATTTAACCTTTTATTGATGTTTTATTTATTTATTTTTAAATAATTTTTTATAGATATTTTATTAATGTTTTTATTTTAAAATTTTGTTCATATTTTATTTAATTTTATTATTTAAATGTTAATAGATGCTTTATTTAATTTCATTGTTTAATTATTATTATTTTTAAAAAATATTTTATTTAAAATTTTAATTAAAAAAATAGCATATATTTTTATTGATATTTTATTTATTTAATTTTTAAAAAATAAATTTATTTAATTGTGTAAAAAATAAAATAAAATAAATTTTTATTTAATCTAGCTAAAAATAATTAAAATATTAAAGATATGTTTAATATTGCTATTATTTAGTAAATAATTGAAAAATGGTAAAATAATTTTTTGCTCATTTATCCTATCCAGTCCGTTCAACCAAACATTGGATTCACTAAAAATAGTACTTTCTAGACATCTAATCCCATGAAAAAATAAACACAGGATACATATACAATTCAACCAAATAGTCCGGGAGATTCACAGTCCTAAGATTCAAGTCCGATGGATTCAAATCTCCTTTTATCCAGTACGTCCAATCAAACACACCCTTATAGTATTTGGTTATGACCTATGGTGATATTAGCCATGACATATTGTAATGTTAGTTATAATATTATTTTAATTATGATTCAAGAGTTTTGTTGGTTATATCTTTTTTAGTGTTTGATTAAGAACGTTTCCACCCAAACCTTTAAAATTTGGTATGTCAAATTTTTTTGAAGGATTGAATGGTAAATTGGCATATGTCAATTTGACATAGAAGCTCTCTACCCGATATGTTAAATATATTATTTAATTATTTTTAAAATTTGAACTCTCTTGTACATCTTTTGTCTTCTTCTATTTGAAAAAAAAAAAATGGTAAAAAGAAGAGATATGAAGTGGTCTTTAAGGCTGTTCAAAAATCCGTTCAAATTAGTAATTCGGACCGAACCAGACCGAATCATACGGTTTGGTTCGGTTCTATTAAAAATTGATTCGGTTTCGGATTAAGAAATATGAGAGCCGTAAAAACGGTTCGGTTAATGGATTTTATGAAAAAATCGCGGTTCGAACCGAACCGAACCGAACCGAACCGAACCGAACCGAATTTTAAAAGATATTGTACGGGAAAGAGATTCACCTTCACGTATAATCCTGTTGATCAAGCCTGTGTTCTTCTGCACGTCGTCGTTCTATTACCTGAAAACTCAAACTTGAACTGGCCGGCGGGTGTTCGCCGGAAAACCCCTCCGATGCCTAAGTCAGTAAGCAAGACAAATAGGCAAAAGCTCAATGTAGTCAGGGAGCAAAAATTGCATTACCTTCTCATAGGTGATATTGGTGAGCTTATATAGGTTTCGAATGGCACAATCCTAGTAGGACTCTAACTCCTCCATGTAGAGTCCTCATAGGATTCAAATTCCTGGAAGATAATGCTTATCCTCCAACACCCCCCCTCACTGCTTAAACCAAGTGAGATGGTCCTTCTATGGACGAACTCCAAATGACCGGAGTAACTGTTAGTTCGGCCTTTACTACTCTCCCTTACCTCGGCTTTCCCATGCTAAGGCCGAGCTAGACATAAGGAAGTTAAGCCGAACTACATTCAGAGTCATAGTCTACCTCGGTTTCCCGCATGCTTCGACCGAAGTACTCAATGAAGACCGAACTACCCACTGCTGTACTAACAGGCAACTATGACGAACTAACTCTTAGTTCGGCCCTCCGCTTCCTCACTCCTACTCCGGTTTCGTATGCCAAAACCGGACTTCCCATAGAAGTGACTGACTGAACTAACGCGTACGGTCCTGAAGAAGCTGTTCAAATACTCCGGTTGGAAGACGTGACCGGACTAAAAAGAAACCGGGCTACACCATGTAAATATGACAACCGGACTACCGCAACACTCTTCTGACCGGTGTACGTGCTACCTTTCTCATTTGGGCTCATGTCGGCCCAACTACCAGCTCGGCCCAATTTAGTATAAATTACCCTCTCAGATATATATATAATATCAAGTTTTATTTTTATTAATTGGTTTTTTATAATTTTAATGATATTAGGATGGTATAGATATGTAATATTAAGTAATGTCTTAATATTATTAGTTTTTATCATGAGTTAAATGTAATTAGTTTGAGTAATTATTTTGCTAATATTAACAATTTATTCTCGTAAATAGAAATTTTTGGAACCGTAAACCAAACCGAAACTGAACCGTTTTTTCGGTTTGATTCTGGTCCGGTTTTACAAGTGTAACAGTGTGGTCTGGTTCTCAAAATCACAGAACCGTTAGGATCGGTTCGGCTTTTAGATTTTTTCAGAACCGAACCAATCCGGACCGTATACACCCCTAGTGGTCTTCGTGTTAAAATTGACATAAAAGGGATGTCAAAAGTCATGTCAGCTTTTGGTGCACTGGATGAAGTTCATTTAGTATGCCAAAGTAGAGCTATTGGGTTGTCACATTGAATTTGGCATATCAGGTGGAAGTGCCCTAACTCATTTTTTTTTTTTTAATTTGTAACACTAATAGAATTAAGTTATAACATTTATAATATAAAATTCCCCTCAGTTTCAATTCTATTACTATAAAAGAACAAATTTGCACGTATAAAAATATGATACTAATTAGGTACTTGAGTTTTTACTGTAAGTAATAAATCATATATATACTTATATCTAAATGTTCCGACTTGATTTCATATGGTTTCATAATTAAAAAAACACAGGCTGAACCATTAAGTACGATTTGTTTATTTTAAGAACTAAAATCAAACCGTACATTAAGAAAATCAAATCAAATTATACAAATTGATGTGGATCAAATCGAATATAAGATTTTTTCAATTTTTTTTTCTCAACCCTAAAATCATGAATAGGCCCCAACCCAACTCCTTGGATTACAAATGGATCGGGTTGGTCCAACTTGATCGAACCATCCAAACACACTTTGGTTTCAAATGGTTTCCCAAGCCCAGCAAATTTGGACTATTGTCAATATTGTAACTTGTAAGAGTAAATTACACTTTTTCCCCTTTTATTTAACTACTATTTTTTTTAACAAAATTTTAACTCTTAATTTTTTTCCCTCTCATTTTGATTCTTCATATTTGAAGTTTTTTTTTTAATTTTTTAATTTTTTTTAAAAATAAAATAAATTTACTTTTAAAGTTAAATTTATTCAAAAATATATTAAAAAGTATTACATTAACTATCATATGACTTTATAAAATATATCATTATATTGGAGTTTAAATTAGTGTTAGAAGTGTAAGTTATATATAATAAAATATTTTACTTTAGGAATAAATTTAAAAAAATTTCAAATATGAAAGGACAAAGTAATATATATATATTCAAAGATCAATGAAAGAAAATAAAAAACAAAGGGGCAAAGTGTAATTTACCAATCAGTTTGTAAAAACAAAAACTTAAAACAGTGCTACTATTAGCACCTATCTAATTTATTTGGACTCCCAATTCTTACTTATTTTATTTTATTACAATTATACATTGAAGTAAATTACATTAAATGATAACTTTTAATGGAACACTTACCCATCAAATGAAAACAATTTGAATGACACTCTACAATATTGTATACCCATCTTCATTCCTATCTATACATATTTCTTGCTAACTAAAATCCTAGCCCTATTCTTCTTTATTACTATCCTAAACCCACGTATTCATCTTCAATAAAAAATATTTGAAACCACCTAATCAGTTAACGTTTTATTCGGTAGTTTTAAATGTGTTCGGTGTTCCAAATCAGTTAACGTTGCAAACAATCCTATTATAGACTCCAAGTTTCTACATTTGTGGTCGTTTTCACCATTCGTTGATACTTATAGAGTAATGGAAGACAATGACAACAACTTTGATGAGGTTGACATTGCATTGATAAATTTATCTATCTTACATTTATGAGTTTGGGTCATTTTTGGTTCATGTTAGTTTGATGATTGTTAAGGTTCTGTTCAGTAATACAGTGCTGAATGGAAACATTTGATTTAGAAAATACAATGCTAAACATAAACATTTTGTTCGACATTGGAATGTTGAACGGTTCCATTTTATAGGATTTTTCCCCTATTTATGTTTTTTTCTGAATGTTTTTGTGAAAACTCATATTTAAATTATTTAATTAATTAATTAATTAATATTATTCAGAACCTACCTAAAATGTAGAATAGTGAAAAAAAAAAAGAAAAAGTTTTAAATTAACCCAATTCTATCGCTAACAAAGACCTTATTAAGAATAATAAGGTATTGATGTTCAATAATTATTGTTATAAATTAAAAAAAAAAAATAGGAGAATCAGATTCGGTGGCAAGGGTATGCCACATGCTAACTTGCATGTTGGCTTGGTGAATTCCACCAAATGATGGCTTTTGGGTAGAGTGAAGTTTATGGCAGAGAATAATATCATGAAGAGAGAGAGAGAGAGATCTGCTTATATATATCATAGGTTGAGTTAGTTCATGGACACATACAAACAAAAGAAGGAGTATATACGGGTGAGGAGAGATTCAGTAGAATGAAAAGAAGAGGGGAAGGTTAAGGAAGCAAAATTTTTCTATCACTTCATCACCCATTTGAATCCTACTATTAAGTAAGAAAACCCTCTCAATCCTCTCATTTTTTTTTATATAATTGAAATTTTCAAATTATATACATATGATAAACTGTCTAAACTGTGTTGAGAATAACCTGTTTTGAATCTGCCAGCATATTTACCCGAATTTTTAGAAAATTTTATACTCAAAATTTTGAGATGATTTCTTCTACAAAGTTGTTGATAATGATGTCTAGTTCATCCAGGAATTTTGGCAACAATTTTTGAGCTTTTTACGAATTTATACAAAATTTTAACTAAATCTGAAACTGTGTTGAAAATAGTCTGTTTTGAATCTGCCAGAATGTTGCCCGAATTTTTAGACAATTTTATACTCAAAATTTTGAGATGATTTCTTATACAGAGTTGTTGATAATGATGTCTAGTTCATCCAGGAATTTTGGCGACAATTTTTGAGCTTTCTACGAATTTATACAAATTTTTAACTAAATCTGAAACTGTGAGACAGATTTTACTATGTATTTGAAAATTTATTTAAAATTCTATACTAAGCCAAATCTGGTAATTTCTAACTAAGAGATGAAATTTGAGAAGTCTAGTTTCATGATAAATTTTTAGATTATGGATTTGATCTATAAATTTAAGCATGGAATTAATGTAAGGAAATGTGACGAATCTGTGCCATACAAACTGCTAAAAAATTTACAGGATTATTTACACCTTCTTTTTCTGAAATTCTTTCTAAAGAGTGACCTAGACATCCCTATTGAGTATTCTGTTCAATTGCACGAATTTTAGAATTGTGTAAATAATTTATTCATAATTTTTAATACCTAAGTTACAATTTGAAATTTTCTGGACATGATAAAATCATCACTTCAATATTGTGTGGGTCTAATCCATCAACTATTATAAATTAGTAATCCATATATGGGTGTGTTGTGATTTATTTAATATTGTACTAGTCTAATTTTGTAAATCAAAAATTTGAGCATGTGTATAATTATGATTTATTTCTTGTATCTAAATTATTATGTTCATACCATGGCTTAAGTTAATTGTCTATTAAATATTGTACATTGTGTGACATGTATAATGTTTTATGTTAGGAGTTTTTTTTATAGTTGGTATAACATTATTGGTGATTGAGAATTGAATAATTTGTGTTTAATATATAAATTAACCGAAATGATTGATGGTATATATAAAGTTACCGATAAAGGGTAAATACCGGGTATTCAGGGCGAGCCCTGATTTTTAAAAGTTGTTAAGTAAATTGTGTCGTGAAACCCTAAGATGACACGTGGATTATTAAACCCTTATCGGTATTTGGTTTTGGAATAAGGGTGGATGTGCGGGTGGCACACAGGGAAGTTACGTACCCCTGGCAGACCGTTCCCTTGGGACAGACCACGGATGTTACGGCTTGGGTATATAACTCCGGGTGTAGGCATCTTTGGTAGTTCTTAAATATTTGACCAAGGGGGGGTTCCAAATTAACCATGGTTATGACTTAGTGGTTGGTAAGTTAAACCTCTTTGGTGAGATTTCAAGGGTCACCTAAGTTATTAAAATTATTTTAATGGTTGTAATTTATGTTTACGATTATATTTTTATCTCATTCATTTTTCTCAAAAAGAATGGTAGGTTAGTTATGTTTTCTTACTGTGTTGTAAAACTCATGGCATATATTTTGTTGCCCTGGCGTTTCATGCCAGATTATGTCGAAGAAGGGACTGAGGCTGAAATTGGAGCTGTTGCTATTATCGAACCTTGGTTAACTCAGAGTCAAGATTTTATCAAAATAAAATCCTGTTATTTATTGTATTAGTATTTAACTATATTGTGACGTCGTGTATGAACTTGTAATTTTATTTTGTTGTTGGACTTTGGCTATGTAAGAATTTAAAATTTTCTAATTAGTAATTAAATTTTTTTCTAGCAAGTTATTGTTATTTAAAGTCTTGTGATGTCTCAAAAAAAAAATTTGGGGCGTCACTGTTTTTCTTTATAAAACCCCCTGTATCGAGAGTTTTATCCCAAAATAAACACAAAAAAAAAAAAAGATGTGACGGGGGTGTTAAAAGATACTTGAGAGAAGATGAAATAGACCATCGATGAGATTTCTAATTGAGATACTGTCGTTCACGGTGATAAGGAAAAAGATACCGTCGTTTATGAGAGAGTGAGAAGGGAGAGATAGTTGATTCGTCTCTTAATTGTTTGTTGTTCTTCACCGTCTTTCAATCGTTCATCGTTTATTGAGAAGAAAAAAAGATGATATGCAAAATTAGGTGAATTTGTACTTGAGTGTGATGATATTATGAATATGGATAAAATTAATATTAAGGCCAAGTTTGACATACACAAAATAATCTTTTTATTTTATTTTATTTTTTTTCCATCACATCACCTCTCTACTTTTCTGCACATTTTTTCATAAAAAGACAAAAAGTACACTTATTTAGGTCATCCCAAACAACCCCTAAGTAGAGTCTTAAAAAAATATTATTAAGTGGGTTGGCTTTTTAGCTATTTTAACCTGAGGCTAAAAAGTCTCGTTTATGAAGGACTTTTTGATTTTTTGGACTTTTTATTAGAGAAATAATGTAATAATTATGGATTGGATGTGATATTTTATCTTTTTATGACTAAAATATTTCAAAATTCAACCCAACCCAATCCAACCCAACGGGCTAAAATTTAAAATTTAAGATTAGAGTTCAAAAAAATAAGAGATAAAAAAATAAAAAATAAAATTAGATACGTATCAGCCCTCAACTTAAAAACATTCATATAGAGAGAGAGAGAGAGAGAGAGAGAGATACAAGATCAACCCTTCAACGGTTCATAGCAAATTAACTAGTTTCAGAACTGAACTTGAGATAGCACGAGCATAAACCCTTATTTTTATTTTTACCCCAAAAAAACCCTAGTTTTGCTTCCAAAACACTGGAAATCTGAGAATGGTGTCGGACCTGATGACAGAGATGGAGAAGTAGACGTTGAGTTCATATTGTCACCTGTGCAAATTGTTTTGCTCACTACCAGCGGTGTTGAAGAAGATGTTGCAAATTGTAAGTCAGTTCAGATTTATGCTTTCACAAGATTTACCATTGATGGCTTGTTTTTTTTGATTTGGGCATTTTATCATTGAATTGAAGCTATATAAGCTGTAATTGATTAGTTTTCTCTTCTGGGCTCTCTTTTTCTGGCTCTAGCATTTGAGTTTGTTGTAAGATAAATAGTGAAAAGAGGGTTGCAAAAGATCTCTTAGTTCTACTGGATTGATGGGTTTTAGCTGTATTGTTGATTAAATTGTAGTTTTGGGATGAGTTCTACTTTACTTCCTAAACATGTAGCCGCCGTGGTAAAATATCAGAAAAATCCACTGAGGGCACTAGAAATGTTCAATTCAGTGAGAAATGAAGAAGGTTTTAGGCACAATTTATTAACTTATAAACGCATGATTGAGAAGCTTGGTTTTCATGGGGAATTTGAGGCAATGGAACGTGTCCTTGCGGAATTGAGAATGAATGTAGAGAATAGTTTGTTGGAAGGAGTGTATATTGGAGCAATGAGGAGTTACGGTAGAAAGGGGAAGGTTCAAGAAGCAGTTGATGTGTTTGAGAGAATGGATTTTTACAATTGCTATCCATCTGTTCAATCGTATAATGCAATCATGAATATCTTGGTTGAATATGGGTATTTTAATCAAGCCCACAAAGTGTATATGAGAATGAGAGATAAGAAGATTGTTCCTGATGTGTACACATTTACAATTAGGATAAAATCCTTTTGCAGGACGCGTAGGCCACATATTGCCTTGAGGCTCCTAAAAAACATCCCTTCCCATGGGTGTGAACTCAATGCAGTTGCATACTGCACAGTAGCAAGTGGATTTTATGAAGAGAATTTCCGAGTTGAGGCATACAAATTGTTTGATGAAATGCTTAGGAACGGAATTTGTCCTGGTATTACCACATTCAATAAGCTTATGCACACACTAGTAAGAAGGGAGATGTTCAAGAAAGCGAAAAACTCCTAAACAAGGTTCTGAAAAGGGGGGTGTCTCCTAATTTGTTTACTTTCAATATTTTCACTCAAGGCCTTTGCAGAAAAGGCCTTCTCAAGGAGGCTTCTAGCATGGTGGATAGTTTGACGAGAGAAGGTTTAAGTCCTGATGTTGTTACTTATAACACACTTATATGTGGCTTGTCCAAAAACTTTAGGGCTGCAGAAGCTGAGAACTGTTTGCAAAAAATGGTGAATGAAGGGTTTGAGCCTGATGCTTTCACTTACAATATCATAATTGATGGATATTGCAAACTGGGTATGATACAAAATGCATATAGGATTCTTAATGATGCAGTTTTCAAGGGGTTTGTGCCCGATAAATTTACATACTGCTCCTTAATTAATGGTTTATGCCAGGATGGTGACATAGACAGGGCAATGAGTGTGTTTAATGAAGCATTGAGGAAAGGGTTGAAGCCTAATATTATAATCTACAATACATTAATTAAAGGGTTGTCACAAGGGGGACTAATCTTACAAGCCTTTGAGCTGATGAATGAGATGCTAGAAAATGGTTGCAATCCTGATATATGGACTTACAATTTAGTTATAAATGGGTTGTGCAAGATGGGTTGCGTATTAGATGCCCATAATCTCATGAATGATGCTATGGCCAAAGGGTTCCTTCCCGACATTTTTACCTTCAACACACTGATTGATGGTTACTGTAAACAGTTAAAGATGGACAATGCAATTGAGATGCTCAATGGCATGTGGGACAATGGTGTTATTCCCGATGTGATTACTTATAACTCCGTGTTGAATGGCCTCTGCAAAACTGCAAAATCTGATGACGTTATGGAAACTTTCACAGCAATGTTGGAGAAGGGGTGTGTTCCTAACATTATCACCTATAACATCCTTATAGAAAGCCTTTGCAAAGCTCGAAAATTAGTAGAAGCTTTGAGCTTGCTTGAGGAAATGGAAAACAAGGGTATGTCCCCAGATGTTGTTAGTTTTGGCACACTGATCAGTGGGTTTTATGAGAATAGGGATGTGGTCAGAGCCTACGAGCTGTTTAGAAGAATGGAACAACAATATAAATTTATGCATACAACAGCAACATACAATATTATGATACATGCATTTTCCGAGAAGCTACAAATGGATATGTCACAAAAGCTATTTCATGAGATGATTGACAATGGCTGCCCCCCAGATAATTACACTTACCGTGTCATGATTGATGGCTTTTGCAAAACTGATAATGTTGATTCTGGGTACAAATTTCTTCTTGATAAGATTGAGAAGGGGTTCATTCCAGCTTTGACAACCTTTGGACGTGTAATAAATTCCCTGTGTCTGAAGCATAAAGTACGTGAAGCGGTTGGTATAGTACACCTTATGGTGCGCAAGGGTATTGTACCAGATATTGTGAACACTATTTTCGAGGCTGATAAAAAGGAGGTAGCAGCACCAAAGATTGTTGTGGAAGACTTGTTGAAGAAGAGTCATATAATATATTATGCATATGAACTTCTATATGACGGCATCAGAGACAAGAAATTAATAAAGAAAAAGCTTCCAAGAAGCTGTGCTAATGATCCTAGGAAGAGGTCTTCTTATGCTAATGATTAGATATGGATTTTCACGTGCAAGGAGAGAATGATCACAATAAGTGCATCAAATCTGAAGATTTTAAGGTGCATCAAGTATGGAGCTGTTGGCTATTGAGCCCTAGTGGCATCTAATGAGACACTTCTCATTGCATCTAATCAACATCACAGCAGAATGGAAGGTAGTCCTGCCCGGGCCACCCCATATTTAATACTTTTACTTCTTAATGCACGAATCTGAAGATTTTAAGGTGCATCAAGTATGAAGCTGTTGGCTATTGAGCTCCAGTGGCATCTAATGAGACACTTCTCATTGCATCTAATCAGCATCAAAGCAGAACAGAAGGTAGTCCTGCACAGGCCACCCCATATTTAATACTTTTACTTCGTAATGCACTTTAATTCCGTATTGATATCATTCTCCACGAAGGTAATATGCTCTCTTGGCTGTTTCAGGGCTAAGCCCAAATGGGAGACTTCAACCATAGAATGGTTTCTGTTTTTGAGCTGCATACAAATAGGTATGTTCATATGGCGAAATTCAACCTCATTTATGTTGCAAAGCCATGCGGGCTTATTCAAGTCATTTATTTCAACGCGAGTGTGTTTTCCGTTGCTAATTTTCCATCTCACCTGGCTCATGTGCTTAAAGCAAAATGGAATATTGGTTTTAATGATAGCAATCTGATGCAGTGATCAATCTTATTACTTTAATGGAATATTGGTTTTAATGATAGCAATCTGAGTTTATTTTATTACTTTATCAATCTTATTTGCTATATTATCTTCAGTAATTTTCCTTTAGGAAAGGTTTGATTATTCTGTGCCTCTTCTAAGTTCCCAAGGGGAGCCACAGCAGTGGAGAACACTGTAGAGATGGACATTGACAACAACTCCAAGTTCCAACTATACCGCCAACACCAAACACCCAAGCAACACAAATACTGTAGCACGTCAATGACTTTCAGATACCATATTTGAGGTGTTAATGTTAGTTAAGTTATTATTAAATCATTCATTTAGGCATTTATACAAGAATAAAAAGTATAGTTAAAAGTTCGAAGTGTGAAAAAATTATCATTTTGTCAACAGTTCACATAGGCGACATTAAAAATAAACAGTGTAGTGTTTGTAACTATTTATTATACAATATATTTTATCTTAATTTCTTTGAAGAGGAATAAAAATTGAGAAATTAGTGATCTCAGTTGCTCGTATTGCATCAATTCACCCAAATTTGAAGCAGTTTTGAACATGAGTTGAGAACTGTTTTCGTTTTTTATCTATTGATGCAACCTGAGGGTCTGATAGATTATTGGTAGCATGGCCTCAAATTCAAATACTTTTGTGACTCATACTTTCAGCCTCTGTTATCAGAATCTTACGATTCGCGATTTGATTCATGATTCGATTCGCAATTTTTGCAAAATCGATACGAATTTATGGGTGAATCTATTTTGGAAGTGAATCTCTAGTGAATCGCACGATTCACAATCGATTCACGATTCGATTCACTTTTTACAATTCATGCAATTTTTGAAATTATTGTATCTGACGTATTTTCGACTCTTTTTGTCTCTATCTTTTTAGTGAAAATGGCATAATACAACTTTTAATAGCGTTTAATACCAAAATAACTAACATATGTACATGATTTATTGTTATATTAGTGATCATGGAGTTTTTAATAGGATCTAATCATATTCAATCAGACCCAACATATTTTTAACCTTTCTTCTCATTTTTTTTCCTTTTAAAAAATCATAATATATCTTCTAAAGATGTTTAAGATTAAAGTTACACTATGAATTATCTATTGCTATTTTATTAAATTGAATATTACATGTGTGAGGTCAGTTATACTTTTTAAAATGTTTTAGGTTTTAAAATAAAATATTCTAAATAATTCTTTCTTATTATTTGCTCACTGTTACTTAGAAAAATATATATGCTTGTTGTCCAAATATCAACATTGTTGTTAATTATTGTTACTTTGGAAATTGATAGTTTGTCTATTTGGTTACTATTTTTATTAAGAATGGTTGATAAGAAATATTTAAAAAAGAAAAAAAGTAAGATGGTGATATTACATCTTTATTAAGAATGGTTGATAAGAAATATCTAAAAAAGAAAAAAGGTAAGATGGTGATCTTACATAGGAACCTTTGTTAACTTCTTACCTATTAAACTACGTGATTATTATTCAAAATAACATTTTCATTGATTTAAGTCTAAATATTTTATATTCATAAGGTATATTTAACATCTAAATATGTAGATATATGTTTTTAAGTAATTTAGAAAAAGTGACCGAATCTTTACGATTCACGATTCGATTCAATTCGCGATTTGGTACAAGGCCATTTCGATTCACGATACGAATCCCGATTTGACAACTATGCTTTCAGCTAAATTCTTCTCTGGATTAACTTCTACACCCTGGTATCAATTACCAAACTGGTTTGGCATAAGATATATCTGTTTTTCAAAAAAAGAAATTGGTGAAAAAGAAAAGCCTCACGTTAGTTATAATGAACTATTAAATTTACTTTTTGCCTTTGTTTTAATTTTGATTGTGTAATATGCTTGAGATCTATCATGAACTACATTGTTTTCAGATTTGTTTCTTTCTTAATTTCATGCCCCTGTCAACATGATATTGCTTGATTGCCTTCTGATTAAAGAATAAGTTTTACGTATTTCTGTTTGCATGGCTATATTATGAGACCATGATTGCAGAAAATTCAATATCTTAATGGAAATGGCATCTCTTGGAATTGCATATGATTAAGTAAACCTTCATTTATGTATTATGAAAATTAAAATATTTTATAGGTTTCATTTTCATTAATGTTGCAAGTAATAATCCAACCAAGATTAGGGAATGATTGTGATATCATCCCCTCTTTATATTAATAAAGATTAATAATTATAAGGGAGTCCTAAAGCATAGAATAATTACAAACCCAACTAATAATATACTATTCTAACACAACGCACTTCAGCAGCCAACCCTCTGCTCAAGCTGGCTCCACCCTGAGGGGTTTCGGCTTAGGTGGGTACTGTATGGGTAGATGGATTTAGGTTTTAGGGTTAGGCTTTGATACCATGATAATTTTAGAGAATACCAAGATTAGGGAATGATTGTGATATCATCCCCTCTTTATATTAATAAAGATTAATAATAACAAGGGAGCCCTAAAGCATAGAATAATTACAAACCCAACTAATAATATACTAACAATATACTATTCTAACAGAAGCATCTTTTTACGGTCTTCAGTTCCTCAATTTGATCTTCTTTTTTTTCTCATGGAGGTTGTTGTATAATACTTTTGTACTATGATAAGATTTTGGATGTACATAGGTAGAGATTATGGTGTTATAACAATGTTATTGGATCCTTTTGTCTGTTTTTGTACTGTGACAAGTTTGTGTAATGTACCATCTAATTATGGTTTCATGGGTTTTACTGTTATTATGGAAATGCAAATTTGTCCCTATTTCAAACTTTTGGAGTGTTTAAAATGAAGTGCTTGTTTTAATAAGCATGTAGGAAAAGGCTATATGAGCAGGAAAAAGTGAGAATAACAGCCTAATTTTAATCAGCTGTTAAGCAACCATTGCTAAATTTGTCCCTATTTCAAACTGTTGCTACAACTTGAAGATATAGTAACGGGTTTTTCATTGCTGTAGCTTACTTACTACAAGAAATTAGTGTTTTAGAGACTAGTTGAATTTGGTCCCTAAAAATAATGTTTTAGGGGCAACTTTAAACTTATGATAATTTACTTATAAGATTTCAAAAGTGACTATTGATATTCTCACTTTTGCACTTGGGCAATATTTTCGCCACTTTTTTAGACCAATAAATTTGGTTGAGAATACATTATTGGCATTTAGGGACCAAATAATGGGAAATTACAAATCTGCCCCAGATGCAAATACACATTTTTTTTTTTTTTTTTTCACTTATGCAAATACGATGCTCAATGGAATGCTTGAAGAAACTTCTCTCTCTATCTCAAACTCCATCGCAGATCTTTCCTCTCTCTATCGCTGATCTTCATTTCAACTCAAATTTGAGATTTACAAGCTTCAATCCACAATAGATCTATCTTCTTCTTCTTCAATTTTTTTGCAGATCTGGTGAGTCTCTCTCTTCTACCTTTCTCTGCCTATACATACATACATATATATATATATATATTGTAGATCTATGAAGAACACAATAAGTAGTTCATGTTTTTGTTCGATTGGCCTACACATTGTCATGGACGAATCTTTTATTATCATCTTGTATCAAAACCTGGGGTTTCCTTATCTTTCTACATCTCGGTCCCTTCTCTCTCTCTCTCTCTCTCTCTCTATTTGAGTGATTTTAGGTTTTTTCTAGCAATTTTTGCTAGTATTAAGTTGAATAAAATTTCAGCCAAGAAGAAGTTCAAATTATCTTGTAACGTCCCGAAAATTGGGTAGGGTATATCTATTTATGCAACAAAACCCACCTGATAGACAAACACATATATATAGCTAACTATTCCATACATCTATTTCCATTAAATCCCAAATGCCAAATACATGTTGTTCACATCTCAATGCCCCAGTTCCAATCTCAAGCATGCATTTTATAACAAGTATGAAATGGAAATCAAACAGATAATAAGTGTCTTACAAGCTTACAAATTTATCCAAGAACATTTTTGGTTACACAAAATGGAGTTTCAACTCAACGCAAATACCAAATAACCATTAAACAAAAATGAAGCCTCAACTTCGAGTCCTCTCAAGTCAATGCCTTGGCGGAGGCATATCACCTGTACTTGAAATGGTTTCCCTTATAGGGTGAGCCACAGTCCAGTAAAGATATATTACACAACATATGGACCATGACAAGACTAAAGAGGAGTATGCTCATGTCATGCTCATGATAAAATAGTTTATCTCTCTCTTTTTATAAAGCATGCAATGCTGAGATGCAACAACAGATATAAAGCCATTTCCATTTTAAACCATATCTGTTACATGAATACAAGCTCTGTGAATCTCTAAGTGAGTGTTTGCAAGTAGGCCCTAATGCACTACCACTGTCATTTTTACCAGTAAACTGGAAGGCTCGACACCTAACCGCGCGGTTCTACACCCCCTACCTAGATTCACCAAGTATTCATCTTTTCGCAAATAGATACATTTCCAAACATTTCTCAAAAACAGATACATTTCCAATGAAATGAATGTAATGCAATGTCCAATGCTACAAATGAGAAAATGTGGTTCAATTTACCTGAGTCTCATGCATTTCTACAACAATCATGGCTATCTTCCACTTATAACCCAAACAGATATTTCTAAACAGATATTTAAACAATTAAATTCTAAAAATTCCGATAAATACAATCTATTCCACATCTTATTAAATACGAACAACTACATTAGTTTTCATATCACTATCATGTCCGGTAACCTCTCAAGATCCATTTCTAACCGTGTCGGTTTTATTCCAACAGATACATTAAGCAAAATAATACCCGTTAATGTCCAAGAAAACATCATTTTCTTTCCAAACTCATTCTCCAAGCATTATTCAACTATGACATCTTATTTTGATCAAAAGCCCTAAAAATTAAACATAATTCCTTTATTTTCTTTAAAAATACTATTTTGGTCGCAAACCGGTAAAAATTTCAAAACCGATCGAGTCGAAGTCCCTTTTTGTTCAAATTTAAAATGTAACTCTTTCATAGCCTTACAAATATATTCCAAGTTTACACTGTCGCAATTTGGGCATCAACTCTTTATTTTTCTCAAAATTTCTCTTTTAAGCAAACAAATCACAAAATTTTCAAAAATTTTAATTAAATTATATACAACTCTAAGCTCCATATAATCAAGTAAAAGTGCATAAAGAAGTGTAGGAAAAATCCCTACCTCAAGCCAAGAAGCTTTCAAATTTTTCGGCAACAAAAATTAAATTTTTTTGGAGCCAAATGAGGCATTTTCCGCCCTCTACGTTTTGATCCAAAGCATTAGGGGTCAAAAATGACTTACACTAGATCAAATCTAAGAAAAACTAACATTGGAACCCTTTTCTCTTCTTTCTTCACGGCAAGATTTCCA
The DNA here is from genome assembly GCA_036172215.1 of Camellia granthamiana. Classification (NCBI taxonomy): domain Eukaryota; kingdom Viridiplantae; phylum Streptophyta; class Magnoliopsida; order Ericales; family Theaceae; genus Camellia; species Camellia granthamiana. The sequence goes on from CM069917.1 coordinate 74,553,336, forward strand.
AGAATTCCCAAAAGTTGGACAAAATATTCTATTTGGTCACTTTTATAGATATTTCCTAAACAAATATCTAACTAAACAAATATCTAACTATATATATACACCTATATATATATATCAATTAAAAATACATTTCAACATATTTAATGACAAAAGTAAATATAATATTTTTTCACCACAAAATAAATTTCGTTTAATGGTACATACCATAAATATTCACAACTCTTTTATGGTAATTAAATAATAATAATAAAACCACAACACTATTACATGGTTACTAACGGGTCACAATTCAATCAATTGGGTCCAAAATGAATGGAGTTTAATAATTTAAAATAAATCCTCAACTGAGATTAAAGTATAAATTCAATTTGATTCAACTCGTTACATATCTTGAAATCTGTTCATTTCAAAAATTGAGGCTTCGATTTTGTGCATTTAAATTATTTTAGATATATTTTTGGTGTTGTATGTATGTTTCTAGATGAAGATTTGTTAATTGCAGTGGTGACTTTATTTATTATATAATCTGTTGATAATAAACTTTTTTCGCTGTTATATGGGGTTATTTTAGCTTTAAGCCTATGATTGAGTTGAGTATATTTTATTGAACACAGTTTGCATCATTGATATGAAATTTTGATGATTTTCATTTTCATTGACTGTGCTTCTCTCTTTGAAATTTTGAACGTGGAGGTATTGTTATATATCAGTTAACTTATATATTAGTTATATGTGTCTATATAAAAGAGTTTGAAAGATAACAGATTTATTTGGAAATAAAGCTTTGTTTTATTTTTCTCAAATGGTGTTTCACTTGTTGGCTCTTTAGATTGGTAGGCGGATTTTCAGGCAAAGGCTTGAAACTGGCAACCGTGATGGTGACATAGAGTAATGTCGGGTGGGTTACTTGTGGTTTTGTTTCTTCTTTCTATGATATTTTATCTGGTAGGCTCCTTTAGGATTTTGAATGGAGTTTTGGAGCTTGACCATTGTTAGTGTCTCCAGTGCAGGCATTTTAGAAAACTCTTGTGTTTGGAGAAGCATCAACTTTCCTTGATACGTGTGTTCAAGGTCACTGATGCTCAGGTATTAATCATTATCAGTTTTGAGGTTGTTTGTGATTTCTTGCAAGTTTTGATCTTGTTCCTGTAAAACGGACAGGAGTTGAGCGGTAGTACTTGTGTTTTCTAATTCTTTTAAAGTTAACACAACACATTTGGTGGCTTGTTCACATGCAACAAATGGTTTCCTATTTTTTCATAGGCTTATTTATTTATTTATTATTGGTTTAGTTGATTCTGTTTCTAGGCTTACTGTTAAGACCATTTTTTCTTTCTACAACTAGAAAGCAATACTTAATTTCGTGACGATGTTTAATTCCATATGGTCCCAAAAAGTCCGTTGCAATACTTGATTTCATCCAATTTTTTGAGACCAAATATAGTATTTGGTAGCCAATTGATAGAGTTTGTCGAATTTTTCCTGTGCCTGTGTGATAGATACTATTTTATTAATTGCCTTAGATTAAAGAGTTTCCTTACAAATGTTATCTGAATTGAACCGATTGAAGCAATCCCTTTGAGATGTACAGTGATTATTGAAGAAGATCGATCTTAGAAAACTTAATGCGTGGTGAGTGTCATTTATGGTGATTTGGATAAGTGGACCACCACTAGTTTTTGCTGCTTTACTGTTTCTCATTTCTGGCCCATATCAGCTTAATATATATATATATTTTTTGTGTTTGGTAATTGTATAATTTTGATATTGATCTTAATTGAACATGTACTGATTTGATTGTTGTTTTTGTTTGATATATGATTTGTTAAGCCTCAAGGAGATTACATAGAGCTTCACAGGAAGAGACATGGCTACCGCCATGATCACTTTAAGCGCAAACACAAGAAAGAGGCTCGCAAGGTTCACAAGCGATCTCAGATTTCTCAGAAGGTTCAATTTCTCTACTTTTATCTCTTCTGATTTATATATTTATGAAATTTTGCATGGAAGTTCTAATTTGTGCTTCAATTTGAATTGAGCAGTCTTTGGGTATCAAGGGTAAGATGTTTGCTAAGAAACACTATGCTGAAAGGCCCAAATGAAGAAAATGTGAATGTCTTTCTTACATTTACATGGGTTTCATTTTATTTGAATAATTCCATATTCGTGTGAAAAATTGAGGACTGTTTCTGAGGTTTAGGACATGAGCCATTACCAGCCTGTTAGTCTGAGGTTTAGGATCCTGAAAAATTGAGGACTGTTTCTGTGATTCCAAATTTGAAAAGGAGTTGAGAATTATCCAATTTTTTCCCTATTACACTTTTCTGAAGTCAATCATGTTGTGATTTTAGTTATTTCATTCCTTTACTTGAACATTTTCTTAATATCTTTGTTTGTTTGCATGTGTTTATAATAGATATATCGTAGTTGTCAAATCGTGAATCTTGATATCCAAACACATCAATTGTGCTTTGTATATCTGCACATGCAATAATTACTGGCTATGAAGCACCGGTACGCCTACAATGTTGCCGTACGAGTACCGGGTACGTACCTGGTACGGGTACGCGTACCGGTACGGCTGCACGCGTACCGGGTACGGCCAAAGGGGGTCTGGTACGTCTGGTACATTTGGGTACGGCATGGGTACGGGGATTACGGAGGGGGTACGCCATGGGTACGGGGGATTACGGAGCGACTCAAAAATTATATGTATACAGAGAGAGAGAGAGAGTTTAAACATATCATAAACACATATAGAGGGAATCGAGAGAGAGACAGAGGAGAAGAAGAGATTGAACCTGAAGTGTAGATCAACCGTCTAGGGTTTTCTCTTCGATCGATCGATCGATCACGTCTCTCTCTTTGACCGATCTTCTGCTCACTGTTGATCGATGTCTTCGTCTCTCTCCTTTCTCTCTCTCTCCGTCTCTCGATCGCCTCTGTTCGCTTGTTCTCTCTCTTCGTCTCTTGTTCTCTCTCTTCGATCGTCTCTTCTCTCCTTTGCTCCGTCTCTCGCCTCTTCCGTCTTTGACTTCTGTTCTGTCAAAACAAATATCTACTATATAATGTATAATATAATATAGATATATAATATATTAATATATAATATATATAATATATAATATATAATATAAAATATATAATATATATAATATAATTGATATACATATAATATATAATAATATAATAAATTTTTATATATAATGTAATTGATCATGTATAATATATAATATAATTGATCATATATAATATATATAATAAATTTTATAAATTATAATTTTTATCATATATAATAAAAAATATATATATTTATTGGCGTACCGCAGCCGTACCCGTACCCTACTTTTTTGAGATTTTGCCGTATCGGCGTACCCATACTCGTACCCGTACCGTACTCGTACCCGCACCCGTGCTTCTTAGATTACTGGTGTTTGTAGATGGCCAAGGTAATGAACAAAAATGCTATCAACCATGAAAATTTAATTTGAATCTTAACGCGAAAGTGAGTGGTATAGATTTGAAGCTAGTGAGACGTGGTTCAAGCCCTAACGAATATAGACCATTGATTTCTTTTTTTTATTTGATGTTTGAGGATCAAAACAAAGGTTAAAAGCCCTCCCAAAACAGCCCCTGCTGCTGCAAAATTCTGTCTTGCCCTCCCCTCTTGGTTTGCTTCATTACAAGAAATCTAGAATTTAGGGACAAAATTTCAGGGACAAATTATTGTAGCATGACTGACTGAATATATGTTATATGTTGTTGGACCATGACTGACTGAATAAATGTTTAAGGTTTATTGGGATTTTTTTTTTATTTATTACATTGAGCATTTGGTTATTTACACTATTTTATATGAGGTGTGATATGATAATTTTGCAGTGTTTATGTGGGATATTCTTGAATTATCTGGAAATTGACAACATGCCATTTATCTGCAGAGTTAGCAACTTTGAAGATATTGGCTGGTTGATTCACTCTCTATCAAGGTATTCTCGATCCTTCAAGTAGTATTGAGTTTTTAATAGATTTTTTAATTTCAGTTTTGCTTTAGAGTTGCTAGTTAGTTTGAGGATGACTTTTTAAGATAGAAGTGTGATAGGTTCTTGGAAGGGTTATGGAGTTGAATGATTGATTGGGTATGTGATTTGGGTTAAATTCAAGAAGTAAATTATTAGTTTTTGTTAATTATCCATCAAATAACTATTTCCCAAATACTCTCTCCAGATATTCTTGATATCTATTTTATGTTGAGTCTTGATCCTGCTTCTTCTTTATGGTGCTGAAGTTTGAAAGGTCCCTCGTTAGCTTAGCAACTCATTTGAATAAAAAAAGTAGCACCAGAAACTTCTCAAACAATCTTAGAATACTGAAAACCATTGTGAGTGCTTTTGAAGCAAAATAGTTGATAGAAAAGTGAAAATGTTCTATTTGGGTGAGTTTGAATTGTGTTTATCAGCATGAACATAACCATATTCAAATCCAGAATATAGGGAATTGTTAATTTTTGGAATGCATGCTGATAATGATGCATTGTGGGAGTAGACACTGATTTTAGTACTCATACTCGTATATGTAATATTGGAAAGTTTTGTTTTTGCACTCTAATTTTATGTTTGCCTACTTCTAGTTTGGATTGGCCTAATAGCAAATGAATGATGACGCATTTGATACCTGGAAATCAATTTATAGAACCATAGAGAGAAAAAATGGCACTTTGAGGATGGAAATTTACCCAGGTCTGATGGGTTTCTTTCGTTGTTGTGCTAGCTCAATTCTTTCAGTTTTGTTCGTCTTTAATCGAATTCCTAGTTATTCTATAATATAATTCCTTTAACATTTGGAATTTATTGTTATTAAGGTATGACATCATCTAATAAGCCAGAGATAGTTGAAAGGGATGCGAAGGAGAAAGAATACAAAGAAGTTGATAAAGATACATTTTGAGAGATTCTCTTTTAAAGAAACTGTAGCTATTCTTGTTTGAAAGAAACTGTTGCTATTCTCATTTGAAATTTGAGAATAAGAACTACTTTGATTTGAATTTGAAAACTTTGAGTTTTAACTTCTGTTGAATTTTACTTTCTATCTACTCATGGTTTGGGAAGAGTGCTTTTGATGTGTGTATGCCAATTTTATTTTTTTATTTTTTATATGATTGGATGACATTTAATTTTTGTGCATTTTTAGTTATGAAATTCAATGGTTACAAAATTCCCAACTTCGATTTTTAGCGACAAAAATGTGTCGTAAGAGAAAGTCATTACCAAATATAATTGGGGCTACAAATGCCATTATTTTACTTTTTTGCAAATTAATTGGAACATTTTGAGACGAAATATTAGCAACCATCTAGTTTAGTTTTGCAAAATCAATCATTTTATGGCCATATAAATTTAATCGCTAATTATCATTTTCAGTGACACTTTTGAAAATTTGTCCCCAAAGGTTAATTTTGACTTTTAAAGACGTACTTTTAGCGATGTTTTTAGTAACCAATTTATTTTTATCACTAAAAACGTTTAGAGACAAAATAATGATTTTAGAGACTAAAATAAACGATTTTAGTGACTGGTAAATGTGCCCGTTGGAGGCACTCGATAGTAAAGTTAGCTCCCTTTGTATTAGCAGTACAAGAGAGCTGTGGTGACATATTTAGTCAAAAATAAAAATAAAAAAAACTTTCAAACCTAGTCAAGTGACAGTCAAAACAATTTTCCTTTTTGGATTGTGATTTTAAGTAGGCGAAGTTTTTCTGTAACGCCTCATATTTTATTACTCGGATAATTTTATTAATATTCGTTAATTAAATTTATTTACAAATAACATTTTATCTTTGGATGAAATGATGAATAATTAAATATGCATATTTCTTCTCGTTATACAATAATAACATTTACATATAAATAAAAGAAATGCCTGGAGACTTACAATAAAAGAGAGGATACTACTCTTTACAAAAAAAATAACATTCAGCAAAATAACAAATGAAGTAGTACAATCCATCACTACATTACACTTATGAAATAGTAAAACCTATTGTTTGATCTTCAAATCTGAAAATCATTCCCTGTACACATGTATAGGCAGGAGGTGAGTAACTATTAGCTTACCAAGCAATCTCACATTAAAAATTAGAAGATATGCGGTTACCAAAATACTTATATATATACGTGAAATCATATCATGTTAAAATTATATGATTTTATTACATAATATTTTAAATCCAATTTATTTAATTAACCACAACAAGTTAATTTAAATAAATAAACATGTTTCAATAGCAACAGGACACCTTTTTCAATTCATTCAATTATCTCATTATCAATTGAATCAAATAATTAAACAATTCATCAAATCCATTTTATACAGTCTCATGAGATGAATGCATATGTCATGTCATGTTTAAAATATTTTTCTCATCTTTTGAAAATCTTACGCACAATGCCAATTTGAAAACATATTAATTCAACAATTTTAATAAAATTCCAAGATGGTAAATACGATTCAAGTAATCCCTAGGCTGGTGTCTATAAGTAGACTATACAAGTACTACCAATTTGTCATTTTTACCAATATTAACTGGAATGCTCGACACCTGTAATCTGTCATTTTTACCAGTATTAACAGGAAGGCTCGACACCTATCATCTACACCCCCTTTCAAGACTTACCACCGTATTTACCCCAAAATCATTTCATGAAAACTTGTTTTCCAACATTCCTTTCTCAATTTAAAGTTTTCAAATCAAATTTCAAAGTTTATGAATTGATATGCCAATGCAATAATTAATAATACAATGCAATATTTCTTTCACTTTCAATACTTCAACACAATATTCCAATTGTGATCAAAATTCTCATTTATCACTTCAATATAATTTCTCAAGATGAATATAAATACTTTTATTCCAATTTATCCATGGGACAACATAATTCCCACACTCAACTATTTAGTCACTTCAAGACTATATCAATATTTTGAACAACAATTTTCAAAAAACTGCAACAATTCTCATATTCCATGAAAACCATCATTTATATGTAAACAAATAAACAAATTTTCAAACATCATTTATTTTGGCACACAAAATGAATATAACATCTTCAAAGATTGTCAACATATTTCTTAAAAATTTCTAATTTCTAGGTTTTCTCACCAAAACCACTCACATGTAGGAAATGGTTATAAAATTCTGGGTAAAACCAGAATTTTTTCCTAAGTTTGGTCTAATTTTTAGGTGGGCCCCGTGTATCAATTTACACGGATCAAAGTGATAACGCGTTTTATGCCGCGTTGTGATTCACGTGGTATATTTGGTTGCTCAAAACCATTACCGAGTGAATGGGAAATTGAAGCCAAAGTATGCTCCATGGAAATGGAGTTTTGGTGGAAATTCCTTAAAGGTTTGAATAAAGCTTGTCCCACATTGATTTGGTGGGAGGTTTTGAAAGGGTTTATAAGGCATGGTTTTGGTACTTGGGGTGTGCCCCAAGGGGTACCCAAGTGTTTTAGAGGGAGAGGTTATGGGCAAAATGGGCTAGACCCATTGGACCCAAAAATCACCACGCACGCCGCCGTCCGTCCGGACGGGAGTGCGTGGTGTGTGGTTGGGTTGGGCTTGTTCGGCCAAAAACATTTGAATTTAATTTTATTTTTGGTAAAATAAAATCCAGAATTCAATTTACTGTTCATCCAAACAGGGCCCTTCCCGTTTTCAAAAAATAAAATCCAGAATTCAATTTACTGTTCATCCAAACAGGGCCCTTCCCGTTTTCAAACAGAATTAAACTGATTTGGATTTACTGTTCATCCAAAACCCAAAAACCACCACACACGCGCGCGCCGCCGTCGTCCGTCCGTCCGGTCGGTCGGGCGTGGTGGGTTGGGCTTGGGCGCGGGTGCGGGTGCGTGGTGTGTGGTTGGGTTGGGCTTGTTCGGCCCAATACTAATCTTTTTGGGTCAAAAACATTTGAATTTAATTTTATTTTTGGTAAAATAAAATCCAGAATTCAATTTACTGTTCATCCAAACAGGGCCCTTCCCGTTTTCAAACAGAATTAAACTGATTTGGATTTACTGTTCATTCAAACAGGGCCCTTCCCGTTTTTGAACCCAACAGCTTTAAACCTGTTTGAATTTCAAACCAAACAGTGCCTAAACAGTTTGTATCTGTTTAATTCAAATTGAACAGGTACAGTACCTGTTCAATTCAAAACCAAGAGCCACCTTTACATCTATAAATAGACTAAGCCCCCTATTTGGATTGACACTCCAATTTTCGTACTCCATCCTCTGTTTTAAATGTCTGCATTTTGCTGCAATTTATTTCTGAAAGAAAGAGTGTAAACACTTAGTGTGTTCGACGAACGATTAAATTGTAGTGCTGCTTTTATTCGTTGATAAGATCATTTTATCCTGGGAGATAGACGCCCAAATTCTGAAAGCACCGTGGAGAGGACGAATCTGTCTTAAAGACACAGTCTCAAACACTGGACTTGATCAGATTATAATTCGAAAAAATTAAATCAAGTAAGTTATTTAATTAATTTTTTGTGTTATTGTTATTTATTTAAATCAGATTTTAATTTTGTTTTTGTAACAAAATAAAATCTGTTGTTATTTATTTATTTATCATTACGAGTTTGATTTTTGTAATCAAACAAATTCTCTCATTTTCTTTATTTCTTTAAATTCTAGTTGTTGTTTTGTACACAATAGAATTAAATCTTTTAAATACAGTGAAGATTGTCCAACAATCTTAAGACAGATTCCTTTTTGGTATCTTCATTGTATTTAATTTTCTGTGTTTTCAAACTAATATTCTGGTTGGAAAAACAAATAGTGGTTTATGCTATTTGACAGATAGTAGTAATATACTGTCTCTTTTTTCTTTGACAACTAGTAGTAATATACTGGTATCATTAACAATTTCAGAATATTATTTGGTGTTACAGAAAATTATTTTGGTATTTTATTTTTCTAGTTTTAGTAACAAGGAAAATAAAATTATTTTGTGTTATCATTTATTTTCTGGTTTTAGTAACTAGAATTTATTTTCTGGTTTTGGTAACTAGAAAATTATTTTGTATTTTTCTGATTTTTGTAATCAGATTTTTTTTTGTGATATTTTATATTCTAGTTTTAGTAACAAGAAAAATAAAATTATTTTATTTTACTAGTTTTAGTAACAAGAAAAATAAAATTATATTATTTTCTAGTTTTAGTAATAAGAAAAATAAAATTATTTTGTGTTATAATTTATTTTCTGGTTTAAGTAACTAGAAAATTAATTTGTGGTTTGGTTTTCTGATTTTTGTAATCAGATATTATTTTGGTATTTTATTTTACTAGTTTTAGTAACAAGGAAAATAAAATTATTTTGTATTGTAATTTATTTTCTGGTTTTAGTAATTAGAAAATTAATTTTGTTAATCAATCATGTAACTTTGTGACTCGGTCACAATTTGTTAATTTTGTAAGTGACTTATGGTTTCGTTTGGTAGACCACTTATTTTTGAACCCTTTTGTGAAAAGGTGTTAATTCTTTTGACTTTATCATAGTTCATCGTGAGTATACATGGAAGAATTTGCTTCTAGAGTAAAATATTAGTTTTACAAACTAATTTTATTTTTATTACAATGTGGATTCATAGTCTTGAATTGTTTCTGCACTTGAGTCGGAAAATATATATATATATATATTCACAAGAACATTTTAAAGCATATTTAATTTGTTTATTTATGTACAAATCAAACTTATTAAATGAAGGTATGTTTTGTCATTTTGAAATTTAAAGTTTAAATGTGTTGGATTTTATTTATGAGTTGAGAATCCTTTTATTTCATGATGTAAGTGATGGGATCATGCATGATTAATTTATTTTGTCAACTCATTATTTTTAGTTGATGCGTTTGATATGCATGTATGATATCAACTCAAGTTATTTTTTAACAATAATTTCAAGTGATTTGGAATGATAAATTGTTATGTCGACTTTGGACATAAGCAGGTTAATTTGAATATTTCTAATCAATTTTGAATGGGTGTTTAAACACCAGAGAAATTTAAACATGAAGATGTATGTAATTATATCGTTCCGTTTAATTGGGAAGTAATTTAAGAAATCTTTTATGTTGATTATTGGTTTATTTTGAATTATGTGACATGAGATGTCGTTAATAATTATTTTACTTGCGTAGTAGAAATTGTTAAAACCATAAACCATTTTATTAATATGGGGGTGTATCTCTTGCATTAGTTAAGATAATTTAATTTTCTTCTGTCACAAATATTTTTATGACAGTGACATTTATTTATAAATGAGTTGCAAGAATGTATACAATCAATTGGGTTTTTGAATTGTTTGTTTCTTAGGCAAAATTTTTATGAGGATATGATTTTGTCAAAACATTAATTCTGATTTGTGTAGTCATAATTATTTTGGATTTTTGGATTTGAAATTTATGAATCAAGCACATCATAGACAACAAATGATGAATGGCCTGTTACTAAATTTAGGCTTACCACAGAACTTGTAGGGGGTAGCAATATTGTCTGCTAATTATGTTCTTAATAGAATACCCCACAAGAAAACCAAAAGCATTCCTTATGAATTGTGGAAAGGTCGACCACCTTCCTACAAACACTTAAAAGTGTGGGGGTGTTTGGCAAAAGTTGAAGTTTCTGTTCCTAAAAAAGACTTAGATTGGACCAAAAACAGTAGATTGTGTGTTTATTGGTTATGCTCAGAATAGTAGTGCATATCGGTTTCTGACTTATAAATCAGAAATACCTGATATAAATGTGAACACTATTATAGAGTCAATGAATGCTGTGTTTTTGAACATGTCTTTCCTTATAAGAAAGGACATGAATTAAGTTCACAGAAAAGAACTTATGATTGTACACAAAGTCAAGAGATTAGTGACAATCAAACACAAGAGACTAGTAATGGTCTCAACCAATAGGATTTAACTGATGATGAACCAAGACGAAGTAAAAGAGCGAAAACATCAAAATCCTTTGGTCTAGATTTTCTTACATACTTGTTAGAAAATGAACCTCAAAGCTTTAAGGCAGCAATGACAGGTCCTGAAGCACCTTTGTGGAAAGAGGCTATTAATAATGAAATTGAATCCATTATGCAAAATCATACTTGGGAATTGGTGGATCTTCCACCAGGTTCTAAACCTCTTGGATATAAATGGATATTTAAGAGAAAAATGAAAGCAGATGGTTCAATTGACAAGTATAAAGCAAGACTTGTAGTTAAAGGTTACAGATAAAAGGAAGGTCTGGATTATTTTGACACATATTCTCCTGTGACACGAATAACATCCATTCGCATGCTTATTGCTATAGCAGCGTTGTTTAATTTAGAAATACATCAAATGGATTTTAAGACAGCTTTTTTAAACGGTGATCTAAATGAAGAGATCTATATGGAACAACCCGAAGGGTTTGTAGTATCAGGGCAAGAAAAGAAAGTTTGTCGACTTGTAAAATCCCTTTATGGATTAAAACAAGCACCTAAGCAATGGCATGAAAAATTTGATCATGCAATGCTTATTAATGGGTTTAAGATAAACGAATGTGACAAATGCGTCTATGTTAAAAACACTGACCAAGGATATGTCATAGTTTGTCTTTATGTAGATGACATGCTTATCATTGGAAGCAGTCAAAACATGATCAAATCAACTAAGCAAATGCTTAACAAAAGATTTGATATGAAAGATATGGGGGTCGTAGATGTTATATTAGGAATGAAAATTACTAAAACATCTGACGGATATGCATTATCTCAATCTCATTATATTGAGAAAATACTTGATAAATTTATTAAGGATGATTTGAATTTAGCTAGAACACCTGTAGATATCAGTCTTTATTTATCAAAAAATAAAGGTGATGCAGTGTCTCAGTTAAAATACTCCCATATCATTGGAAGTCTAATGTACCTAATGAATTGTACTCGTCCTGATATAGCTTATGCTATCAGTAAATTGAGTAGGTACACTAGTAACCCTGAAGAAGACCATTGGAAAGCGATCATTTGAGTTCTTAGATATCTAAGATTTACTTGTGATCATGGTTTGAACTTTACTCGATATCCAGCAGTACTCGAAGGTTATTGTGATGCCAATTGGATATCGGATACTAAAGATTCAAAATCCACTAGTGGATATGTCTTTACTCTAGGAGGCGCTGCTGTTTCTTGGAAGTCCACGAAACAAATTTGCATCGCACGATCCACAATGGAATCCGAGTTCATTGCTTTAGATAAAGCAGGTGAAGAAGCAGAATGGCTTCATCACTTCTTAGAAGACATTCCAATGTGGCCAAAACCTGTGCCAGCTATTTGCATTCATCGTGATAGTCAATCTGCAATAGGCAGGGCACAAAATCACATGTATAACGGTAAGTCACGACATATTCGTCGTTGACATAATACCGTAAGGCAATTGTTGTCAAACGGAATAATCTCAATAAATTATATAAAATCTAAAGAGAATATTGCGGATCCGTTAACAAAAGGTTTGATAAAAGAGCTAGTGTATAGTTCATCGAAGGGGATGGGATTAAAGCCTATTACATAAGAGTCGTCATAATGGTAACCCTACTTATATGACTGGAGATCCCAAGAACTAAGTTCAAAGGGACAACTAAGTTATGTATGGCTCGCCAGAAATCACCAAGGGATTAAAATTCCCTACCCATTCCTACGGTGAGAGTGATATCTGCAACATATGTTGTTTGCAGGGGCATAAGGATAAGCTTTGCTTTTAATGATTACTTATATCTTGATTAAGGCATAAAATCAAGACGAGTATAAGGAGATACTCACAATAAGAATCACCTATATGAGTGTTGAACTGGGGCCGGTTCTATGAGAATGAAAGAGGCTACATTCTCTAGAAACACTCATGAAAACTAGGAGCGTTCAAGGCCAAAATGAACACAACAGTGAGAACCATGATGTGTTAGAAGATATTTTGTGTGAAATCTATTGTCTTGGCTTACACAAACGGCTGAACAATTCAAGGCATCGCGTCCATTGGTTAGCCAGTAAGTCCGATAGGTTATCACTAGGGAAGGTTCAAGGCTGAAAACTACCTATCCTGATGCAAGATATTTTCGACTTATACTCTTTCGTTAAGTCTGCATATTGTTGCATTTCCGTTGTCATCAAATTCCATTCATGTGGGGGATTGTAGGAAATGGTTATAAAATTCTGGGTAAAACCAGAATTTTTTCCTAAGTTTGGTCTAATTTTTAGGTGGGCCCCGTGTATCGATTTACACGGGTCAAAGTGATAACGCGTTCTATACCGCGTTGTGATTCACGTGGTATATTTGGTTGCTCAAAACCATTACCGAGTGAATGGGAAATTGAAGCCAAAGTATGCTCCATGGAAATGGAGTTTTGGTGGAAATTCCTTAAAGGTTTGAATAAGGCTTGTCCCACATTGATTTGGTGGGAGGTTTTGAAAGGGTTTATAAGGCATGGGTTTGGTACTTGGGGTGTGCCCCAAGGGGTACCCAAGTGTTTTAGAGGGAGAGGTTATGGGCAGAATGGGCTAGACCCATTGGACCCAAAAACCACCACACGCGCGCCGCCGCCGTCCGTCCGGTCGGTCGGGCGGGCTGGGCTGGGCCTGGGCTTCGGTGTGTGGTTGGGTTGGGCTTGTTCGGCCCAATACTAATCTTTTTGGGCCAAAAATATTTGAATTTAATTTTATTTTTGGTAAAATAAAATCCAGAATTCAATTTACTGTTCATCCAAACAGGGCCCTTTCCGTTTTCAAACAGAATTAAACTGATTTGGATTTACTGTTCATCCAAACAGGGTCCTTCCCGTTTTTGAACCCAACAGCTTTAAATCTGTTTGAATTTCAAACCAAACAGTGCCTAAACAGTTTGTATCTGTTTAATTCAAATTGAACAGGTATAGTACCTGTTCAATTCAAAACCAAGAGCCACCTTTACATCTATAAATAGACTAAGTCCCCCATTTGGATTAACACTCCAATTTTCGTACTCCATCCTTTGCTTTAAATCTCTGCATTTTGCCGCATTTTATTTCTGAAAGAAAGAGTGTAAATACTTAGTGTGTTCGACGAACGATTAAATTGTAGTGCTGCTTTTATTCGTTGATAAGATCATTTTATCCTGGGAGATAGACGTCCAAATTCTGAAAGCACCGTGGAGAGGACGAATCTGTCTTAAGGACACAGTGTCAAACACTGGACTTGATCAGATTATAATTCGAAGAAATTAAATCAAGTCAAACACTGGACTTGATCAGATTATAATTCGAAGAAATTACATCAAGTAAGTTATTTAATTAATTTTTTGTGTTATTGTTATTTATTTAAATCAGATTTTAATTTTGTTTTTGTAACAAAATAAAATCTGTTGTTATTTATTTATTTATCATTACGAGTTTGATTTTTGTAATCAAACAAATTCTCTCCTTTTCTTTATTTCTTTAAATTCTAGTTGTTGTTTTGTACACAATAGAATTAAATCTTTTAAATACAGTGAAGATTGTCCAACATCACCTTCATTTATTGAAAGAAAGTCACCAAAAACATCTCTTTTCAATCCTTATAGTTCAAAACCCTCAATTTCTATTTAAAGAAACAAGAAAGTAAATCCACTTTCAAACAAATTTCTCGTCTTCTTGAATCAACAATCAATTTTCAAAACAAATCAAAAGATGATATCAAAAATCATCTAGATCTTGCAAAAACATATATATAACTCAAATCAAATCCCTACTTATTAAATATTACCATTTACATCCTATTATGTCAAAAATTATGGTATAATCTTAATAACACGCTTTTAGCCATAACGAATATAACTTTTTAACCAAAACTAATTTAATCCACTAAATTAGTAATTTTTTTATATTCAAAAATTTTCAAATTAATAATACCAAGCCTATCTTTACATGCCTCATCCTTCAAACATAACTATATTACAGCATAACTATTTTTCATGTCAAGCTATTTAAAAAGGTAATATTTTTCTTAAATTATCTATCAATAACAATTTCACAACTTTTTCTAAAATTACTTAACCAATATGATATTTACATCAAAAATTATGAACTATGCCCAATAGTAACATTTTCAAGGATATGAGTTTGAAAGTCCACATTTCACATTTTTATTTTCATAAAAATGAACACAACTTAATCATCAACTTATCATCTTTTATAAAATATCATGAATATAACACTTTTAGAATTTTTAATCCCAAAACACTCTATAATTCCTACTTAAGCATTTACTCCATATTCCTCAACATTAATTTATTTTTCTCAAAAATAAATTCCAAATCAAAGATCAAAAAAAAATTTAACTTTATATTTCTCAAAATAAATCATCTAATCATAATATGATGTAAATACAATCATACAACCTTTAAATTTTATTTTGAGATTTTTTTTATACAAAATTAACAACACAAAATGATTATCTCAAAATCAATATCAAAATGCCAACATTTTTAATATTTCAACATAATTTTTCTTCCAAAAATTACCAAACAAAAATCTGAAAATTTTATATACATATATATGCAATATCTCTTAAAATGACATATTTTCTTAAAATAACCCTAATATAGCTTTAATGTAAAAATATAAAGAAAGTCCTTACCTCAAATATGAAGAAAGGCAAATCTGAAAAAGTAAATATTGTCCGATCATAAATCTGAGACCACCATTGCGAAGATCACGATGAGCTCTCCAACTTTTATTTACAACACTTTTGTAAAATTTCACTCTGAAGACTCCCATTTCAAGCTTGAAGTTTGAGTAAAAATGGTGAACATAGAAAGAGAGAGAGATAGAGGCTCTCAGCATCCAAGGAAAAAGAAAAGAGAAAGAAAGGAAAAGAAATAAGGGAGAAGGTGTAGGAAACAACCCCATGGGGTTCACTTTCTCAAAATGAGTTTTTTAAAAAAGTATAATATAATTTTTGTAATAATATTTTAAAATTTTATAATATAAATTATAAAATGATATAATTTTTTTATCACAAAATATAATATTTTTGTACACTACAAAATATAATATTTTACTCACTATAAAATATACATATTTTCATTCTTTATAAAATATATAATTTTTTTCACAATATGATACACGCCATAAAATCAATCATCAAAATTTAGATTGTTAGCGCTTAGTTCATAAGCCCAGGATAAGGACCATAGTTTATGTATAGAAAAAGTTAACAACGGTCATGAAATCAATCATCATGGGTCACTAAATAAATCATCAAAGTTTATATATTTCACATTGAGACCGATCACATAATTAAAAAGGACTAAATAGTTAAACATGAGTCACTAAATAAACTCAAATTAAATTAAATCTAAGTCATGGGTCTCATCCATAAGCCAAACATGATCCAATTATATACTAAAATAGACCCAACAAATTTATCCAAATCATGACCTAAATATTAAAAATTAAATAATAAAATTATGCTATAAATTAAACTGAATACCAATCAGTCTGTGAATTTTCATAAAATAAATACTCATCATTTAATTCTGAAATTTTTATCCAACGTGTTAGACTCATATGGAAACAACGTACAAAATTTTTATAATTTTCTGAGATCGAGAACTATTTTAAAAAATACTAAACCAAACTATTTTTGTACAAAAATTACACAACAGTCAAATTTAAAAATTTACTCAATTGAATTATGCACCGTTTATGTATATAAAAAAGATTTGGGTCATCACATTTTCACTATTTTAACTCATTTATCAAAGGTGAGCCCTCTTCCAAGTAAGCAAGGAAAGCCTCACCCTATCATAATAGGGTGGATAGCTGAACTGGGAGATAAATATCTTACTCGATAATCGTCAATTACGTTTTTATTCAACTCTCTCATTTCAATGAGAGGTAAGGTAAATATCCTGGTTGTAGGTTAAGAATATTTGAAAGATAAGTAAGGCAGAAAAGAATGATTTTCAAATAGAAGGGAAGGCACCATTCTTAATGGCTGTGAGTTTAGATTGTTGGCGCTTATAATTATTGCAACTAGTGACTATCTCAATGGGATCTGTAAAGTTCATGACCGTTGTTAAGTTTGTATGTGTAGAAGTTTATATTGAGGTTATTCATATTTGAATTAACTTGTTAAAATATTTTAATCGCGAGTTAATTAAAAATTAATGGATGAGAGAATTCATATCAGTTCATATCGGAATAATTAGAAAAAAATAAATCGTAAAGAACGATTTAGAATAGTGTGAGAAAGTGAATACAACGTATAGAATAAATATTAAGTATAACAGTGATATCACGTGATAATATTATTGAGAAATTTTATATTGTGATAATAGAGACTATGTGATTGAGATAGTGAGATATAGCCATGTAATCTCATTTAGTGACACCAAGCAAGGTTAGGTCACTATGGACCTCATTCTCTATACATATTAATGGAAGGTAAAGAGAGTAAGGCTATGGTGTGGAAGCCTCCACAATTTTCACTCGTGGACTTTCTTGCATTTGATAACTCTCATTTTTTATTTATTTATTTCATAAGGTTATATTTGGATTATAAATTTAAAAATGAAGGAGAAAATGTAAAAGAAATATGAATCAAATATAATTTTTAATTTTAATTTTTCTTTTTAAATTCTTATCCAAATTTATGATTTAAAAATAGAATAAATACATAAAAGTGAGAAACACTGGTACTTATAGTCAAGATGGCCGAGTTGGTCTAAGGCGCCAGTTTCAGGTACTGGTCCGAAAACACACCCCAGAGGTTTATTTTGTTTTAAATTATAAACACACCCCAGAGGTTTATTTAAATTATCCTGTGGTTCTAAAAATTATATTACAAATTTTTTTTTGGGTATACAAACACCCCCTGAGGTTTATTTAAATTACAAATTATCCTCTGTGATTTTAAAAATTACATTATGCCTCTTAAGGTTTCTAATTTTATAACAAATATGTCATTATATTAATAAATTATCAAGTTAATTAATAGTTTTTAATAATGGTAAAATTTTATTTCAATTAAAAATTCAAATAATTTTATTATTGTATAGGTGAGCAATTAGAAATTTCATTTTTTTCAATTAATTCTATTAAATAAAAAATTCTGATAGGGAGGTATTTGTAATTTTTTAAATAACATGAGACAATTCGTATTTTAAACAAACTTTCAGGAAGTGTGTTTGTAATTTACCCAATTTTTTTTTTTTTTTTTTTTGTAAATTTTATTATGTAGTTTTTTGTTTTTTTTTTTTTTGATTTACCTATTTCTGAATCAAAGCAAAAAACTTATTGCTTTTAGCAGCAATGATTAAGGTTATTTAAAAAAAAGTGTCTACAGGTAGGAAATCATCAGCTAATGGTGAAACAAATTGGTGAGTGTTTAATCAAGAAAGCAAAAAGAGAAATGCTACGTGGTGGTGCCTTCAGAGAAAGGACATAATGGGTATCATTGATGTTGGCTTTCTCTCTGATCTTTTTATTTAATTTTCAATTTTATGTTAGTCTTTTTTATTACAGGAATCAAAATGCTATTATTCATATATTCCAAGTCTTCAAAGACAACGGCTTGAATATGGTCAAGACATGATAAGTGAATAATGGTTGAATCTCCCTCTCTATACATGATTGAAAAGAAAACAGTGAGTGTGTTAGTGTGTGTGAGAGAGAGAGAGTTAGATATGGGAGAGGAAAGTAAGGTAAAGGCTTCATGGAATGTGGGGAAGCCCATATGTGAAGAGGGTGGAAATAGCCCTCAAAGTTTAGGGCATACCCTAGGAGTACATAGAAGAAGACATGGAATGTGGGGAAGCCCATATGTGAAGAGGGTGGAAATAGCCCTCAAAGTTTAGGGCATACCCTAGGAGTACATAGAAGAAAATTTGACAAACAAGTCCCAATTTCTTCTCCAGAACTATAGTCCTTTTCATGAGTCCCAGTACTTGTTCATGGTGAAAAACCCAATGCCGAGTCGCTTGTAGTGCTAGAGTACATAGATGAAATATGGACTAATGCTCCTAAACTTTTGCCAGAAGATCCATACAAGAAAGCCAAAGTCCGCTTCTGGGCCAACTTTCTCGACCAATGGGTGAGATCATTGGCTTGATTTTTTTCTTCTCTAGTTTTGCTACAAATACAAAAACCAAACAGAAACAAAAAAAAAAAGACACAATTTATATGAATAGACAAGATTTTATATAATTTATTTTTATTTTTTTAAAGAAAATGATTATTGCTGAGGCAAGGGTTTACAAATGAAGACTTTGTAGCTTGGACATGGATTTGCAACATATAATGAGGGGAAAAAAAAGTAAAGAGGCATCCTTGAATAACGCTTAACATCTTCCTTTATTTTATTTTATTTTCTTTGTCACACAAATATATGAGTAGGGGGTTAGTTATTAATAAAAAAAAGGCAACACAAGGGGTTATTAGATTTTTCTGTATAAGTTTGTTAGTGAATTGGATTTGACATAATTTGAATCCACTGATCATAAAATAATTTTAATCTGACCTTGATTGGATTATGACAAATTCAATAAGGGGCATTTGAACCCGAATCCGAATCCAATTTATCCAGATCCAATCCAAATCCCAAAAAGCAAGTGAAAAAAATGAGAAAGAATGTTGAGATGGTAGAGTAAGGTGGGTCTGGGTATAAAAGAGAAGGTGAGAAAGAATAAAAAAATGATCAAGGTAGCCGAAAAAGAATCCATTCATTGCTTGATGAGGCCAGTGATAGAAAATTCATGCATTAAAAAATAACAAGTATTTTAGCAGGCAACCTGATTAGATGAAAATTTTGTTTTTAAATTTAAAAAAAAAAAAACTAAAAATCGGATATCTTTGAATCCAACCCGTTAACAATAGGATCAAATGGATTCGGGTTTAATTGAATTATTGGATTGGATTGGATTTTTTTGATGGATTCAATGATTTGAGTTGTTAATCGAATAAAACGGATTCAAGTTTAATTGGATCATTAGATTATTTCTTTAATGGATTCAAGATTTGGGTTTGGATCGGATCAAATTCAGGTCAATGCTAAGGTCTTAAAGAAAACAAAGATATTAGAAATCAAATAAATTTATATAATAAAGCAAGACTATTTTTGAAAATATATCAAAATGTATCAGAGATACATTTCATTTGAATGACTGAGATGATTCCTAATCAATATCTAATGGTTGTGATCAATTTTTTTCCTGCCCAAACACTCTCTGCTCTCTCTCTCTCCAAACACGTCTCTTCAACTCCCTCTCTATACGTTCTCTCTCTCTCTCTTTCTCTCTCTCTCGCAACTATCCCTCTGTATCTATCTCTCACTCTCTATTCTTCTGCTTTAACAGAATGATCTTACCTACCCTCTTCCTCCTCAACGAAAGGCAAAAGAGAGAGAGAGCACCAACAACAGCAGAGTCCCCAGTGGCCGATGATTCCTAGCAAACAAGAAAGTTGAATTGGAAGCTAATCCGACGACCGCACCATCTGAGAAAAGTCTGGTCCCAATCCCAGACAAGAAGCTCTCTTTCTCCAAGACCCTTGCCATACCTGAAAGTAAAACCCCCCCTCTCTCTCTCTCTAAAATGTGGATTGGATTATCATATTATATAACTCTCTCCGCAACCGATTAAGTTTTTTTGGGTTTGGAACAGAGGATTCAGATCTTGCTGTTGAAAAGAAATCAGGCGATATCCAAATGACAGAGGTATAAAAAAAATAAAATAAAACATTTTTGATTACTCTCAGATTGTTTAATCCAAAGGCCCAATTTTAGATTACTCTATGCTCATATCAAATTTTGTACCTTCTTTTAATTTTATTAGTTATGTCATGAATTGTAAACTCTTCTTAATTCCTCAATTTCACGTATACAATCTCATCCCTCAAAAAGAGAGAGAGAGAGAGAGAGAGAGAGAGAGAGAGAAATTTTCAATGCTATCCATGAATTTTTAAATTAAGCTTTTGTGCCTAGGGTTTTAAAAGTTACGAAAACATGTTGTAGATTGAAATTGATGTGATAACTGACCAGTAGATATTGGAACTTGCAAGTATATCTGTTTGGTTTCTGTTTTTCAATTTCCTTCGTCACTGTTGTATTCGATTGAACTCGCACTCGCAAGGTAATTTCAGTATTCTCTCATCTCCTCTTTCGAACTCGGCTGTTGTATGGCTGATGGCTATTTTTGTTTTTGGCTGGGCTTGTTTGTGACGTAACAAGCATCTTTTATGGTTGTTTGAATTCGACTTAACCAAGAGATCATCAGTTACACTTTGGGGAGAATCGGTGGTCGTCACAAATCTAAGAAGTGCGACTCTGCCATTTGACATTGTATTACACTACTTTGCCTTTTCCCAATTTAACCTTTGAGGTTCGTTTGATTTAATCTACTACACTATGCCTTCTTTTATTTATTTTGAATCCTTCAATAGCTTACTCTCTGTTTTACCTATTTTGTACATTGTAGGAGATAGAGGTTTATTAATTTTTTATTTTTTTAATTAAGGTGTGAATTGTTTTGTTAATGTAATGCAAATAGAAATGAGGGTTTCTTAAGTCAGAGAGTGTCGTTTCTTTTTGGTAATGAGGATATATTGAGTGACCCCAAGGGGGTCAAATGCTTCATGTGTTTTGTTTTGTTGATATCAAAATGTAATTGTAGATAGAGAAAGAAGGTTAGAGAGAGTTTGTCAATGGATCACAATGTTTTATTGATTTTGCAATGAAAATTTAAGGAGAAACAGATTGTAATGATAGAAGAGATGATTTTTTTAAAGGAGAGTTTTTTTTTTCCAATGACTTATTGCTTGATTGATTTTGAAGGGTATACATTAGGAAATGACAGTTTCAAAATAGAGAGAAAATGTTGGAGAGAGAGAAAGAAAGAGAGAAAGACAGTCTTTCTCTGTGACTCATGCAGGTTCATTGATTTTTGTAATATTCAAACTGTGAGAGAAACATAGTATAGAGATTGAAGAGACAATCTCATAGAGAACAACTGAGAGGGGTTTTCTTTCATCATAACTGGCTCTATATCATGTGTTCTGTTTTAAATCATATACCCACCCTCGGCTGTTGTTTTTGTTTTTGGCTGGGTATGTTTAGGTTGAATTTCCCTTGCTGCAATTCAAATGACACTGCTCTTCCTTCGGCTCCCTTCGAACTCGCACTCTTAAGGTAAGACTTCGAACACGCTGCTCTCGATCGCTGTTGTGTTTTTCCCTTTCTCTACTCTTCGTCGCTATGTTGAGTTGTTTGAATTTTGAATTCTGAATTTGTTGGTTGATTAGGTTGAATTTGTTGTTTAAATTATTTGGACTTGTTGTTTGAATTTTGAATCCCGAATGAGTTGTTTGAATTCTAAATATTGAATGAGTTTTTGGGATTCTTAATTCTGAATTTTGTTTGTCGGTTGATTAGGTTGAATTTGTTGTTTAAATTATTATAGATTCACACACCCTCCCTCTTCGCTGCTCTTGAAACTCGCACTCGCAAAGTAAGATTGAGAATTTGTTGGTTGATTAGGTTGAATTTGTTGTTTCAATGTTTTTTATGTTGTGTTTCACTTGATTTCTGCCTCTCTTCTTCTCTCTCAGTCGTCTTTATTTCTGATAATGGCTTCAAGGTTCTGATAATGGCTTCAATCGTTCAACACCAAAACAAAGGTATTTTATATTGTCTTTTTATTTCTCTCTTTAAAAATTCGCTATCTTCATTGGTTGTTCTTCAGTTCTTTGTGGGTCATTGAGAATCCTGAGACTTCAAGGTTATGTACATTTTTAGGGTTATTTTAGATTGTTTATGGGTCATTTAGATTGGGCTCCATACTATTATTATTAGAATTCCATTCTCCCAAACCCACAATTTTTTGAATCAATCTAATACATTTTATTTCATTCTCTCTCTCTCTCTCACGGGTCTCTGACGGGTCATTTGTTTATTAAACCCATCCAAGCATCAAGAACTTTGTTATCCATGTGGGTCTGCTTTCCTTTCTCAGTAATAGTGTTGTTTTTATAAGATAGAAGAGTTGTGATTACAATTATATTAAATTGGTAATTGATAATTGATAATTTATTAAATAGTGTTAGGAATACAATTATATTCTAATCCTAACATTATTTACACCTTACCTTCAGGCACGGACATACGCTAGTTATTAAATATTTTACATAATATTCAAATAAGTGTGAGACTCACACCACGTGAGACTCACATGGGTTCCACACTCATATACGTATTGCATAAAATATTTAATAATTCATTTAAGGTCCCTAATATTGCTCCAAAGAAAATAAAATTTGGATATGGATAAATTACACGTTTAACTTTTATAGCTTGACTAGTATTTTATTTTGGTCCTATTGTCTCAAATTAAACTATTTTGTTCTTATATTTTAAATTTAGTTTCAATTTAGTCTTTCTGTTTAAGTCAGAGGTCAAAATTAATAATTTTGGGACACTTGCCAGTCTCTTAAGAAGTATACATTAAAAAATTTAATGAAAATCTAGACAGATGGATTAAACTGAAACTGGACTTAAAATGTAAGGATCCAACTATTCAAATTGAAATAATAAGAACTATAATGAAATTTGAGTCAAAGTATTGGGGAAAAAAGTGCAATTTACCTTTTGGATATTTATCCTATCCTAAAGGAAAATTATTAGATTGAGAATAACACGTGATATTGTCTACATAGTATATTCGGCCAATGAAAAATGACAATGCCATCCTTTATACTAGTAGTAACCTGTACTATGTACATGATTTTATAATTCAAAGTGAGTCATTATAATTATTTTATATGGTGTAAAAACATATATCAATCTATAATTTATGAAATTAAGGTAAATTACAATACATCCCCAAAGTTTGATTAAAATATGAATCGCCCCTATGGTTTTAGAAATTACATTTCACCCTCTGAGATTTTTAATTTCATAACAAATCGCCCCTTTTATTAATAGGGAATGGCTTCTGTCCAGTCCTTAATCGGACTGGACCGTGCTGTTGGGCCCGTGGGGGTCCACCACGGGTCCCGTTTTGATAATCTGAACCGTTAATGTGTAGAACTCGTCGAGTACTATATGCCTGTAAAAAATCACGTTGATCGAATATTGATAGCTATGTGATCAAAACAGATTTTTGTCAACCGTTAATTTATTCACCATCCATTTTTTTTTATACAAAATTGATTTGATCACATAGTTATCGATATCCGATCAACGTGATTTTTATAGGCCTATAGTACTCGACGAGTTCTACACATTAAACGGTTCAGATTATCAAAACGGGACCCGCGGTGGGCCCTCACGGGCCCAACAACACGGTCCAGTCCGAACAGAAGCCATGCCCTATTAATAAATCATCAAGTCAATTAACAGTTTTTAGTGATATTAGAAACATATTTCAATTAATAATTTAAGTAATTTTATTATTGTATAGGAGAATAGTTATGAATTTCATTTTTTTAGTTAATTACGTTAAATAAAAAATTCTGATAAAGGGATATTTGTAATTTTTCAAATCACAAGGGGCAATTTGTACTTTAAGTTTTTTTTAAGAGGTGTATTTGTAATTTACCTATGAAAAATTAATAACAATAAAAAATATAAGTGAAAGAATATTGTATTCTAAGAAAAGAATTTTAGAAATCAAATAAAAATACTAAAACCCATTTGAACCATCCATATAAAGCAACAATAATAAACAACTCTAATTTTGAAAATTTAAATAGAGCTTGAGTGATATGGTGAGAGAAAAAAAAAAAGAAAAATGCTTGGGAGCACTAATTAGTGCTCCCACTAATTAGGTGGCAGTGGGTCCCGCCAGTAATGATGTGATGTTTTGGTCTTAGAGTTGTATTTTTTTTTTTTTTTTTTTTTTACTTTTTTAATGCATTAGTGCTATTAGTGGTGGTGTTTTTAGTGGGATGAATCATTGTTGAAAAAAAAATATAGGCACATGCATCACATCACATCACATCATATGTGAGTCCCACTTCTTGTCATATCACTAAAGCTCCTTTTAGAGTTTTAAAATTAGAAGTTTCAATCTTTATTCCATATAAAATAAAAACAAAAATAAAAATCACACACATTTTGAACTTGAAACACCTTCGAAGACTTGTCAGTACATAACTTAGTCACTAAGGTGAGTGAACAATTATCCACAATCAATTACTCACGAAGGTCATCGGGCAATTATCGATAAGAAGTCTAAATATTCATATTAAATCAAATAATCACTTCAGCTATATTATATTTAAAACCAATGTATTTTGAGCTAATGAACTTTGTTGGTCGGTGTTTGACAACCATAATTTGACTTGCTCTTAAGATGGTTTTTTCGCGAATTTTATAATTTGTTGTTCTAGTTTCAGTATGATTTCTTATTTAGTCCTTTGAGACTTTGTTGTTTTTCTTTTTATTGTTCTATATGATGTTAATTTTTATTTTGTTGGGGTTATCCCACATCGGTTGTGGAAGGGGTTGGTGGTCAGCTTATAAGTGTGAGGGAAAGCCTCACCTCTTGAGCTAGCTTTTGGGGTGAGAGAGGCCCAAGACCACCCATTTTGGGGTTGAGAGAGGCCCAAGACCACCCAACACTGGTATCAGAGCCCAGGTTTTCCAACAAGTCTCAGCCCAATAGTCCACGGGAGAAACGGGTTGTCGCTGCTCCGACCTAGGGCCCGATGTGTGAGGGGGAGATTGTTGGGGTTATCCCACATCGGTTGTGGAAGGGGTTGGTGGTCAGCTTATAAGTGTGAGGGAAAGCCTCACCTCTTGAGCTAGCTTTTGGGGTGAGAGAGGCCCAAGACCACCCATTTTGGGGTTGAGAGAGGCCCAAGACCACCCAACATATTTTAATATAATTGCCTTATAACTTTTCTAAAAAAAAAAAAAATGTATCTTGCTCTTTGAGCAAAGTTGTCATCGACAACAAAAAGGTGTTCAAGAAACTAAAAAATCTTTAAAAAAAACACACACACAAAAAAAAGAAAAGAAAAAAAAGAAAGCAAGATCAAGAAAACCAGTTTCTCAAAGCCTTTAAACAACCCACAATCACAATTGACATCGACAAAAGTACTCTAAAAGTAATAATTTAAAAAGAAGGGTTGTCCTTAAGTTTTTTTTTTTTTTTTTGGTTATTAATACCAAAAAAATATATTGAAGCCGGCAATCTTCTAAAAAAAAGGAGAAAAAAAAAAAAAAAAAGAAGGAAAAAAAGAAGAAGAAGATAAAAACAAAACCCAAAAAGTTTAAAGGACAAATTATATTAACGGTTCCTATAATTTGAGATTTGTGTCACTTTGGTCCCTGACTTTTCAATTGTGACACATTTGACCTTGAATTTTGAATCTTGTTCTAAATAAGGACAATTGAAGATATCATTGCTTAATTTCAAGGGTAAAATCGTCAATTTAATAAAATATATACTAATTTGACAAAAATAAATGTCAAAAAAATATTTTTAAATTTTAAAAAATTATTTCTACACACTAAAGATAAAATTATGCAAAATTGATATATCTTTTAGACATTTATTTATTTATTTATTTTATCAAATTAATTTTTATTATCTGTTTGGATGATGATCATTCAATGGGTGGTTGTTTTTATTTTCATTAAATTAGTTTCTATTTTTTCAAAAGTTAAATATGGTAACAACTTTGATATTATTATTAAACCAATCCATTAAATCAAAAAATTCAAAACTAAAAATATTTCATATATTAAACATATCGATTACACATTAAAATTCTAACAACCACTCATTACATAATCATCATTCAAACACATAATAAAAATTAATTTGTTAAAAAAAAAAATGTTTAAAAAATTTATCAATTTTACATAATTTTATCTTTTATGGTTAAAAATAATTTTTAAAAATTTAAAAATATTTTTTTGACACTTATTTTTATCAAATTAATTTATATTTGATCAAATTAACGATTTTGCCCTTGAAATTAAGCAATAATATTTTCAATTGTCCTTATTTGGAACAAGATTCAAAATTCATAGTCAAATGTGTTATAATTGAAAAGTCAGAGACCAAAGTGACACGAATTCCAAACTATAGGGACTATTAGTGTAATTCGCTCAAGTTTAAAACATAGATAAAAACTTAGGAGTAGAGGACAATTGTGTCGGTAAGGAAAGATTGATTACCGAAATAATTTTTTTTTTTATATTTAACACCATATGCCACCACTTGAACATCGATTTCATTTTAAGAGAGTACCTTCACCACAATTTACATAAAACATAATTAGCATAATAATCTTGAAAGAAAGAAAGAAAGAAAAGAAGAAGAAGAAGAAGAAGAAGAAGAAGAAGAAGAAGAAGAAGAAGATACCTTCACCAAAATTTATAGAAAAATACAATTAGCATAAAAATCTTGAAAAAGAAAAAAGAGCACTGAACTTCTAAACATAGACAAAGGGAGGAGTTAAGAAAAAAAAAAAAAAAGCATAGTGAAAGACTCATAAAAAGATAACAAAATAGTGATAACATGTGATAAAAAAGAATAAGAAAGTATGTAATTGAAAATGCAGAGATGTAGAGAGATTATGCATAAATCTCATATCTCAATAAAATGAAGTGAGTAGAAAAGATATTTATATTGATTATCACTACTGTTGTCGAATATCGATCAGAGTGTCAGTTTACACATGCTTAATTCAAGTTTATTTGAAAATAATCAGGCAATATGGGTTCTTATTTATTTATTTTTTTTGTTGATCAGCAAAAATAAAAACCTTTATTGAAAATAAACCAAACAAAGAATTAAGTTTACATCAAAAAAAGGGTAGAAAAGCAGAAACACATCATAGCATACTACTCAATCCCAACTAGGTTGGCACTGAGAAGAAAGCCCAATCATCTGTAAGCTCAACCACAAAAGGTTGGAGAGAGACCAACCCAAGCAAGAAAAACAACAAAAAGCTAAACTCACAACAGCCAGAATCACTGCAAATATAGCACCAGCAAAGTCAACAGAATAAACCCAGCAGAATCAGCATCAGCATACTTAGCTACATCAGAAGCACAACAGCAACCCCAACAGAGGCAAGACACAGGAGTAGAGCTCACAGATGCAAAAACTCCGATGCACAGCCCAGAAGAATCACAAAATGCACAACTGCACACCCATTCTGGCAAACACATCAATCCATCCACCCATATAAGTCAGCAGGAACCACAAATACTGAAAGCAACCAAGGCCTATCCCAGCAAACCAGAATAACACATAATTCAAAACCAGCATCAGACCAGTAACCCGGAAAATTCCATACACTTGATACATAATTTGATCTAAGCATTAGACTAGCATCAACCAACTAAATTTGCAGAACTTAGCATACTAATGCATCTACTAGCTTAGTAACCAAAACAAACACATCAACAACAGAGCACTAGCAGGGCATGGCAAACACCATATCAAACATAACAAAATAGACCAATATATCAGGCTACTAGACTATCACAAAGCACACCCTCATAACAACAACCATGCTCAATCCATCCTCAACCATCTACATAGCTTCTAGTGCGCACTGCTCCCATCTGTATAGCTTAGCTCCCATTCCATCAAAGAGCAGCACCGGCATTCAATTCACATAACAAACAACCGCAGCCGCAGCCGTAGCAAAATACTCTAGCACCAACAGACAGCAGACCAGCAAAAAAAAACCAACAATATTCAGCAAAAACAGCAGCTACAACCAACTAATATGTAGTAGCACCAACAGCTCTACACCTACCTCACAGCAGCACCAGTATGCCAAACAAAACCAGAGACAACAAACAAATAGCAAGATAGCAACCAACAGTATATAGCAAAAACAGTAGCTAGAAACCAACAATATATTAGCACAAAACAGTATGTCAACTAAAACCAGAGCTCCTTATCTGCTGCAAATTGTTTAGAAGATCATGAATTGTGTACTCACACTTGGGAAAGTAAGATTTCGCCCACAAGATAATTCGAACTTTAACTAAATCACACAGCTCATCCAGATGGGACTGAACCCCATTAAATACACACTCATTTCTTACCTTCCATGAGGACCACATGAGAGCACAAGGGATAGATTTCCACAACATCCCAATAAATTTCTTGAATTTAAAGCCAGCCCACCAACACAGCAACCCCTCAACTGAACCAGGCACTACCCACTGAAGACTCCACCACTCTATAATATGTGACCATAATCTCTACACCACTGGGCACCACAAGATCACATGATTCAACGACTCCCCTTCAGAATTACAAAGCACACATAAAGTACTAGCATCTGCACTAATCACCCCAATCCTTTGTGAAAAATTTGCTAATTGAATTCTCCCCTTCCAGGCTAGCCATCCAAAAAATTGAGCTTTTGGAGGAGAGACAATTTTCCAAATAATAGACAGAGCAACTGAGACAACTCCAGCCTCCTGTCTATTATATATTGAAGCCACACTAAACTGTCCAGAAGGAGAAGCTTTCCATTTCAGGCAATCATTAACATTGGTGAGAACAACCGGAGTAGAATTAAGTTTTGAGATGAGTGCTCCCACCTTAGCCATTTCCCACTCCCTCAGAGGTCTTCTAAACTGGAAACACCACTCTAAAGAAGCAGTCCTTTGTACTAACATTTCTCACAATGAAATATTGCAATTTGAAACCAAACCAAACAATCTAGTAAAAGACTCTTTTAAGCATTGATTATCCAGCCACTTGTCCTCCCAAAACCCAATCTTATTCCCATTTCCAATAACAAAGTCCACATTTGAAAAATAAAAGTTCCTGAGATTGGGGTTACAATCAGCTACTCCAAGAATATCACACCAAACCCTTGATAATCTGCCTAGATTCTCCACAAATGGGAACCATCTTCCACCAGACATTGGATACTTGGAACATATTACTCTTTTCCACAAGGCCTTATCTTCATTCGCAAATCTCCACTACCACTTGGAAAGCAAACAATCATTAACATCTCTAATCCTCTTTACTCCCAACCCTTCATGATCCTTACTTTTAGTAACCTCCTCCCACTTCACCAAATGAATCTTTCGACCTAAATCTGAACCTCCCCACAAAAAAGTAGCCTGAACCCTATCAATCACCTTTGCCACTCCCTCTAGCATTTTAAACAAAGATAGATAAAACAATGGCAAACTTGATAACACTGATTTTATTAAAGTTAATCTTCCACCGAACGATAGCAACCTCCTTTTCTACCCTGCTAGCTTAGACTTAAACTTATCAACAACAGGTTTCCAACTTTGCAATCTCCTTGGACTAGCCCCTAATGGCAAGCCTAAGTAAGTAAAAGGTAACTTGCCAGACTTGCAAAGCAGTCTAGCAGCAAAATCCTCAAGAAGCCCCTCTTCCACACCTACCCCGTAAACACAGCTTTTATGGAAATTTATCTTTAGACTAGACATTAATTCAAAGCATCTGAGAATTCTCTTAATAGTGAGCACTTCTACCCAATCTGCCTCACAAAAGATAATGGTATCGTTAGCAAATTGCAAATGAGATATAACCTTTTCACTAGCCCCTACCTTTACCCCTCGAATCAGTCCCAAATTCTTAGCTCTAGTAAGCATAACATTAAGCCCTTTTGCAACAATATTAAAAAGAAAAGGTGAAAGGGGATCACCTTGTCTAAGTCCCTTTTCCGGACAAAATTTTGTAGTTGGAGACCTATTAACTAGGACTGAAACACGGGTTGTAGTAACACACTCCTGCATCCAACCAACCCATTTCCTTCCAAAGCCAAAGTTTCCAAGCATTGAGAATAAGAAATTTCAATTGGCCGAATCATATGCTTTTTCAAAATCCAACTTAAGAATCACCCCTTTCTTATGCGATCTCTTCCATCAGTCCACAACTTCATTCGCAATCAACACCCCATCAAAAATATTCCGTCCTTCAAAAAAGCTGATTGTGCCTTACTAACCACCCTCGGTATAACCTGCTTGAATCTGTGAATAAGAACTTTAGATAAGATCTTGTAAACTGCCCCAATAAGACTTATTGGACGAAAATCAGCAAGGCCCGATGGACAATCTTTTTTTGGAACCAGGGTAACAAAGGAACTAGTAAGACACTTAGCCAATTTGCCATTACAATGGAATTCATTGAAGAATTGAACCATCTCCACCTTAAACACCTTCCAACACTTTTGAAAACCATCTGGCCCAAGGGCCTTATTCCCATCGATCTCCTTAACAGCTGCCCAAATTTTAGATTCTGAGAAGGCAGCTTCCAACTCAACCTTTTCATTACTTCTAATTGATTTAAAGACTCCTCCAAGCTTAGGCCTGACCTTGCAAGATTCCAAGAATAAACCTTGAAAATGTCTATAAACTTCTTCCTTAATAATCACCGGATCTTTGATCAAAATTCCATTAACCATCAATGAATTTAACGAATTCTTACTTTGCTGACAAGATGCGATGGAATGAAAGAACTTAGTGTTCTTATCCCCGTTCAATGTCCATGACAATTGCGACTTTTGAAGCCACATCCATTCTTTTTTCTTGCTCCACTTTTGCACTTCCCCTCTAAGTTCCCGTTTTCTTCCTACCTCACCATCATCAAGATCTCTAATTTCAGCAACCAGGTCCAGCTCATGTAATTTATCCTCAGAGGCTTTAAGCTTACAATTAACATCACCAAACACTTCGATATTCCATTGTTTCAAGGATGCCTTGACTGCTTTTAACTTGGCAAAAACTTTATATCCAGCCTAACTGATACTACTATGCCCTCCCAAGCTATCTTTACAACAGAAATAAACTGAGGATGTAATACCCAAGCGTTAATGAACCTAAATGGTCGTGGACCCCAATCTCTTGTATCCTCCATTAGAACCACTAGGCAATGATCAGAGACTCTTCTAAGCAACCCCCAAACTTTGAATTTGAACAATAACAGCCACTCAGGAGACAGAAGAAACCTATCAATTTTACTCCACTTTTCTCCCTCTGCAGCATTACACTAGGTATACTTCCTTCCAAGCATATCCAATTCAACAACCTCCATCCGATCAATGAAATCATTGAAATGCTTCATACCACTCTCCCTTCTAGAACATCCTTTCCTCTCTCCAATATTCCTAATCTCGTTAAAATCCCCCTCTAAACACCAAGGAACATTGAAACTGGCCTTTAACCTTGTAATAGACTCCCATACTAACTCTCTCCTAGAAATCTCATTTGGTGCATATACATTCATCACCACACACAAAAAGATGGAGCAATAGTACCTGGCAACAAAATGAAATTTCGGTTGTAGCAACACCTAGACAATGCAAAAACTGATGGCTTTCATATACACAGCAGACCACCAGATGATCCATCTGAATCCACCGCCACAAAATCCATCTCCTCCCCTGGCCATAATGACCGCACTACTACCTCCGAAATTTCTGCTCTCTTTATCTCCTGAAAAAACACCACATCCACTCTCCTTTCATTGAGCACCTCTTTTATCTTCCGGTGCTTCCCAACCTTCCCAAACCCTCTAATATTCCATGTGAGAAAAATCATTGGAAACAATCTAACTCCCAAAATCTCCAACTTCAGGTGTTTAGGGCCGATCCACCCCCACCTCCTGAAGAGTCCGATTTGCATCATTTTTCTCTAACTCCACACATTTAAGTAATAAGTCCTCTTCACAGCCCTCGCACTACATGCCCAGAGCTTTATCAACCTGTATAGTCGCTTGCGCCTCCCTACGCGGTACACATCCTCGATTCTGAGATCGGCTACCTGATAAGGATGAAGACAGTGCTACCATTGCTGCCCTACTCACCGCTCCTCTATTCCAGCTGCCTAGAGGAATTGGTCCCTTTTTTCTTGCCAAACCTGCACCTCTTGCCAATCTACGAATCCATCTTGAATCAGCCATTGACAATCTCTTCCTTCCCCTTACCTGTCTCTTCTTTTCTTGCCCGAGTCCCACCATCCTAACCTCCATAGTACCCACAATACTAGATGTTGGACCTAACCAAAGTCCACCATGATTTTGGGCTTCAACACTTTTATGATCCAACACACTCCCTTCTCCAAAATTGGAAATAATGGGCTTGTCTAATGGCCCACCACATGGGCCTCTTCAACATTTACCACTAAATGAATTCCTGGCCTATCCGCCTCTGTGCCACTAAGATATGGAGTGATAACATCATTTTCAATAGCCTGCTTCTGGCCATTAATATTCAGATATGGAAATACAAACTCAGCAGCCCCCTTCATACTCGAGACCTGCACTCTAGTTGCCTCTTCATTACTATTTCCCATAA
This sequence comes from Camellia granthamiana, assembly GCA_036172215.1. Taxonomy (NCBI): domain Eukaryota; kingdom Viridiplantae; phylum Streptophyta; class Magnoliopsida; order Ericales; family Theaceae; genus Camellia; species Camellia granthamiana. The sequence continues at coordinate 74,586,691 of CM069917.1, forward strand.
CATTGTTGGCCTCCTCCACCACCGTGCCTACCTCATTCCATGTACCAGTGACTTTAGCCAATTGAATGTTAGCCACCTCCTCAGACTCTGTTGACTCAACAACACACCTGATTTGCCTTGTTTCCAGATCATCACCATCTATCATTCTGCTGATGTTCTGTGCTGGTTCGTCTTCCACCATGCCCCGGCCTCCATCGCTAACCACCATTTTGCTCCACACCTCTGTTGGTTCACCCTTCTCATGGCCTATGCAATCGGCAATGGACTCCAGGCTACCACCCACATTTGAACAACAACCATCCAAACACCTAGAAGGACTCAAGTTGCTGATAGTGGCTTTATCAACTGTTTGTTCTTCACACAACAAAACTGGATAACTACTACCTTTACATTCAAGAATAATGGTGGTGTTAATATACTCCATACTCTTTGTAGCCACATAGACCTTCCCATAACAAAATGAAGAGGGTTGACAAATATCCTCCTCCAACCTGATAACATTCCCCCATATGGTCCCGATTTGATTAAAAGTGTATTTGTTCCACACATTCAAAGGAACACCAAAGCACCTAGGCCAGACACACCTCTCTTGTTGAATATGCAGATCTGGTTCCCAGACCACAATCAACTCACACCATTCATCAAAACATTCCTTAATAAGTCCAAAACTTACTTTCATGATCTCTTAAGACTTGAAAGTTAACACAACGTCCCTTCCTCCACCATGCCTTACCATTATCTGGCCTAAGCCTTTTTCATTCAACACCTTCTGAATGCTATGGATTGAAACCTCAATCTTCAATCTCATAATCACATTTTCAAGCAACCGCCCATGTCCATCTTCATTCACAGGGATGGTCATACTGGTCTTCTCCGCAGCCATGTCTTGCAATGCCTCCACAAACGATCGCTTCTCGAGTTCTGACCCTCGGCCATTAATCCTCTGATCACCAGACTGTGGTCTCCTCAACAACTCCACTTTTTTGCTTCTATCATAATCAACAAACTTCACTTGTAAACTCCTATCATCAACCCACAAGCCATTGGCTTTTTAGATTGCTATATTCGCTGCAACTTGACAATCGAATCTAACAAATCCAAACCGTGACTTTGTTACCTTCCTCCTTTTAAAGGGAATGAACACGTCCTTGACAACTCCAAACTTCATAAACAATTTAAACAAAGCTTTTGCATCCATTGAAGATGGTAGATTATCCACAAATACATTGAATAACCTATTACTAATCCTCTCATTGTTATGTACTCCACCACTCTTCCTCTGATGGATCACTGGAATCCAGGCCATCCTAACGCTCTCCCATCCTCTCTCTCTCTAATGGTGTTTGTTTGCAAAATAGGAAAGGGGATTCACTATTGAGCACCCTTCAATCCACCCATAATGATGTGAAATGGCTTTCACTCATTACTCCTCATCCTTCCTCTCTCTATCTCTGTTTATTCTCTCTATTTCACCTTCAAACTTGGCTATTTTAATATGGGTTCTTATTTAATTGATTAGGTTTTATAAAAATTGGAGTGTTACGCTCAGTAAGTACCTGCAATCAGGAATGATGTTACCATACCTATGGTGAGTTGTGTCTTTTGTTTGAACTAGGTTGATGACTAGCTTAGCATCTACTTCAATCATAAGGTTTCTAAGGTTGAGGTTATTTGAAAGGTTTAGCCCATCTCTTAGTGCCCAAAGTTGTAGCTAATGTGATTCCAATGTTTTTGCAGAATTCAACAATCCATTGACAGTGGTGGTCTCTAATGATTTCACCTCCTCTGACCTTGCCCGGGTTTCTCTTGGTGCCCCATCTATGTTAAGTTTAAAATTGTTTTGAGTGGGTGATGATTTCTTAACTGATTGATAGAACATCAGCACTCTTACCCACAAGTGTGTGCCACTAACAAATCAGGCGTTTAAATCTTTTCTAAATCTTTCCCTTTTAATATCAATCTTTCAAAATTTAAATTCAAAATTATGAAATTGAAAAAAAAGATTAATTTTTGGATCTAAATTTGAGCAATGCTACAAACACAAAAAAATTTACAAAAAAATCTATCAAACACACACATGGTGTGGGACCCACACTCATGTGAGTGTTTGGTAAATTTTTTGCTAAAACATTTGGGGTCTCTAGCATTATTATTTAAATTTTAGGATTTTTTTTTGTTTAAGATCCCTAGTAATATTTTTTGGAAGGATAATGATAACATAACACAATTTTTTATATCAAAACACACGGTGACAAAAATACCTCCACTATACTGCGTTGGGTAACACCTATTACTTTTTTAACTCATTTGAAAATTTGAAAATTCTATTATTTTTGATCTAAATTTCTGTTTTTTTTTAATATATAAAATTTGTATTTTGGGAATCGTTTTATCAAGATCTGTAAAATAAGATCCATGACGAATACAAAATTCTAAAAGGAAATTGATTGGTCAGTCAAATTTCAAATTTCGATGACCAAGTCAGTGAAATTTCATGAATGTTTTTCATTAAAATTTTATTTTACTTATGGATCTTGTTTGAAAGATCTTGTAGGACTCTAAAATTTTAAATTTTACAAAAAATGGGGGTATAAATAAAAAAAAAAAAAATTTAAAGTTTTGAAATCACTTAAATAATGTAAAATATGATAGAAGAGAGAAATGGTGTCATGAGAGAAATAACAAGAAAGATCAAGGTTTTTAAGATTATGAGGGTATTTTGGACTATATATGTTAAAGTTTGTTCTTCTTAGTTTAAGATTTTAAATCTCGGGGACTTTAACAAGCAAACAAATTCTTGGTGTCTTTAAATTCTTACACAACAAACTTGTAAAGGTCTCCCAAATTTTCCCATAAAGTTTGAAAGAAGATATTATAAGGGAAAGATTTAGAAAAAAAAATTAATGGTAATTAATGGACAGGGAATTTTTTTTTACGGAGATTGACCAATAAGTCCCATATTTTGGACTAGTAATCAATATAGTCTCATATTTTTCCTTACAATCCATTTAGTCGTTTTGGATATGTAATGACTTATTTGTCCGCCTCATTAAAGTTTCACATTTGGAAAAAATACACTAAAGAGTTTTTTAGTGTTACATTATACCTGTCACGTTGGAGTGTCACATTTGGAAAAAGTACACTAAAGAGTTTTTAATTTTTTTAGAGTGTCATATCATACCCGCCACATTGGAGTGTCACATGTCACGTTTGGGAAAAGTACACTAAGGAGTTTTTAATTTTTTTAGAATGCTACTTTATATCTGCCACGTTGTCACGTTTGAGAAAAGTACACTAAGGAGTTTTTATTTATTTTTGAAGTGTTACATCATACCCATTACGTTGTCACATTAGGAAAAAATGCACTGAAGAGTTTATTTTTTTTGGAGTGTAACATCATGCCCGTCAAGTTGTTACATTTAGGAAAAATACACTAAAGAGTTTTTAATTTTTTTAGAGTGTCATATCATTAGAGTGGCACGTTAATACCTTCCATATTGGAGAATCACATTATATCTGTCACATTAATAAAATGGTATAGCTGTCCCACCAAAACACTACCAAAATAAAAAATAGGACCATACTGAAAAAAACTCTCCACTAATAGGATTTAACAACTCAATAGAAAAAATTTAGCACTAATTAGAGTACTTTTTTTTAAGGTCTATGCTATTAAGATTTTATAAGATAAAGGACATAAAATACTTTTATAGTAGTTAAGGTCACTTTTTTTACTCATTTGAAAATTTGAAAATTCTATTAATTTGGATCTAAATTTCTGTTTTTGTCACGCCCCACTTTTTATTACTCGGAATCTATTACCAAATTCATTAAGTTTATTCAATTTCAGAGATAACATGCAGAAACTCTTTACATCATGTATAAGAATAAATAAAGATTCTCTTATCCAAAATGCAAATTAAATACAACATGTACATAACTTAATAAATTGTCCGTAGGCTTACATCTTTAAAGTAAAAGAAAGGGTTTAACCCCTTTTACATCAATGGCATTCTGCCCACAAATAAAAGGCCCCGTGGACAATAGTTAAGGAAGATCCATGACCTTTTAACGTTTCTCGAGACACACCTGAAAAAGATTAACAACGTGGGATGAACATAAAGTCCAGTAGGGATCTTAACATGATTCTCAACAATAACAACTTACAGATAGCTATGATCATGAATGCTTAGTCTCATACTAAATAATAATGTGCCTGTTTGGTGCAGCTTAAAAGTTGCTTATTTCAGCTTTCAGCTTAATTTAAGTTATTTTGATGTATTTGGTTTAACTTATAGCTTATAGCTTATAACTTTTTGGAAGTCAGAAATCAGCTTATTCTTTGAGTGGGGCAGGAGATGCTTAATTTATAAGTCAGAAATCAGCTTATGTTCATAGTTATAAGCTATAAGTTGTTTAGGCATAAGCTATAAGCACTTTTCCACAGCTCTACCAAACAGGGCCAATATGACAGATTATAACCAAAATATACTTACACATATACTTTTCTAAAAAACATTCATTTCTTTCGTTAATGTAGACAACTCGCATTTCCTTCCTCTTAGCACCATTTTACCAAATTTTATATGACAAATAACAAATTTTTGAAGCAAGACTTTTACCAAAAACCTTTTACACTTTCTCACCCTTTTTAGACTTGCACTTGATTTGACTTTTCAAAAATATGTTTACGAGTAACTGATAACTTTCACACTTCTTACAATCTCACACATTACTCATGTCTACTCCCCACACATCCATGCCCTTGCAGGTATACCTTTACTACGAAAAGAAACACGACATGCATCTAACAACTATCTACTTTTGCAATTTAAGCAATTCGGCCTCCCAGATACCACAACCATCATAACACATGACATACTCAAATATACCGAAACTATAACAATAAATAAATTCCGCTTTGCCTGCCTCTAGCACGGTAAGCCAATGATACATCTTTTCATAACGAATGCCAATTTACCAGACACCGGCTGGAAGATAATGGTACCTCTGCTAATTCTCTAGGCGCTAGCTGAAAGGTAATGGTACCTCTGATTCTCGGCGCAACCAATTCTCTAGGCGCTAGTTGGAAGGTAATGGTACCTCTGTGTAGACGTCCCCGAACGTCTCGGGAGGGAATCCCGTTTTGTTTATTTGGGCTCACTACAGTTTAGGACTCAAATGTTACGGTCCTGTATCTAATCTCGCAGAGTGCAATGCAAGACCGATGAATCATCAAAGAGTCCAAATCCGGCAAATCATTTTTGAAAATAGATTTTTTGAAAGAAGTGCCAAACATGGACTGCTTTGCCAGATACAGAGTCACCACCTAAATATTTTATTTTGGGGGAATTTAGGAAACCCTGACTCGTTGCCTAAGGCCACATGTCCGTCATCACTAAAGTTGCCTCGGCTCGGGAACTTGGGTACGATTGGGGAAGGTCACTTCGTGAGCACCCCCGCTCGCCCGATCAAAGATCGGCCTCTACTAACCATGATATCGAGTTTTGAAAATATTATGTGCTCTTATTCCGGTTATTAGCCTAGAATTACTATGTGATGTGCACAGCATACAAGTATAGACTGGGTAGCCTGAATTGGAACAAAACATTTCATGTTTGTTTTAAAAACGGTTTGCTACTCGCAAATAGGCTAAAATGTGGATTTTGCCACCCTCAGGTGGGTTTAGAAAACAAGATGATTTGCCACTCTCAAGTGGGCTTAAAACTCACAGTCAATGCATTATTCCAATTCAGATAATCCAACCTTCACCCACAGGCATTCAGGCGGGTATATCACATAAGCAGTTAGCCTCATGGTAAGCATGTTATCATGGCAGTCACTCACACACATGCAAGGATGCTAAAGCATAAACACTTACTGAGTAATCTAAGCCAAAACATAAGCTATGTAAGAAATCCATGTATGATCCTAACTATGCTGAAATGCCTAATGCAACACATGCAGGAATGCAACTAAGATAGGCTCGGCTATTCTAAAGATGGTGTAGACACCCCATTTTTGACCGACCTTAAGACTCAGACGTCACCGATTGAGCGTTCGACGATGTTGCATTTTGTGCTCGTTCAAAAGTCTCAGAGTCGTGGCCGTGAGCCCTGCCTCCGGACTTCCGAACCCTCTTCTGTGCCTTGCCTCGGTTTGCGAACCAGGCTCGGTTTTCTCTGTTTTCTCTTCCTGAGGGGGGAGAGGTCCAGTAGACCATCTCTCAGTGGCCGTGGGCTACATTTCGTGGCCGTAGGCCATTTTGCCCATTTCGGAGCCCGGTTCCCGGTTTTCGGAGCCGTCAGGCCGTGTGCCTCGGTTCGGGACCGCCTAACCATCTCCGATTCCTCCGATTTTTGGCATGCATCTCATTCACTCCCTTTCGAGGGACACTGGGGCCTGAGAGACCCACTTCGTGGCTGAATGCCACTTTCGGTGCTTAATGGCCTATTTTCGGGACCCCGAACTGCGTGTTTTGGCCCCCGAGCATTCGTTTTGCATCGGTTTTTGTTCATTTTTGGCAGGTACCTCTGTTTTATCACCAGGAAGGTCACTGAAGGGTGGGAGGCCATCAATTATCTCAGCAACCAGTTATGCTTCTCCGTCGCCCTCCGACGCCCGTTTTTCTCACTTCCGGGCTAATGTTGAACACCCTAGGGCCATTTTCTTCAAGCCCAAACCACATATTTGTGTTGTACACACATGGGAGGACCCTAAAAACATATGGCCGGCCAGTAACTCCAATTGAACCTTTTAAACCCCTCCTAAAAGTGGCTTGTTCTCTCTCCTGTTTTACATTTTCCAAATTTGAACCACATGGTTGTGTTGAGGACACCTGGGAGGACACCAATATCCGGTGGCCGGCCATTAACTCCAATTGAACCTTTTGAACCCTAGCCGACCGGCCATAGGGGGTGGCCGGCCGGCCACCTGCAGCAAAAGTACCTGGCCGGCCATACTCCCCTCAGTGCATACTTTACAGCTGTATAGCTGTTTGTCCCAAAAGATCTTTGTATCCGGGGGATATTTTGGAGGGAAACACTTGGGTGCATTTCCCTCCACCTTTACACCCCTCTCTTGGTCCATATAAGGAGCCTCCCAGCTCTGTCCCTAGGGTTAGAAAAATTTCTTGGAGCATACACATTCATATCTCTCTCTATCTCTCTCATTCTTCTCAAGTTTGGTACCATTTATTCATCATCTTCAAGCTCTACCACCACCACTCCATTCCAGCAGCAAGGAGAAGCTTTTCAAAGGCTAAAGGTGTTGCAACTTGGTCCAAGAATCACCAAAAGTTTTGGTCTTCAAAGGTAAATCCATTTCCCCTCTTTTTTAGCACTTTCTTGCACCAATTTCTTAGGCTATTTGCTTATTGTTTTGGGCTCCGACCCTAACTGAAACTAGGTCTTTTTCGAGCCATTCTTCATGTTTGTTCAAGGGCTCAACCCTGTTTGAGCCCTCCATTTGGCACTTGCTTCAATACCCCTTGGTATGTCACATTTTTGCATGGAATTTCTAGCCTATGTGTGATCTGTTTTCGAGCACAATGTAAACTGTGAGTGGGCCTATTTTGAGCCCCTCTTCAACATTGAAGAAGGGCTCAACCTTGTTTGGGTCCCCCATCTTGCACTTACTTCATAATCTCTCCTATTTACCGTAAATTTGCATGGTATTTCTAGCCTATGTGTGATCTGTTTTGGAGCATTTCATGAACTGAGATTGTGCTTATTTTGAGCCCCTCTTCAACATTGAAGAAGGGCTTAACACTGTTTTCACGCTCCATGTGTCACTTGCTTTGAATCCATGTTTTACCCTTGTTTTTGCATGCTTTGCTAGCCCATTTTGCTTCTGTTTTTGGACCATGATCAGAACTGAAAGTGGTCAATTTTTTGACCTTCTTAACATATTTCATTAAGGGTCTTTTCTTGTTGGATGAATGTTTGGCCTACTTCATGTTATATCCTTTTGTGGCCTCAATCTTGCATGGTATTTTTAGCATATTTTCATACTGATTTGGGGGATGTCATCTACTGTAAATGTGCATATTTTTAGTCCCTCTTCAGTGTTGTAGAAGGGTATTTTTCCATTTGGGCATTGCATATATCACTTACTTCAATACCCCTCTTGGGGAGCCATTTTTGCATTCTTGCTTAATCCTATGCGTGCTTGCTGTTTAGCCCTTTTTATGACTGAAAAATGCTTGTCTTGGGGCTTCCTTGCTACTGTATTTTCATTCCATGTCTATATTGTGCATGTTTAGTATAGCTATAGGCCATTTCGGGTGCCTAAATTCATGTTTCGGGGCCATTTCATGCATCGGGTGTACTTTCGCCTCATTTCGGGACTGTTTTCCCCCACATTTTAGTGCTGAAATCCATTGGCATGTTTGCATATCATTTTCCATGTCATTTCATGCCTTAATGCCATTGCCTCGGTTTGCGTGCCCGCGGGCACGCACTTCGAGGCATCTCTTTTTCATCTCACGGCCCCTTATGTGAGTGTGGCTGAGGCTCTCTCATGTTAGTGTAAGTCCATTTTGCATTCTGTATGTCATTTTAGTCTCACTGTATCGTGTATGCCATTGCCTCGGTTTGCGTGCCCGTGTGCATGCATTTCGAGGCATCTCTTTTTTCATCTCACGGCCTCCTATGTGAGTGTGACTGAGGTTCACTCGTGTTGGTGTAAGCCCATATGGCATCGTGTATGCCATTGCCTCGATTTGCGTGCCCGTGTGCACGCATTTTGAGGCATCTCTTTTTTCATCTCACGGCCTCCTATGTGAGTGTGACTGAGGTTCACTCGTGTTGGTGTAAGCCCATACGGCATTGCGTATTCCATTTCCTCGTTTTGCGTACCCGTGTGCACGCATTTCGAGCATCTCTTTTTCATCTCACGGCTTCTTATGTGAGTGTGGCTGAGGCTCTCTCATGTTGGTATAAGTCCAATTTGCGTTGCGTATGCCATTTCATGCCTTAGGATCATTTCCTCGGTTTGCGTGCACGTGTGCACGTACTTCGAGGCATTTCATTTTCATAGCATTGTGTATGTTAGGGTTGTATATTAGTTGCATTTCATGCATGTCATGCATATCGCATCATGTTCGGGATAGGAGTTACCCCGGGCACGGGAAACGAGGCGCGTTTCGTACTCCGAGTAACGGAATGTGTCTCAATTCCCAAGTCACCGACACTCCGGATTATCCGTGATGGAGTTAGGTTTTGTTGTAGCATTCATATGCATTCATCCTATATTGAGTTGTGCAATCCGATTCCTCGGCCATCATGCATCAATATGCGTGATTGGTGGCACGAGGATCGAGGCATGCATATATTTGTGAAATACATTGCTATGCCCCTTTCCTGCTCTCTGTTGCAGCATATCCAGAACCAGCGGTCCTCCGGGACTTGGTACGCATTTCAAGAAAAGGCGCAAACAGAGGTTAATTGGGGCATCCCAGTGGATTTTCGCGCAAGGCAGCCCAAACATACATCATACATCAGAATTAAGGCAGTCCTTGACTTGCACGCCAGTTTACAGTTTTCCTTAGGAATTTGTATATTATTTGGGACTGTAATATTTTGGACTGTAATATTCTTTTATTCGGACTGTATATTTATTTGGACCCTCTGCGTGAGGGCATAATTGTAATAAGTGTGGGTGAGTGTGATGTATGTCTTCTAACCCCACGTTTTTCTCCCTTTTATTTACCTGCTTACAATGGTTAGATATAGGGCATATTTCAATTAGCATACAGTATGACAGCATGTTTGCATCATTCATCTGTTTTGCATGCACCGGGCTCGGCGCATCATACAAACTGCATTTGTATTTCAATTCCAAATTGAATACGTGTTAGTTGTAGCATTCCATATGCCATGTTTAGAATAGCCGAGCCTGCTATAATTGCATTTTTGCATGTGTTGCATTAAGCATTTCTGCATACTTAGGATCATGCATGATTTCTAATGTAGTTTCTGTTTTGGCTTGGAGTACTCGGTGAGTTTTTATGCTTTAGCATCCTTGCATGCGTGTGAGTGACTGCCATGAATAGCATGCTTGCCATGAGGCTATTTGCTTATGTGATATAACTGCCTTGAATGCCTGTGGGTGGAGGTTGAGTTATTTGGATTGGAACAATGCATTGACTGTTTGTTTTAAGCCCACTAGATAGTGGCAAAATCACTGTTTTCTAAGCCCACCTGAGGGTGGCAAATCCACGTCTTAGCCTACCTGCGGGTAGCACCATCAAACCATTTTCAAACAAACAAACATGAAATGTTTTGTTCCAATACAGACGACCCGGTCTATACTTGTATGCTGTGCGCATCACATAGTAACCTAGGCTAATAACCGGAATAAGAACACACAATGTTTTCAAAAACAGATATCATGGTTAGTAGAGGCCGGTCTTTGACCGGGCGAGCGGGGGTGCTCACGAAGTGACCTTCCCCAATCGTACCCAAGTTCCCGAGCCGAGGCAACTTTGGTGATGACGGACACGTGGCCTTTGGCACCGAGTCAGGGTTTCCTAAATTTCCCATTAAAAAATATTTAGGTGGCGACTCTGTATCTGGCAAAGCAGTCCATGTTTGGCACTTCTTTCAAAAAATCTGTTTTCAAAACGATTTGCCGGATTTGGACTCTTTGGTTCGAGATTTAGAACCGTGACAATCGAGTCCTTCGAACTGTAGTGACCCAATATCGAACGAGAACGGGGGGGACTCGCACTCCTTCCCCGGGATGCGTTCGGGGACGTCTACAGTTTCTGGCGACTCCGCTGGGGATTTAGAGAACTTGACTCGAACTCATGATATCTGGTTTTGACTACACTTGTGTGTTTCTTTGCATTGCATTTGCATTGGTGCGCCTAGGACACCGTGTTTGCCATATGCCAATCCCGAACGATTTGCCGGAGGCTTGTCTTGTCAAGGCATGACCATAAGGCTGATCGGCTCTGGGCTCTGACAGCATGGGAACACAAACCCCGGTTTTACCGGGGCACCCTTTTTTGACCATTCGACCTAGTGCATATTCGGATCCATAGTGACCATTCCAAACTAGGACAGGTTGCTTACCCGTTTATAGGTTGTTTGAAGCCGCTGCGTGCGTAGTGAAACCCTAGTTCCTGACAAAATAGGACAGGGAAACCCAACCCCAACGTAGGGGTGTTTTGGCTTTCACTTATCTGCTATGTGCTTGTTAGAGTGCGTCTCTACAGGGAATGCATGTATCAGTATCTAAGTTTGTGCATCAGGCCTGCGGGCATCAGTTTTTGAGATTGGGCATCACGCCTGCGGGCATCAGTCAGTATCTGAGAATCAGTTATCCGCGGATACCGGATTCAGTTTTGGGGACAGTGATATAGGGACAGTAATCAGTGATCGAGGACAGTGTATACCCAGCTTATCAACCGTGTGTTGTATGCCCGACTGTGTGTTGTGTATTTAATTTAAGCTGTTATGCTGTCCGTTTTTCTGGTTATTTATTTCCTTTTCGCTTTATTTATCTCTTTGCTAGGGCAGGTTTGTAGCACAATTGCTTCTGAACCCGTAGATATACCCCAAGCACTTTGGACACGAGGTCGCCGACTCATTCGATCCGAGGATCTGGTTGATGGACATCCAGTGTTCCACTCTTTACCCCCGGTTGTTAGAAGAAGGCCGAGGAGGCGCAGTGTGTCAGAGCAGAGATTACCGGGGCAGCAGTCTACTTTAGCAGCAAATAGTCAGACTGAGGTTTCTGTTTCCGCTATAGAGATACACTTACCGGTCATTCAGATGGATCCACCGAATACATCAGGGATGGAGGCGATGATGCGCCAAATGCAAGAGAGCATGAGACAGATGCAAGAGACGCCATCCGCCAAGCGGAATTTTCTAAGCAACAGGCTACAGTTATGGCCCAACAGGCTGAGCTCATTACCAGGCTCCAGCAGCAAACCGGAACATCAACCTCACACCCAGCTCCTCCTCCACCCGGAGCTCCATTACCCGAGCAGGCATCCACTGGTCAGAATACCCTGCCAAATCCCCAGAATACCCCCCTGAACACCCAGAACACCCTACCCAATGTCCAGAATATTCAAGAGGACACAGGCCATCCAACGGGGCTGGCTCCGCCCCCGCTTCTGCCTCAACTGTCCAAGAATCTTACACCCAATCACCCGGACTCTCCATTCGAGTTCGAGGTAGACCACACAGCTCTGAAATTGAGCAAACTGGAGAAGCTTTTTAAGAAGTCTCAGGGGGTGAAGGCTATCCCAGACATCGAAGATGGGTACACCGACGTGGCCGTAACATTGCCAGACAGATTTAAGATGCCACAGATTGATCGTTTTGATGGGTCAGGGGATCCTATGGTCCATCTCCGGCTGTTTTCAGACATCCTGCAGCCAATGGGCCTAACCCGACCACAAAAGCTTTCCCTGTTTGGCCGAACTTTGTCGGGTGTGGCAGCCATTTGGTACGCGAAGCTAGAAGATGACGTGAAAAGAAGCTGGGATGAGATGGCTGAGGCCTTCGTTGCACAGTACTCGTACAATACACAGATCGAGATTACAACTCGTGATCTCGAAACGACGAGGCAAGAGGCCAAGGAGACTTTCTCAGACTTCGTAACTCGATGGAGGGCAAAGGCATCGATGATGACCTTGAGGCCTACAGACAAAGATCAAATTAGGATGATTGTGCGCAATCTCCAACCAAAACTCATGCAGAAGATGATCGTACTCCCCTTTCCCACCTTCTCAGACTTACACGAGATGGGGGTACAGATCGAGGATGCGATGAAGCAAGGTCTGATTGACCAGGACCGGGAGCAACCCCGGAGGACATTCAACCGCAATAACAACGCAGGCCTGAGTGGCGCTGTAAACACAAGGACTTCGGAGGTCAGTATGGTCACCACCAATCCCCCTCCCCAGCCAAGGCCCATGGCGGCCACCCCCTTTTCCAGTACATCCGGGAGCAGTACCCAAGCCCCGAGATTCCAGCCCAGAGGCCAAAGAACCTTTACTCCACTATACATGCCTTTGTCCAAGGTTCTGGGGGTCTTGATTAGAAAAGGACATCTAAAACCCCTGGAGCCGAGGCCGCCACCAAATCCACTCCCCCCCTCTCACAACCCAGCCAAATACTGTGCCTACCACTAGCAGCACGGTCATGATACCGACCATTGTTTCAGGCTGCGTCACGAGGTTCAGGACCTCATCGACAAAAATATTATTCTACCTCCCGAAAGACCCAATGTCACAACCAACCCACTCCCTACCCATAACCAAGATCCACCACCCAAAAGAGTCAACCTCATCTAAACTGGGGTCGTATCCTACGATCCTAGTATCTACATTACTCCCTCCCACCTACCCAAGTCGGAGGTGATCCTTCCCGACTGCACTGACTTGTGCATGTTGGACACCTTCACAACCCAATCCGAGTCAAAGGTGGTGACCACTGAAGACGGAATAAGGTGGGTTTCAGAGGAGAACAGAGTTGTTGAGTCTGGGGTCAAGGGGTCTGGGAATTACGCTGGGGGAGCCTATGATCCAAGCGAATACATTTTATCATTGGGCCGGTCTGAGCTGAGTGTGGGGTTGCCAGAAAAAGCTGAACTGTGCATGATTCAGGGGGACAGACTTGAACAGGGGGCAGATGATCTAGCAACAGTGGAAGAGGACTTCGCCAACCTCCATTTCTTCAACGACCAAGAATCAGGAGATGCAACAATCAACTGGTTTGAATATGAGGAGTCGGCGGAGGCCACCGGGTGGTTAGATGATCAGCCTGATATTGTGGAGTTTCAGCTAGAGCAGAGCCCGGCAGGGGCGAGGGTATCAACTGTGGCCGGAAGGGCCGAGAGCCAGAATGGATTGCCGGAGAGCGCCGGTATAAAGAATTTCGCTCGGGACTTAAGCATTGTGGATGCAAAGACAATGGAACAACAAATTGCAGCAACGCAGACAGAACAGGAGAAGTTTTGGGATTCCGAGAGAATCAGAAAGGCAAAAGCCCATGAAGGGGCTGAGAGCGCTGTGGGCACAAGAACGGACAATGCTGTGAGCATATGGGATGAAGGTACTGAGAGTACACATTTGTCAGAACCAGACAGGTGTCTTTTGGATGCTAACGGGATGTGGTGGGAAGACGACGACTTATGTCTTGCCCACACAGACGAAGATTGGGGAGTAAATCAACTAGACAGCACCTGGTACCTCGATGAGGTGGACCACATGACCAGGAGTGGGCGGTACTTCAAGCCCCCGCACCTAGACCAACCAGAAGCATCTGGTAAAGACAAGGAAGCTGAGAAACAGAGAGAGAGACAAATTGAAGAAGAAGCTGTGCTGAGGCAGTTGAAGAAGATACAAGCAGACATCTCCATCTGGGGACTGCTTATGGCTTCACGGGTACACAGACAGGCTGTCCTATCTGCCATGGACAAGGCCAAACTCTCAATCGATACTACACCAGAGCAACTGGTCGGGCTGGTTTTTGCTGGAGGGGGTTCCCCGGCATTAACCTTTTCGGACAAAGAGCTGCCGCCTGAGGGCGTGAATCATAACAAACCTCTCTACATTTCCGTGGAATGTAGAGACAAGTGGATACCGGTGGTACTTGTTGATACCGGGTCTGCCATCAACGTCTGCCCAGCCAGAACAGCATATGCAATCGGGTTGAAGCCCGCGGACTTCGTCCCAACCACTCAGGTGATCAAAGCATACGATAATACAAGTCGAGAGGTGATGGGGACTGTCAAAATCCAAACCAAGGTTGGGCCTGGACAGCACGAGATAGATTTCCATGTCTTGGAGGTCCCCGCAACTTTCAATCTGCTTTTGGGGCGATCGTGGTTACACCAGGTAAAGGCCGTCTCGTCTACTCTGCATCAAATGGTGAAATACCCCTGTGGAAAGGGAGTAGCCATCGTGTTTGGGAATTCATCGATCCATCTCCCTCCGGAGGTGTCTACACCAGTCCTAGAAATCGAACACGGCATGGAGGATGTGTTTATATCAGGATTTACTCTGGCCGAGGCCCGGGTTGTGCAAAACATCATGGCTGTAAATGAAGGTGTGTATGTCAGTGCTCAATCCGTCTACCTCATGAACAAGCTACAACAGGAAAGGCGTCGCAACATTGGCCGAAGTGCCACACAACCCGCATACCTTTGGACTGGGTTATTTACCCACCAAAGAGGACTGGGCGAGGAAAGGGAAGGAAATGGCCGGAAGAGCCAGAGCAAAGCAGGCTGGGAAGCCATTCGACTTGATGCATAGGTCCATCCAGGGCACCCTGAACGGACGCTTCGTCCGGGAGGGGGAGGATTTTCCATTTTGCGGCTTCCCAGAACCGTGGATAAACGCGGAGAAGAAGTGCGTGCCCAGTTTTGAGATCTTTTTCGACCTGCAACTACCCGGGGAGGATGTTGCCGAAGAGCAGACGGACCCATCAGCTGAGGTTGAGCAGTGTAGGGCAGTGGATCCTGAGGGCACAGAATTTGAAATGGGGGTAGCGCTGGCATGTCTACTCTCTGATCCTCTGATCGACCATAAGTGCTTGGGGGATAACTCCGAGGTTTCCATGATTGGGGATGAAACGGCTGCGAGCCAACCAGCAGCTATCTTGGATGCATCTATCGCACCCTCTCTCACTTGGCAGTACGAGGAGGGATTTTTGTCCAGCAGCACTGGGTCAGGTAGTGAGCCGGAATCTGATTCCACCGAGTCTTGTGAGTCGGAATCAGGTTCCAGCTCGACTGAGTCTGAGTCTGATACTCCTGGGGATGTTAACCTGGATGCCACAGTCCTGTCTGGGTCGTCTTTTTCCTTTTCATTTGAGTCTGTTGTAACCGATGAATTGGACGATCTGGCTGTGCCTAATGAGAATGAACTATCTGTGGTTTCCGAGTACTTTTCTGTGCCCCTAATTTATTGCATTAATTCAGACTTTCAAAATTTTGATGAAAACGAAGAGGACGAAGTTCCTCCGGTTTTACAACGTTTAATTGAGCAAGAGCAAGAGAGATTTGTTAAACCATTAATGGATGAAATCATTACCGTGAACATTGGTACTGAGGAGGACCCGCGGCTGGTCCAGATCGGATCCACGTTGTCTTCGGAGGAATGCGAGCGACTAGTCGCTTTATTAAAAGATTTCAAAGATGTTTTCGCGTGGTCCTACGAAGACATGCCTGGAATCGATCCTGAGATTGTACAGCATCGGATCCCCCTTGACCCCGAGGCTCGACCTGTCAAACAGAAACTCAGGAGAATCCGCCCGGACTGGGCTCTCAAGATTAAAGAAGAGGTCACCAAGCAAATCGACGCAGGCTTCCTGCTGGTATCTGAATATCCGACTTGGTTGGCCAACATTGTTCCGGTGCCGAAGAAGGACGGCAGGATCCGGGTGTGTGTGGACTTTAGGGATTTGAACAGAGCTAGTCCGAAGGACGACTTCCCCTTACCGCACATCGATGAGTTGGTAGATTTCACAGCAGGGCATGCATTGCTCTCATTTATGGATGGCTTCTCAGGATACAACCAGATAGTGATGGCACCAGAAGACAGGGAAAAGACTGCATTCACCACCCCGTGGGGGACATACTGCTACAGGGTAATGCCGTTTGGGTTGAAGAACGCTGGAGCTACTTATCAACGGGCCGCGACCACAATATTACATGATATGATCCACAAAGAGGTTGAGGTGTATGTGGACGACATGATTGTCAAGTCCAAAGAAAGAGAGGGCCACTACACCACCTTGCATAAGTTTTTCCAAAGGATCAGGGAATTCCGGTTGCGGCTGAACCCTAAAAAATGTACGTTTGGTGTTACAGCGGGAAAAATGTTGGGGTTTCTGATTACACAAAGGGGCATCGAAGTCGACCCTTTCAAAATCAAGGCCATCCTAGAAATGCCCCCACCAAGGACTGAAAAGGAGGTGAGAGGCTTTCTGGGTAAAGTGCAATTCATAAGACGGTTTATCTCAAAATTAACCTTGACTTGTGAACCACTTTTTGGTCTCCTGAAGAAAGGAAAGAAGTTCCAATGGGACGGCCGATGTCAAGCTGCGTTTGAGCAGATTAAAGAGTATCTACAGAACCTGCCCGTTTTATCGCCACTAGAACCGGGGAAACCGTTGATTTTGTATCTGTCAGTGACAGAGACCACGATGGGCTGCATGCTTGCTCAAGAATCAGAAGACAAGGTAGAGAAAGCCATCTACTATTTAAGCAAGAAAATGCTGGAATATGAGACCCGATATACACCGCTGGAAAAGGCTTGCTTAGCTCTGGTATGGGCTACCAGGAAGCTGCGGCACTACTTGTTAGCTCACTCCGTAATGTTGGTTTCACGACTCGATCCCATCAAATATCTTTTCGAGAAACCAGCGCTTACGGGTAGGCTAGCTCGTTGGTTGCTGTTGCTCTCCGAATTTGACCTCAAGTATGTCACACGCAAGTCAGTGAAGGGAAGAGCAGTAGCAGAGTTCCTTGCCGACCATCCGGTTGAGGGGGATGAAGCAGTGGAGTATTTGTTCCCAGATGAAGCCATTTTGCATATCGACGATGAAACTTGGACGATGTACTTTGACGGAGCGTCAAATCAACATGGGTATGGGATAGGAGTGTTGCTGATAGCACCCGACAATTGCCGTATCCCTCTAGCCTTCAAACTCCGGTTCAAAGTCTCGAATAATGAAGCAGAATATGAGGCGTGCATCGCTGGCCTAGAAGCAGCCATGGAACTAGGGGCAAGACGGCTGGACGTCATTGGGGACTCGAACCTCGTTGTGTCTCAAGCTAAAGGAGACTGGAAAGTAAAAGAGGAAAAGATGATGATGTATCACCAAACCCTGGATTTGCTAATTCCTCGGTTTGAGAAGCTAAGTTTTACTCATCTACTAAGAGAGAACAACATGTTCGCAGATTCTTTAGCAACTCTATCATCCATGATAGACATCCCATGTGGAGTCTGGATGCGTCCAATCATCATTGACCAGAAATTTGCACCAGCCTATGAGTCGATTGCAGCCATAGATGAAGTTCAGGACGAACACCCTTGGTATTACGACATTTGGAATTTCTTGGAGAAGGAAGCATACCCGCCAGGGGTAAATGCCAAGGACAAAAGGGCAATAAGAAGATTGGCCGTTCAGTTCATCATCTGTGGGGGTAAGCTGTATAGAAGAGGTCATCTGGGAATGCATAAATTGTGTGTTGATGCCGAAGAGTCAAAGAGTTTAATGGAAGCCATCCATGGAGGGGAATGTGGAGCACATATGAATGGGGTAATGCTAGCACGGAAGATTCTCAGACAAGGTTACTACTGGTCCACCATGGAGGAGGATTGTATTGGTTTTGTTCGGTGATGCCATAAATGTCAGATCCATGCAAATCGCATGAACATCCTGCCATCAAAGCTGTACAACATGACTTCGCCATGGCCATTTTTAGTCTGGGGAATTGATGTGATCGGAGTTGTCACGCCAAAGGGGTCGAATGGGCATGAGTTCATCTTGGTAGCGATAGATTATTTCACAAAGTGGGTTGAGGCCAATCTTATGCGGTGTTGAAGGCTTCGCACGTTGCAAAGTTTATCAGAAACAACATCATCTGTCGCTACGGAGTCCCAAACGAAATAATTTCAGATAACGGTTCCCACTTCAAGAAGGAAGTGATAGACTTGTTGGAAAAATACAATGTGGCTTTTCATAAGTCATCTACATACCGGCCGCAGACCAATGGAGCGGTTGAGGCCGCCAACAAGAATATCAAGCGCATACTGCAGAAGATGGTGGAAACCTACCGGGACTGGCCAGATAAGCTGCCGTTTGCTCTGTGGGGCTACCGAACTTCAATCAGAACTTCAACTGGGGCGACTTCGTATTCATTGGTTTATGGGATGGAGGCCGTTCTACCTATTGAGATTGAGGTTCCGTCATTACGAGTATTGGCTGAATGCCAGATAGCCGAAGCGGATTGGCAGCAAAATAGATTTGAGGAACTCATGCTTTTCGATGAAAGAAGACTGAAAGCACTGTACCATGTTCAGGGTTATCAACGCAGAATTGCCCGGGCTTTCAACAAGAAGGTTAAGTCCAGGAATTTAAAGGAAGGAGATTTGGTGCTCAAGGACAACCGAGCTCCCATCCACGACCCAAGGGGCAAGTTCAGACCTAATTGGACTGGTCCTTAGATTATCAAGTCAATCTGGTCAGGTGGAGTTGTGGTTCTGATGGATCTAGATGGCTTAGAGTTTTCCCAACCGATCAACATGGACAAGTTGAAGAAATACTACCCTTGAGAGGCTCGCTAGGCCGAAAACCCGAAAGGGCGACCTAGGCAAAACTCAGAGCACAAAAAATTTGAAAATATAAAAACTGAGCTCGCAAGGTTGAAAACCCGCAAAGGGCGGCATTGGCAAAAGTTAGAGCGCAAAAGGAGAGTAACAATACCCGAGCGAACCTAAGCCTGAACTACGTAAGGCTTGATTCCCATCTTTGGGATACGTAGGCAGCTTCATCCTGAAGTTCAGCCATAAACATTTTCCCCGATCAACTTTGTCCATTTTGATCATCTCAGTCATCCTTATCCATCAGCATTCATCGTAATCTCTGGTGCAGTGCTATTCAGACTAGGGGCAACTTTCCGTTGCCAGGAGGTGCTGTGGTACCATTCAGACTAGGGGCAACTTTCCAGTTGCTGGGATCCGGGGTTGTGCATCTCAGTGACAGATCTCAGGCGTGTCCAGTTCTGATCCTTATCGAAAATAGTTTTGAAAAGTTTTAATAAAAGTTGACTTTGTTCAAATTAATCTTTTCACAACTAAGACCATTTTTGGACCAAAACGGGAAATTTTCAGTACCACAACCTTCAATTTCATTGATTTCAAAACAGAGTTCTCCTGCTCTTGCATACAATTGAAGTTGCTTTTTATTACATTCATAACGAAAACTTGAAAGTACTAATAAAGCAATAAATCTGGGGCATAGTCAAGTCAGGTGTCCCTGCGCCCCCTCCCAGAGCTGGTTGAAGCTTCCGATGCCGACCTAGGCCCAGTCTGTGCCTCCTCATTGAGCCAATCCCAGCACTCGTCAGACAAAGCATAACTAAAAGTAGGGGCGGGGGCCAGGAGCTCTCTAATTCTCCACGCTGCGGCCTGCCGAGCCAGCTGTGCGCCTCGAACCAGGAATGTAGCCGGATACTCTATCCCCTCTGGTGGGCAAGTCTGATCACGGCCGAACTGGCGCAGAATACGGAATGGGAAATAGAATACACAGTGAGTCAAGCCGATCAGCCGAACCCCGACCTGTCGGGACATGCTGAAGCTCATCGCCGGGAGATTAAGCCAAGGGCAACGCCAAGCAATGCAATCTGCTGACACATTACACATCCATTCAAACCACCATCCCTCATCAAGGGCGTCGACTAAGCGTGGTCGAAAGAAGTAGCCGCGGGCTGAGTAAGCAGGGCAAGAGTCCACAACTTGCAGTTTGTCCGTCAACCATATCTGGGGAGGGATGAAAAATGAGAGAATAAAGAATAGAGAGATGTGCGATGAGAGAAAAGTAAGATAAGGGTCTTGTGAGAAAAACTGAGCCTGAGGGCCGAGTGATGTGAGCAAATACATATGTGAGATCGGATGGGAAACATTACCTGTAGTAGTAGTGGACTCCCTGCAAATCTGGTTGTCTCCCGACGGTAGAAGGCATCCAGGCCCATCACTGTCTCGGCCAATGTCATGGCGATGCAACTCTTTCCCTCTTTCAAGCCTTGAGCAACTTCAATCAGACGGACGCTGGATCCTCCAAAGCTTGAGGCAAACAGAAAATGAGATAACATGCACAAACAGAGAGCATGTTGTCGGAAGCCTTGCCAATGATGGTTGCTGCGGTCACTAGCATCGGAGAATCGGTAGACCAAACTCGGGATATCCAACATTCCGTTACAAATTAGGGACCGAGCGTCATGCGCGGAGAGCCCGCACATCCGCCCTAAGTATTGAGCATAGCCAAAGTTGAGTTGGGGCAAGAGTTCCTCGCCGCGCTCGGATTCCAGCAAGACTTGAAAATCTTCAAAAGTGGGACATACCTCTTGACCGCCGAAGCTGAAAACGTGCGTCACCGGGTTCCAAAACTTCGCCGTGGCATGGAGGAAAGGAATGTGCAGTGGAGTGCGGCTCAGCGGGAATAGTGCATTTAAGCCGAAACCTCGGAAGTTCAACTTTTCCGAGCCATCTAGAGAAGAGATCCAAGATGTGAGATTTTCTGAGAGAAATGCCTCCATTTTTGTGCAAAGCAGTGATGAAATGAATGAATCTCGAAGTTGGAGCTTTTATAGAGGAGAAAACACTATTCAGGGGACAAGTGTCAAAATTCTGGAGGCTGCAGAGAAAAGTGGCCGGCCGGCCACCTATTCTAGCAGGCCGGCCACCTATGGCTCTCCAAAAGCAAAGTGGGGCCCGCCATGCTCATTGGTCCTGTTTACCCTCCGGAAGGAAATTTGAGGCATCTCGATGCATCGGGAATGTCAAAGGCCTCCATTTCTCTCAGTTTCGGATGCGTTCCGTCACCCAGATCATCTGAATGTACGCTTTGTTTTGTCCATCGAGTTGTTGTTTTGCTTATCGAGTTGTCGTTTTGTTTATCGAGTTGTAAGTTTTGTCGAGCTGTCACATTTGGTGTTTTGAGTTGTTACTTTTTTTGTTTACGCAATTTTGTTAAGTCTTGTTTATCGAGTCGTTAACATTGTTGTATTTTGCTTATCGAGTTGTAAACTTGTTAAGATCTTGTCTTTTCTTAACGAGTTGAGTTGTTTGTTTTGTTGTGTCGACTCATTACCTGACTCGGTGAATACACAGTGCGCACATTTAATTCGATTTTATTTTTGTGCAAAATGACGCGATGCGATGCTAAGACTTTCAAATACAAACATCCTTTTCAAAAGCTGTTTCATTCCATCATGTTTTACAACAAATAAAGGTACGAGTTTTACAGGAAATAAAACTGCCTGATAATCTGCAAAGTGCTACAAACTACTAGCAAAAAGTAAAATAAAGCAGGAAACAGCATCAATGCCCTCGGGAGCGGGAATGAGGAGGCCCCCTCATCCTCTTCTGCAGGACAACCTCTGCACCATCATCGCCATCCGGGTCGGAGCTGTCATCCTCAGGATCCCCCTCAGCCTCGCCTCCACTTCCGAAACCAAGGCCGGAACCCTCCTCCTCAGCGGATGTATCCGACTGACGGTCTGCGACCTCCTCCTCCTCATCCTCATCGGGCTCTGGCTCTATAACATGAGCCCTACGTCTGTGAGACGACCCCGCTCCTCGAGCCCCTCGAGAAGGCCTAGATGGCCCAGCTCCTCGGGACGGCCCAGATGGTCCAGCACCTCGAAAAGATCCAGACGGTCTACCTCCCTGAGAAGGCCCAGGCGGTCTAGCCTGTGGCGGAGTATATACAGGAGGCATCTGAAAATGAACAGTTCAATACATCAGTTCAAATATGAAAACCAGATGAAAGTACAGTATGTGAGTGGGGTATGTGTCAGATGTGCTCTACACAAACAGCTTATCAATGCAGTAGAATGTTCAAGATCAGCATATCATCAGGAGTATGGTAAATACCAGAAAACTAAAAGGGTACCTGGAAGCCCATGATGGACAACTGCGCCTCTCTACGCAGGACCATCCCCTCAAGTGAGGCCAGCATCCCAAGCATCTTATCCATGTACTCAATTGGAGGCTACAGACACAAATGCAAAACTATCAGTAAAGGAATGGATGTCCAAATGTCCGACTGATAAATCAAAGCTGTAAAACATACCGGTGGTGAATCAGGGTCTCTGACATATCTGTGACTAGGCATCGGAGGCTCTATAGGGATCGGAATCGGAGAAGTAGTCCCATACTGCCACCCCATCAACTCGGTCGGCATGTCTGGCCACCCGGGATGATGAAGAGTCGGAGGGATCGGGGGAATGAATCCGCCCCCACCTCGAGACGTACCAGCCCTGCTGGAGGAGGGGATATCTGTAGCACGAGCCCGACTCTAAGATGGTACACCAGAGGGCCTCAGTGGCGGAGCGCGCACTCCTGTCAAGGGAGGCATCAGATATGTGTGACGATAAGTGGCGTAGTCTCCCTCTGTAAGATGTAGCAAAGCATCGGTGCCCTACATAGCGCTAATGACCTCCTGGGTAGAAAGTCTATCAGCAGTCCGCATAGTGGCTGGAGGTGTTGCAGGAGGATCCTGAGAAAGGTATCCCCACACCTGACGCAGGAAGCGTTCCCCCAGAAACCATGCTCTACCAACCGGTCCCTCGAGCAGGATCCTGTACTGGGAGGTGCCTGATCCTCCGGCATACTGAAATCGGAGACCATCACCCAAGATCGCCCAAGGCTGCCACGTGATCTGCGGATAACCAGTGCATGAATCAATCAGAAATCGGGAATATACAAGGCAGATCAAAGATGAAAACGGCAGAAAACTGAGAGTTCTGAAATACCTCTGTCGTTCGCACGGTGTCAAAGTACTGTCGCAGATAGAGGAGAGTCTCTCGGGGTCTCGGTCGGTGCTCGCCCTCGAATACCAAGGAATACGGGGTCATGAGGGGCCCTGCCACCACCATCTCCGGGGCTAATGTCGGAAAATATACATAGACCCATAGCTGTGGAAAACAGTGCAGAATGTGAATACAAAATGCTGAGTGCAAAATACAGGATGTGAAGTGCGCCGTGTGTGCAATGAACAAGTAATAAGGTGCAGAAATGTAAATCAAGAGGACAGAACGTACCTCCCAGGCTCTCCAATAGCCGCCAGGTAAGTCTCCCTGCCTGCGGGAAGTGGCGCTCATGTAGCAATAGAGGGTAGCCAGGCCGGCGCTACCCCAGTCGTACCGACTGACCTGTGATAGGTCCACCAGGGCACTCAAAAGATACAACCCGATAGTGTTCCCCCTATCTGCAAACAGAGTGGTGCCAAAGAGGAACATAAGGAAACCACGGGCGTACTGCTCAGCCTCCGCAGGAGACTCAGGCTCCATCTCCGGCCTCCGAAAATGGGAAGAGAACCAGGTGTACCGGACTCTCCCGGAAGCTCTGTCCACAGGCTGGCGGGCTCCCAGCAGATGCAACCAAGCGGCCTCCCACTCGCCCATATCCTCGTCGTAAGGAATGGGCCAACCTCCTATGTCTAGGCCGGTGAGTACAGCAAAATCTAGCGGGGTCATAGTCAGATCCCCGGTGGCAGAAAAATGGAAGGAATTGGTGGTGTCCCACCACCTCTCCACCAAAGCTCCCAACAGAGTCCTACTGGCAGGACAGCGTGATAATCCAACGCAGAAGGCCCCGAACCCTGCTAGATCAACTAAGTCCCGGACAGCCTCCGGAAGCTCAACATACCAATCCCTGGCTGCAGTGGAGCCATAACCCCATACCGTGCGAGAGCCAACCTGCATTCAGAATGAATACACGTTTCAGCAAATCAAATGAATGAGCTGTGTGCAAATCAAATGAATGAGCTGTGTGCAAATCAAATGAATGAGCTGTGTGCAAATCAAATGAATGAGTTGTGTTCAGTGGGCTGCGTGTTCACTTCAATCTGGGCTGCGTGTTCAGAAATTCGTTATTTGGGCTGCGTGTTCACTTCAATCTGGGCTGCGTGTTCAGAAATTCGTTATTTGGGCTGCGTGTTCAAATTTCAAAGTCAGTGGGCTGCGTGTTCACTTCAATCTGGGCTGCGTGTTCAAAAATTCGTTATTTGGGCTGCGTGTTCAAATTTCAAAGTCAGTGGGCTGCGTGTTCACTTCAATCTGGGCTGCGTGTTCAGAAATTCGTTATTTGGGCTGCGTGAAACTGTAGACGTCCCCGAACGCATCCCGGGGAGAGGAGTGCGAATCCCCCCCGTTCTGGTTCGATATTGGGTTACTACAGTTCGAAGGACTCTAAATGTCACGGTTCTAAATCTCGAACCAAAGAGTCCAAATCCGGCAAATCGTTTTGAAAACAGATTTTTTTGAAAGAAGTGCTAAACATGGACTGCTTTGCCAGATACAGAGTCGCCATCTAAATATTTTTTAATGGGAAATTTAGGAAACCCTGACTCGGTGCCAAAGGCCACGTGTCCGTCATCACCAAAGTTGCCTCGGCTCGGGAACTTGGGTACGATTGGGGAAGGTCACTTCGTGAGCACCCCCGCTCGCCCGGTCAAAGACCGGCCTCTACTAACCATGATATCTTATTTTGAAAACATTGTATGTTCTTATTCCGGTTTATTAGCCTAGGTTACTATGTGATGAGCACAGCATACAAGTATAGACTGAGTCGCCTGAATTGGAACAAAACATTTCATGTTTGTTTGTGAAAGATGGTTTGCTACCCGCAGGTAGGCTTAAAATGCAGATTTTGCCACTCTCAGGTGGGCTTAGAAAAAGATGGTTTTGCCACAATCTAGTGGGCTTAAAACAAACATTTGATGAATTAATCCAATTCAGATAACCCAACCTTCACCCACAGGCATTCAAGGCAGTTATATCACATAAGCACATAGCCTCATGGCAAGCATGCTATTCATGACAACACTCACACGCATGCAAGGATGCTAAAGCATAAAAATACCGAGTACTCCAAGCCAAAACAGAAGCTACATTAGAAATCCATGCATGATCCTAAGTATACTGAAATGCCTAATGCAACACATGCAAAATGCAACTATAGCAGACTCGGCTATTCTAAACATGGCATATGGAATGCTACAACTAACACGTATTCAATTTGGAATTGAAATACAAATGCAGTTTGTATGATGCACCGAGCCCGGTGCGTGCAAAACAGATGAATGATGCAAACATGCTGTCATACTGTATGCTAATTGAAATATGTCCTATATCTAACCATCATAAGCAGGTAAATAAAAAGGAAGAAAGACGTGGGGTTGGAAGACATACATCACACTCACCCACACTTATTACAATTATGCCCTCGCGCAGAGGGTCCGAATAAATATACAGTCCCGAATGAAAGAATAATACAGTCCAAAATATTACAGATTCCTAATTAATTTACAAATTAACTAAGGAAAACTATAAACTGGCATGCAAGCCAGGGGCTGCCTTGATTCTGATGAATGATGTATGTTTGGGCTGCTTCGGCGCTGAAATCCACTGGGATGCCCCAATTAGCCTCTGTTTGCAATGTTTCTCGAAATGCGTGCCAGACTCCGAAAAGTTGCTGATTCTTCATTTTGCTGCAACAGAGAGCAGAAAAAGGGCATAGCAATGTATTTCGCAAATATATGCATGCCTCGATCCTCGTGCCACCAATCACGCATCTCGATGCATGATGGCCGAGGAGTCGGATTGCACAACTCAATATAGGATGAATGCATGTGAATGTTACAACAAAACCTAACTCCATCACGGATAATCCGGAGTGTCGGTGACTTGGGAATTGAGATCCGTTCCGTCACTCGGAGTACGGAACGTACCTCGTTTCCCGTGCCCGGGCTAACTCCTATCCCGAACACGATGCGATATGCACGATATGCATGAAATGCAGCTAACATATGACCTAGCATGCACAATGCTATGAAAATGAGATGCCTCGAAATGCGTGCATGCGGGCACGCAAACTGAGGCAATGATCCTAAGGCATGAGATGACAATACGCAATGCAAATTGGACTTACACTAACACGAGTGGACCTCAGCCACACTCACATAAGAGGCCGTCGGATGAAAATGAAGCGCCTCGAAATGCGTGCACACGGGCACGCAAACCGAGGTAATGACATAAATGCATGAAATGGCCTGAAGTATGATATACAATGAGACTAAAATGAGATGTCTCGAAATGCGTGTCCACGGGCACACAAACCGAGGAAATGGCATACGGAATGCAATAGGACTAAAATGAGATACGCAATGCAATATGGGCTTACACTAACATGAGAGAGCCTCAGCCACACTCACATAAGAGGCTGTGAGATGAAAATGAGATGCCTCGAAATGCGTGTACACGGGCACGCAAACCAAGGCAATGGCATACGGAATGCGATGATGCTAAAATGACATACAGAATGCAAAGTGGACTTACACTGACATGAGTGGGCCTCAGCCACACTCACATAAGAGGCCGTCGGATAAAAAATGAAGTGCCTTGAAATGCGTGCACACGGGCACGCAAACCGAGGCAATGGCCCTAAGGCATGAAATGACATGCGAAATGAAATGAGGGCTTACACCAACATGAGAGGGCCTCGGCCGCACTCACATAGGATGCCGGGAGATGAAAATGAGATGCCTCGAAATGCGTGCACACGGGCACGCAAACCGAGAAATGGCCCGAAGGCATGGAATGACATGCAAAATGAGGCATGGTATATGGAATATGGGACATGCAAATTTCAGCAGCCAAAATGATGCAAAACAGCCCCCAAATCATAGCAAAATTATACTCGATGCCCGAAATGCTATGCTGAGTACCCGAAATGACTTGCAGCTATGCCAAACATGCACAATATGGACATGAAGTGTAAAGACAGATGCTAGGCAGTCCCTAAACTAGCATTTTTCCAGTACGAAGCATTACCAAACAACAATCATAGATGGGGCAAAAACAGCATGCAAAAATAGGGGAAAAAAAGGGAAATAATGAAGTAAGTGGTATATGCAATGCTCAAACTGAAAAATACAGTTCTACAACACTGAAGAGGGACCAAAAATATGAACATTTATAGTAGATGACATCCCCCAAATCAGTATGCAAACATGCTAAGAATGCCATGCAAGAAATAGGCCACAAGAGGGTATAACATGAAGTAGGCCAAACATTCATCCAACAAGCAAAGACCCTTAATGAAATATGTCAAGAAGATCAAAATATGACTCTTTCCAGACCTGATGATGGCCAAAAACAGAATCTAGATAGGCTTAACAAAGCATGCAAAAATGGGGGTCAAAGAGGGGTATAATGACAAGTATAACATGGAGACCCCCAAAAGTGTTGATCCCTTCTACAATGTTGTAGAGGGATCCAAAATAAGCCTACTCACAGTTCATGACATGCTCCAAAAAAGATTACATGTAGGCCAAAAAAATCATGCAAATTTACGGTAAATGTGAGAGATTATGAAGCAAGTGCATGATAGAGAGGCCAAACAGGGTTGAGCCCTTCTTCAATGTTGAAGAGAGGCTCAAAATAGGCCCACTCACAGTTCACATTGTGCTAGAAAACAGATCACACATAGGCCAAACATTCAATGCAAAATAATGGCATACAAGATGATATTGAGACAAGTAGTATATAGAAATTCCAAACAAGGTTGAGCCCTTCTTCAATGTTGAAGAGGGGCTCAAAATAGGCCTAAACTCAGTTAGGGTCGGAGCCCAAAACCACAAGCAAATAGGGTAGAAAAATGATGCAAAAAAGTGCTAGAAAAGGGGAAATAGTGACTTACCCTTGAAGACTACACTTTGGTTGCTTCTTGGCTTGAATTTGTTGCTTCTTAGCCTCTGAAAAACCTTCCCTTGCTGCTGGAATGGAAGTGGTGAAGGTAGTGCTTAGTGTTGATGAACAAATGAGGCCAAAACTTAAGGATTTTGGAGGTTTTTGGAGAGGGAGATGTAAGCCAATGTATATGAGCTCTTAAGGGAAGTTTTTCTAACCCTAACGAAGGAGCTGGGAGGCCCCTTATATGGACCAAAAAAAGGGTGTAAAGGTGGAGGGAAATGCACCCAAGCTTTCCCTCCCAAAAATATCCCCCGGATGCCAAGATACTTTGGAGAAACAGCTATACAGCTGTAATGAACTCAAACTGAGGATGCAGGCCGGCCATGCCCTTTTGCTGCAGGTGGCCGGCCGGCCACCCCCCCATGGCCGGCCCGGCTAGGGGTCAAAAAGGTCACAAAGAATTACTGGCCGGCCACCAAAGGTTAGTGTCCTCCCATGTGTTGTACAACAAGGCCCTATGGTTGGAATCTGGCAATTCTGAACCAAGAGAGACAACAAGCCACTTAAAAGAGGGGTTCAAAAGGGTCAATGAGGATTACTGGCCGGGCCATGTGTTTTTAGGGTCCTCCCATGTGTGTACAACACAAATATGTGGTTTTGGCTCGAAGAAAATGGCCCTAGGGTGTTCAACATTAGCCCGGAAGTGAGAAAAACGGGCGCCGGGGGGCGCCGGAGGAGCATAACTGGTTGTTTGAGACAATTACTATCCTCCCACCCTCCAGTGACCTTCCTTATGGTAAAACAGAGGTACCTGCCAAAAATGAACAAAAACCAATGCAAAACGAATGCTCGGGGGCCAAAACACGCAGTTCGGGGATCCCGAAAATCGGCTGTTAAGCACCGAAAGTGGTGTTTGGCTACGAAGTGGGTATCTGAGACCCCAGTGTCCCTTGAAAGGGAGTAAATAAGATGCATGCCAAAAACTGGAGGAATCGGAGATGGTCGGGTGGTCCCGAACCGAGGCACACGGCCTGACGGCTCCGAAAATCGGGATCCGGGCCCCGAAATGGGCAAAATGGCCTACGGGCATGAAATGTAGCCCACGGCCATTGAGAGATAGTCTACTGGACCTCTCCCTTCCCTGAGGAAAGAAAACAGAGAAAATCGAGTCTGGTTCGCAAACCGAGGCAAGGCACAGAAGAGAGTTCGGGAGTCCGGAGGCAGGGCGCACGGCCGCGACTCTGAGACTTCTGAACGAGCACAGTATGCAACATCACCGAGCGCTCAATCGGTGACGTCTGAGTCTTAAGGTCGGTCAAAAATGGGGTGTCTACAGTGTTCAAATTTCAAAGTCAGTGGGCTGCGTGTTCACTTCAATCTGGGCTGCGTGTTCAGAAATTCGTTATTTGGGCTGCGTGTTCAAATTTCAAAGTCAGTGGGCTGCGTGTTCACTTCAATCTAGGCTGCGTGTTCAGAAATTCGTTATTTGGGCTGCGTGTTCAAATTTCAAAGTCAGTGGGCTGCGTGTTCACTTCAATCTGGGCTGCGTGTTCAGAAATTCGTTATTTGGGCTGCGTGTTCAAATTTCAAAGTCAGTGGGCTGCGTGTTCACTTCAATCTGGGCTGCGTGTTCAGAAATTCGTTATTTAGGGCTGCGTGTTCAAATTTCAAAGTCAGTGGGCTGCGTGTTCATTTCAATCTGGGCTGCGTGTTTAGAAATTCGTTATTTAGGGCTGCGTGTTCTACTCTCAATCTGTGTGGGCTGTGTGTTCACCATCAACTTGGACTGCGTGTTCAGAAAATTTGAGTTAGGGCTGCGTGTTCTACTCTCAATCTGTGTGGGCTGTGTGTTCACCATCAACTTGGACTGCGTGTTCAGAAAATTTGAGTTAGGACTGCGTGTTCTACTCTCAGTCAGTGTGGGCTGTGTGTTCACCATCAACTTGGACTGCGTGTTCAGAAAATCAGAGTTTGGGACTGTGTGTTCTACTCTTAGTCAGTGTGTGCCGTGTGTTCACCTTCAAATTCAGGTTGTGTGTTCGACAAATCAGTGTTTGAGCCGTGTGTTCAATTCTTAACTAATGTGTGCCGTGCGTTCACAATCGATCAATGAGCCTAGGGTTCAGAAGTTCAGGTGTTTAAGCCACATGTTCAGAATGCAAGCAAAGTACTATGTCATAAGCTAAACTGTGTGTTCAAGCATGGCAAAGGTACGAAATGCGCGAAAAATGCAGAAAATAAAGTAAAATACCTCTCGTACCTCGTAAGAGAGGTGATGCTCTGGCTCTCGCAGAAGTAGATCCCCGGGTACCCGATCATTGAAGTCGGTGAAATGACGAAAAATAGCCCGCGGAAGAATGTGTACCGATGGGGCATACCTCCCGGGAATAAAAGGCCGGACCCTCGGAGGTAACGTCATGGCATCAAAATCATCCCCGGCATCCGGAGGACCTCCACCATGAGGGAAATTACCTGCCATTTTGAAAAATTTGCAAAAGGAGCAAAAAATGAGCAAAATGAGCCAAAATTGGAAAAAGTCAACAAAAGTCAACTCTCGGGAAATGGAAAAGTCAACAAAAGTCAACTCCCGAGAAAATCTTCCAAATATTAAGACAAACTTACCTCAAGTGGTGAAAATGAGAAAAGAAGCCCCCAAATCAAAATTTAATCGGTCCAAAGTGCTTAAAACTGAAAGATTTCGCGAAAACAACTTGCGTGGGAGGCTGAAAAACGCGTATAAAGTGCAGATCTGAAGGAGGAAATGGTTTGGGAGACAAGAGAGGAAGATTTCGCAGCTGTGGGTGTGATCTCGGAGGCATTGGATGAGGGAATATAAAGAAAATGAGGCGAAAAGACAAAAAAGTCCCCGGATTTGGGCAGGTGGCCGGCCGGCCACCTTTTCTGGCTGGCCGGCCTTCCACTTTTTGGTTCCTGGCCGGTGACCTCCCCTAGGGCAACCACTTGGTCGGTGGTGATCCCCACATGCTCCCCTAGGTCTCTGTAAATTTTGAGGAAGATCGGAGTTCCCGGGACCTGAAAAAGTTCAAGAAAAATGCACTTTCTGGCGCGAAATTGCTCCGCCGGAACTTCAGCTGCAATTTCTGACATGTGTCCCATCGTCATTCACCGGAATCAAGGTGTATCCTTTTTGAGCATGTTGTAACCTCTCCGGGAAGTGAACCAGAGACCGTAGTCAAGTCACCTCCGCCGAAATGCGCGTTTACTTGCTCGTTGTTTCGTAACAAACGGGCGCCCTGATTTACGCTCGTTTTGCATTGTTGTGCACTTAACTTGCATTCTCATGAGCATCTTGCATTGTCATGCATGATTTCTTGGTATACCGTACCTCTGTGCTTGAGCATGCGTTGTCACGCATGTTCCCTTCTCGCATTGTGATGCATTCACTCGCCGACACTGCGTGTGTCAAACTTTCGGAGTCACAGGAATCACATTGAATATATGTTGTTAGCATATTGTTCTTGTTCAATTTCTCTCTTTTGCAGGCACGATATTGTATGTACGGTTCATTTGAGGTTGGTGCGACCAGACGAATCGCGCAGGTATCGTATCTTCTTCGTGTGAGACGCGACGAGAATCGAATAATTCTCCGCATTCCTAACTGCATGAAACGTAGTTGTTGCTTTGCATTCTTGCTTAAAACTGTTGCATCTATTTGCGAATACTTGCTTCATTACAGCTTGCTGCATTTGCATGATCATCCGGCTCTGTGCATATCGCTTTGCATTTTGCCCCTTGCCTGCGGGCATACATCTCTGTGCATCTTGTATGATTGTCTAAGTCTTCGGCCTTGTCAAAAATGGGTCGTCTCTGGGCTTTGACATTCACTCCCGTCACTTCGTGACTTCCGAGTTCTGTTAAAGAGGGGCAACTGTAGACACCCCATTTTTGACCGACCTTAAGACTCAGACGTCACCGATTGAGCGCTCGACGATGTTGCGTTTTGTGCTCGTTCAGAAGTCTCAGAGTCGCGGCCGTGAGCCCTGCCTCCGGACTTCCGAACCCTCTTCTGTGCCTTGCCTCGGTTTGCGAACCATGCTCGGTTTTCTCTGTTTTCTCTTCCTGAGAGGGGAGAGGTCCAGTAGACCATCTCTCAGTGGCCGTGGGCTACATTTCGTGGCCGTAGGCCATTTTGCCCATTTCGGAGCCCGGTTCCCGGTTTTCGGAGCCGTCAGGCCGTGTGCCTCGGTTCGGGACCGCCTAACCATCTCCGATTCCTCCGGTTTTTGGCATGCATCTCATTCACTCCCTTTCGAGGGACACTGGGGCCTGAGAGACCCACTTCGTGGCTGAATGCCACTTTCGGTGCTTAACGGCCTATTTTCGGGACCCCAAACTGCGTGTTTTGGCCCCCGAGCATTCGTTTTGCATCAGTTTTTGTTCATTTTTGGAAGGTACCTCTGTTTTATCACCAGGAAGGTCACTGAAGGGTGGGAGGCCATCAATTATCTCAGCAACCAGTTATGCTTCTCCGTCGCCCTCCGACGCCCGTTTTTCTCACTTCCGGGCTAATGTTGAACACCCTAGGGCCATTTTCTTCAAGCCCAAACCACATATTTGTGTTGTACACACATGGGAGGACCCTAAAAACATATGGCCGGCCAGTAACTCCAATTGAACCTTTTGAACCCCTCCTAAAAGTGGCTTGTTCTCTCTCCTGTTTTACATTTTCCAAATTTGAACCACATGGTTGTGTTGAGGACACCTGGGAGGACACCAATATCCGGTGGCCGGCCATTAACTCCAATTGAACCTTTTGAACCCTAGCCGACCGGCCATAGGGGGTGGCCGGCCGGCCACCTGCAGCAAAAGTACCTGGCCGGCCATACTCCCCTCAGTGCATACTTTACAGCTGTATAGCTGTTTGTCCCAAAAGATCTTTGTATCCGGGGGATATTTTGGAGGGAAACACTTGGGTGCATTTCCCTCCACCTTTACACCCCTCTCTTGGTCCATATAAGGAGCCTCTCAGCTCTGTCCCTAGGGTTAGAAAAATTTCTTGGAGCATACACATTCATATCTCTCTCTATCTCTCTCATTCTTCTCAAGTTTGGTACCATTTCTTCATCATCTTCAAGCTCTACCACCACCACTCCATTCCAGCAGCAAGGAGAAGCTTTTCAAAGGCTAAAGGTGTTGCAACTTGGTCCAAGAATCACCAAAAGTTTTGGTCTTCAAAGGTAAATCCATTTCCCCTCTTTTTTAGCACTTTCTTGCACCAATTTCTTAGGCTATTTGCTTATTGTTTTGGGCTCCGACCCTAACTGAAACTAGGTCTTTTTCGAGCCATTCTTCATGTTTGTTCAAGGGCTCAACCCTGTTTGAGCCCTCCATTTGGCACTTGCTTCAATACCCCTTGGTATGTCACATTTTTGCATGGAATTTCTAGCCTATGTGTGATCTGTTTTCGAGCACAATGTAAACTGTGAGTGGGCCTATTTTGAGCCCCTCTTCAACATTGAAGAAGGGCTCAACCTTGTTTGGGTCCCCCATCTTGCACTTACTTCATAATCTCTCCTATTTACCGTAAATTTGCATGGTATTTCTAGCCTATGTGTGATCTGTTTTGGAGCATTTCATGAACTGAGATTGTGCTTATTTTGAGCCCCTCTTCAACATTGAAGAAGGGCTTAACACTATTTTCACGCTCCATGTGTCACTTGCTTTGAATCCATGTTTTACCCTTGTTTTTGCATGCTTTGCTAGCCCATTTTGCTTCTGTTTTTGGACCATGATCAGAACTGAAAGTGGTCAATTTTTTGACCTTCTTAACATATTTCATTAAGGGTCTTTTCTTGTTGGATGAATGTTTGGCCTACTTCATGTTATATCTTTTTGTGGCCTCAATCTTGCATGGTATTTTTAGCATATTTTCATACTGATTTGGGGGATGTCATCTACTGTAAATGTGCATATTTTTAGTCCCTCTTCAGTGTTGTAGAAGGGTATTTTTCCATTTGGGCATTGCATATATCACTTACTTCAATACCCCTCTTGGGGAGCCATTTTTGCATTCTTGCTTAATCCTATGCGTGCTTGCTGTTTAGCCCTTTTTATGACTGAAAAATGCTTGTCTTGGGGCTTCCTTGCTACTGTATTTTCATTCCATGTCTATATTGTGCATGTTTAGTATAGCTATAGGCCATTTCGGGTGCCTAAATTCATGTTTCGGGGCCATTTCATGCATCGGGTGTACTTTCGCCTCATTTCGGGACTGTTTTCCCCCACATTTTAGTGCTGAAATCCATTGGCATGTTTGCATATCATTTTCCATGTCATTTCATGCCTTAATGCCATTGCCTCGGTTTGCGTGCCCGCGGGCACGCACTTCGAGGCATCTCTTTTTCATCTCACGGCCCCTTATGTGAGTGTGGCTGAGGCTCTCTCATGTTAGTGTAAGTCCATTTTGCATTCTGTATGTCATTTTAGTCTCACTGTATCGTGTATGCCATTGCCTCGGTTTGCGTGCCCGTGTGCATGCATTTCGAGGCATCTCTTTTTTCATCTCACGGCCTCCTATGTGAGTGTGACTGAGGTTCACTCGTGTTGGTGTAAGCCCATATGGCATCGTGTATGCCATTGCCTTGATTTGCGTGCCCGTGTGCACGCATTTTGAGGCATCTCTTTTTTCATCTCACGGCCTCCTATGTGAGTGTGACTGAGGTTCACTCGTGTTGGTGTAAGCCCATACGGCATTGCGTATTCCATTTCCTCGTTTTGCGTACCCGTGTGCACGCATTTCGAGCATCTCTTTTTCATCTCACGGCTTCTTATGTGAGTGTGGCTGAGGCTCTCTCATGTTGGTATAAGTCCAATTTGCGTTGCGTATGCCATTTCATGCCTTAGGATCATTTCCTCGGTTTGCGTGCACGTGTGCACGTACTTCGAGGCATTTCATTTTCATAGCATTGTGTATGTTAGGGTTGTATATTAGTTGCATTTCATGCATGTCATGCATATCGCATCATGTTCGGGATAGGAGTTACCCGGGCACGGGAAACGAGGCGCGTTTCGTACTCCGAGTAACGGAATGTGTCTCAATTCCCAAGTCACCGACACTCCGGATTATCCGTGATGGAGTTAGGTTTTGTTGTAGCATTCATATGCATTCATCCTATATTGAGTTGTGCAATCCGATTCCTCGGCCATCATGCATCAATATGCGTGATTGGTGGCACGAGAATCGAGGCATGCATATATTTGTGAAATACATTGCTATGCCCCTTTCCTGCTCTCTGTTGCAGCATATCCAGAACCAGCGGTCCTCCGGGACTTGGTACGCATTTCAAGAAAAGGCGCAAACAGAGGTTAATTGGGGCATCCCAGTGGATTTTCCCGCAAGGCAGCCCAAACATACATCATACATCAGAATTAAGGCAGTCCTTGACTTGCACGCCAGTTTACAGTTTTCCTTAGGAATTTGTATATTATTTGGGACTGTAATATTTTGGACTGTAATATTCTTTTATTCGGACTGTATATTTATTTGGACCCTCTGCGCGAGGGCATAATTGTAATAAGTGTGGGTGAGTGTGATGTATGTCTTCCAACCCCACGTCTTTCTCCCTTTTATTTACCTGCTTACAATGGTTAGATATAGGGCATATTTCAATTAGCATACAGTATGACAGCATGTTTGCATCATTCATCTGTTTTGCATGCACCGGGCTCGGCGCATCATACAAACTGCATTTGTATTTCAATTCCAAATTGAATACGTGTTAGTTGTAGCATTCCATATGCCATGTTTAGAATAGCCGAGCCTGCTATAATTGCATTTTTGCATGTGTTGCATTAAGCATTTCTGCATACTTAGGATCATGCATGATTTCTAATGTAGTTTCTGTTTTGGCTTGGAGTACTCGGTGAGTTTTTATGCTTTAGCATCCTTGCATGCGTGTGAGTGACTGCCATGAATAGCATGCTTGCCATGAGGCTATTTGCTTATGTGATATAACTGCCTTGAATGCCTGTGGGTGGAGGTTGAGTTATTTGGATTGGAACAATGCATTGACTGTTTGTTTTAAGCCCACTAGATAGTGGCAAAATCACTGTTTTCTAAGCCCACCTGAGGGTGGCAAATCCACGTTTTAGCCTACCTGCGGGTAGCACCATCAAACCATTTTCAAACAAACAAACATGAAATGTTTTGTTCCAATACAGACGACCCGGTCTATACTTGTATGCTGTGCGCATCACATAGTAACCTAGGCTAATAACCGGAATAAGAACACACAATGTTTTCAAAAATAGATATCATGGTTAGTAGAGGCCGGTTTTTGACCGGGCGAGCGGGGGTGCTCACGAAGTGACCTTCCCCAATCGTACCCAAGTTCCCGAGCCGAGGCAACTTTGGTGATGACGGACACGTGGCCTTTGGCACCGAGTCAGGGTTTCCTAAATTTCCCATTAAAAAATATTTAGGTGGCGACTCTGTATCTGGCAAAGCAGTCCATGTTTGGCACTTCTTTCAAAAAATCTGTTTTCAAAACGATTTGCCAGATTTGGACTCTTTGGTTCGAGATTTAGAACCGTGACAATCGAGTCCTTCGAACTGTAGTGACCCAATATCGAACGAGAACGGGGGGGACTTGCACTCCTTCCCCGGGATGCGTTCGGGGACGTCTACAGATGGCATGTGAAATGCTACAACTAACAAGTATTCAACTCGGAATTGAAATACAATGCAGTTAGTATGATGCGCCGAGCCCGGTACATGCAAGACAGATGAATGGATGCAAACATGCGAGTATAAGTATGCTAATTGAAACATGCCCTAAACTAACCATCATAAGCTGGTAAATAAAAGGGAGAAATACATGGGGTTGGAAGACATACATCACACACACGCACACTTATTACACAATTGCCCTCGCTCGGAGGGTCCGAATAAATAGTACAGTCCGAATAAATAATTACATCCGAATAAGTACAAAACCCTAATTAATTAACAAATTAACTTGGAAAGCGAATAAACTAGTGTAGACACCCCATTTTTGACCGTCCTCAAGACTTGGTTGTGCTTGTAGGTACACCCAACAACTGGTTCGATTGCTCGTCGAGCACTCAACTATCGCAGCGGAGCGGCACCGGTTCGAGTTTCCCGGACCTTGTATCCTTTCTGCCTCATTTTTGGACCTTGACTAGGTCCTGTCAGAGTGGACCTTGTGGTGCACTGCCGGCCATGGCATGACACTGCCGGCCATGGCTTTGACCCTGCCGGCCCTTTGTCCCTGTCGGCCCTTTGTGATACCTTGCCGGCCAATGGTGTGGCACAGCCGGCCATTGCTGATGGCCGGCACCCCCCCTCTCTCAGCTGGTTTTCCTCCAGATCTTTTGAGCCAGCTGGATTTTTGTTATCTCCCCTCCATACACGTGTATGGAGGGATGAAACTCTTGCAAAGCTTCTTGAAGAAGCTTTGCATTGCCTCCTTCTATATAAGCAAGAGGCCATCTTCCTTAGACCAGGTTCTGAGTTTTTGAAGAGCAAAAACTCCCTCTCTCTCTGTATTGTTGCTAAATTGTGCCTTGAACTTGGATTTCCTTGCACTTTTACACTACAACACATAGATATACACCACCACCATTGGACTAAGCTTCTTGGGAGGGATTCTTGAGCTCTGAAAACCAGTTTCCACCCCCTGAAGTTGCTGATTTCGAAGAGGGTCTTCAAGGGTGAGCATTTCCCCCATTTTTGCATTTTCTTGCACCTTGCTTTAGCCCTCTTTGCATATTGTTTTAGGCTTTGCTTATAACTGAAAAAAGTCTTGTTTTTGAGTGCTTTTTAAGTTTGGTTAAGGTCATTTTACTGTTTGGGGTGTGTAGCCCCCTTGCATGCTTTGTTTGGCTTTGTTTTAAGCCATATTTGGAGGCATCCGAGCTAGCCTTGGTTTGGCCTTCCTACCACTG
This sequence comes from Camellia granthamiana, assembly GCA_036172215.1. Taxonomy (NCBI): domain Eukaryota; kingdom Viridiplantae; phylum Streptophyta; class Magnoliopsida; order Ericales; family Theaceae; genus Camellia; species Camellia granthamiana. Next base: position 74,625,067 of record CM069917.1, read on the forward strand.
AAATCCAGTGGATTTTCAGTGGTAGAGGTGTAGTTTTGAGGTCCTTAATTAGAGGGGGTAGTCCCCTCTCTTTGTATTCCTCTTTGCTTGCATTTTTGGCCTTCCAAAGGACCAACCCTCTATGCATTTTTGAGGCTTGTTTCAGGCCCTTTTTCATGACTTCTAGGACCTGCTTTGGCCCTGTCCAAGGCTGGTTTGGTCATGCCTTGCTTGCATCTAGCATGTGTAATGTAACTCCATTCATAGCTCATCAAAGTAGCATGTGTGCATAGTCTTTGTTGAGTCCATTTCAGTCCATTTTTGGTGATGTTTTACCATGCCATGAATCTTTTTTGGGTTGATTTTGTTACTCCATGCTTGCATGATGCACTTATAGTGTAAATCCCCTAAACTAGCTTCATATGCTCCATGCGTTGCCATGTCATTTTAGCTTGTTTGGTTTACATTTCAGCATGTATTTGGTCATCATTTGGCATGTTATGACCTTATCCATAGTTGGTTTGATCATCCTTTGCATGCTCCATATAGGTGTAGAACAAATCTTGTTTCCTAGCTCTTTGTGCACGATGTTTTGACTCATCATACTAGCATATTTTGGCTTTGCTTAAACATGATTTTATGCTTATTTTGAAGTGTTCTAGGACTGTTTTGGGCTGCCATGACCATATCACTCAGGCTTTGTATAGCTATAGTGTAAATGCTTAGGCTAGTCTTGGGTTTTGAGGTCCCTACCATGCCATACATGTGATGTTTGCGTGCCTTGCCCTCATTCCACATGCTATTTCAGTCCATGAAATATTGTTGTTCGCTTGCATTTGACATGCTTTGAATGTTTTACATAGCTTGTGCTTTATGCCTCAAGAATTGATCTTTGTGCATGCCACTAAGCCTAAGCCTTTGGCTCATCGTTTCAGTGCATTTTGGGTCTTATTATACCATGATGTAACTCTGTTTTATGTTGTCCAAGTCGTGCCATGTTTGGTTCCAATAGGTGTAGTGCATTGCCTCATTAATGCCTTGCATGCTCCTTGTGTTTAGCTTTGTGTTCTAGACTAGGTTGGCTAGCTTTGAGCTTGGTTTTGGTCTTGTTTGGACCTGCCCTAGGACTGTTTTAGGTCCCCTTGGCCCTTTGGGGCTTGCCTTGTATGGCCATGGCTTAAGTCCCTTTGCTTACTTTGAGCTTTGAGCATCCTAACATGCTTTGTTTGCATTGTTGAGTTGATTTGGCATCACTTTACATGGTATTTCAGAGCTTACTCCATTGCCATATATCCATGTTTGTTGCTCCCTAAGTGTGCTTAAGAGTTGTCCTCTTTGTGCCTTAATACTTGAGCCATTTGGCATGCATGTTTGCCTTGCTTTCCATGCTTTTCATGCCATCAATTCCATCTTTGGCTACTAATTTGGACCTAGTTGAGAGTTGTCCATCTTTGGTGTAAGCCCATTTTACCATGTCGTCGCATGTTTGTTACATGTGGTATGTTGTTGCATACTTGCTTAGCTTTACATGCCTTGCATGTTCATATGTTCATATTGCATTTTGTCATAGGTTGTCACCTCACATCATGCTTATGTGCTTGTTGCATGTCATTAGCCTTGTTAGGTCGTTCGCATTGCATGTTTGCCATGCTTATGTGTTGCATTGCTTGGATTAAGTGTTAATCCGAGCACGAGGAACGAGGGGCGTTTCATACTTCAAGTGATGGAACGTGTCTCAATTCTCGGTCGCCGAAGCTCTTGATGATTCATGATAGAGTTCTAGGCTTTACTTGCTTTATTTGTGCATTCATTTTCATATTGATTTGCACAAGTTGGATCTTTGGCCATCATGCGTCGGGATGCGTGATTGATGGTCGTGGATCCAACTTGGCCTCTCCCTTGATGTTTTGAGGTGATTTGGAGTGCCATGGTGCGTACGTGTCCTTGGGAAACCCTCAATTTTCTCTATTTTGTGCTTCATTGCAGTTTGGTGTCACAGCACATCAGTGGCCGGCAGCCTGCCATTGATGGCCGGCAGTGTGCCACCCTTGGCCGGCAGTGCTCTGCCCTTGGCCGGCAGTACTCCTATCCTGGCCGGAAGGCCACTGGTGACTTCCCCTGCAGTGTTTTGGTAAGGTTCAGCAACAAGCACTGGAAGACACCCTGCAAACAGAGCCTCTAAAGAGCAACCGGAAGGCGTTTCGAGGCGAGGAACCAAAACGAGCGTGCATCTCCCTCTTCTTCAAACAGAGCTGGAATGACATCATTTACCGCTTTCCCTATTTGCTTGTTGTCATTCATTAATTAGTTAATTAATTAAGTTGTGTAATAATTAGTTGTAGCTAGTTATTTATTTGGTTTTGTAATATTCAATTAGCTCGTGAGTTAGTTAATTAGGTGGATTGTATTATTCTTTCGGTCCCTCCGAGTGAGGGCAAATTTGTAATAAGTATGCGTGAGTGTGTGCATGTCTTCCAATCTCATTTCTTCCTCCCTTTTATTTAACCGCTTATAATGGTTAGATTTAGGGCATATTTCAATTAGCATACCTTATGCTATGCATGCGTGCATTCATTCATCTGTCTTGCATGCACCGGGCTCGGCGCATCATGCTAACTGCATTGTATTTCAAATTCAATTTGAATACGTGTATCAATTGTCACATTCCACATGCCATCCTAGGATTAGCCGAGCCTATTCTAGATTGCATTTTGTATGTGATGCATTAGCCACTTAACATGGACTAGGGTCATGCATGTTTTGCTAACTAGCTTCATTGTTTTGGCACGGAGTACGATGTAAGTATTTATGCTTTAGCATCTCGCATGAGTGTGAATGTTAACATGACAGCATGCTTACCATGTGGCTATATGCTTATGTGATAAACTGCCTAAATGCCTGTGGGTGAAGGTTGGATTATTTGAGTTGGAACAACTCGTTGAAATCCGTGTTTTAGCCTACTTGCGAGTAGCAAATCTTAAAACATTTCCAAACAAACGGATATGCAACGCTTTGTTCCAAATTAGGCGATCTAGTCTATACTTGTTTTGCTGTGCGCATCACATAGTAATTCTAGCTAATTAATCGGAATAAGAACGCATGTGTTTTCAAAAATGAGATATCATGGTTAGTAGAGGCCGATCTTCGGATCGGGCGAGAGGGGGTGCTCATAGCTGACCTTCCCCAATCGTACCCAAGTTCCCGAGCCGAGGCAACTTTGGTGATGACGGACACATGGCCTTTGGCACCGAGTCAGGGTTTTCTAAATTTCCCCATTATAAAATATTTAGGTGGCGACTCTGTATCTGGCAAAGCAGTCCATGTTTGACACTTCTTTCAAAAAAATCTGTTTTTCTCAAAACGATTTGCCGGATTTGGACTCTTTGGTTCAAGATTAAGAACCGTGACAAATCGAGTCTGAACTGTAACGCCGTTGAGGTCCCTCGCGGGCTTGTTACAACTAGCATGCAGATCTATGGACTGCCTCAGCTCTGTTCCGAATGATGAAAGATGCATGCTCGAGTTGCCTTGCGCAGAAATCCATTGCGATGCCTCGATTCGCCTCTGTTTGTGATTAATCCCGGAATGCTGTGCAAAGCTCTAGAAGGCTGCTGATTTTTGGTTTGCTGCAACAGAGAGCAAGAAAGGGGCATGGCAAAGATTTTTCACATATGTATGCACACCTCGATCCTCGTGCCATCAATCATGCATCTCGATGCATGATGGCCGAGGAGTCGAATTGCATGACTCGATGTGAAATGAATGCACATGAAAACACAAGAAGACCTAAACTCCATCATGGGTAATCCGGAGTGTCGGCGACCCGGAATTGAGACACGTTCCGTCATTTGGAGTACGAAACGTCCCTCGTTTCCCGTGCTTGGGCTAACTCCTATCCCAAACACAATGCAAATGAGATGGCATACACAATGCGACTAATATGCAACCTAGCATACGCAATGTTATGGACTAAAATGGCATACACAATGCTCGAACATGCAACCTAGCATACGCAATGCTATGGACTGAAATGGCATACACAATGCACGATGGACTTATACCAATATGAGTGGACCTCAGCTACACTCACATCAGTGGCCATATGATGAAAATGAGACAACCGAAATACATGCAAACATGTACGAATGCAAAGGACCGATCGTAAGGCACAACATGCAACTCTAACTAAGCATGGCAGAGGATGAAATATGGCATACAAGCATACATTTTCTAGCTCTGAAACATGATGTACAATGGTCCCGAATCATGCAAATATGTTACCCAATGCATGCTAGATGATCCCGAATACCGAAACTAGTGAAGTGCGTTACACTAGAGGTACACAAAGCAATGCATGAATGGCAAAACCAATCCCAAACAGACCCTAGGTAGGTCTGAAACAGTGGAAAAATGACCCAAAATGATGGTTCAAAGTGCATGGAAATGAAGCTCATTCAATGGTCAGTAAATGAGGCATACAAGCCCGACTCTCAAACGCATTTAAAGAGTACAAAACATGGCAATATGGCATTCAAAAACGCTCTGAAATACGATGTATAATGGACCCAAAACAAGGAAATACCTCAGTATATACATGTAATGGACCCCGAAACTCAAAGTTAAGCATGGGTATTGAACTACAAGCATGCAAAACCAACATCATTCAACCATGAGACCTAAAAACAGAGCTAGGGCAGTCTAAAATAAGCACAATATCAGTTTAAGGCATGGCCAAAAAGTGCTAACATGAAGGGTCAACAAAGCATGCGAAGTAAGCTAGTGAACCATGATTTACAGTACACGTATATGAAGCACATGAGGGCTCATCAAACCAGCCAAAAATAGAAGTATGCCATGCCAAAATATGCCCAAATAACCACTGAAACTCAGTCAATGCATGCAAGAATGATGGGCTCCTTTGATAAGCTACAAGAGAGGTTACTCTACACATGCAACAAGGACAATCAACATGGCAAGACCAGCTCTGGAAATGACTTATGACAACCCTAAAACCCACCAAAAAGGCCCTGAAATGGGTCAATGAAGCATGCAATGAAAGGTTCCTTTGAAAGGCCTTGAGGAGGATTGCTCTACACATGCAACAAGGACACAAAATATGGCCAAAAGGGCTCTGGACAGAGTCAAGGAAGACCTCAAAACTCACCAAATAGGGCCTAAAATGTGGCCTCACAACATGCAAATAGGGGCTCCTTTGGAAGGCCAAAAGGGCCAACAAACAAGACAAGGAGAGAGGGGGTCACCCCCCCTCTGATTTTGGCTCTCAAAATAGTGTGCTAGCCACTAAAAATCCACTGGATTTCAGTGGCTAGAAGGCCAAACAAAGCATGAAACAAAGGCCTAGATGCAAGGCTCAAAACAAGATGCAAACAAGCATACAAGGGGGTAGATGACCCCCAACAGGAAAATTTCCTTAATCAAACTTCAATAGGGGCTCAAAATAAGACTCTTTTCAGTTTATGACAAATTTGGAAAATGCTTGCAAGCAAGGCTAAGATAGGAAGCAAAATAAGCCTACAAAGAGGGATGGAGCATACAAGGAGGTAGATGACTTCAAACAGAAAAGTGCCCTTAATAAAACTTCAAGAGGGGCTCAAAATAAGACACTTTTCAGTTTATGAAAAAACCCAGAAATGCTTGCAAATAGGGCTAAGTTATGAAGCAAAATAATGCAAAAATGGGAGAAATGATGACTTACCCTTGTAGAGAAGACCTCCAGCAACTTCTGGACCAAGATGGTGAGCCTTCAACCTCTGCAAATCAGTTCCAAGATGCTTGGATGGATGGTTGAGGTGTTGTGCTAAGGGTTGGTGTGCAAATGGCCAAGAACTATGGGGTTTTGGAGCTCAACTGTAGAGATATAGAGAGAGAGAGGTGTATAAGTGTAACATGTCCGCGAGGGACCTCGCTACAGTTCGGACTCGATTTGTGTCACGGTTCTCAATCTGAACCAAAGAGTCTAAATCTGGCAAATCATTTTGAGAAAACAGATTTTTGAATGAAGTGCCAAACATGGACTGCTTTGCCAGATACAGAGTCGCCACCTAAATATTTTATTTTGGGAAATTTAGGAAACCCTGACTCGTTGCCTAAGGCCACGTGTCCGTCATCACCAAAGTTGCCTCGGCTCGGGAACTTGGGTACGACTGGGGAAGGTCAGCTATGAGCACCCCCTCTCCCCCGATCAAAGATCGGCCTCTACTAACCATGATATCTAGTTTTGAAAACATTGTGTGTTCTTATTCCGGTTATTAGCCTAGATTTACTACGTGATGCACACAGCATACAATTATAGACCAAATCGTAGGAATTGGAACAAATTCAACTCACGGTTGATTTCGGAAAATAATATGAATTTGCCACTTCACGAGTGGGCTTAGGAAAAGAGATTTTGCCACCTCAGTGGGCTTGGAAAAAGGAGATTTTGCCACCTCAGTGGGCTGAGTAAAAACAAAGAGATTTTGCCACCTCAGTGGGCTTAGGAAAAGAGTTTCGTTGAATTTGTCCCAATCCAAACAAAAAGACCTCCATCCACTGGCATTCAGGCAGATATAGCAAATAAGCAATTAGCCTCATGGCAAGCATGCTAACATGGCAACACTTACACTCATGCAAGATGCTAAAGCATAACACTCACCGAGTACTCCGAGCCAAAATAGAAATCAGTTAGAAATCAATGCATGATCCTAACTATACAGAAATGCCTAATGCAACACATGCAAAATACAACTATAGCAGGCTCGGCTATTCTAAACATGACATGTGAAATGCTACAGCTAACATGTATTCAACTTGGAATTGAAATACAGATGCAGTTAGTATGGTGCGCCGAGCCCGGTGCATGCAAGACAGATGAGTGAATGCAAACATGCTATCATACTGTATACTAATTGAAACATGCCCTAATCTAACCATCATAAGTTGGTAAATAAAAGGGAGAAAGACGTGGGGTTCGAAGACATACATCACACACACGAACACTTATTACAACATTGCCCTCGCGCGGAGGGTCCGAATAAATAATGTACAGTCCCAAATAAGTAAAAAAAATCCTAATTAATTAACAAATTAACTAAGGAAAGCGGTTAACTAGCGTGCAAGCTAGGGACTGCCTCGACTCTGCTCCGGGTGATGGATGATGCATGTTCGGGCTGCCTTTGTGCGGAAATCCACTGCGATGCCCCAATTAGCCCATGTTTGCAATTGTTTTTGGAATGCGTGCCAAGCTTCAGAAGGCTGCTGATTCTTGATTTGCTGCAACAGAGAGCAGAAAAGGGGCATGGCAATGTATTTTCACATATGTATGCTTGACTACTCTTTAGGGAGTGTAGTCCTCAATCTTCGTGCCACCAATCACGCATCTTGATGCATGATGGCCGAAGAGTCGAATTGCACAACTCAATATGGAATGAATGCAAATAAAAACACAACAAAGCCTAAACTCCATTATGGATAATCCGGAGTGTCGGTGACTGGGAATTGAGACACGTTCCGTCACTCGAACTACGAAACGTCCCTCGTTTCCCGTGCTCGGGCTAACCCCTATCCCAAACACAATGCAATATGCATGACATGCATGAATGCAACTAAGATACAACCTAACATGCACAATGCTATGAAATGGCATACACGATGCAAGAGGTAACATGGCATACACAATGCGCTAACATACAACCTAGCATACACAATACTATGAAATGGCATACACACTGCATAATGGACTTACACCAACACAAGTGGACCTCAGCCACACTCACATAGGAGGCCATTAGATGAAAATGAGACACTCGAGATGCGTGCACGCATGCACGCAAACCGAGGACCGAACTTAAGGCACGAATGCCACTCTACCAAAGCATGGTAAGGCATGGAACATGGTATGCAAACATGCAAATTTCAGCACTGAAATATGATACAAAATAGTCTCGAATCATGGAAATATGGCACCCGATGCATGAGGTGAGACCCGAAACTTAAAATTAGGCACATGGAATGACTTATAGCTATACAAAGCATGCATTATTTGATCATAAAGCATGAAGAAAGAATCAAGGCAGTCCCAAAACATGAACTTTCTTAGTTCAAAGCATGGCCAAAAGGTGCTAGCAAGATGGGCTAAAGTAGCATGCAATTTTGACTAGTGAACATGGTTTACATGGCAAGTATATGATGCACATAGAATCTCACCAAATCATAAAAAATCAGTGAACTAAACATGTGAAAATAGGCCCAAATAACCACTGAAATGAAGCCAATACATGCAAAAATGATGAACTCCTTTAGAGGGCTATGCAAGGGATTCTTAAGCACATGCAAGATGGACACTTAGCATAGCCAAATTAACTCTGAAAATCAAATATGATAGCTCCAAAACTCACCAAATTGACCCTAAAATTGGTCCCGGAAACATGCAAAGAAAGGCCTCTTTGAAAGGCCTTGAATGGGATTGGTCTACACATGCATCATAGACATAAAATATGGCCAAAAGGGCCTTGGACAGCACCAAGGCAGACCTCAAAACTCATATAATGAGGCCTGAAACAAGACTTTGATGCATGCAAAATAGGGTCCCTTTGGAAGGCCTAAAAGATCCCCAAACAAGACAAGGAGAGAGGGGGTCACCCCCCTCTAATTTTGGTCCTCAAAAACACATCAAGGCCGCTGAAAATCCACTGGATTTCAGTGGCTAAGAGTCCAAAACAAGGCCAATGCAAATACTCACATGTATGGCTCTAATCATGAAGAGATGAAGCATGCATAGGGGAAGATGACCCCAAACAGAGAATAGACCTTAATAAAACATGAAGATGAGACTAAAAAAAGATATTTTTCAGTTTATGATAACTCTAAAAAATGAACACAAGTAGGGCTAATCTATCATGAAAAAATGGGCCTAAAAGAGGGATTAGAGGCAAGGGACAGAAGCTGGCCCCAAATGGCAAAGAGCCCTTCAACAAAGTTGAAGAAGGGCTCAAAATAAGGCACTTCTCAGTTTATAGAAAGCCACGAAAATGAACACAAGTAAGGATAAACTATCATGCAAGAAAAGGGCCTAAAAGAGGGATAAAGGGACAAGTGGCAGTAGATGGCCTCAAATAGAGGAGAGCCCTTCAACAAAGTTGAAGAAGAGATGAAAAAAAGACACTTTACAGTTTGTGAACAACTCCGAAACAGCTCACAAATAAGCCTAAAATACTATGCAAAAATAGGCCTAAAAGAGAGTTAAAGAGGCAAGTGGTAGAAGATGGCCTCAAACAGGGAAAGACCCTTGTTCAAACATGAAAAGGGGCTCAAAATATGATCATTTTCAGTTAGGGTCGGAGCCCAAAAATGTAAGCAACAAAGGCTTATATATGAAGCAAGAAAGTGCAAGTTTGAGGGAAATAGACTCTTACCCTAGAAGAGCAGCTTTCCAGCAGGTTTTGGTCCAAGATTCTGAGCTTTCAACCTCCTCAAATGGCTTCCAAAGTGCTGGAATGGAGAATGGAGGTGTGTATCTAAGTGTTGTAGTGCAAAAGTGCAAAGAAATCCAACTCTAAAGCATGAAACACAAGCAATATAGAGAGAGACAGAGTTTTTTGCCCTTCAAAACTCAGAACCCCTGTCTAAGGAAGAGGACCATTCCTTATATAGAACAAAGCAAAGCCAAAGCTTCTTGAACAAGCTTTTCTTGGCCTTCATCCCTCCATACACGTGTATAGAGGACAGATATGAGGATTCCAGCTGGTACAAAAGATCTTCCTGGAAACCAGCTAAAATAGGGGGGGTGCCGGCCATTAGCAATGGCCGGCAGTGCCACACTGATGGCCGACAGGGCTCCATCAGTGGCCGGCAGGGGCAAAGCCATGGCCGGCAGTGCACTACAGGGTCCACTCTGAAAGGACCAGGTCAGGGTCCAAAAATGAGACAGAAAGGATACAAGGTTCGGGAAACCCGAAAACCCGAAACAGCAACGTTCCGCTGCGACAGTTGAGTGCTGAGCGAGCAATCGAACCGGCCAAATGGGTGTACCTACAAGCACAACCAAGTCTTAAAGACGGTCAAAAATGGGGTGTCTACAATAAGCCTTAACCAAAAATTGTTGAACCCTAGTAATGGAAGAGGAGGGCCTCTCTTATAAATAAGAGAGGCCAAAGCTTCTCTTGGAAGCTTCAAATATCCTCCATACACGTGTATGGAGGATGGTCTAAATGCCTCCTAGCTGGCACAGCTGGATTGCATTCAGAGAGAGCAAAAAGTAGATGGCAGGCCGACCAGTTAAGGTGGTCGGCCGGCCACTCCCCCTGGTCGGCCGACCAGGGGTCAAAAGGTTCAAGGAGAAAAGCTGGTCGGCCAGCCCAGAAAGGTGGCCTCCCAGATGAGTAGAATACAGCTGTATGGTGGGAGACCAGAAAAAGTGACCCAAGAGAGAGGAAAACCAGCTTTCTAGCAAGGTTCAGAAGGGTCAAGAAGAAATATTGGTCGGCCTACCCACATTGGTGGCCTCCCAGATGAGTACAACACAATAGTGGTATGGGAAGCCAGAAATTAAGGTCCAAAAGTGAGAAAAACCAGCTTTCTGTCAAGAAAATCGGCTGGAGGAGAGATAAAATGGTTTTCAAAAGAATTGCTGGTCTCCCACCATCCTAGCACCTTCCAAACAATGAAAATAGGGTCCATACCAAAAATGAACCCTAACTGATGCAAAATGAGGGTTCGGGGGCCAAAACGCGCAGCCGGGGGCCCCGAAAACAGGCTGTTAGGCACCGGAGGTGGCGTACGACCACGAAGGTGGTCTCCCTGGGCCACAGTGTCCCTTTAAGGGGAGGAAATAAGGTGTGTGCCAAAAACCGGAGCAAACGGAGGTAGTTAAGCGGTTCCGAACCGAGGTACACGGCCGACGGCTCCGAAAACTGAAAACTGGTCTCCAAACAGAAAAAATGGCCTATGACCACGAAACGTAGCCTACGGCCACTGCGAGATGGTCTACAAGACCTCTCCCTCCCTTCGGGAAGAGAAAATAGAGAAAACAGGACCTGGTTCGCAAACCGAGACAAAGCACAAAAGAGCCCCGAAGTCTGGAGGCAAGGCTCGCAATCGAGACTTTGAAACCCCAGAACGAGCACACTATGCACTATCACCGAGCGCTCAATCAGTGACGTCTGAGTCTTAAGGTTGGTCAAAAATGGGGTGTCTACACACACAGTCCTGTCGTATTGTAGCTGGTGAAAGTGAAAAAATGATTTTTGGGTGTTCACATAGTCCTGCCGTATTGTAGCCGTCAAAAGTGAAAAAACGGATGGTTTTCGAAAATGTTTTGGGTGCCCATGTCCTGCCGTATAATAGCCGACAAATGTGGGGGATGGTTTTTAAAAGGTTGAAAACGGTTTGCGAAAAGCCATGATTTTTGAGAAAATGATTTTTGGGGGTTCACTTCTCGTCGTATAATAGCCGGCCAAAGGTGGAATGTGCTATGAATTGGGTGCTAGCTATCCCGTCGTATCAACTTGGCAAAAGGTGAAATGTGTTGTGACGTGTGTTGAGGTCGGTGATGATATATGTGACTTGTGATGAACTTGTGAAATTACCATTTGATGTGTAAATTGGTATGGAATGGAAATGCTTATGGGAATTATTTGAAAAGAATGGATAATGAAATGGTAATTGGATGAGGGGTTAGTGATAAAGAATTCATCGGATTGTTTGCATCTATAAGGAAAAAAAATTAAGAGTTTTGTTTTGTTGATTAATTGAGAAATTAATTTAAAAAGGGTTTAATATCCTTGTGATATGTTGAATTATGATTGATAACACACATGTGGATATGATGTAGTTGTGATATGTTGAATTATAGTTGATAATGCAAGTGTGGATGTGATGTAGTTGTTAGATAAGTAGGAGTTGGGTGTAGGATAACAATTATTGACTATAAAAGAGATTTGGATTTTTACATTGAGGAGTTACAGCAAATATGAATAGATTGATGAGAATAGTATGTATGTGGGATGTTTGGAGTGTTAAGGGAACTTGAACTTGAGGTTATGGCGTTATAATAAATGTAACTAGAAAAAAGGGAGAATGGGAATAAAAAGAGGAATGTTAAGATGGAAATTAAATGAGGAATATTATGGAATGGGTTAATAAAATTAAAATGATGTTGTTTCTTAAATATATTTCTTTTGAAAAAGGATTTTATATTTTTTCTGATAAAAAGGGGTAGTTTTGATGGTTGAAAATCTTCTTTACAATGTTTCAAATAAATTTTGAGAAAAAGGTACTCTACGTATGATATTTTGAAATTACAAAACATTACTTTACTATATGGTATCACCTTGCATGCATGATCATTTCTATCTATAGGATGGTTATTGTTTTAGAACTGTGAGATTCCTACAGAGCAATTGTGCTCACCCCTTGTTGTTTAATTTTTTTACAGGAAGGGAATTCGGGTTGATTGGTTGAAGGATTTATGAAGTTCATGTATATCTTGTGTGTAATCTCTTTGTACCTTGATGATTGTAATTATGTAATTGTAACTCCGTAGTGGGAGCTTGGCATGTATTATTATTATTGTTGTACTTATCATGAGAGAAAACATGTACTATTGTGTTTCCATTACTCAAGGGTAATAGATATTAAAAAAAAAAAAAAAAGGACCTAAATTTTAGGCTCTTGGTAATGTTTTTGAGTAATTAAAATTTGGGGCATGACAGCATTACACATTTTCCAACCATCACTTCATACAACATTCATAGATAACACAAGTGCACTACAGACACATAACCGTTTCAACATTTACAATGTCATCCTCTACCGATGACCAAGGACAAAATCATTAAGCAATATGTATTAAATGCACGAAATACAACCATCCAATTCTTATAAGGCGTTAGGTCCAACAACAACAATGATCTTCGAAGGTTTTCAAGGTTCTTTCTCAATCTACAAAAGAGTTATAATTGCTCCTACATTCCAATGACGATTTCTAAAGTTTCCAATTTACAATACACCAATTATATATAGGGATATATGTATAGAATGAGACTCTTTTCCTTCAATTAACCCAAATCCCAATCCATGGATAACCAATTCATGACCCACTAAATTTTCACTCAATCAAAAATAAAATCCAACATTTTAATCTCATGATTTAACCCCTTTTTTTTGCAATTTACAATTACCAATATGTGATACTCTATTATGGGCAACCCAACACAAGATAAATGCAAAAAAAATCATAAGGCCAATTTAATCTTAAATCAATCAACAATTCTTTGTTAAAATCCCTTTAGCTCATAACATGATCAATTTCACAATTTCAAACCCCTTTTTACTATTTTGGGCATTATATAAAAGAGATTTAGGGCTTCATTACTTTCTAAACATGAACAAGTTAAACCACTCCCCTAATTAACCCAACAACAATTAATTTCACAAATCTCAACCTCAACATCAAACCTAAAATCCCCTACCATAATTTTCAAAAAAATCATAACAACATAGTTTTTTTGCAATAAAAACATACCACATGTCTATCTATAAAAGAGGTATTGAAAAAGATCAAAGAAATCCCTACCTTGAAGAGAGAAGAGGAGAAAAGACTAAAAATCAACTTCACCGAAATTCGATCTCCACCGGTCAAAACGAAGCCCTCGACATGCTCATCATTTTGGTATAGGGAACTAGTTTCCGAAATTCAATGGATTCATGGGATCAAAAAGAAATGTAAAGTTTTGAGGGTTTGGGTAGAGAGGGATGAGAGAAAAAGAGAGAAAATATTGTAGAGAGAGAGTGATATATTAGAAAATGAGAGGAAAGGGGGCCAAATGTGCAATACATAGCTGAAATGCGTAAAAAACGACACAAAATACACGTCTGGCCACACGTGTGGCGCCCTCTCTTGCATGTGCGGAGCGGTGTAGACACCACATTTTTGATCGACCTTAAGACTCAGACGTCACCAATTAAGTGCTTGGTGATACTGCATATTGTGCTCGTTCAGAAGTTTCAGAGCCTCGGCTACGAGCCTTGCCTCCGAACTTCCAGACTTTTTTGTGCTTTGCCTCGGTTTGTGAACCAGGCTCTGTTTTCTCTGTTCTCTCTTCCTGAGGGGAGGGAGAGGTCTTGTAGATCATCTCTCAGTGGCCGTAGGCTACGTATCGTGGTTGTAGGCCATTTTTCCCGTTTGGAGCCCGGTTTCTGATTTTTCGGAGCCGTTGGCCGTGTGCCTCGGTTCGGGACCGCTTAACCACCTCCGTTTGCTCCGGTTTTTGGCACATACCTTATTTCCCCCCTTTTGAGGGACACTGTGGCTCGAGAGACCAACTTCGTGGTCGAACGCCATCTCTGGTGCTTAACAGTCAGTTTTCGGGGCCCCGGGCTGCGCGTTTTGGCCCCCGAACCTTCATTTTGCATCGGTTTGGGCTCATTTTTGGCAGGGACCTTATTTTCATTATTAGGAAGGTTGTAGAAGGGTGGGAGGCCAGTAATTGTTCTGACAACTAGTTTTATTTCTTCATCGCCCTCCGTCGCCCGTTTTTCTCACTAGAAAGCCAATGTTGACCACCATTGGGCCACTTTTTCTAGCCCTAAACCACATATTTGTGTTGTGCACACCTGGGAGGCCACTAATATGATATGGCCGGCCAGTAATTACTTCTAACCCTTTTGAACCCCTATAAAAAATGGGTTTTTCTCTCTCTTGGTTCACTTCTTCCAGCTTTTGACCACATAGTTGTGTTGTGCACACATGGAAGGCCACCAATTTGAGGTGGCCGGCCAGCAATCTTCATTGACCCTTTTGACCCTTGGCCGGCCGGCCATAGGGGAGGCCGGCCGGCCACCTAAACCCTAAAAAACTGGCCGGCCATGATCCTCACATCAGGTATATTGCAGATACACCCTCCTTTTCCCCCCAGATCCTGTATCCGGGGGGGTCTTTTGGGGGAAAATTTGAATTTGAAATTCCCCCCCTTTTTCCACTCCTCTTCTCTATAAAACCAGCCCCCCAGCTCCTATTTTGAGGGTTACAAAAAATCCTTTTTAGCTCTTGCATCAATTCTCTCTCCCTCTCTACTCTAAGCCTCAAAACTCCTCAAATCCTACACCCTTTCTACACCAACCCATAGCACAACACATCCACACTCCATTCCAGCAGCTTGGGGGCCATTTCCAGGGGCTAGGAGCTCCATTTCTTGGACCAAGAGTTGTTGAAGACATAGGCTACAAGGGTGAGTCCCATTTTCCCTCTTTTGTGCATTTTTTTGGCCTATATCTTAGCTCCTCGTGCTTACATTTTTGGGCTCTGACCCAAACTGGAAATAGTCTTATTTTAAGCTCATTTTCATGTTTGATTAAGGGCCTTTCTCTGTTTGAGGCCTCCTTCTTGCCCTTTGTGTTTAAACTCCCTTTTAGGCCTATTTTTGCATGGTATTTTAGGCTTATTTGTGAACTGTTTTGGGCTTGGTCACAAACTGTGAAGTGCCTTATTTTGAGCCCTTCTTCACCTTTGTTGAAGGACTCTTTGCCATTTGAGACCGGCTGCTGCCCCTTGTCTCTATTCCCTCTTTTAGGGCCATTTTTGCATGATAGATTAGCCCTATTTGTGTCTATTATTGAGACTTTCTATAAACTGGAAAAAGTCTTATTTTAATCTCATCTTCAAGTTTGTTTAAGGCCCCATTTTTGTTTGAGGTCATATGCTCCATTGTATGCTTTTTTGCTTCTTATTTTGAGCCTTATACCTAAGCTCTTGGTGCATGCTTTGTTTGGTCTTCTAGCCACTGGAATCCAGTGGATTTACAGTGGCTTTGATATTTTTTTGAGCCTCCAGATTAGAGGGGGGTGACCTCCTCTCACCTTGACTTGTTTGATGGCCATTTTGGCCTTTCAAAGGGACCATTCTTTGCATGCTTCTTGGCCACATTTCAGGCCCAATTTGGTGAGTTTTGAGACTATCATATTTGATTTTCAAAGTTGATTTGGGTCTGCCACATGTCTATCTTGTATGTGCTTAAGAATCCCTTTGTATGCCCTCTAAAGGAACTCCTCATTTGTGCATGTGTTGGCTGCATTTCCATGATTATTCAGGCATATTTTAGCATGTTTTGTTCACTGACTTTTGGTGGTTCGATGAGTTCTTACCTGCATCATATACTTGCCATGTAAACCATGTTAGCTAGTCAAAGTTGCATGCTATTTTAAGTCATCTTGCTAGCATCTTTTGGCCATGCTTTGAACTATAAAAGTTTATGTTTTGGGACTGCCTTGACTCTGTCTTCATACTTCATGTTCAAATAATGCTTGCTTTGTATAGCTATAAGTCATTCCATGTGCCTAGTTTTGAGTTTCGGGGTTCATCTCATGCATCGGGTGCCATGTTTCCATGTTTCGGGGCCGTTTAGCATCATTTTTCAGTGCTGAAATTTGCTTGTTAGCATATCATGTTCCATGCCTTACCATGCTTTGGTAGAGTGGCATTCGTGCCTTAGGTTCGGTCCTCGGTTTGCGTGCACACGTGCACGCATCTCGAGTGTCTCATTTTCATCTAATGGCCTCTGATGTGAGTGTGGCTGAGGTCCACTTGTGTTGGTGTAAGTCCATTATGCATTGTGTATGCCATTTCATTTCATAGCATTGCGTATGCTAGGTTGTATGTTAGAGCATTGTGTATGCCATGTTACATAATGCATTGTGTATGCCATTTCATAGCATTGTGTATGCTAGGATGTATATTAGTCGCATTCATGCATGTCATGCATATTGCATTGTGCTTGGGATAGGAGTTAGCCCGAGCACGGGAAACGAGGTACGTTTCGTACTTCGAGTGACGGAACGTGTCTTAATTCCCCAGTCGCCGACACTCCGGATTACCCATGATGGAGTTTAGGTCTTGTTGTGTTTATACGTGCATTCATTCCATATTGAGTTGTGCAATTCGACTCCTCGGCCATCATGCATCGAAATGCGTGATTGTGGCACGAGGATCGAGGCATGCATACATACGTGAAAATACATTGCTATGCCCCTTTCTTGCTCTCTGTTGCAGCAAATCAAGAATCAGCAGCCTTCCGGAGCTTGGCACGCATTCCAAGAACAATTGCAAACAGAGGCTAATCGAGGCATCACAGTGGATTTCTGCGCAAGGCAACTTAAAACATGCATCATCCATCATCCGGAGCAGAGTCGAGGCAGTCCCTAGCTTGCATGCTAGTTTATTGCTTTCCTAGAATTAATTTGTTAATTAATTAGGGTTTTGTATTTATTCGGACTGTAATAATTTATTCGGGACTGTATTATTTATTCGGACCCTCCGAGCGAGGGTAATGTTGTAATAAGTGTGCGTGCGTGTGATGTATGTCTTCCAACCCCAGGTCTTTCTCCCTTTTATTTACCAGCTTATGATGGTTAGATTAGGGCATGTTTCAATTAGCATACAGTATGATAGCATGTTTGCATTCATTCATCTGTCTTGCATGCATCGGGCTCGGCGCATCATACTAACTGCATTGTCCTTCAATTCCAAGTTGAATATATGTTAGTTGTAGCATTCCATATGCCATGTTTAGAATAGCCGAGCCTGCTATAGTTACATTTTTGCATGTGTTGCATTAGGCATTTCTGTATAGTTAGGATCATGCATGATTTCTAATTAGTTTCTTTTTTTGGCTTGGAGTACTCGGTAAGTTTTATGTTTTAGCATCCTCGCATGCGTGTGAGTGACTGCCATGATAGCATGCTTACCATGAGGCTATGTGCTTATGTGATATAACTGCCTGAATGCCTGTGGGTGAATGTTGGGTTACTTAGATTGGAACAATTCATTCACTGTGAGTTTTAAGCCCACTAGATAGTGGCAAAACCATCTTTTCTAAGTCCACCTGAGGGTGGCAAAATCTGCATTTTAAGCCTACTTGCGAGTAGCAAATCGTTTTCAAAACAAACATGAAATGTTTCGTTCCAATTCAGGCGACCCAGTCTATACTTGTATGCTGTGCGCATCACATAGTAAATCTAGGCTAATAACCGGAATAAGAACGCATAATGTTTTCAAAACAAGATATCATGGTTAGTAGAGGCCGATCTTTGATCGGGCGAGCGGGGGTGCTCACGAAGTGACCTTCTCCAATCGTACCCAAGTTCCCGAGCCGAGGTAACTTTGGTGATGACGGACACGTGGCCTTAGGCAAACGAGTTAGGGTTTCCTAAATTTCCCAAAATAAAATATTTAGGTGGCGACTCTGTATCTGGCAAAGCAGTCCATGTTTGGCACTTCTTTCAAAAATCTATTTTCTCAAAACGATTTGCCGGATTTGGACTCTTTGGTTCAAGATTAAGAACCGTGACACGAATCGAGTCCGAGCTGTAGCGAGGTCCTCCGCGGGCTTGTTACAAGCGGCCTTCCTGTATGTACGGCCCTCACCCCCGCATGTGCGGTCTCTCTCGCACCTCCGCTTCCGTACCTGCTTTTTAGGCAGTGTGCACACAGCCTTCTCCCCTGCTTCCCGCACGTGCGGCCCAACCTCCCGCACGTGTGGCCCAAGGCCCCGCACGTGCAGCTTTGGATTTCTAGCCCGGAAAAACCTCGGCTTCTCTCCCGACACTCTGGAGTTGACCTCGCACCCTCCGGAACAAGCGAAAACTCAGAATCTAAACAAACAAGAACGAAAATTTTAAAGAGAAGTTTTCAAAAACAACCATCTCAATTGTTGACTGGACCACACTTTGGAATCCGACATTTCAATGAAGGTAAATCCAACACAACCCAAGAGGACAATGCAAAACACGCACCGGTCATCACAGTTTTTTTACAAAATTTGTATTTTGGGAATCAATTTATCATGTTTTGTAAAACAAGACCCATGATGAATACAAAATTCTAAAAGAAAATTGACAAAATTTCACTGATCTAAGACAAGTTAGTGAAATTTCAATTGGTTAGTCAAATTTCAAATTTTGATGACCATATATGTTAAAGTTTGTTCTTATCAGTTTAAGATTTTAAATCTCAGGGACTTTAAGTACCAAACAAATTCTTGGTGTCTTTAAATTCTTACACAACAAACTTGTAAAGGTCTCCCTAATTTTCCCATAAATTTTGAAAGAAATATATTAAAAGGGAAAGATTTAGAAAAAAATTTAATGGTAATTAATGGGCGAGGAATTTTTTTAAAGATCCCTGATATTAAGGTTTTATACGATAAAGGATATACAACATTTTTATAGTAGTTAAGGTCGTTTAACATTTTCACAGAGAAAATTCGATTCAAAGAAATTTCGCCAAACTCAAAGAAATTTCGAGCTTGATACAGAGAAATTCTAATTTTCACATACAAATTTCTTTGATTTTTCATTGAGGGACCTTAGTTAATAAAAAAAATATTGGATCTCTCCTACTACACAAAGTTGGAGAGGGATGTTTCACTAATTTTGTCTTAATAGAAATGCATAATTTGTTTCTTTATAAAAGATTTAATGGTAATTAATGAAAATTAATATTTTGTAATTTATAAGCAGTTTCGAAATGAAAGATATTATAAGGGAAAGATTTATAAAAGATTTAATGGTAATTAATGAAAATTAATATTTTGTAATTTATAAGCACTTTCTAAATGAAAGATATAATAAGGGCAAGATTTATAAAAGATTTAATGGTAATTACTGAAAATTAATATTTTGTAATTTATAAGCACTTTCTAAACGGGCCATGTTGCTTACTATAGTTAATAACGTTTGTGTCTACATAGAGGTAAAATAAATAATAGTATTAGAGTATATGAATAAAAAAGGAAGTAGGAAAATAAACAACATACTTTTTTGAGAGATTTATTTATAAATTCCATTTAGAGGACTTATAACCTAATAAATTCATAAAGTTTTCTTGTATTCCATCTAATCCCATATATTTAGACTTGTATATCAGGAGATCATTTTTTCCTTATTTATAATATTTTTAGGACTAAATACCCTTGTTCTATTTTTGATAGTAAGTATTACACACAATTGTAATATTTTTAAATTTTTATTAGTTTTGAATTTTTGTAATTTGTATAATGCGTGGGTCTATAGTTTTGAAATTGTAATATTATACCATGTGTTGATATGCTAATTACTATAATATTATTAATTAATTAATAATTATTACTATAATATTATACCATGTAATATTACTATAATATTATTAATAATTAATGTGTGTAGCACCATTGTTGCTCTAATAGTATAAGTTGTCTCCACTCTATAAATACCATGATAGTTAGAATTAGAGTATTTCAATTTTCAAACGATAGAACATTTGGTAATAGCTTTTCGTATTTAGAAGATGGCTAAGTTGTGTTGCGCTTATCTCTTGTTCTTTGTCCTTGTGTTATCAGGTTCATCCTTAACAAATTTTGATGCGATTCTCATGCTTTAATAAAATGTTTTAGTTTTTGAAAAGTTGTAGCTAACTAGATCACTTTATGTGTGGAATTTTTGTAGACAACCATGAAATCTTTATTGAAATATATAAAGTAAGAAGATTAGAATAAATTTTCCCTTTCCTCCTCTATACAACACGATGTGCACACTTGATTCTTCTTATTTTTCTTTGTTTCTTTATTTATTTTTTTAAAATTCTCCACTAGAATGTAGAAGTGCCATTTTAATTTGTCACTTTGTTTTAATGTAGTCTATCATTTTGTATATAAATTTTGTATATATATATATATTTATATTCTTCTTTTCTTTAGGCAAATATTATTTTTATAGAATTTCTGTATGGAATTCCCACCCGAAGAGGTGATAGTAACATTTTTGGTAATTAAATGTCATTTTAATTGACAACTTTTTTTTGAAAAAAGATTAGTTAAAATTTGTTATATTTTAACTTAAAAATTATTTTTTTCTGTTTTGATCTTACATCTTTTTAGATATATTTTTCAACAAACTCTCTGTTATTTCTCTACACCATTTAAATATTATTTTATTCATTTTAATTTGGAATTATTTTTTATAAAGTCAACACAATTAATTCTAAAATATAAAAAGTAACACTTTTTTATTATTTGGCTAAACTTGACTAAACCACTAGCTACATTTGTTGTGTCAAAACCATCAAAACTAAAATAGTTAACTCGATAACTAGTTTGATAGAGGTAAAATTTGGTGATTTATTCACTATTTTAGCTAAAAAAAAAAAAATATAAATAACTAGTTTGATGGAAAAGTTTTTATTTGGGAGATCCCAAACACGGATCTGGGATCACTATTGTGCCTTTAATGATGGCGTTTCACCTTTTTTTTTGGGTTCTATTTAGTGATACTGCTGTTTGTTTGGAGCTTTTTGTTTTTATTATAAAAAAAGTAATAAAATTCATTAGATTTATATTGTTTGCATTTGTACAAATAATTTTATTTTTATAAGATTATTTTAATTCAGAGATGTTATGATCTAATTATATATATATATAATCTCATTCAACTGAACAAACTATATACAAGAAGATTTTAGACCTGATATGATATTTTTGATTCCCAATTAAAATATTGTAATCATTTCATTTATTTATTATTTTGAATTCAATCTACTAAAATAAAATAAAAAGGATACACAAACACCTTTAACATTTTATGGAAATACACAAACACCTTCTTACTTTTTCAATATATTACAGATACTTCTTAATATTTAGACGCTCTATCATAAACGACATTTAAATGTTCTATTATAAACACCTCCACTGACATTATTCGTTGAATTGTAGACAACGCTATTATATAGCGCAAAATACATGAACATTCCTTAACATTTTTGTGAAAAAAATCATGGACACCTCCTTAACTCAATATTCATTAAATTATTTTTATGTATATATATATATGTATATGGAATAATATTAATTATTTATTAAATTATTTATATGTATTTCTATATATACATGTAAAATTATTTTAAAAGTATGTTGTGATGTTTATAATGTAAGAGAATAATTTTATTTATATCATGCTATGAAAATGTAACGTACATTAATATGAATCATAATTTAAATTAATTTATTTATGTGCATGCCTATTTATATAGACATAAAATGAAGTTATATATATATATATTGTATTTTTGTTTTTTATTTTTATTTTTTATAGATAGGAATATTGTATTTTTACTTAACAGATTAACTATAAAACAATAAATAAAAGGATTACATTATTTCAAACGGCATTATTTCCACAAAGAACACTGTCTTAATCGCAGCAGCGAACTAGAAAAAGAAATAGAAAAAAGAGAGGTGATACTTTAAGCGCAGCAGTAACCCCGCATCCCCCAAACAATCCTTAAGTCTCATTGTAGCCACGTCATTTTATATATACAAATTTTGCATATATATATGTTGTTTATATTGTATAGCATCACACTATTTTTTTAATTGTTTATCTTTCCATGTTTTGCAGTTGGGTTGACAATAGCTCACACAGGCACTATGAAATGTGCTCATGTGTTATATCGTAGAGGGTGCAGTGAACGTCCTTGTCATGACCGCTGCTTTATAAGCGAACCTGGAGAAGCTATTACTGGACATTGCGCTGGACTCATTTGTATTTGTACTTATTGGTGCAATTCAACAATGATATAGAGCTCTAATTCTAGAGCTCCAAATCATTTTTCCATCTAATTTATCCCATCTCTCTCAATATGTTTTATTTTCAAGATCACATGCATCTTATTTAACCTCATCATTAGAGAATTTGCAATGAAATATTAGCTGCTAAAAGACTCCGTGTACTGATTGGTCGCAGAGCCTCTTTTGTTTGTTTTTACCGGTGCTCTTAATTTAACCCAATTTTTTTTTTTAAACATTTTATTTTCAAGAGCAAGCGTGTCTTATATAACCTCATTATTCAAAGGATGAATAAATAGATAATAAAGGATTTATATGCCTAATACATTCTTAAATATTAACTTGGATAAATTATATTGATAGTTTTTACATTTTGTTTCTTGTGTCATTTGGTTCCTACACTTTTAATTAGCTCGATTTTGACTATTAATTAGATTTTGTATCAATTTAGTCTAATTGATAACACTTTTAGAGTTTTTGACAGAAAATTATTACTAAGTTAGTTGAGTATTGATCAATTTTACAATAATATAATTTGTGGTCAATGTGCTTATCCCTTGTGGTGTTTTGATTCAACACTTTTTTTTAAGATGGCTTACCACTCCTACTACCTTGTTGAATGAGATGCCAAAAATTTATTAATCCAAGTCATATATATCAGCTAGTATTGGGAATAAAGACACTTTTCGAGACAATTTTCACAAAAAAAGTAATGTTGTCAGCGATGAATTTAGTGTTGCGAACATTGCATCTGTGTTGTTTTAAAAGAAAGTTGGTTGAAACTCTATTTAAAGGTTTCACAACCACGAAGAGATGATCTAAGCAATGCTAGTGAGAGGAAGAGAAATAGAGAAATGGGGGAGGAAATACATGGGACATGGGCTAGCCCTTATTCTAAGAGGGTAGAACTAGCTCTTAAAATCAAAGGGATACCCTATGAGTATGTGGAAGAAGATTTGAGCAACAAGAGCCCATTACTCCTCAAGTGCAATCTAGTTCACAAGAAGGTCCCTGTGCTTGTTCACAATGGGAAACCAATAGTTTGAGCGTTAGTCATCCTTGAGTACATTGATGAAACGTGGAAGAATGAGCCTCAACTTCTAGTGGATGATCCTTACAAAAAAGCCAAGGTTCGCTTTTGGGTCAATTTTACTCAACTGGAGAGAATTCTAGTTCATTTTGCATTATTTCCCTCTCTTTATGCATGTAGCATATTCAAAATTTGTATACAAAATAAGTAGTTACATTAGAACGTATCATTTTAAAAAACAAAGTTTCAATAAATTGATGATTTACTGCAAAAATGATACTATCGAATCATTCTAGTACAAAAATGATTTACCACAACCTATATCTGCACCTGCACCCGGCCTGGGTCAGCCAACCGGAAGCGGTCGTGTGTGGTGTATTTGGGTCAAGCCCATTTTGCCCATAATTCCTCTCCTTACAAAACTTGGGTGCACCTTAGGGCCCAACCCAAGTATGTCAAACTAAAACCTATGTACTCATATAAGTTCTCTTATTGTTTCTATGTGAGAACCCAAAACAAGGTAACCCATATTTGACTCTTCAACTTCATTTTCACGAACCCAAAAACGACGTCAACTTCCCATTTATTCATAAATGGTTTTGGTGATCTGTGTTCACTGTGTGACTTGGCATGCAGCAAGGAACATGTTATCAATTGGACCCACCTCAAAAGACGCATGGGCCCCACTTAAATTTGGGCTTAAAGATGGCCTAAAATAAGCCTATAAAACCAAAATTTCCAACAATCCCTCACATGAATGGAATTGACGGAGAGAAAATGCAACAACATGATGTTTTTACAGAGAGTACAGAAATCGGAGATATTCTGCAAATGATAGACAACTTTTGGTTTTGAATCTTCCCTTGTGAGACACTATTGGATTTAGCAGCTAATCAGTGAACATGATGTCTTGAACTGTTCAGCCATTTGTATAAACTAAGGCAATAGAACTCAAACAACATATTTCCAAACACAGTTTGGTTCTCACGATTGTGTTCATTTTGGCCTTGAACAACTTGGTACTTCATGAGTGCTTTAGAGAATTGTAACCCTTACAAAACTCATAGAACCGCTCAGTTCACACTCATATATGTGATTTCTTATGAAAAGTATCATGCCATACTCCACTAGGTATTCCTAGATATAAGAATCATTAAAAGCATTGCTTATTCTAATACGCTGCAGACATCACTATTTCAGCATAGAAATGGGTAGGAGTTCAACTCCCCAGTGATCCTTATGAGTCATACACAACTCGGTTATCCCTTTGAACTTAGATCTTGGGATCTCTAGTCAATTAGGTTGGGTTGCTGTTGTGGTAACTCTTATTAAATAGGCTTAAGTCCTATTTCCCTCGATGAATTCTCAACTAACTCTCTTGCTAACCTTTTGGTTAGTGGATCTGCTATGTTGTCTTTAGACTTCACATATTCAATGGACACAGTTCCATTAGAGAGTAGTTGTCTCACGGTATTATGTTGACGACGAATGTGTCATGAGTTATCGTTATACATATGACTTTGTGCTCTACTTATTGCCGATTAACTATCACAATGTATGCATATAGCCGGCACAGGTTTCAGCCACATTGGAATATCTTCAAGGAAGTGACAAAGCCATTATGTTTCTTCCCCAACTTTATCTAATGCTATAAACTCTAATTCTACAGTAGATCTAGCAATGCAAGTCTGTTTGAAAGATTTCCAAGATACAACCACACCACCGAGAGTAAAGACATACCCACTGGTGGATTTTGAGTCTCTAGTATCCGATATCCTATTTGTATCACAGTATCAATATCCTTCAAGTACCGCTGGATATCTAGTATAGTTTAGCATAATGTTACAAGTAAATCTGAGATATTTTAGAACCCTTATAATAGCTTTCCAGTGTTACACTATTGGATTACTCATATATCTACTTAATTTACTTATTGCATAAGTTATATTTGGGCGAGTGTAGTTCATCAAGTACATTAAGCTTATAATAATTTGGGCATACTCTAACTAGGAAATACTTTCTTGTTCATTCTTCGAAAGAAACAAATTAACATAAATAAGTCTCAGGACTTGACATAGTTTCTTTAAAAAGTTAAAGACTCATTTTCTAACAAAAATGTTAGAAAATTTGGACCAAAAAATTTTGAGGTTTTAGCATGTTTACTACGCCTAGGTTTCTCTTCTTCATTTTGATATATCTTTTGCTTTTATGCTTGATCTTTTTTTTGATCATGACTAGTAATAGCATCATAAGATCTTTTGTTAGCACTATTCTCTTGTCCAGTTTTATTAGGAAACATATATTTAAAGAACAATGTATTCCTAAATTCAATAACAGTATTTATATGCATTTCTGAGTGTTCTGACTTATGAATCGAAAACCGATATGCACTACTATTCTTGACATAACCGATGAATATGCACTCAATGGTTTTCAAACCTATCTTAGTCTTTTTTGGACTAGGAATATCCACTTTAGCCAAACACCACCACACTTCTAAGTATTTGTAGGATAGTACTTTCCCATGCCACATTTCATAAGGTGTTTGATTCACTTTCTTTCGGGGTACTTTATTAAGAATATAATTAGTAGAAAGTATTGTTCCCCCCACAAGTTCTGAGGTAATCTAGAACTTATTAACATGACATTTATCATTTCTTTTAAAGTCCTATTTTTCCTTTCAGCAATTTCATTTTGCTGAGTTGACTAAGAAGCGGTGGTTTGATGAATTATTCCATCTTCTTTATAAAAATCACCCAAAGGTGATTCATATTCACCACCTCTATCACTTCTTATAATTTTAATTTTTTTGCCGAGTTGATTTTTAACTTCATTCTTATAGTGAATGAATGTTTCCAAAGCTTCATCGTTGGTTTGAATTAAATAAACATAACTATATCTAGTATAGTCATCTATGAAAGTGATAAAATATTTTTTCCCACCTCTCGTTTGAATTGATTTAAAATCAGAAATGTCACTATGAATTAATTTAAGTGGTTCAATATTTCTTTCAATTGAATGAAAATGAGTTTTAGTTCATTTTGCCTCAACACAAATTTCACATTTATGATTTGGATCAATTTCAAATTTAGGTAAACATTTTATATTAATTAATCTACGCGAAGATCCACAATTAGTATGTCCTAATTTATCATCCCATAAATTTGAAGATTCATGCAAGTAATAAGAAGGTGTATTTTTATTAATCATAGAAGATACAATAGCTATTACATTCATTTTGAAAAGGCCATCATTCATGTAATATTTTCCTACATACATCTCATTTTTGGTAAGTACAAATTTGTCACTCCAAAAAACTAGCCTAAACCCATTCTTGCTCAATAAAGATCCAGAAACAAGATTCTTTTAATGCCCGGTACATGCAGCACATTATTGAGGGTTAGTTCCTTTCCAGATGTCATCTTCAGAATAACCTTTCCTTGTCCTTCGACTTTAGATGTCGAGGAATTGCCCATGAACAATTGTTCTCCATTATCCACCACAGAATAGGAAGAGAACATCTTTTTGTCGGCACAAATGTGACGCGTAACACCAGTGTTATAGCGATTCCGGTTTTAACCCGACCCTTTTGTATCTTGGACTTGGGTTTTGTGGTTTCGTAGTGTTGTTCATGTCTTTTTCCCCTCATATTTCCTTGAGTTTGGCCATTGGATTGTAATGGTTGCGTTTGGAACAGGCTGGTTCCTTGGTTTTTAAACTTTTGTTGCCCAGAAGCTAACTCCTTCGCTTGAGCGGCACTTCTTGCGCTCGAGCGGGATTTGTGAACCCTCAGTACTTTTGCAGGTCTACAAGACTACTAGGAGAGTGTATTCTACGCTCGAGCGGTCTCAACTCAAGCGGTCTTTCTTGCGCTCGAATGTTGGTCTGTTGTTTACAAAACTATTGAGAGTGTGCATTTTGCGCTCAAGCATCACTTCTTGCGCTCGAGCGGAACAACTTATTGTGTCTGACGCTCGGGCATCACTTCATGCGCTCAAATAGACTATGTGTAACGCCCTGGTTAATCACAATATAAAATATAATAATAACATGATCATGAATTCCCCAAAAAATGGTCATCTTTCTTATTGAACTACGGGTTGAGTGATTACAATTCAATTAATACATTCCCACAATGCCTGAAGTACAAAACTCAGTTCAATAAACTAGATGGCTTAACAAAACATAAGCCCAGTGGGCGTACAATATTACAAAATACTTATGAAGGTTCAGTTACAAAATCCCAAAAAAATAAATACAAAACAACTAAACGCTCTTGACTTCAATTAATTCCCCAAAAGAAACTAGAGCTAGTGCTTGAACCAATTCTTCATCGAGACTGACTGTAACAGGGCCGCGAGGGACCTCGGCTACAGTTCGGACTCCCCTTTTTTTTTGTTTGTTGCGGTTCGTAATCTGAACCAAAGAGTCCAACTCTGGCAAATCGTTTTGAGAAAAAACAGATTTTGAAAAGAAGTGCCAAACATGGACTGCTTTGCCAGCTACAGAGTCGCCACCTAAATATTTTTAAAATGGGAAATTTAGGAAACCCTGACTTGGTGCTGAAGGCCACGTGTCCGTCATCACCAAAGTTGTCTTGGCTCGGGAGCCTGGGTACGATCGGGGAAGGTCAGCTATAAGCACCCCCTTTCGCCCGGTCCGAAGACCGGCCTCTACTAACCATGATATCCGATTTTGAAAATGTTATGTGTTCTTATTCCGGTTATTAGCCTAGAATTACTATGTTATGCGCACAGCAAACAAGTATAGACTAGATTGCCTAATTTGGAAACAAGCATTGCATATCCGTTTGTTTTGAAAAGCGCTTTGGAATTTGCTACTCGCAAGTAGGCTAAGACACGGATTTCAACGAGTTTTTCCAACTCAAACAATCCAACCTTCACCCATAGGCAATCAAGCAGTTTATCACATAAGCAAATAGCCTCATGGTAAGCATGCTGTCATGGCAACATTCACACGCATGCGATATGCTAAAGCGAAAAAAAAAAAAACTCACCTAGTACTCCAAGCCAAAACAGAAACTAGTTAGTAATCATATGCATGGTCCTAATTTATGTTAAGTGGCTAATGCAACACAAGCAAGGGTGTAATCTAGACAGGCTCGGCTATCCTAAACATGGCATGTGAAATGCTACAAGTAACAAGTATTCAATTTGGAAATTGAAATACAATGCAGTTAGCGTGATGTACCGAGCCCGGTGCATGTAAGACAAATGCATGGATGCATGCATGCATAGCATAAGGTATGCTAATTTAGATGTGCCCTAATCTACCATCATAAGCAGGTAAATAAAAGGGAGAAAGAAGTGGAGGTTGGAAGACATGCACACACACACCCACCCTTATTACAGATTCGCCCTCGCTCGGAGGGACTAAAAGAATAATACAAATTAATCAACTACGCGAGCTAATTAATAATTACAAATTGCCTAATCAGTTAACAAACTAATTAAACTAGGAAAAACAGTAAACCGCCTCGAGAGGAGAGCCAGATGCAGCGCATGCTCGGGTCCTGCTCGGAAGTGCACGGCCATGCATAGTCTGCCTCTGTTTTCCCTGCTCTGCCTCTCTGAAGACTGCCAAAGTCTCAAGGATGCCTCTCTGGATACTGGGAATCACCACCGGCTGAGTAGAATTACCACCGGCAGTGAATTGTGGTCATCAGCACAAAATGAATCCATCGGCTGGTGATTTACTGCAGGTCGGCAATGTATACTGCCGGTCGGCAAAGAATGCCTGCAGAACCTGCAACTCACAGCAGCAGAGGACAGAACTTGCATGGCAATACAATTCAAGCAATGTGTGCACCAATCATGTCCCCTATCATGTTTGTGACTCAAAGGGGCATGTGTCTCGATTCTCGGACCACCAATCACGCATTTCCATGCATGATGGCCCAAAGAATCAAGTGTGCAACTTTCATGTCAAATGAAATGCAAACCAAACAAACGAACCAAGGCCCAATTCCTATCACCAAGTCAAGGAACAAGGCATGCATGCAAGATGCAAAGCAACCTAGGCATGCACGCTAAGGATGCAACATGGCATGGCAAGACACTTATGCAAGCATACAAGCAAACATGAGGCAATGCAAACTGATGAAAAGGTGGACTTAGACATGATTTAGGCAACTCTAAATAGGCCTAAAACAGTGGCCAAAAACCAAGGAATTGGGATCAAACATACATACACACATGCAAGTAAGTTGGACCAACACTTAGGCATTAAATAAGCAACTCTAAGGCACACTTGAAAGGGGATATCATGGACAATTAGCATGCAACACAAGCTCTGAAAATCATGTTAAAACGTGGTGCCAAACCAAGCAACAAGGCAAGCTAAACATGCAACAATGGTCCAAGCATTCAAGGCTCGCCAAAGAGGCAATGGACTACACTTAGTACAACCACACATGGCAAGACTTAGGCAACCAAAAACAGAGTTTTAACACATGAAACTAAGCCCAAAAGACCAACTAGATAGCATCTAGATGGTTTGAATTTAAAGGCATGCATAAATGCTAAAACATGGAGCATGCAAGGCAAGCTTCCAAAGCTTCAAAGAGGTGTCCAAGGCAATCATGTGAGCATGTCAAATGGACTGAAATGATGCTACAAATGATGCCAATCTACTAAGATAACTCAAGCAAAGCATGCTTAACACTTCTCATTTTCAAAGCCTACAAGCTATCAATGCAAAGTGGTTATGCAAAACATGACAAGTATGACTAAAGCAACTTAAAACAGAGCTAAAGCATACAAAAACATGCATTAAAACTTCACAAAGCTTAGCCTTAAACATGCTAAAACAAGGGCTTACAACCTAAGGCATGCTAAGGCAACAACAAGGCATTACATGGCATATATGCAAGGCATGCATGGTGTACCAAAACCAACTTAATACAAAGTTAAATCATGGCATAATAAGCATGGAAAACAGCCAAGACATGATCAATACACACTCTAACATGATGCTCCCTCAAGAGGCCAAAAAGGGTCCCTTTCAAGGACAACAAGGAGAGGGGGTGGCCCTCCCCTTTTGGAGACTTCAAGGCACCATCTCCACCACTAAAATCCCTCAAGATTTCAGTGGTGAAGAGGCCCAAACACCAAAGTCTCGAAACTTGCACAAAAATAGCACAAAAAGGAGCCTTACAATGCTTAGGAGGGGTCAAACAAACCCAAACCACAAAACACTCTTAATAAACAATCAAGAGGGCTAAAAAATAGAACTTTTTTGTATTATACTCTATGCACAAAAATAGCTCTAAGATAGGTAGAAAAGCAATGCAAAAATGGGGAATAAAAGGGAAGTTTCTCACCCTTGTAGACCACCTTCACAAATGATGCTCCAACAGCCCTCCTTGGCTTGAATCCAGCTCCAAAACACCAAAACCAGCCCCTTAGAACCTCAGTAGCCAAAGGAAGGTGAAGCACTAGGTGTTTGTGTGCAATAGTATGGACTAAAACACCTAGAACACAAAGAGAGAAAAAGAGAGATAGGAAATATGTATGAACCCTAACCCTAAAACCAGAGCTTCTCTCTGTGTTTTTCTCTCCAAAATTCTCTAACCTCTATGCCAAGAGAAGAGACCCTCCTCTTATAGGCAACCAACTTGTAAAGCTTATACAACAAGCTTACAAGGAGGGCATCCCTCCATACACGTGTATGGAGGGGAACCAAATGCCACACAGCTGTCCTAAAATATCTGCAAAAGCAGATGAACAGTAGTCGGCTGGCCAAAAATGTCATTTTGACAAAAATGACTGCCGACTGGCAATAAAGAGTGCCGACCGGCCACATACATTGCCGGTGGCAACAAAAACCAGCCGGTGGCCTCTAGCCACTGCCGGTGGTGTGTGGGGATGCCTCACAAGGCATTCCCTGCCCCTCCAAGGCAAAACACAAGTGTTTGGTGCAAAACCAGACACAAAACGGTCGATTTCGGAGATCCTGAGGCAAGGCGTGTAGTCGAGACCTCCGGGAACTCCAAACGAACACAAACATGGATAATCACCGAGTGTTCAAACGGTGACGTCCAAGTCTTGAGGACGGTCAAAAATGGGGTGTCTACACTGACCTTCCTCAATTCCTGAAAAATAAATTAGGGTTGAGCTATATACCTAGTAGGAATACATTTATCCAGGTATCTAATTCCTTGAACAAAATTATGGCATCTATGTTATAAAACATTATAATAAAATTTGCTTCTACAGAAAATAGTCAACAATTCATAATGAAACACTATAATGTAATGTGGCAAGTGCAACTCATGTCCTCATGTACAACAATTAAGCACCTATAATTATGGAAATCAAACCACACTTTTCTCCACATGAGTCCAATTGAGAACAACCTTTACTCTTTAAAGACAATCCCCCACATTCGCCGGCTACTATATGGCGGGACTGTGTGGACACCCAAAAACGTTTTTTCCACATTCGTCTAGTGATAAGCCTAGACAAGGCAATTGGGCACCTTTTTGACTCCCTGCGTTGGTACCAACACAACGCCACACCCACTCACTACCGACTCAAACTTGGACTCTTGCACATTCAACAATTATATCACCTTTCAATCCCACAAATAAACATCACACATCATCACATTTAAATATCACATATTATTCAAAGAACAACAACATTCAAGTCACCATTTCCTTAATTATATCAATATCCACATTTTCATCTCTCCAATTGTTCATCAAATTTCATGAATCAAGAGATGTTTTCATTATCTTAAGTATTTCCTAACCAATTGGGAACTTAGTGTTTCCCTAAATTTTGGGGGTTTCTACTCCTTGTCACAAATCTAGTTTTTAACCATATCTATGCTTATATTAGAGAGAGAAATTTAGGGATTTCAAGCAAAATATTAAGTAAAAGAGTAATTATGTAAAATGTGGGTTTTATTCAACAAAATCTTCAATTAGTTCAACTAAATCTTCAATTAATTCCCAATCACACACAATACCATGAAATTTTTTCAAGAATGAAGAGATACAAGAGTAAAAGTATCCCTATCGTAACTATCAAGTCAAAATTCGAGCTCCTTCACGAAGCTATCGCAAATCCCTAATCTAATCGGAAGATAATGCTATTTTTCAAGTGTTCTTCATTTCTAACCAACAAATTTGGGTGGATTTCAATGGTATAGAAGGTATTTGATAATGGAGATCTAGGGTTTCATGGAAGGAGGAAGAGGAGATGAGGATAGAACCAACGAAAATGGGAGAAAGATCTTGTAATGACTCAAAAAAAAAAATATATATATATATATCTTCTCTTTGGTGGTTAATAATGAAGGCACTAGTGTATGGGGTTGTCAACTATTTTTATAATATGAGGGAAGATGCTTCTTGATACAAAAAGGGAAGCACACAATGATAAAAGAAAAAGAGGAGGTGCAGAGTGGGTGTTCAATTCGGTGGAGAATTATTATGTTAGAGGGAGAGTGAGTTGGTGGGCTATGCAAAGAGATAATGATAGGAGGGAGGAAGCATGGTCAGAAAAACAAGATGGTGGGGAATGAATGATTAAAGAGAATGTAAAATATATTTATATACAAA
The DNA here is from genome assembly GCA_036172215.1 of Camellia granthamiana. NCBI lineage: Eukaryota > Viridiplantae > Streptophyta > Magnoliopsida > Ericales > Theaceae > Camellia > Camellia granthamiana. Next base: position 74,658,257 of record CM069917.1, read on the forward strand.
GGTGGTGTGGTCTACCTAAAAGAAAAGAGATGGAATGTGATGAGGTTTTCGGTGGAGAGAGTTACAGAGTGTAAAGAATATTATTTGGTGATTAGAAAGAAAGAGCCGAAGCAAAGAGGGTATGATAAGGCACTGCTGCTGTTATTACTACTCACCCTCACACTCATACTCACAGATTCTGAGTTCTCCAATGGAAAACCACTTACAAAGCATGAAGGTCTATCTCCATTATGACCACATTAATGCTTGCAAGAGCTGCCTCTGCGATTGAATCGTTTGCTCTAGTGCAGCTGGAAACAAATGTTTCACCACCTGAAGTGACTGAATTGACTGGCCCAGATGTCATGGAAGAAGTGTGGTTCTGCTGCCATTTATTTTGTTGCTTTTGTCCCCGACATTCTGGACTCCAAGGCTGAGGGAAGGAACAAGTATCTTGAAATGTTGTTATCCATTGCGGAGAAGTTCAAAAGGAGTCCTTACAGCTGTGTTTGGGCAGCTGCTGGTAAGCAGCCAGATCTTGAAAAGCATTTGGGTGTCGGTGGTTATGGGTACCCAGCTTTGGTGGCCCTCAATGCGAAGAAATATTTGAGGAAGATGAATTCTCCCTTGAACTTATGGGGGAAGAATCTGTGAGCAAGGATGAGTGGTAACCAGCCCAGATTGTAACACTGAGGGGAATGAGAATCATAGAGGCTTTTGAATAAATCTGAATCTGCTAGTGCCGATGCTGAGAAGGAGGAAGTCCTTGATATTAGTTTTAAGAGTGCTGTAGTTTCGTCATATTAGCATCCACATTTCTGGTGCTACTTTATCTGTTTATGTCATCTTGGTTTGTTTGGATGCTGGTTGCAGTTTTTTGGCTTGTAGTCCTGCCAATGGCTTATTCTAAATCTGTGCAGAATCCTAACTGCTTGGTCATGGTTGATGACTGCTATGGTGATGATCATATAATTATATTTGCTAAAAGAGATGTTAAACAGTGGGAAGGACTGGCATATGATTACAGATTTTTCTATTTATGAACATGTTGCATGCTGTTATGGCTTTCCAAGATGCCGGGGTGTGGTTAGTGATATTGTAGCAAAGGGGCAAGTGGCAAGGCTGCATGTACCTCACAAAGACTTGTTACATTGGAAATTCATGAGGATGCCTTCTTTCTCTCTCCCATAGAGATTTTTCTTTTTGCAACTTGTTTTTTTTTAAATTTCTACAGAGAGGATGAACCTTGAGTGAGGACCATGATTTAAGTTTCCAATCATAAAGAAGGAAAGGGAAAACAATAGACATCTCTTTGATAAAGTACTCTTGGGAGATGAAGTTGACTAGAACAGTTGATGTGTCCTAATGGGGCAGAAATTTTGAGGGGGTGTGCATGTATGTCTCATGTGCATAGAGCTTGGTGAGAACAACATTTTGATCGGTGGAGATCAAAATCCGGCAAAAATCGAAAATTTAGATTTTTTTGCGTGTTTCCTCGTCGAACTTGAGGTAGGGATTTTCTTTGAGTCATATATATATTTTTGCAGGATCTAAATGATTTTGGAAATCATCTTTTTATTTGTTTTGAAAAATGGATTATTGATTCAAGAAGGTGAATGATTTTGAAAGTAGGTTTACTTTCTTTTTCCTTCTAAAAATAGAAATTTATATTTTGAACTATGTTAATGAAAGAAAGATGTTTTTGGTGAGATTTTCTCAAATATTTGAAGATGAATGGCTTTTGGTGAGAAAACCTAGAAATTGGGAATTTTTAAGAAAGATGTTGAAAACTTTTAGAATATGTTGTTATATTTATTTTGTATGCCAAAATAAATTATGTTTGAAAATTGTTTATTTATTTACATATAAATGATGTTTTCATGGAATATGGGAATTGTTGAAGTTTTGGGAATTGTTGTTTAAAAGTATTAATATAGTCTTGAGATGACTAAATTGTTAAGATTATTTGAAATGTGGGAATTATGTTATTCATTTGATGAATTGAAATAAAAGTATTTATTCATCTTGTGAAATTGCATTAAAATGAGAATTTTGATCACAATGGGAATATTGTGTGAGAGTATTGAAAGTGGAATAAACATTGCATTGCATTTTTAATCATGACATTGGCATATCAATTCATTTGATAATGAAGAGTTTATGAAAATTGATTTGAAAACTTTGCATTGAGAAGAGAATGTTGAGAAATGTTTTCATGAAACGGTTTTGGGGTAAATACGGTGGTAAGTCTTGACAGGTAATGTGGATTAAAGGTGTCCAGCCTTCCAGTTGCGATTGGTAAAAATGACAAATTGGTAGTACTTGTATAGTCTACTTGCAGACACCAGCCTAGTGATTGATAGGTGGTGTAGATGATAGGCGTCGAGCCTTCCGGTTGCGATCGGTAAAAATGACAAATTGGTAGTACTTGTATAGTCTACTTGCAGACACTGACCTAGGGATTACCAGAGTTGTATTTACCGCTCCTTGAACAAAATTAATAAATGTGGAACAGTTGAAATTGCAAGGCATCTTTGAGCATGATGGTTTTTGAATAAATGAAGATGTGTTCTCATTTTTCAAAAGAGCATTGCATGGCATGTGCATCCACCTTTTGAGACTTGTATAAAATGTATATACTTTGTGAAGGATTTTCCTACCGGGTGTAGACGCGCCCTTGGGCCTCACTACAGTTCAGGACTCAAATTGTCACGGTTCTTAATCTGAACCAAAGAGTCCAAATCCGGCAAATCGTTTTGAGAAAACAGATTTTTGAAAGAAGTGCCAAACATGGACTGCTTTGCCAGATACAGAGTCGCCACCTAAATATTTTATTTTGGAAAATTTAGGAAACCCTGAGTAGTTGCCTAAGGCCATGTGTCCGTCATCACCAAAGTTGCCTCGGCTCGGGAACTTGGGTACGATTGGGGAAGGTCACTTCGTGAGCACCCTCGCTCGCCCGATCAAAGATCGGCCTCTACTAACCATGATATCTAGTTTTGAAAACATTATGCGTTCTTATTCTGGTTATTAGCCTAGATTTACTATGTGATGCGCACAGCATACACGTATAGACTGGGTCGCCTGAATTGGAACAAAACATTTCCTGCTTATTTTTGAAAGTGATTTGCTACTCGCAAGTAGGCTTAAAATGCAGATTTTGTCACCCTCAGGTGGGCTTTAGAAAAGATGGTTTTGCCACTATCTAGTGGGCTTAAGACTCACAGTCAATGTATTGTTCCAATCCAAACGACCCAACCTTCACCCACAGGCATTCAGGCAGTTATATCACGTAAGCACATAGCCTCATGGTAAGCATGCTATCATGGCAGTCATTCACATGCATGCAAGGATGCTAAAGCGTAAAACTTACCGAGTTCTCTAAGCCAAAACAGAAGCTAATTAGAAATCCATGCATGATCCTATATATACAAAAGTGCCTAATGCAACACATGCAAAATGCAACTACAATAGGCTCGGCTATTCTAAAGATGGCATGTGAAATGCTACAACTAACAAGTATTCAACTCGGAATTGAAATACAACGCAGTTAGTATGATGTGTCGAGCCTGGTGCATGCAAAACAGATGAATGAATGCAAACATGCTATCATACTGTATGCTAATTGAAATATGACCTAATCTAACCATCATAAGCTGGTAAATAAAAGGGAGAAAGACGTGGGGTTGGAAGACATACATCACACACACGCACACTTATTACAACATTGCCCTCGCGCAGAGGGTCCGAATAAATAATATATAGTCCCAAATAAATAGTACAGTCCGAATAAATACAAAATCCTAATTAATTAACAAATTAATCTAGGAAAACAATAAACTAGCATGCAAGCTAGGGATTGCCTCAATTTTGCTCCGGATGATGAATGATGCATGTTCGGGTTGCCTTGCGCGGAAATCCATTGCGATGCCCCGATTCGCCTCTGTTTGCAATTAATGCCGGAATGCTGTGCAAGGCTTTTGAAAGCTGTTGATTTCTGATTTGCTGTAACAGAGAGCAAGAAAGGGGGGCATGGCAATGTATTTTCACGTATGTATGCATGCCTCGATCCTCGTGCCACCAATCATGCATCTCGATGCATGGTGGCCGAGGAGTCGATTTGCACAACTCAATATGAAATGAATGCACAGGAAGACACATCAAGACCAAGACTCCATCATGGGTAATCCGGAGTGTCGGCGACTGGGGAATTGAGACACGTTCCGTCACTCGGAGTACGAAACGTACCTCGTTTCCAGTGCTCGGGCTAACTCCTATCCCAAACGCAATGCAATATGCATGACATGCATGAATGTAACTAAGATACAACCTAACATGCACAATGCTATTAAATGGCATGCACGATGCATGAGGTAACATGGCATACGCAATGCGCTAACCTACACCCTAGCATACACAATGCTATGAAATGAAATGACATACACAATGCATAATGGACTTATACCAACACAAGTGGACCTTAGCCACACTCACGTAGGAGGCCATTAGATGGAAATGAGACACTCGAGATGCGTGCACATGTGCACGCAAACCGAGGACCGAACCTAAGGCACGAATGCCACTCTACCAAAGCATGGTAAGGCATGGAACATGATATGCAAACAAGCAAATTTCAGCACTGAAACATGATGCTAAACAGCCCCGAAACATGGAAACATGGCACCCGATGCATGAGATGAACCCCGAAACTTAAAACTAGGCACATGGAATGACTTATAGCTATACAAAGCAAGCATTATTTGAACATGAAGCATGAATACAGAGTCAAGGAAGTCCCAAAACATGAACTTTTCTAGTTCAAAGAATGGCCAAAAGATGCTAGTAAGATGACTTAAAATAGCATGCAACTTTGACTAGCTAACATGGTTTACATGGCAAGTATATGATGCACATGGAATCTCGCCAAACCATCAAAAATCAGTGAATAAAACATGTGGAAATAGGCCCAAATAACCACTGATATACAACCATGGCATGCAAAAATGATGAGTTACTTTAGAGGGCCATGCAAGGGATTCTTAAGCACATACAAGATAGACATGTGACAGCACCAAACCAACTCTGAAAATCAAATATGGTAGTCCCAAAACTCACCAAATTGGCCCTGAAAAGTGGCTAAGAAGCATGCAAGATAGGGTCTTTTTGGAAGGCCAAAATGACCATCGAACAAGTCAAGGTGAGAGGGGGGCACCCCCCCTCTGATTTGGAGGCTCAAAATAGCATAAAAGCCACTGGAAATCCACTGGATTCCAGTGGCTAGAAGACCAAACAAGGTATGCAACAAGAGCTTAGGTGCAAGGCTCAAAACAAGGGACAATCAAGCATACAAAGAAGCATGAGACCCCAAATAATAAAATGCCCTTAATAAAACATGAAGATGATGTCAAAACAAGCCTTTTTACAGTTTATGACAAGTCTAAAAAATGAAGGCAAATAGGGCTAATCTATCATGCAAAAATGGCCCTAAAAGAGAGAATAGAGACAAGGGGCAGCAACCGTCCCCAAATGGCAAAGAGCCCTTCAACAAAGTTGAAGAGGGGCTCAAAAAAAGGCACTTTACAGTTTATAGAAAGCCACAAAAATAATCACAAGTAGGGCTAAACAAGCATGCAAGAAAAAGGCCTAAAAGAGGGATAAAGAGACAAGTGGTAGCTGCTGACCTCAAACAGAGGAGAGCCCTTCAACAATGTTGAAGAGGGGCTCAAAACAAGATATTTTAAAGTTTATGACCAAGTCCAAAACAGCTCACAAGTAAGCCTAAAATATCATGCAAAAATAGGCCTAAAAGAGGGTTAAAGAGGCAAGTGATAGTAGGATACCTAAACAGCAAGAGGTCCTTAATCAAACATCAAAAGGAGCTCAAAATATGACTATTTACAGTTTGGGTCGGAGCCCAAAAATGTAAGCAACAGAGGCTAAGATTGCATGCAAAAATAAGCCTAAAAGAGGGAAAATGGGACTCACCCTTGTAGCACAAAGTTCCAGCAGCTTTTGGTTGAAGAAATGGTGCTCCTAACCTCTGGAAATAACCTTCAAGTGGCTAGAATGGAGTGTGGAGGTGTGGGGCTATGGATTGGTGCAAGAACCTTAGGATTTTGAGGCTTGGAGTAGAGAGAGAGAGGTTTGATGCAAGAGCTCCAAAACAAATTTTGTAACCTTTTTCAAATGCAGCTGGGGGTGCTGGTTATATAGGCAAAGGAGTGGAGGAAAGGGGGGGAAAATTAAATTCAAATTTCCCCCCCAAAAGACTCCCCTCCGGATACAGGATTTGCGGGGAAAAGGAGGGCATATCTGGAAAGTACCTGGAGAGAGGATCATGGCCGGCCAGTTTTTTAGGGTTCAGGTGGCCAGCCGGCCCCCTCCACGGCCGGCCGGCTAAGGGTCAAAAGGGTCAAGCACGATTAGTGGCCGGTCATCCCAAAAAGATGGCCTCCCATGTGTGCACAACACAACTATGTGGTCAAAAACTGGAAAAAGTGAACCAGGAGAGAGAAAAATCACTTTTTTAGAGGGGTTCAAAAGGGTCAGAGACAATTACTGGCCGGCCATATCATATTGGTGGCCTCCCAGGTGTGTGCAACACAAATATGTGGTTTAGGGCTAGAAAAAGTGGCCTAAGGGTGGTCAACATTGGCTTTCTGGTGAGGAAAACGGGCGACGGAGGGTGATGAAGAAATAAAACTAGTTGTCAGAACAATTGCTGGCCTCCCACCCTTCTACAACCTTCCTAATAATGAAAATAAGGCCTCCACCAAAAATGAGCCCAAACCGATGCAAAAGGAAGGTTTGGGGGCCAAAACACGCAGCCCGGGGCCCCAAAAACTGACTGTTAGGCACCGGAAGTGGTGTTCGACCACGAAGTTGGTCTCTCGGACCACAGTGTCCCTCAAAAGGGAGGAAATAAGGTGTATGCCTAAAACCGGAGCAAACGGAGGTAGTTAAGCGGTCCCGAACCGAGGCACACGGCCAACGGCTCCGAAAACCGGGAACCGGGCTCCGGGCTCCAAATGGGAAAAATGGCCTATGACCACGAAACGTAGCCTACAACAACTAAGAGATGGTCTACTAGACCTCTCCCTCCCTTCGGGAAGAGAAAATAAAGAAAACAGGGCCTGGTTCGCAAACCGAGGCAAAGCACAAAATAGTCTGGAAGTCCGGAGGCAAGGTTCGCAGCCGTGACTCCGCAACCTTCTGAACGAGCACGACATGCAACATCACCAAGTATTCAATCGGTGACGTCTGAGCCTTAAGGTCGGTCAAAAATGGGGTGTCTACAGTTGCTGCTCTTTGACAGAACTCGGAAGTCAAGAAGTGACGGGAGTGAATGTCAAAACCCAGAGACGACCCATTTTTGACAAGGCCAAAGACTTAGACATACATACATATAAGATAACAAAGATGCGCCCGCAGGCATGCCCGCAGGCAGGGGGCAAAATGCAAAATGATATGTACAAAGCCAGATGTAACTTAATGATCATGCGAATGCAGCAAGCTGTAATGAAGCAAGTATTCACAAATAGATGCAACAGTTTTAAGCAAGGATGCAAAGCAACAACTACATTTCATGCAGTTAAGAATGCGGAGAATCATTCAATTCTCGTCGTGCCTCACACGGAGAAGATACGATACCTGCACGATTCGTCTGGTCGCACCATCCTCAAATGAACCGTTCACACAATATCGTGCCTGCGGAAGAAAGAAACTCAACAAGCACAACATATTTGACAACATACGTTCAATGTGATATTGAATGCAGACAAACGTGGTGTCGATGGGTGAGTGCATCGCAATACGAGAAGAAGCGCGCGTGACAACGCAGGTTTAAGCGCGGAGGCATGGTAATATCAAGGAAACGTGCATAACAATGCAAGTATGTGCGTGAGAATGCAAGTTACGTGTACAACAATGCAGAACAAGTGTAAACTAGAATGCACGTTTGTCACAAAACAATGAGCAAGGAAATGCGCGTTTCGGCGAGGACGACTCGATCGCGGCCTCCGGTTCACCTCCCGGAGGGGTCACAACATGTTCAAAAAGGATACACCTTGCTTTTGATGAGTAATGATGAGACACGCATCGAAAGTTGAAGTTGAAGTTCCGGCGGAGCGATTTCGCGACGAAAAGTGCACTTCTCTTGTACTTTTTCAGGTCTGGGGGACTCCAATCATCACCAAAATTTGCAGAGACCTTGGGGCCCACCTAGGGAACACCACAGGCCAGCTTTATTGCAAGGGGGAGGCCATCGGCCAGGGGTAAGGGAGAGGGGTGGCCGGCCTGCCAGAAAAGGTGGCTGGCCGGCCACCTAGCCCAAATTCGGGGCATTTTTGACTTTTCACCCTCATTTCTTTAAATATACTTATCCAAAGCACTTTTCCTCACAAGTGCAGCTCCGAAATTGCTCTCTTCTCCTTCCCAAACCATTTTCTCTCTTAGATCTGTGCTCTATACGCGTTTTCCAACGCCCCCCGCAAGTTGTTTTCGCAAAAACTTTCAGTTCTCTTCACTTTGAACCGATTAAATTTTGATTTCGGGGCTTCTTTTCTCATTTTCACCACTTGAGGTAAGTTTGTCTCAACATTTGGAAGATTTTCTCGGGAGTTGACTTTTGTTGACTTTTTCATTTCCCTTTCGTTGACTTTCGTTGACTTTTTCCAATTTCGGCTCATTTTGCTCGTTTTTTGCTCCTTTTTGCAGATTTTTCGAGATGGCTGATCATTTCCCTCATAGCGGAGGTCTTTCAGGTGCTGGGGGTGAGCCAGACATCATGTCCTTGCCCCCGAGAGTTCAGCCGTTTGATCCCGCGAGGTATCATCCTCAGGAGCACATCCTCCTGCGGGCGGTTTTCTACCATTTCACTGATTTTGACGACCGAGCGCCTGTAGATCTACTACTGCGGGAGCCAGAGTCTCACCTCTCTCATGAGGCACCTGAGGTACTTACTCCACTTTTACATTTTCTGCAATGTATTCTACATTTTTCGTGTATTTCGTGCCTTCGTTATGTTTATCTGCCTATTCAAGCACACAGTTTGTTTTGAATGTTCAGTCTGTAGCACCGTATTCCGTTTGCATCTTGAACACACAGTCCAAACATTCTGACTTCCTGAACATGCAGCCTGTATATTGATTGTGAATACACAGTACACACTTGTTGAGAATTGAACACACAGCCCAATACTTTGAGATGAACGCACAACCCATACTTTGATGTTGAACACACAGCTCGTTGTTGAGGTGAACACACAGCACACACTGATTGAGAGTTGAACACGCAGCCCAAACACTTGAATTCTGAGATGAACACACAGCCCATACTTTGATGTCGAACACATAGCTCGTTGTTGAGGTGAACACACAGTACATACTGATGGAGAGTTGAACACGCAACCCAAACACTTGAATTCTGAGATGAACACACAACCCATATTTTGAACACATAGCCCATGCTTTGAACACACAGCCCATACTTTGAACACATAGCCCATACTTTGAGGTGAACACACAGCACACACTGATTGAGAGTTTGAACACGCAGCCCAAACACTTGAATTCTGAGATGAACACACAGCCCATACTTTGAACACACAACCCATACTTTGAACACACAGCCCATTGTTGAGGTGAACACATAGCACACACTGATTGAGAGTTTGAACACGTAGCCCAAACACTTGAATTCTGAGATGAACACACAGTCCACATTTTGAACACACAGCCCATACTTTGAACACACAGCCCATTGTTGAGGTGAACACACAGCACACACTGATTGAGAGTTTGAACACGCAGCCCAAACACTTGAATTCTGAGATGAACACACAGTCCACATTTTGAACACACAGCCCATACTTTGAACACACATCCCATTGTTGAGGTGAACACACAGCACACACTGATTGAGAGTTTGAACACGCAGCCCAAACACTTGAATTCTGAGATGAACACACAGTCCACACTTTGATATTTGAACACACAGCTCATACATTTGAATTTTCTGAACACACACAGCCCAGATTCCTCATCTGATTTGATTTTGCACACAGCTTATGCATTTCATTTGCACACAGCTCATACATTTCATTTGCACGCAGCTCGCAGCTTATTCATTTCATTTGCACGCAGCTTATACATTTTATTCTGAAATTTTAACACATGTATTTATTCTGAATGCAGGTGACTGCTCGTGCCGTGCGGGGGTATGGCTCTGTCACAGCGAGAGAGTGGTATGCTGAGCTCCCGGAGGCTGTTCGGGATTTGGTTGATTTGGCAGGGTTCGGGCCCTTCTGTACTGGGCTATCTCGTTGTCCTGCTAGGAGGACGTTGATGGGCGCTTTGGTGGAGAGATGGTGGGACACCACCAACTCCTTCCATTTCTCTGCCACGGGGGACATGACTATGACCCCGTTTGACTTTGTCGTATTGACCGGCCTTGGCGTGTGAGGTTGGGCCATCCCATATGACGAGGACATGGGCCAGTGGGAGGCCGCCTGGATATATTTGTTGGGAGCTCGCCCGCCAGTGGATAGATCTTCAGGTAGAGTCTGATACACCTGGTTCTCTTCCCATTTCTGGAGGGTGGAGATGGAGCCTGAGACTCCTCAGGAGGCAGCACAGTATGCCCGCGGCTTTCTGATGTTCCTCTTCGGGACTACTTTGTTTGCCGATAGGGGGAACACTGTCAGGTTGTATCTGTTGAGCGCTTTGGTGGACCTATCACAGGTCAGACGGTACGACTGGGGTGGCGCCGGCTTGGCTACCCTTTATTGCTACATGAGCGCGATCTCTCGTGGACGGGGGGACTTGCTCGGCGGCTATTGGAGAGCCTAGGAGGTACTTTCTGCCCTCTTGATTTACATTTCTGCTCCTCATTACTTGTACATTGCACACACGGCGCACTTTGCACTCTGTACCTTGCACTTTGCTCTCAGCATTTTGCATTTACATTCTGCACTGTTTCCCACAGTTATGGATCTATGTGCACTTCCCGACACTAGCCTCAGAGTTTGTGGTGGAGGGGCCCCTCATGACCCCATATTCACTAGTATTCGAGGTCCAGCACCGGCCGAGACCTCGGGAGTCTCTCCTTTATCTACGGCAGTACTTCGATACAGTGCGGTCGACGGAGGTATCTCAGAACTCTCAGTCCTTTCTGTTTTCATCTTTGATTCGTCTTGTACATTCCTGATTTCTGATTGGCTTATGCATCGGTTATCTGCAGATCACATGGCAGCCCTGGGCGCCTTTAGGTGAAGACCTCCAGTTCCAGTTTGCCGGAGCATGGGGTGCCTCCCGATATAGGATCCTGTTCGAGGGGCCAGTCGGTAGGGCCTGGTTCTTGGGGGATCGTTTTTTGCGTCAGGTATGGGGCTACACTTCTCAGGACCTCCCTTCAGCACCCCCAGTCGATATGCGGATAGCTGATAGGCTCCCTTTCCAGGGTGTTATCAATGCCAGGTTGGGTACTGATGCCTTTCTTCATCTCGAGGAGGGGGATTACGCGACTTACCGTCACACATATTTGATGCCTCCACTGACGGGAGTCCGTACCCCGACGAGGAGATCCGCTGGCATGCCCTCATCGAGCAGGGCTCGGACTGCAGATGCCCCTTCCACCAGCAGGGCTAGCATATCCAGAGGTGGGGGTGGATTGGTTCCCCCGATTCCTCCGACTCATCATCATCCGGGATGGCCGGATATGCCGACTGAGTTGATGAGATGGCAGTACAGGACTACCTCCCCGATTCCGATTCCGATAGAGCCTCCGATGCCTGGCCACCGATATGTCAGTGACCTTGACTCACCACCGGTATGTTCCACTGTTTTCCATGTATCACACAGATACTTTGGCATTTGTTTATTCATTGATGACTTGAGCTCGTATCTGTAGCCACCCAGGGAGTACATGGACGAGGTGCTTGAGATGGTAGCCTCACTTGAGGGCATGGTCCTGCGGAGGGAGGCGCAGTTGTCCATCATGGGTTTCCAGGTACCCTTTTGTTTTCTTGCATTTATCATTTTTCTGATGACATGCTGATCTTGAACATTCTACTGCATTGATAGGCTGCTTGTGTAGAGCACATCTGACACACACTCCACTTACATACTGTATTTACATGCACCTACTTCATGTAGTTTTCTTGTATCTGCATCTGATATACATATTTGAGCTGATGTATTCAAACTGAACTCTTTATTTTTAGATGCCTCCGGTATATGCTCAGCCGCAGGCCGGGCCACCTAGGCCTTCTCGGGGAGGTGGACCATTTAGGCCTTCTCGAGGAGTCGGGCCATCCAGGCCTTCTCGAGGAGCCCAGGGAGGGGGGTCGTCTCGCAGACGCAGAGCACACATTATAGAGGAGGAGCCCGGTGAGGATGAGGAGGAGGAGGAGGCTGCAGATCGTCAGTAAGAGACATCTGCTGATAGAGAGGGTGGCTCCGATCCCAGTTCCGGTAGTGGAGATGAGGCTGAGGAGGGTTCCGAGGATGGCGGCTCCGACTCAGATGATGATGGTGATGATGGCGCAGAGTCTGTTCCGCAGAAGAGGACGAGGAGGGCCTCTCATTCCTGCTCTTAAGAGCATTGATGCAGCTGTTCCCCTGTTTTATTTTCCTTTTTACTAGTAGTTTGTAGCACATTGTACATTATTAGGCAGTTTTATTTTCCGTAAAACTTATACCCTTGTCTTTAAAATGTTGCAACAAAGGAAGCATGATGGAATGAAACAGCTTTTGAAAAATTGTATTTTTATGCCCTCAGCATCGTATCGCATCATTTTGCACAAAAATGAGATTTGAACGGAAATGTGCACTGTGTATTCACCAAGTCAGGTAGTGAACCGACGCAACAAACTAAACAACTTAACTTACTAAGAAATAACAAAACCTTAGCAAGTTTATAACTCGATAAACAAAACAAAATTGATAAGTAAAGAGTAACAACTCAAATACACAAAACTTGACGACTCGACAAACAAAACTTGATAAACAAAACAGCTCGACCAACAAAACGACAACTCGATAAGCAACACAACAACTCGATAAGCAAGACTAAACAACAACTCAATAAACAAAGTGTATTTCGGACGATCTGGGTGACGGAACGCGTCCGAAACTGAGGGAAATTGAGGTCTTCGACATTCCCGATGCACGGAAATGCTAGGAACTTCTTTCCGGAGGGTAAAACAGGGCCAAGGACACACATTGGAGCATGGCCGGCCACTTTTGGAGCTGGCCGGCCAGCTTTTTGCATTGAAGAGAAGAAGGGTGGCCGGCTTGCCAGAAAAGGTGGCCGGCTGGCCACTTAACTCAGCGACCACCAAATTTTTGACACGTGTCCCCTGAATAGTGCCTTATCCTCTTTAAAAGCTCTAGCCTCGTGGTTGATTAATTTCATCTCAGTTTTGCACCAAAATGGAGGCGTTTCTCGTCGAAAATCTCACAGCTTGGATCGCTTCTCTAGATGGCTCGGAAAAGTTGAACTTCTGGGGTTTCGGCTTGAATGCACTATTCACGCTGAGCCGTACTCCGCTGCACCTTCCTTTCCTTCATGCCGCGGCGAGGTTTTGGAACCCGGTGACGCATGTTTTTAGCTTCGGCGGGCAAGAGGTATGTCCAATTTTCGAAGATTTTCAAGTTTTGATGGAATCTGAACGCTATGAAGAAATTTTGCCTCAGTTTCGCTTCGGCCATGCCCAAGCCTTAGGGCAGATGTGTGGGCTCACCATGCATGATGCTCGGTCTTTGATCTGCAACGGGGAACTGGATGTCCTCGGCTTGATTCATCGCTTTTCTAATGCCGGTGACCGTGGCAACCATTATTGGCAAGGTTTTCGGCAACACACCCTTTGCTTGTGCTTCGCTATCTCACTTTCTGCTTGCCCCGGGCTTTGGTGGACCTAACATTCATTTGATTGAAGTTGCTCAAGGCTTGAAAGAAGGAAAGAGTTGCATTGCTATGACATTGGCCGAGACGCTGATGGGCTTGGATGCTTTCTATCGCCGGGAGACGACCAGATTTGCGGGGAGTCCATTACTGCTGCAGGTAATGTTTCCCACCCAACCTCACATATATATTGCTCACATCACTCGGCCCTCGGGCTCAGTTTTTCTCACAAAACCCTTTTCTCGCTTTTCTCTCATCGTACATCTCTCTATTCTTTATTCTCTCATTTTTCATCCCTCCCCAGGTTTGGTTGATAGATAAATTGTGGGTTGTGGACTCTTGCCCAACCTACTCAGCTCGCGGTTACTTCTTTCGCCAACGCTTAGTCGACGCCCTTGATGAGGAGTGGTGGTTCGACTGGATGTGCAATTTGTCTGCAGATCGCATTGCTTGGCGCTGTCCTTGGCTCAATCTCCCGGCGATGAGCTATAGCATGTCTCGGCTGATCGGGATCTAGTTGATTGGTCTGACCCACTGTGTGTTCTACTTGCCGTTCCGATTTCAACGCCAGTTTGGTCATGATTAGACTTGCCCGCCAGAGGGGATAGAATACCCGGCTGCATTCCCGGTTCGAGGCGCACAGCTTGCCCGTTATGCCACAGCATGGAGGACTCGAGAGCTCCTGGCCCCCGCCCCCACTTTCAGTTGCACTTTGTCTGACGAGTGCTGGGATTGGCTCAATGAAGAGGCACAGATTGGGCCCAGCTTGGCATCAGAGGCTTCGACTAGCTCTGGGAGGGGGCGCAGGGACACCTGACTTGACTATGCCCCAGATTTATTACTTTATTAGTACTTTCAAGTTTTCTTCGTGAATGTAATAAAAAGCAACTTCAATTTGTATGCAAGAGTAGGAGAACTCTGTTTTGAAATCAATGAAATTGAAGGTTGTGGGTACTGAAAATTTTCCGCTTTGGTCCAAAAATGGTCTTAGTTGTAAAAAGATTAATTTGAACAAAGTTAACTTTTATTAAAACTTTTCAAAACTATTTTCGATATGGATCAGAACTGGACACGTCTGAGATCTGTCACTGGGATGCACAACCCCGGATCCCAGCAACTGGAAAGCTGCCCCTAGTCTGTATAGCACCGTGGCATTGCACAGCAACGGAAAGTTGCCCCTAGTCTGAAAAGCATTGCGCCGGAGATCACGATGAATGCTGATGGACAAAGATGGCCGAGATGATCAAATGGACAAAGTTGATCGGGGAAAATATTTATGGCTGAACTTCAGGATGAAGTTGCCTACGTATCCCAAAGATGGGAATCAAGCCTTACGTAGTTCAGGCTTGGGTTCACTCGGGTATTTTCACTCTCCTTTTACGCTCTAACTTTTGCCAAGGCCGCCCTTTACGGGTTTTCAACCTTGCGAGCTCAGTTTTTATAATTTCAAATTTTCTGTGCTCTGAGTTTTGCCTAGGTCGCCCTTTCGGGTTTTCTACCTAGCGAGCCTCTCAAGGGTAATATTTCTTCAACTTGTCCATATTGATCGGTTGTGAAAACTCTAAGCCATCTAGGTCCATCAGAACCACAGCTCCACCTGACCAGATAGACTTGATGATGTAGGGACCAGTCCAATTAGGTCTGAACTTGCCCCTTGGGTCGTGGATGGGAGCTCGGTTGTCCTTGAGTACCAAATCTCCTTCCTTTAGATTCCTGGACTTAACTTTCTTATTAAAAGCCCAGGCAATTCTGCGTTGATAACCTTGAATATGGTACAGTGCTTTCAGCCTTCTCTCATCAAAGAGCATGAGTTCCTCAAACCTGCTATGCTGCCAATCTGCTTCCGCTATTTGACACTCAGCCAATACTCGCAATGACGGGACCTCAATCTTAATAGGTAGAACGACCTCCATCCCATAAACCAATGAATACGGAGTCGCCCCAGTAGAAGTCCTGATTGAAGTCCGGTAGCCCCATAGAGCAAACGGCAGCTTATTTGGCCAGTCCCGGTAGGTTTCCACCATCTTTTGCAATATGTGTTTGATATTCTTGTTGGCAGCCTCAACCACTCCATTGGTCTGCGGCCGGTATGTGGATGACCTATGAAAAGCCACGTTGTATTTTTCCAACAAGTCAATCACTTCTTTCTTGAAGTGGGAACCGTTATCTGAAATTATCTCGTTTGGGACCCCATAACGACAGATGATGTTGTTTCTGATAAATTTTGCAACGTGTGAAGCCTTCAACACCGCATAAGATTGGGCCTCGACCCACTTTGTGAAATAATCTATCGCGACTAGGATGAACTCATGCCCATTTGACCCCTTTGGCGTGACAGCCCCGATCACATCGATTCCCCAGACTGAAAACGGCCATGGCGAAGTCATATTGTACAGCTTCGACGGCGGAATGTTCATGCGATTCGCATGAATTTGACATTTGTGGCATCGCCGGACAAAACCGATACAATCCTCCTCCATGGTGGACTAGTAGTAACCCTGTCTGAGGATCTTCCGTGCTAGCATTACTCCATTCATGTGCGCACCGCATTCCCCTCCATGGATGGCTTCCATTAGGCGCTTCGATTCTTCGGCATTGACACATAGCTTATGCATTCCCATATGACCTCTCTTATACAGCTTACCCCCACAGATGATGAACTGAACGGTCATTCTTCTGATTGCCCTCTTATCCTTGGCATTTACCCTTGGCGAGTATGCTTCCTTCTCCAGGAAATTCCAAATGTCATGATACCAGGGGTTTTCATCCTGAACCTCATCTATAGCAGCAATCAACTCGTAGGCTGGTGCAAATTTCTGGTCAATGATGACTGGACACATTCAGACTCCGTACGGGATGTCTATCATGGAAGATAGAGTTGCTAAAGAATCTGCGAACCTGTTGTTCTCTCTTAGTAAATGAGTAAAGTTTAGCTTCTCAAACCGAGGAATTAACAAATCCAAGGTCTGGTGATACATCATCATCTTCTCTTCTTTGACTTTCCAGTCTCCTTTTGCTTGAGACACAACAAGGTTCGAGTCCCCGATGACGTCCAACTGTCTTGCCCCTAGTTCCAGGGCTGCTTCCAGACCGGCAATGCATGCCTCATATTCTGCTTCGTTGTTCGAGACTTTGAACCGGAGTTTGAAGGCTAGAGGGATACGGGATTTGTCGGGTGCTATCAGCAACACTCCTATCCCATACCCGTACTGATTTGACGCTCCATCAAAGTACATCGTCCAAGTTTCATCGTCGATGTGCAAAATGGCTTCATCTGGGAATAAGTACTCAACTGCTTCACCCCCTTCCACTGGATGGTCAGCTAGGAATTCTGCTACTGCTCTTCCCTTGACTGACTTGCACGTTACATACTTCAGATCGAATTCGGAGAGCAACAGCAACCAACGAGCTAGCCTACCCGTAAGTGCTGGTTTCTCGAAAAGATATTTGATAGGATCGAGACGTGAAACCAACATTACGGAATGAGCTAACAGGTAGTGCCGCAGCTTCCTGGTAGCCCATACCAAAGCTAAGCAAGCCTTCTCCAACGGTGTGTAGCAAGTCTCATACTCCAGCATCTTCTTGCTCAGATAGTAGATGGCTCTCTCCACTTTGTCTTCAGATTCTTGCGCGAGCATGCAGCCCATTGTGGTCTCAGTCACTGAGAGGTACAATATCAACGGTTTCCCCGGCTCTGGTGGTGACAACACGGGCGGGTTCTGTAGATATTCCTTGATCTGTTCAAATGCAGCTTGGCATTGGCCGTCCCATTGGAATTTCTTGCCTTTCTTCAGGAGACCAAAAAGTGGTTCACAAGTCAAGGTTAATTTTGAGATAAACCGTCTTATGAATTGCACTTTACCCAGAAAGCCTCGCACCTCCTTTTCAGTCCTTGGTGGGGGCATTTCTAGGGTGGCCTTGATTTTGGAAGGGTCGACTTCGATGCCGCTCTGTGTAATCAGACACCCCATCATTTTTCCTGCTGTAACCCCGAATGTACATTTCTGAGGATTTAGCCGCAACCGGAATTCCCTGATCGTTTGAAAAAACTTTTACAAGGCGGTGTAGTGGCCCTCTCTTTCTTTGGACTTGACAATCATGTCGTCCACGTACACCTCAACCTCTTTGTGGATCATGTCGTGCAATATTGTGGTTGCGGCCCGTTGATAAGTAGCTCCAGCGTTCTTCAGCCCAAACGGCATGACTCTATAGCAGTATGTCCCCCACGGGGTGGTGAATGCAGTCTTTTCCCGGTCTTCAGGTGCCATCACTATCTGGTTGCAGCCTGAGAAGCCATCCATAAATGAAAGCAACGCGTGCCCTGCTGTGAAATCCACCAACTCATCAATATGCGGTAAGGGAAAGTCGTCCTTCGGACTAGCTCTGTTCAGATCCCTAAAATCCACGCATACTCGGATACTACCATCTTTCTTCGGCACCGGAACGATGTTGGCCAACCAAGTTGGGTATTCGGATACCAGCAGGAAACCTACGTCGATTTGTTTGGTGACCTCTTCCTTAATCTTGAGAGCCCAGTCCGGGCGGATCCTTCTGAGTTTCAGTTTGACGGGTTGGGCCTCGGGGTCTAGAGGGATCCGATGCTGTACAATCTCAGGATCGATTCCAGGCATGTCTTCGTAGGACCACGTGAAAACATCTTTGAAATCTTTTAATAAAGCGACTAAGCGCTCGCGTTCCTCCGAAGACAACGTGGATCCGATCTGGACCAGCCGCGGGTCCTTCTCAGTACTAATGTTCACGGTAGTGATTTCATCCACTAGGGGTTTAACAAATCTTTCCTGCTCCTGCTCAATTAAACGTTGCAAAACCGGAGGAATTTCGTCCTCGTCGTTTTCATCAAAGTTTTGAAAGTCTGAGTTAATGCAATAAATCAAGGGCATAGAAAAGTACTCAGAAACCACAGTTACTTGATTCTCATTAAGCACATCCGAATCATCCGATCCCTCGGTTACAACAGACTCAAAAGAGAAAGAAAAGGATGACCTGGACAAGACTGTGGCATCCGGGTTATCATCCCCAGGAGTACCAGACTCAGACTCAGTCGAGCTGGAACCTGATTCCGACTCACAAGACTCAGTGGAATCAGATTCCGGCTCACTACCTGACCCGGTGCTGCTGGACAAAAATCCTTCTTCGTATTGCCAAGTGAGAGAGGGTGCGATAGATGCATCCAAAATAGTTGCTGGTAGGCCCGCAGCCGTTTCATCCCCAATCATGGAAACCGAGAAGTTATCCCCCAAGCACTTTTGGTCGATCGGAGGATCTGAAAGTAGACATGCCAGTGCTACCCCCATTTCAATTTCAGTGCCCTCGGAGTCCACTGCCTTACACTGCTCAATCTCAGCTGATGGGTTTGTCTGCTCTTCGGCAACGTCATCCCCGGGTAACTGCAGATCAAAGAAGATCTCAAAACCTGGTACGCGCTTCCTCTCCGCGTTCAGCCATGGTTTTGGGAAGCCACAAAACGGAAAGTCCTCCCCCTCCCGGACGAAGCGTCCGTTTAGGGTACCCTGAATGGGCCTATGCATCAGCTCAAAAGGCTTCCCAGCCTGCTTTGCTCTTTCTTTTCCAGCCATTTCCTTTCCCTTCCTTACCCAGTTCTCTTTGGTGGGCAGATAACCTAAGCCAAAAGTATGAGGGTTGTGTGGCACTTCGGCCAATGCTGCGACGCCCTTCCGGCCGCTCCTTCCCAATCCCATCCCGGGGATGTGTTGTAACTTGTTCATGAGGTATACAGATTGAGCACTGACATATACTCCCTCATTGACAGCCATGATATTCTGCACAACTCGAGCCTCAGCCAGAGTAAACCCTGATAAGAACACATCCTCCATGCCGTGCTCGATTTCCAAGACTGGTGTAGACACTTCTGGCGGTGGATGGATTGATGAATTCCCGAAAACAATGGCCACCCGCTTCCCGTGAGGGTACTTCAACATCTGATGCAAAGTGGAAGAGACTGCCTTCACTTGGTGCAACCACGACCGCCCTAAGAGTAGATTGAAGGTTGCGGGAACGTCCAAGACATGGAATTCAATGTTGTGTTGTCCTGGACCAACCTGGGTCTGAATTTTGACAGTCCCCATCACCTCCCTGCTGGTGTTATCATAGGCTCTGATCACTTGAGTAGTCGGCACGAAGTCCGCGGGCTTCAACCCGATCGCATATGCCGTCCTTGACGGGCACACATTAATGGTGGATCCCGTGTCGATGAGAACCACTGGCACCCACTTGTCTCTACATTCCATAGAGATGTAAAGGGGTTTGTTATGATTTGCGCCCTCAGGCGGTAATTCTTTGTCTGAAAAGGTTCACGTCGGGAACCTCCTCCCGGAAAGACCAGTCCGACCAGCTGCTCTGGTGTGGTATCTATAGAGAGTTTGGCCTTGTCTATAGCAGATAGGACGGCCTGTCTGTGCACTCGTGAAGCCATAAGCAGTCCCCAGATGGAGCGTCTGCTTGTATCTTCTTTAACTGTTTGAGCATAGCCTCCTCTTCAAGTTGTTTCTCTCTCTGCTTCTCAGCTTCCTTGTCCTTCCCAGATGCCTCTGGCTGGTCTAGGTGCGGGGGCTTGAAATACCGCCCGCTTCTCGTCATATGGTTGACCTCTCCGAGATACCAGGTGTCGTCTGGCTGATGATTTCCCCAATCTTCATCTGTGTGGGCAAGACATAAATCATCGTCCTCCCACCACATTCCATCGGCTGCTGACAGAAACCTGTCTGGCTCCGGTATGTTTGCACTCTCAGTACTTTCAGCCCACATGCCTGCAGCATCTTCTGTCTTTGTACACACAGCACTTCCGGCCTCCTCAGGGGCCTTGGCTTTCCAGATTCTCTCAGAATCCCAAATCTTTTCTTGTTCTGCCTGCGTTAGCACAGTTTGTTGTTCAGCTTTCCCTGCATTCACACTGTCCCAGTTCCGAGCAAAATTCTTCGTACCGGCGCTCTCCGGCAATGTACTCTGACTTTCAGCCCTTCCGGCCACAACTGATACCTTTGCCCCTGTCGGGCCCTGTTCTAGTTGGAACTCTTCCACCACATCCGGGTGATCATCCAGCCATCCAGTGGCCTCTGCCGATTCCTCATAATCAAACCAGTTGACTGCCGCGCCTCCTGGTTCTTGGTCATCGAAAAATTGTAGGTTGGCAAAGTCCTCCTCCACAGCCGTCAAATCATTTGCCCCTTGCAAATCCATCCTTCCGGATCACACACAGCTCTCCCTTCTCTGGCAATTCTATACCCAACCCAATCTGGCCTGTTGACAGAATGTACTCACTCGGATCATAGGCTTCCCCAGCGAAACTCTCAGACTCTTCAATCCCAGACTCAACAATTCCGCTTTATTCTGAAATCTGCCCTGCCCCATCTTCGATGGTCACCACCGTTGGCTCTGGTTGGGTTGTGGAGATGTCCAACATGCACAAAGAGTCGGTGCAGTCGGGAAAGACCACCTCCAGCTTAGGTAGGTGGGATGGAGTGATATAGACACTAGGATCGTAAGACACGACCCCAGTTTGGATAAAGTTGATCCTGTTGGGAGGGGGAGCTTGGTTATGTGGTGGGAGAGGATTTGTTGTGACATTGGGTTTGTCGGGAGGCGCAATCACCTGTTTGTCAATAAGATCCTGGATCTCGTGACGCAATCTAAAATAACGGTCGGTGTCGTGACCGTGCTATTGGTGATACGCGCAGTATTTTGCCGGGTCATGAGAGGGAGGGAGTAGATTTGGTAGTGGCCTTGGCTCCAGGGGCTTTAAATGCTTTTTCCTGATTAATACCCCCAGAGCTTTGGACAGGGGCATATATAAGGGTGTGAAGGTTCTTTGGCCTCTGGATTGGTATTTGGTGGTCTGTGTATTGCTTCCGGATGCACCGGAGAAGGGCGTGGCTGCCATGGGTCTTGGAAGGGGAGGGGGAATGGTGGTGACCATGCTCACCTCTGAAGCTCTTGCAGTTGCAGCGCCACTCGGGCCTGCATTGTTGTTACGATTGAAAGTCCTCCTGGGCTGCTCCCTATCTTGGTCAATCAGACCCTGTTTCATTGCATCTTCAATTTGTACCCCCATCTCGTGCAGATCTGAAAAAGTGGGGAAGGGAAGTACAATCATCTTTTGCATCAGTTTTGGCTGGAGATTGTGCACAATCATCCTGATCTGGTCTTTATCGGTGGGCCTTAAAGTCATCATCGAGGCCTTCACCCTCCACCAGGTCACGAAATCCGAGAAACTCTCTTTGGGCTCCTGCCTTGTTGTTTCGAAATCACGGGTTGTAATCTCAATCTGGGTATTGTAAGAGTATTGCGCAACAAAGGCTTCAGCCATTTCATCCCAACTCCACTTGACATCATCCTCCAACTTCGCATACCAGATAGCGGCCACACCCGACAGGGTTCGACTGAATAGCGAAAGCTTCTGGGGTCTGGTGAGGCCCATTGGCCGTAATATGTCTGAGAATAGTCAGAGGTGGACCATGGGATCACCAGATCCGTCGAAGCGATCGATCTGCGGCATTTTGAATCTATCCGGTAATGTTATGGCCACATCGGTATATCCGTCCTCGATATCCGGAATAGCCTTTACCCCTTGGGATTTCTTAAATAGCTTCTCGAGCTTGCTCAATTTCAGTGCTGTAGGGTCTATTTCGAACTCGAAGGGAGAGTCCGGGTGGTTGATAGGCGTAGGCGCCTTGGACAGTTGAGGCGGAAGTGGGGGCGGAGCCAGCCCCGTTGGAAGGTCTGTGTCCTCCTGGACGTTCTGGACATTTGGCAAGGTGTTCTGGGCATTTGGTAGGACATTCTGGGCAACTGGTGCCTGCTCGGGTAGCGGGACCCCTAGTGGGGGAGGAACTGGATGTGAGGCTGATGCTCCGGCTTGCTACTGGAGTCTAGTGATGAGCTCAGCCTGCTAGGCCATGATTGTGGCTTGCTGTTTAGAGAACTCTGCCTGGCGGACAGCGTCCTCCTGCATTTGCTTCATACTCTCTTGGATTTGACACATCATTTCCTCCATTCCGGCTACGCTCTGCTGATCCTGCTGACTGACTGGTATGTGTATTTCTATGGCAGATACTGAGACCTCAACCCGACTGTTTACTGCAAGGGTAGACCACTGCTTTGGTAACCTTTGCTCAGACACACTGCGCTTTCTTGGCCTTTGCCTGACAACCGGGGGTAGAGAATGAAACACTGGCTGTCCGTCAACCAGATCCTCAGATCGATTGAGCCGACGACCTCTTGTCCAAAGTGCTTGGGGAATATCTACTGGGTCGGAAACAATTGTGCTAAAACCTTGTCCTAGCAAAAAGATAAATAAAGCAATAAGGAAATAAACAACCAGATAAACGAACGGCATAACAGCTTAAAATAAATACACAACACACGGCTGGGCATAACAACACACGGTTGATAAGCTGAATACATACTGTCCTCAAACACTGATCATTATCCCTAAATCACTGTCCCCGAAAACTGAATCTGATACCCGCAGATAACTGATTCTCAAATACTGACTGATGCCCGCAGGCTTGATGCCCAAACTCATAAACTGATACATGCATTTCCCTGTAGAGACGCACTCTAAAAGCACATAGCAGATAAGTGAGAGCCAAAACACCCCTATGTTGGGGTAGGGTTTTCCCTGTCCTATTTTGTTAGGAGCTAGGGTTTCACTACGCACGCAGCGGTTTCAAACAACCTATATCGGGTAAGCAACCTGTCCTAGTCTATGGATCCGAATATGCACTAGGTCGAATGGTCGAAAAGGGTGCCCCGGTAAAACTGGGGTTTGTGTTCCCATACTGGCAGAGCCCACAACCGGTCAGCCTTATGGTGAGGCCTTGACAAGACAAGCCTCCGGCAAACCGTTCAGGAATAGCAGATGGCAAACACAGTGTCCTAGGCGCACCAATGCAAATGCAATGCAAAGAAACACATAAGTGTAGTCAAAACAAGATATCATGAGTTCGAGTCAAGTTCTCTAATTCCCCAGTAGAGTCGCCAGAAACTGTAGATGCGCCCTTGGGCCTCACTACAGTTTAGGACTCAAATTGTCACGGTTCTTAATCTGAACCAAAGAGTCCAAATCCGGCAAATCGTTTTGAGAAAATAGATTTTTGAAAGAAGTGCCAAACATGGACTGCTTTGCCAGATACAGAGTCGCCACCTAAATATTTTATTTTGAGAAATTTAGGAAACCCTAACTCGTTGCCTAAGGCCACGTGTCCGTCGTCACCAAAGTTGCCTCGGCTCAGGAACTTGGGTACGATTGGGGAAGGTCACTTCGTGAGCACCCCCGCTCGCCCGATCAAAGATCGGCCTCTACTAATCATGATATCTAGTTTTGAAAACATTATGCGTTCTTATTCTGGTTATTAGCCTAGATTTACTATGTGATGCGCACAACATACAAGTATAGACTTGGTCGCCTGAATTGGAACAAAATATTTCCTGCTTATTTTTCAAAGTGATTTGCTACTCGCAAGAAGGCTTAAAATGCAGATTTTGCCACCCTCAGGTGGGCTTTAGAAAAGATGGTTTTGCCACTATCTAGTGGACTTAAGACTCACAGTCAATGTATTGTTTCAATCCAAACAACCCAACCTTCACCCACAGGCATTCAGGCAGTTATATCACGTAAGCACATAGCCTCATGGTAAGCATGCTATCATGGCAGTCACTCACACGCATGCAAGGATGCTAAAGCGTAAAACTTACCGAGTACTCCAAGCCAAAACAGAAGCTAATTAGAAATCCATGCATGATCCTATATATACAGAAGTGCCTAATGCAACACATGCAAAATGCAACTACAATAGGCTCGGCTATTCTAAAGATGGCATGTGAAATGCTACAACTAACAAGTATTCAACTCGGAATTGAAATACAATGCAGTTAGTATGATGCGCCGAGCCTGGTGCATGCAAAACAGATGAATGAATGCAAACATGCTATCATACTGTATGCTAATTGAAATATGCCCTAATCTAACCATCATAAGCTGGTAAATAAAAGGGAGAAAGACGTGGGGTTGGAAGACATACATCACACACGCACACTTATTACAACATTGCCCTCGCGCAGAGGGTCCAAATAAATAATATATAGTCCCAAATAAATAGTACAGTCCGAATAAATACAAAATCCTAATTAATTAACAAATTAATCTAGGAAAACAATAAACTAGCATGCAAGCTAGGGACTGCCTCAATTTTGCTCCGGATGATGAATGATGCATGTCGGGTTGCCTTGCGCGGAAATCCATTGCGATGCCCTGATTCGCCTTTGTTTGCAATTAATGCCGGAATGCTGTGCAAGGCTTTTGAAAGCTGTTGATTTCTGATTTGCTGTAACAGAGAGCAAGAAAGGGGGGCATGGCAATGTATTTTCACGTATGTATGCATGCCTCGATCCTCGTGCCACCAATCATGCATCTCGATGTATGGTGGCCGAGGAGTCGATTTGCACAACTCAATATGAAATGAATGCACAGGAAGACACATCAAGACCAAGACTCCATCATGGGTAATCCGGAGTGTCGGCGACTGGGGAATTAAGACACATTCCGTCACTCGGAGTACGAAATGTACCTCGTTTCCCGTGCTCGGGCTAACTCCTATTCCAAATGCAATGCAATATGCATGACATGCATGAATGCAACTAAGATACAACCTAACATGCACAATGCTATGAAATGGCATGCACGATGCACGAGGTAACATGGCATACGCAATGCGCTAACCTACACCCTAGCATACACAATGCTATGAAATGAAATGACATACACAATGCATAATGGACTTACACCAAGACAAGTGGACCTCAGCCACACTCA
Source organism: Camellia granthamiana (assembly GCA_036172215.1). Lineage (NCBI taxonomy): Eukaryota > Viridiplantae > Streptophyta > Magnoliopsida > Ericales > Theaceae > Camellia > Camellia granthamiana. The sequence goes on from CM069917.1 coordinate 74,683,989, forward strand.
CGTAGGAGGCAATTAGATGGAAATGAGACACTCGAGATGCGTGCACATGTGCACGCAAACCGAGGACCGAACCTAAGGCACGACTGCCACTCTACCAAAGCATGGTAAGGCATGGAACATGATATGCGAACAAGCAAATTTCAGCACTGAAACATGATGCTAAACGGCCCCGAAACATGGAAACATGGCACCCGATGCATGAGATGAACCCCGAAACTCCAAACTAGGCACATGGAATGACTTATAGCTATACAAAGCAAGCATTATTTGAACATGAAGCATGAAGATAGAGTCAAGGCAGTCCCAAAACATGAACTTTCTAGTTCAAAGCATGGCCAAAAGATGCTAGCAAGATGACTTAAAATAGCATGCAAGTTTGACTAGCTAACATGGTTTACATGGCAAGTATATGATGCACATGGAATCTCGCCAAACCATCAAAAATCAGTGAATAAAACATGTGAAAATAGGCCCAAATAACCACTGATATACAACCATGGCATGCAAAAATGATGAGTTACTTTAGAGGGCCATGCAAGGGATTCTTAAGCACATACAAGATAGACATGTGGCAGCACCAAACCAACTCTGAAAATCAAATATGGTAGTCCCAAAACTCACCAAATTGGCCCTGAAAAGTGGCTAAGAAGCATGCAAGATAGGGTCTCTTTGGAAGGCCAAAATGACCATCGAACAAGTCAAGGTGAGAGGGGGGCACCCCCCCTCTGATTTGGAGGCTCAAAATAGCATCAAAGCCACTGGAAATCCACTGGATTCCAGTGGCTAGAAGACCAAACAAGGCATGCAACAAGAGCTTAGGTGCAAGGCTCAAAACAAGGGACAATCAAGCATACAAAGAAGCATGAGACCCAAAATAATAAAATGCCCTTAATAAAACATGAAGATGATGTGAAAACAAGCCTTTTTACAGTTTTTGACAAGTCTCAAAAATGAAGGCAAATAAGGCTAATCTATCATGCAAAAATGGCCCTAAAAGAGAGAATAGAGACAAGGGGCAGCAGTCGGCCCCAAATGGCAAAGAGCCCTTCAACAAAGTTTAAGAGGGGATCAAAAAAAGGTACTTTACAGTTTATATCAAGCCACAAAAACAATCACAAGTAGGGCTAAACAAGCATGCAAGAAAAAGGCCTAAAAGAGGGATAAAGAGACAAGTAGTAGCTTCTGACCTCAAACAGAGGAGAGCCCTTCAACAATGTTGAAGAGGGGCTCAAAAAAAGATATTTTACAGTTTATGACCAAGTCCAAAACAGCTCAGAAGTAAGCCTAAAATATCATGCAAAAATAGGCCTAAAAGAGGGCTAAAGAGGCAAGTGATAGTAGGAGACCTCAAACAGCAAGAGGTCCTTAATCAAACATGAAAAGGAGCTCAAAATATGACTGTTTACAGTTTGGGTTGGAGCCCAAAAATGTAAGCAACAAAGGCTAAGATTGCATGCAAAAATAGGCTTAAAAGAGGGAAAATGGGACTCACCCTTGTAGCACAAAGTTCCAGAACCTTTTGGTTGAAGAAATGGTGCTCCTAATCTCTGGAAATAACCTTCAAGTGGTTGGAATGGAGTGTGGAGGTGTGGGGCTATGGATTGGTGCAAGAACCTTAGGATTTTGAGGCTTGGAGTAGAGAGAGAGAGAGAGGTTTGATGCAAGAGCTCCAAAACAAATTTTGTAACCTTTTTCAAATGTAGCTGGGGGTGCTGGTTATATAGGCAAAGGAGTGGAGGAAAGGGGGGAAAAATCAAATTCAAATTTCCCCCCCAAAAGACTCCCTCCCGGATACAGGATTTGGGGGGAAAAGGAGGGCATATCTGGAAAGCACCTGGAGAGAGGATCATGGCCGGCCAGTTTTTTAGGGTTTAGGTGGCCGGCCGGCCCCCCCATGGCCGGCCGGCCAAGGGTCAAAAGGGTCAAGCACGATTAGTGGCCGGCCATCCCAAAAAGATGGCCTCCCATGTGTGCACAACACAACTATGTGGTCAAAAACTGGAAGAAGTGAACCAAGAGAGAGAAAAATCACTTTTTTAGAGGGGTTCAAAAGGGTCAGAGACAATTACTGGCCGGCCATATCATATTGGTGGCCTCCCAGGTGTGTGCAACACAAATATGTGGTTTAGGGCTAGAAAAAGTGGCCTAAGGGTGGTCAACATTGGCTTTCTAGTGAGAAAAACGGGCGACGGAGGGTGATAAAGAAATAAAACTGGTTGTCAGAACAATTGCTGGCCTCCCACCCTTCTACAACCTTCCTAATAATGAAAATAAGGCCTCCACCAAAAATGAGCCCAAACCGATGCAAAACGAAGGTTCGGGGGCCAAAACGCGCAGCTTGGGGCCCCGAAAACTGACTGTTAGGCACCGGAAGTGGTGTTCGACCACGAAGTTGGTCTCTCGGACCACAGTGTCCCTCAAAAGGGAGGAAATAAGGTGTATGCCAAAAACCGGAGCAAACAGAGGTAGTTAAACGGTCCCGAACTGAGGCACACGGCCAACGGCTCCGAAAACCGAGAACCGGGCTCCAAACGGGAAAAATGGCCTATGACCACAAAACGTAGCCTACGGCCACTAAGAGATGGTCTACCAGACCTCTCCCTCCCTTCGGGAAGAGAAAACAAAGAAAATAGGGCTTGGTTCGCAAACCGAGGCAAAGCACAAAATAGTCCGGAAGTCCGGAGGCAAGGCTCGCAGCCGTGACTCCGCAACCTTCTGAACGAGCACGACATGCAACATCACCAAGTGCTCAATCGGTGACGTCTGAGTCTTAAGGTTGGTCAAAAATGGGGTGTCTACACCGGGCTTTATACTCACCCTACGGGATTTTTGTACAGGAAAGGATGTGGTGATCCCGCCTAACTGAAGGTGTGGAAGTGTGTGAAGAGAGCATAGTGTGCTCGCTTGCTGTGACTCTGATTGTAAGCCAAGGGCTTTATATGTGTGGGTTTGAATAACTGTTTTGTATAACCAGGCTCAGGCCTTGGAACTTGTAAACCCTTGGGAGTATTTGTTGTTTAATTAATGGTTGTTGGATTAATTGTATTATCACATGAAGACTATTTACATCATGTAATGCAAGTATGAGGATTTGTTATCAGTTTTACTTTAAAGAGCCATGACTAATGTATCACCATTTGGGCATGAAAATGGGGGCGTTACATATCTAGAATCACCAGGTTTAAAAAGATGCTAACGTGTTCCCCGCTCGAGCGTGACTTCTCACGCTCGAGCGTCCATACACGATCAAGAGGTCCCGCTCGAGCGATAACTTCCTCGCTCGAGTGGAGAAAGAAAAGTCTCAGAAGTTTTGCAATGCTACAGTGTAATTACTGGATGCTAACATTTCACACTCGAGCATAACATCCCACGCTCGAGCGGACATGCCTGAAATGCAACAAAGCGCTGGGAGCAACAATTCCACGCTTGAGCATATATCAGTTCATAAAAGTCACTTTTTATATCACTTTTTCATCTCAAACTCTCTCTAAACATTTAAGAAACCCTAGATCTAGAGCCTTTCTCTCTAAAACTCCCTCTCTCTCTCTCTCTCTCTCTCTCTACATTTTCACTTAGATCCGTTGGTTTCTCTACCTTGGTGTCTTTGGGAAAAAGGTAGAGCGTCTCAAGAGCTCCATTTTGATCCGAACAAAACTCAATTTCGGCGTCTTTAAATTTTCCCTCCTTTCTTTGCTTGCCTTCTCACTTTGAGGTAGGGATTTTCTATACTTTCATATGATTTTTAACTTAGCTATTGGATGTTGTGTAAACAATATTGGGATTTGGGAGGATTATGGACGGGCTTAGGGTTTGGGTTTAAAATCGAAAGAGGGGTTTTTAAGTGAATGTGTTATAAATGGTTATGGGAGTAAATACGAGGTTGGGTTGAGATAACATTGTTGATTTTGATACTTATGGTGGATTTTGGAAGAAAATGAAGTTTTTCCTAAATTGTCTCGATTATCTATTTTGTACAAATAAATGAAATTGGTATTAAAAATGTGAAATTGGAGGGATGTTTATATAAATGGTGGAGTTGGTTATGTATTATCTCTCAACTATAGAAATTTGGATAGTTTATCTGTCTTGGAGATTGTATATCTATTTAGAAATATCTGCTTTGGGCTATCGGTGGAGGATAGCTATGATTGTTGTAGAAATTGCATGAGGATTAGGTGAATTGAAACTAATCTCTTATTGGTTGTCATTGAATATGACTATGTTTTAAGTTCTCTTGTGTGTCTAGGGTAAAAGTCCTAAAAATCGTGGGTATACATGTGTGCCGATTCCCGCGGATGAAATTTTCGTAAAATGGCAAATGGATGTGTTTGTATGACAACTATATTGATTGGAGACCCACTGAGTTATATCCTTAGTTTGGTTGATTGAATGAAATGGACATGATTAATGAATTAAGATATGAAGCTTGGCATAGCATGGTTTTGGAAAAAAGTTGTAAATGATTTTAATCACGGGCATTGTATATGCATATCATACCTATATCTTTGTTAAGATTCATATTTTGTGTTAGATTATCTCGATTGGGCTCACCTTATTTGGGAAAACCCATTTTCAGGTGTTAGTGATATGTCTCCACCAAGGTAGTAGCTTGGGAGGAATCGGAGCTGAAGGGTTCTCTTTTTGTACTATGTCATTGTTTTGATTCAAGCCAAGGGCTTTACATGTATTGGATTTATATCCATTTTGTTGTAACCAAGCATGGTCTTGGAAAGATGTAAGCCTTTAGGGCATATGAATACTTGTTTAGCTTTCATTTCTTATCTCTACTTGTAACACATGCTGTAGATTCAGAATAAATTATTGATGAATGTATATTGCACGTGTCACTTTTTGTATATTAATTATGATCAATAAAAGCTCATCATTTCATTTATGTCCCCTTGTATTAGTTGATTGGAGTTGGGTTATTGTAATTATTTCGGGGCTCGACAAGTGTCTACCCACCATTCTTTGAAATTTTCGACAAGGTTGGTTTCAGACACCACGGTTGAAAGGTTTATGTCATCAACACCAGTGGAGATTTAGTCCACTTCGGTGACATTGGCTTGAGCAGATTTCTTACTTGAAATTCTTTTTCCTTTGCACTTGCTACGACAATCTTTGGCCCGGTGTCCTTTTTTGTCACAGATGTAGCATTTACCCTTAAAATTGAATTTCTTGGTTTCCCCTCCCTTATAGCCTTGTGAGGAACTTTCTCTGGTATATTTTCGTTTCTTTGCTTTTGGTGCTTGTTCCACCACATTAGCCTTTGACTCCATAGGGTGCTTTCCAACCATTTTCTCAGAAGTTCGGTTGTTTTCCTCAATTCTCAGTCGCACAATTAATTCTTCCAAAGTCATTTCTTTGTGCTTGTGCTTGAGATAGTTCTTGAATTCCTTTCATCCTTGTGGCAATTTTTCAATTAGGGCAGCGACTTGGAAAGACTTGCTTAGTGACATGCCTTCTGCATGGATGTCATGTAGGATGAGTTAGAGATCCAGAACTTGACTGATCACAGTATATGAATCAACCGTTACAAAATCTAGAAATTTGCCCACCACAAATTTCTTCGAGCCAACATTTTTTGTTTTGTATTTTTTCTCTAATGATACCCATCATTCCTTTGCCATCTTGATAGGGCTATAAACGTTGTACAATGTATTATCAAGCCCATTCAATATGTAGTTGCGGCAAAGGAAATCCACATGCTTTCAAGCATCAATTGTAGCAACTACTTGTCGGTCGGTTTCATCATTTTTCAGCACAGGAGCATCTTCACGAAGAAAATGCACCATACTTAATGTAGTAAGATAGAACAACATTTTCTATTGCCATCTTTTAAAATCAGTTCCGAGAAACTTTTCTAGCTTTTTCCCATGGTTCATTGGGACTGTCACAATAGCAGGAGGGATTGGGGCAGTCACAACACCGGTTGGATTAGAAGTTCCAGTAGCCATTGAATTCTAAATTATAAAACAAAATTATAATTAGAATTGTATACTACACAAAAAATGAAACCAAAAAACACAGAGTATAATTCTGTAAAAAAATAAAAGAAACAAAGTTGTAATTTTTATTTCAAAGTTAGTTGAAAATAAACTTTTATTTAATCAAATTAACTCCACACAAAATATTATTTCTATAAATTTCAACAATTAAAATGCTGAAAATCAGAATTTTAATTAATGAAAAACCCAGAAAATTATTTCTGAAAATTCAGAGTTTATTTTTGACAAACTTTACACATAAAATAAATTCAGTAACAAAACTGAAAAGAAGTTTTGAAAGAAAACAAAGGAAAAATTCTGTATAAACAGAATAATTCGAATATGATTTAAGATTGTTGGAACAATCTTCTATGTATAAAATAAAACTGAAACAAATAAAATAATTTGCTTACAGAAAGTTCTTGTTTCAAAAAATAAAAACAGTAAGACTGTGATTAAGTCGAGTGTGTGACATTTTGTCCTTAAGATAGATTCGCCGCTGCACAGGTGCTTATGGATTATCGGCGTCTATCTCCCAGGATACAGTGATAACTTGCACAAATTGTAGCAGCACTACAAACAATCTGTTCTGGTGAACCAAAACTTGAGTTCTGAAACTCTCGTAATATTCTAAGAATTGGTATGAAGAAAATATGTAGTACAGAAGGAAAACGGGACAGGAAAATGAAATGAATCAATTTGCTGGAGGACCCTGAATTTAGAGGCCAAGAGGTGTTTGTTCGGAAGGGCAAAAAATCCTTCGAACAGGTGTGAAACCTGGAACCGCCGGAAAGTGAAGAGAGGCAACTGGAGAGGTATTGCTCCGGGAAGGAAAAAAAATTCAAATTTTGGTGCAAAAGTTTGAATTAATCCGTTAGGATTTCAAATTTTCTCGCAAGAATTTGAAAAAATTCAAATGAATTTTGTCTAAAAAATTAAGCTAGGACCCAACCCATAGCCAGCACCTGACTGACGACAGCGCGTGTGGTGGATTTGGGTCAAGCCCACTTTATTCATAACTTCCCTCCTTACAAAACTTGGGGTGCCCCTTGGGACCCAACCCAAGTATGTCAACGTAAAACTTATATACTCATATAAGTTCTCTTATTGTTTCTATGTGGGACACCCAAAATAAGGTAACCCACATTTGACTCTTCAACTTCACAAACACGAAAACGACGTTAACTTTCCATTCACTCATCAATGGTTTTGACGACCCGTCTTCATCGTGTGACTTGACATGCAGTAAGGAACACATCACCACTTGGACTCATCTCAAAAGACGCGTGGGCCCTACTTAAATTTAGGCTCAAAGATGGCCGAAAATAAGCCTATAAAATCAAAATTTCCAAAAAAATTACACATTTTGAAAAATTGTCAGTACATAACTTAGTCACTAACGTCTGTGAACAATTATCGATAATCAATTAATCACGAAGGTCATCGAGCAATTATTGATAAGAAGTCTAAATATTCATATTAAATCAAATAATCGTTTTTGCTATATTGTATTTAAAACCAATGTATTTTGAACTAATGAACTTTGTGGTCGGTGTTTAACAACCATAATTTGACTTGCTCTTAAGCTGGTTTTTTGGTGAATTTTATCATTTGTTGTTCCAGTTTTAGTATGATTTCTTATTTAGTCCTTTGGGACTTTATTGTTTTTCTTTTTATTGTTCTATATGATGTTAATTTTTATTTTAATATGATTGCCTCATAACTTTTCTACAAAAAAAAAAAAAGTGCCTTGCTCTTTGAGCAAAACTATCATCGATAACAAAAAAGTCTTCAAGAAACTAAAAAATCTTTCCCAAAAAAAAAAAAAAAAAAAAAAGAAAAAAAAAAAGCAAACAAAAGCTTTATCAAGCAAACCTGTTTCTCAAAACCTATATTTAAACAACCCACAACCACAATTGACATTGACATAAGTACTCTAAAATTAATAATTTAAAAAGAAGAGTTGTCCTTAGGTTTTGTTTGTTTTGTTTTGTTTTTGTGTGTGTGTGTGTGTTGTTATTAATACCAAAAAAATAAAATAAAATATTGAAGCCTGCAATCTTCTCAAAAAAAAAAAAAAAAAGGAGAAAAAAAAGAAGAAGAAGAAGATAAAAACAAAACCCAAAAAGTTTAAAACATAGATAAAAACTTAGGAGTAGAGGACAATTGTGTTGATAAGGAAAGATTGATTACTAAAATTAAAAAAAAGAAAAAATTATCTAACACCATATGCCACCACTTGAACATCGATTTCATTTTAACAGAGTAACTTCATCACAATTTACATAAAAAAATAATTAGCATAATAATCTTGAAAGAAAGAAAGAAAGAAAGAAAGAAAGAAAGAAAAGAAAAGAAGAAGAAGAAGAAGAAGAAAAAGAAGAAGAATACCTTCACCACAATTTATAGAAAAGTACAATTAGCATAAAAATATTGAAAAAGAAAAAAGAGCAGTAATTGAACTTGTAAACATAGACAAAGGGAAGAGTTTAAAAAAAAAAAAAGCATTGTGAAAGACTCGTAAAAAGATAACAGAAAAGCGACAACATGTGACAAAAGAGAATAAGAAAGTACATAATTGAAAATGCAGAGATGTAGAGAGATTATGCATAAATGGCCATCCCTAGTCAGATCCTATGTTTTGGGGACATTGCAGCATTAGTGCTTATCTCTTTGTGAAAAACTATTTTTAGGTATTGGTGATATACTTTCTCCTCATCGAAGGCTACATATATCTTTTCGGAGTACAAAGGCTCGTGGTTTATTTGCTTTCTTTGTATAGATTTTAAGCTTACTTGTATGGGATAAACACCCATCTTTTTGTAGCAAGGTTCCAATAATATGTAAGCCTTTCGGGCATTTAATTTGGATATTTGTGTAGTTTGTATTAGGTTATCACATGCTATTGATTCATACTTTAGGAGTTATGAATATATAATCGCATGTGGTTTCTTTTGTAAATCTCATAACTCAATAAAATGAAACGAGTAGAAAAGAGATTTATATTGATTACAACTATTGTTGTTGAATATCGATTAGAGTGTCAGCTTCCGCATGCTTAATTCAAGTTTATTTGAAAATAATCAGGGAATATAGGTTCTTATTTAATTGATTAGGTTTTATAAAAATTGGAGCATTACACTCAGTAAGTACCTGCAATCAAGAATGATGTTACCATGCCTATGGTGAGTTGTGTCTTTTGTTTGAACTAGGTTGATGACTAGCTTAGCATCTACTTCAATCATAAGGTTTCTAAGGTTGAGGTTATTTGAAGGGTTTAGCCCATCTCTTAGTGCCCAAAGTTTGCAGTAGCTAATGTGATTCCAGTGTTTTCGCAGAATTCAACAATCCATTGACTGTGGTGGTCTCTAATGATTTCACATCCTCGGACCTTGCCCGGGGTTCTCTTGGTGTCCCATCCGTGTTAAGTTTAAAATTGTTCTAAGCGGTTGATGATGCCTAACTGATTGATAGAACATTAGCACTCTTACCCACAAGTGTGTGCCACTAACAAATTAGGCATTTAAATCTTTTCTAAATCTTTCCCTTTTAATATCAATCTTTCAAAATTTAAATCCAAAATTATGAAATTGAATAAATTCAATTTTATAATTTTGGATCTAAATTTGAGCAATGCTACAGATACAAAAAAATTTACGAAAAAATCTATCAAACCCACACATGGTGTGGGACCCCACTCATGTGAGTGTTTGGTAAATTTTTTGCTAAAACATTTGGGGTCTCTACCATTATTATTTAAATTTTGGAATTTTTTGTTTAAGGTCCCCAATAATATTTTTTAGAAGGATAATGATAACATAACACAATTTTTTATATCAAAACACACGGTGACAAAAATACTCTCACTATACTGCTTTAGGTAACACCTATTACTTTTTTTAACTCATTTGAAAATTTCAAAATTCTATTACTTTTGATCTAAATTTTTGTTGTTTTAAAAAATTTGTATTGTGGGAATTGTTTTATCAAGATTTGTAAAACAAGATCCATGATGAATACAAAATTCTAAAAAGCAATTGACGAAATTTCACCGAGATCTAAAATAGGTTAGTGAAATTTCAATTGGCCAGTCAAATTTCAAATTTCGATGACCAAGTCAATGAAATTTCATGAATTTTTTTCATTAAAATTTTATTTTACTTATGGATCTTGTTTGAAAGATCTTGTAGGACTCTAAAATTTTAAAATTTTCAAAAAATGGGGATATAAATAAAAAAAATTAAATTTTAAAGTTTTGAAATCACTTAAATAATGTAAAATATGACAGGAGAGAGAATGGCGTTATGAGGGAAACAACGAGAAAGATTAAGGTTTTTAAGATTATGAGGGTATTTTGGACCATATATGTTAAAGTTTGTTTTTATTAGTTTAAGATTTTAAATCTCAAGGACATTAGCAAACAAATTCTTGGTGCCTTTAAATTCTTATACAACAAACTTGTAAAGATCTCACTAATTTTCCCATAATTTTTGAAAGAAATATATTATAAGGGAAAGATTTAGAAAAAAATTAATGGTAGTTAATGGGCGATGAAATTTTTTTAGGGAGATTGACCAATAAATCCTATATTTTGGACTTGTAATCTATATAGTCTCATATTTTTTCTTGTGATCTATTTAGTCATTTTAGATGTGTAATTAGATGTGTAATGACTCATTTGCCTGCCACATTAAAATGTCACATTTGGACAGTGTGATAACCCTGTTCCGTATTATGCTAATTGATCTTAATTATGATTGTGATTATGTGTTTGATATGATTTTGAGTGCCATTTGTATGAATATATGTGGTTTTAAATTTCTATCTGTTCACCGTAGGAAAATCTGTTTGATTTTCTGTTTTAGAATTTAAATCGAAGGCCTTATCGGCCATAGAAATCGAAACTGACTACACCGTTGTGATTAGCATAATTTTTGGAGTCTACGGTGAAATTTAATTAGAAATTGATTTGGATCAAAATAATTAGATTCAGAATGATTAATTTGTCAGTTACTTAGACTTAATCAATATGATTAAGCAAGCCTATAAATAGGCCAATATACACTCAAGTTCCTCATTGTTGAACTCAAAATCTGAAGTGTACTCTAGAGAGAGAGAGAGAGAGAGAAAGAGAGATGGCTCTAGAGAGAGAGAAGGGCTCAAATTATGAATTTTGGCTCAAGTCTTGAGTATTGGAAGCTAAACTCAAAGAACTAGCTAGAATTTGGGTGATTGGAACTCCTAGGTGAGTAATTGAACATTGATTCATAAGTTTGAGGTTGTAATTTTGTGAACTTAAAGTTAGATGGTAATCAAGAACATGATTTGAGATGAATTTGATGAATTTAGAGCTTATATGTACATGCATGTGCATGATTGCCATGATTTTATATATTCAAGCATGAATGATGTTGAACAAGAAGAATTGAGCACCAAATCTCACATGCATACATAATTTTCATGTGTTTCATGATTATAAGTGTCATTTGTACCACTTGGAATAGAATTGAAGTAAAAAATTTACATGCATGCATGATTGATGAAGATATGGAGTTTGTATGAAGTGGAATACATGTGTTTTGAAACCTATGAAGAGAACTCAAAATGATTTTGGAAGAGGACCATGAATTTGAACAATTGGTGTCATATTCTTATGTTCTCATATTATGTAATGTGTTTCTATGTTTTTGTGTCCAAAACTTGAGTTTTGAACCCTTGGACATTGAGTTTGAACTTCAAAGACAATTTTGGAAATTTCAAAATTCGGCATTTCCGCTCAAGCGGGGAAATCACCGCTCGAGCGTGAAATGTTAGCTTCCAGGACTTTTACAGACATTGATGACCGCTCGAGCGGGAAGAGTTACGCTCGAGTGTCCGAACACATGTTTTCACTTTTCAGCTCGAGCGTCAAAAGTCACGCTCGAGCGCAAAAAAAGAGGCAACCAGTACTTTTGCAGACCAAAGGGGTCCGCTCGAGCGGTGGAAACAGCGCCCGCGCGGGGATCCCTGTTTCAGAAATTTTGAAAAGCTATTTTGTGTTTCATTTTCCATTTTCTTTCATTTCTAAGCACTCTTAGGCATGCATTGAGCATTGTAAATGGATTAAGAAGATATGAAAGAGGCCTAAGAAGAATATATGAATAAAGAACGGATTGAATCGCTTGTGACCCATTATGTTTATGAAATGTGTAGGGTCAAGCACAAGGGCAAACTATCTGGTGGATCACAGTGAGTAATATCTTAGAAAAGATATTTAAAGTACATCGTTTGTCCAATTGTTTACTCTTATTTGAGTTTCATAAGCTTGCTGATTTGAACGGTGGACAATGTTTGTTATGCCATGTAATTGGGCCAAAGGCCGTTTGATACGAACGAATGGGCCAAAGGCCGTTGGACATGAATGATTGGGCCAAAGGCCGTTAGACGTGAATGATTAGGCCAAAGGCCGTTTGATACGAATGATTAGGCCGAAGGCCGTTGGACATGAATGATTAGGCCAAAGGTCGTTTGATATGAATGATTGGGCCAAAGGCCGTTTGACATGAATGAAATGGGCCAGAGGTCGTTTGATATGCTCAAGTTTGAAGCCGTCTAATATACTAGATAAAACCATAAATGGGCCCAAGGCTGTCTGATTATGTATATCTGTTTCAAACTTCATTCATGTATCTTCTTTATTTGATATTATTCACTAGGCTTTCACTCATTCTCATTCATGTGCATGTAGGTGAGCCAAGAGATGTCCAAACCCAGCCCCGGTAAAGTATGTGAGAAACAGTCAAGTTTTGAGGAGATAGCCCAAATGTCTAGCGCACGAGACTCGTTTTTGCCCTTTTGTTCTTTTGTTATGTTATAAATTTTGCAATGTTGGCGAAAACGTTGGATCACCTTTGTATACAAGTTTTGGCTTGACTGACTAAGACTTGAATGATCTTGTGTGTATAAAACTTCAAGTTATTTTCCTTTCGGTGTGAGTTATTAATGAATACATATGTTTAATGCATTTGATGTGCCATGTAAGCACAGCTCTATGGACAATTTTTAAGTTTGCTTCCGTTTGGCCCCTTTACTTTGATAATATATGTTTATTTGGTTTGAGGCCGTAGGTAATCCCCTGATTACTAGCTAGTTATGACCTTAATCCATAGGGGCGGGTTCGGATCATGATAGAGTGATATCAGAGCACGAGTTAATAACTCACACACTTGTCCAAATGAGCAATAGGCATCTAGAAAAGATCTAGGATGCATTTATGTGATGAATATGAATATGAAAGTATTAAGAACATGCTGGAATGTTTCAAGATGAATGATTATGTGCTATATGCTTATGATTTCCTTGCATTACAAATTATTTGAATATGTGTGCTCTTTAGTAGATGCATGTTTGTGAACCTTTTGTATAAAGAATAATGCAAGTCTAATCAAATGGTAAGGACAAGAGGTGATGAAATAGAGGAGTCTTCTACTACCAGAATGGATAGGATGGAAAGATTGATACAGGAAATGGAAGAAACATTGAGGCAGCAACAACAGTGGCAACAACAGTGGCAACAACCACATCCTTCGCCTTCTCCTCTAGTACCACCTGTCCAAGATATTCAGAATGATGACCGAATAATAGCTCTCACCAAAGAGTTTAAGAAATGAAATCGCCATAATTTCATGGGGAATTGGATCCGTCAAAGGCTGAAGCATGGGTCCTTGGCATAGAGAAATTGTTTGAAGTGTTTCCTTGCCTAGAAACACAGAAAGTATTGCTAGCCACTTTTACTCTTGAAGATGAGGCAAGAAGGTGATGGATGCTAATGCGTGAAAACAATAAAGATATTGGTTGGGCCTGGTTCTTGGAATTTTCTATGACAAATACTTTCCATAGTGTGTCCGCGACAGGAAAGTGTCAGAATTTATGGAACTTAAACAAAACAGCATGACAGTGGCTGAGTATGAGGCCAAGTTCACTGAATTGGCCAGATTTGCACCACATGTGGTCGACACCAACTACAAGAAAGCGAGACATTTTGAAGGGGGACTTCGAGATGATATCCTAGAAAAAGTGAATGTTCTCAAGTTGGAAACTTATATTGAGGTGCTGGACCGGGCCATAATATTAGAAGCTAACATAGCCAGACAGGCCAAATCAACAACTGACTGGAAGGGTAGTAAAAGGCAAGGCTTCTTTTCGAAAAAGAAATTTTCAAAGAAGCAGAGTACGGGCTCCTCAAGTACTTTTAATTCTTCCCGAGACGCATCTCCAATATGCAATATTTGTAGTAAAAGGCATCGCGGAGTTTGTTACCGTGTGTCAGGAGCTTGTTTTAAGTGTGGCAAAACGGGGCATATGGCTAGAGATTGTAATCAGAACAGTGGAAAAGTTAGCTACTAGCTCAATTGTATCAATCCCAAAACCGGGGAACACCACGAGGTCTGCTACCATCGGAGATGCCGTGAGGCAAGAGAGAGTTTTTGCGCTTGTCCCGGGTGATACATGGAATGCTGAAGCTGTTGTCTCAGGTACTATCTCTATATGTAATCAGGATGCTTTTGTATTAATTGACTCCGGATCAACACACTCTTTCATAACTTGTGCATTTGCATCTAGACCGAGTAGACCTCTAGAATCATTGCCATATTTGCTATGTGTATCTGCTCCATCTGGGGAATCGGTGTTGTGTACCTCTGTATATCGATTTTGTGACATGCATATTGGGAATGCTATTCTATATATAGATTTGTTGCCTTTGGACTTTAGACATTTTGATGTAATTTTGGGCATGGATTGGTTAACTAAATATTGTGCCACCATTGATTGTATAACAAAACGGGTTGTATTTAAACCACTAGAACAAGAAGAAATTGTGTTTGTGGGTAATGGGGTAATGCCTCCACCTTATTTGATATCTGCAATGAAAGCATGTAAATTGATTAGGAAAGGGTACCAGGGTTATTTGTGTTGTGTGCTATCCAAACAATCTGTGAATGTTGAATTGAATAGTATCCTTATTGTTAGAGAATTTCCGGATGTGTTTCCAAATGAATTACCAGGGGAATTAGTGGACAGGGAGATGTAGTTTACTATTGAAGTTGTACCAGGCACTCAGCCTATTTCTAAAACTCCTTACAGAATGGCTACAGCTGAAACGAAAGAACTGAAAGAACAATTGCAAGACTTACTTGAGAAAGGGTTTATCCGACCTAGCACTTCACCATGGGGTGCACCGGTGTTATTTGTGAAAAAGAAAGACGGAACCTTGCGCTTGTGTATTGACTATCGAGAACTGAACAAGGTGACAATAAAGAATAAATATCCTTTACCTCATATTGATGATTTGTTTGACTAGTTGCAGGGATCACAAGTGTTTTCCAAAATTGATTTGAGATCTGGATACCACTAGTTGAAGGTAAAAACAGATGATGTTGGGAAAACTGCGTTTCGAACAAGGTATGGCCATTATGAATTTCTTGTTATGCCATTTGGGGTGACTAATGCCCCTGCAGCGTTAATGGACCTAATGAACCGAATTTTAAGACCTACATTGATGAATTTGTTGTGGTTTTTATTGATGACATTTTGATATACTCAAAAAATGGATTTGAACATGAACAACATCTAAGGATTGTTTTGCAAACACTTAGAGAAAAGAAATTATTTGCCAAACCAAAGAAATGTGAATTTTGGTTGGATAAAGTTATCTTCTTAGGGCATGTTATCAACAAAGATGGGATTTCAGTGGACCCACAGAAGATAAAGGCAATTGTGGATTGGCCTACACCAACAAATGTAACAAAAGTCCGCAGTTTCATGGGCTTAGCTGGGTACTACAGGAGGTTTGTGAAAGACTTTTCGAAAATAGTTGTGCCTCTTACCCAACTGACGCGCAAAGGGCAGCCATTTGAATGGAATGATAAAAGAGAATCAGCCTTTCATGAACTGAAAATGAGACTGACCACTGCGCCCGTTCTGACAGTACCATCAGGTATGAAAAACTTTGTGATTTTCAGTGATGCATTTTATAAATGCTTGGGTTGTGTATTAATGCAGAATGGAAGGGTGATCACCTACGCCTCTCGACAGTTGAGGCCACATGAGAAGAATTACCCAACACATGATTTAGAATTGGCCGCAGTTGTATTTGCTTTGAAAATCTGGCGGCATTACTTAGGGCAAAATGCGAAGTCTACACGGATCACAAGAGTCTGAAATACTTCTTTACATAGAGGGAGTTGAATATGCGACAGAGAAGATGGCTTGAATTGATAAAAGACTATGATCTTGAGATTCAGTATCACCCCGGGAAAGCCAATACAGTTGCTGATGCCTTGAGTAGAAAATCGACAGGGACTTTAGCTTGCTTGCTTACTGAACAAAAGGAAATTTTACTAGATTTCGAGAGAACCAGGGTTGAAGTCTTATTACACGAGCAAACTGGGATGGTTGCCGCCATTTCAACTGAACCGACAATGATTACTGAAATTAAACAAAGGCAAAAAGATGATGAATTCCTCAAGAAAGTGATTGATGAATTTGAGACAAGTCCGAAAGCAGAGTTTAGCATTGAAAGTGAAGTGTTGAGATTTTGAAACCGAATGTGTGTCCCAGATGTTCCGGAACTAAAGAAGAGAATTCTAGATAAAGCCCATAAATCAGTGTTTGCTATCCATCCGGGTAATAACAAAATGCATGGGCACTTGAAGCAAAACTTTTGGTGGCCCAAAATCAAGAAAGAAATTGCAGAGTATGTGTCCAAGTGCCTTTAGTATCAACAAGTTAAAGCTGAACATCAGAAACCGGACGGTCTACTTCAACCTCTTCCTATTCCTGAATGGAAGTGGGAGCATGTAACTATGGACTTTGTTGTCGGTCTACCTCGGACTCCTCGAGGTATGGATTCTATTTGGGTTATAGTTGATAGAATGACTAAATCTGCACATTTTCTACCTGTTAAAACTACATTTGATGCTTATAGACTGGCTACTATATATGTTGATGTGATTGTTCGTTTACACGGAATTCCGGTATTTATTGTGTCGGATAGAGATCCGAAATTTGTATCTAGATTGTGGAAAAGCCTACAAAGAGCAATGGGGACAGAATTGAGATTCAGTACCGCATTCCATCCACAAACAGACGGGCAATCAGAACGGACCATACAAACTTTAGAAGACATGCTCAGAATGTGTGCTTTAGATTTTCAAGGGAGTTGGGAAGATTATTTGCCACTAACAGAGTTTGCATACAATAACAGCTTCCACTCCAACATTGGTATGGCACCATACGAGGCTTTGTATGGTAGAAGGTGTAGATCACCAATTTGTTGGACAAAAGTTGGGGATAGAGCTTTACTTAGGCCTAAAATTGTGCAAGATACTTCTTAAAAGATCAAAACTATTCAACAAAGGCTCAAGACAGCTCAGAGTCGGCAAAGGAATTATGCAGATGTTCGGAGAAGACCTCTTGAATACGAGGTTGGTGACCATGTGTTTATTCGCGTGACTTCGATGAAGGGACAAGTAAGATTCGGTAAGACAGGAAAGTTGTCACCCCGTTATATTGGACCATTTCAAATTATGGAAAAACTGGGTCCAGTTGCTTATAGAGTTGCTTTGCCACCGGGATTCTAACAAATTCATAATGTGTTTCATGTATCGATGTTGAGGGGTTATCTTCGGGATCTGTTTCATGTGATTGATTATCACCGGATAGCTCTTGATGAAAATATGGAATACGCGGAATGGCCAGAACAAATCGTTGACCAGCAAGTGAAACAATTGAGGAGCAAGTCAATCCTGATGGCGAAAGTAGAATGGAAGGAACACTATGGGACGGACGCTACATGGGAAAAAGAGGATGAAATGTGACTACGCTATCCACATTTGTTTCCCGACAAAGGAAAAATAAGTTTGGAGGACCAAACTTCGTAAATGAGGGAAGATTGTGATAACCCTGTTCCGTATTATGCTAATTGATCTTAATTATGATTGTGATTATGTGTTTGATATGATTTTGAGTGCCATTTATATGAATATATGTGGTTTTGAATTTCTATCTGTTCACCGTAGAAAAATCTGTTTGATTTTCTGTTTTAGAATTTAAATCGAAGGCCTTATCGGCCATAGAAATCGAAACTGACTACACCGTTGTGATTAGCATAATTTTTGGAGTCTACGGTGAAATTTAATTAGAAATTGATTTGGATCAAAATAATTAGATTCAGAATGATTAATTTGTCAGTTACTTAGACTTAATCAATATGATTAAGCAAGCCTATAAATAGGCCAATATACACTCAAGTTCCTCATTGTTGAACTCAAAATCTGAAGTGTACTCTAGAGAGAGAGAGAGAGAGAGAGAGATAGATGGCTCTAGAGAGAGAGAAGGGCTCAAATTATGAATTTTGGCTCAAGTCTTGAGTATTGGAAGCTAAACTCAAAGAACTAGCTAGAATTTGGGTGATTGGAGCTCCTAGGTGAGTAATTGAACATTGATTCATAAGTTTGAGGTTGTAATTTTGTGAATTTAAAGTTAGATGGTAATCAAGAACATGATTTGAGATGAATTTGATGAATTTAGAGCTTATATGTACATGCATGTGCATGATTGCCATGATTTTATATATTCAAGCATGAATGATGTTGAACAAGAAGAATTGAGCACCAAATCTCACATGCATACATAATTTTCATGTGTTTCATGATTATAAGTGTCATTTGTACCACTTGGAATAGAATTGGAGTAAAAAATTTACATGCATGCATGATTGATGAAGATATGGAGTTTGTATGAAGTGGAATACATGTGTTTTGAAACCTATGAAGAGAACTCAAAATGATTTTGGAAGAGGACCATGAATTTGAACAATTGGTGTCATATTCTTATGTTCTCATATTATGTAATGTGTTTTTATGTTTTTGTGTCCAAAACTTGAGTTTTGAACCCTTGGACATTGAGTTTGAACTTCAAAGACAATTTTGGAAATTTCAGAATTCGACATTTCCGCTCGAGCGGGGAAATCGCCGCTCGAGCGTGAAATGTTAGCTTCCAGGACTTTTACAGACATTGATGACCGCTCGAGCGGGAAGAGTTACGCTCGAGCGTCCGAACGCATGTTTTGACTTTTCAGCTCGAGCGTCAGAAGTCACGCTCGAGCGCAAAAAAGAGGCAACCAGTACTTTTGCAGACCAAAGGGGTCCGCTCGAGCGGTGGAAACTGCGCCTGAACATGGATCCCTGTTTCAGAAATTTTGAAAAGATGTTTTGTGTTTCATTTTCCGTTTTCTTTCATTTCTAAGCACTCTTAGGCATGCATTGAGCATTGTAAATGGATTAAGAATATATGAAAGAGGCCTAAGAAGAATATATGAATAAAGAACGGATTGAATCGCTTGTGAACCATTATGTTTATGAAATGTGTAGGGTCAAGCACGAGGGCAAACTATCCGGCGGATCACAGTGAGTAATATCTTGGAAAAGATATTTAAAGTACATCGTTTGTCCAATTGTTTACTCTTATTTGAGTTTCATAAGCTTGCTGATTTGAACGGTGGACAATATTTGTTATGCCATGTGATTGGGCCAAAGGCCGTTTGATACGAACGAATGGGCGAAAGACCATTTGACATAAACGATTGGGCCAAAGGCTGTTGGACATGAATGATTGGGCCAAAGGCCATTGGACATGAATGACTGGGCCAAAGGCCGTTTGATACGAATGATTGGGTCAAAGGCCGTTTGACATGAATGAAATGGGCCAGAGGCCGTTTGATATGCTCGGGTTTGAAGCCATCTAATATACTAGATAAAACCATGAATGGGCCTAAGGCCGTTTGATTATGTATATCTGTTTCGAACTTCATTCATGTATCTTCTTTATTTGATATTATTCACTGGGCTTTCACTCATTCTCATTTATGTGTATGTAGGTGAGCGAAGAGATGTCCAAACCCAGCCCCGGTAAAGTATGTGAGAAACAGTCAAGTTTATAGGAGTTAGCCCAAACGTCTCACGCACGAGACTCGTTTTTGCCCTTTTGTTCTTTTGTTATGTTATAAATTTTGCAATTTTGGCGAAAACGTTGGATCACCTTTGTATATAAGTTTCGGCTTGGCTGACTAAGACTTGAATGATCCTGTGTGTATAAAACTTTAAGTTATTTTCCTTTTGGTGTGAGTGATTAACGAATACATATGTTTGATGCATTTGATGTGCCATGTAAGCACAGCTCTATGGACAATTTTTAAGTTTGCTTCCGTTTGGCCCTTTTACTCTGATGATATATGTTCATTTGGTTTGAGGCCGTAGGTAATCCCTTGATTGCTGGCCGGTTATGACCTTAATCCATAGGGGCAGGTTCGGGTCATGACAAACAGGGCCGGCCCTGACCTAAGTCAGGTAAGACTTGTGCCCTAGGCCCCAAATTTTGGCCCAAAAATAGGGCTCCCAATTTAATAAATTGTTATAGGTTCAACCTTTTTTTGTTTTTGTTTTTGTTTTTGTTTTTTTTAAGATCAATTTAAAGGGCCCCAAAATGTTTTATTAGGCCCATGTATGAGTTAGCCCATATTTATTTATAAATGTGTTTGGCCCATATTTATTAAAATGAAAAAATATATATATATAAAAAAAAAAAACAAAAAAAGTGTTTGAGCCCAACCCAAACCATACATACTGTATACAACATCACTTCAGTGCACTGCTTCTGCTTTCAATCTCTCTCTCTTTAACGAAGTGATGAAATGAAGACGAAAGTATGTACCAAGTTGAAGGCAGACGTAGAGCACAACATTGTAAGCGACTCACTCTCTCTCTTTCACGCACTCCTCCGGTGACGCACTCTCTCTCTCACACACTCTCTCTCATGGTAAGTCCACTCTCTCACTATCAGATTTTATTAAATAAAGTTGTCCTAATTTTTTTTTTCTACATTCTTTCTCTATCAGTTAGTGGAATAATAAATTTGTCCTAATTTTTTTTTTACCTTCTTTATCCATTAGATTTTAGTGGAATAAATAATTTAGCCCTAATTTTTTTACCTAGGTATTTATCAGTTTTAATTGAATAATTTTTTTGTCCTAATTTTGTTTCATTAAATTATTTTTTTATAATTTATTTGTTATCAGATCAATGGATTGTGATTTGTGGATTGATTTGAAGTGTTTGTGAGTTGTGGATTGAAGTGTTTGTGATTATAGCCATGTTTCCTAGGAAGTATAGTTCTGGAAATGAAAAGAGAAAGAAGAGGACGAAAGTAGAACAATTAATTCAATCTCAATCAGGAGCACTTGATAAATATTTTGGTACCAAGAAACAAGTAGATATTTCGAGTTCAAATGACAATGATGATGAAGATTTGGTAATTGAAGAACCTACTCATTGTGTGAATAATAATGAGAATGATGATTTGGTGATTGAACAACCTAGTGAACATATGAATGAGAATGAGAATGAGAATGAGAATGAAGATTTGGGGAATGTAGAATCTAGTGAAAGTGAAGATGTCAATGTTGAATGTGGACCTCTAAACATTTATGACTCTAGTAATTGGGACAAGATTGATCAAAATTTAAGAGATTTATTAGTTGAAAGAGGTCCTATAAGAGGTAATGGTGTGAATTTTCCCCTAGATGACAAAGATAGGCATTTTTCTTCTACATTTTACATGCGACAGTTACAAAATGGAGAGAAGCAGGATAGGAAGTGGCTAGTATATTCAGATGCTTCAGACAAAGTGTTTTGCTTTTGTTGCAAGTTGTTTAAGCAAGATGGGAACAATATCCATTTGGCTACTGATGGATTGAAAGATTGGAAGAATATGGGCAACAGGCGTAGAAGTCATGAAACTAGTAATGAACACTTTATTTGCATGAGCAAATGGATTGAATTGGAAAGTAGATTGAAGAAGAACGAAACAATTGATAGAAGTGTTCAAAAACAAATGAACAAAGACAGAGAACACTGGAGACAAGTGTTACTAAGGATAATTGCTATTGTGATCACTCTTGCTAAAAATAATTTAGCTTTTCGTGGAGACAATGAGAAGATTTATCAAGAAAGAAATGAAATCTTTTTAAGCTTAATTGAAATGCTTGCCAAATTTGATCCAGTAATGCAAGAGCACATTCAACATATTCAAAGGAGTGAAATTCATTACCATTATCTTGGTCACAAAATCCAAAATGAATTGATACAGATGTTAGCGAGTGAGATCAAGAGTACGATTTGGTAAGAATCAAAGAAGCGAAATATTTTTCAATTATTCTTGATTGTACTCCAGATGTTAGTCATGAAGAACAAACGTCTCTTGTGATAAGATGTGTAGATGTTTCAACTAGTCCGGTAAAGATAGAAGAATTCATTTTAGAATTTTTGAAGGTGGATGATACATCAGGGTTGGGACTTTTTAATGTACTTAGAGAGGCATTGCACACACTCCAACTTAATATTGGTGATATAAGAGGGCAAGGATATGATAATAGCTCTAATATGAAAGGGAGACACAAAGGTGTACAAAAAAGAGTACTTGAAATAAATCCAAGAGCATTCTACATGGCATGTGGGTGTCATAGTCTTAATCTTGCCCTTTGTGATATGGCTACCTCTTGTTCCAAAGCTATCTATTTCTTTAGAGTGGTACAACGCATATATGTGTTGTTTTCATCTTCTACAAAGAGGTGGAAAATTTTCAAAGACAATGTGGAAGGTCTCACACTTAAGCCATTATCACAAACTCGTTGGGAAAGTCGCATTGAAAGTGTTAAAGCTATACTGTACCAAGCTCCACAAATTAGAGATGCTTTAATTTAGTTGGAAAAAGAATCTGATGAGCCCAATACAAAGTGTGAAGCTTAATCCTTAGTTACATCTGAAATTGAGAACTTTGAGTTTTTGTTTGGCATGATTATCTGGCACAATTTGTTGTTTGCTGTCAATTCTGTTAGCAAGATATTTCAAGTTGAAGACATGCATATTGATGTTGCTATACATCAATTAAAAGGACTCATTACATTTCTTGAAAAGTATAGAGAAACTGGATTTTTGGAGGCCATGATTGAAGCTAAAGAAGTTGCAATTGAAATGGAGATTGAACCTACGTTTCGTGAAAGGCGTGTCATTCATAGAAAGAAACATTTTGATGAGAAAGTTAGTGAAGAGATTGCACAATTAGCTGAAGAATCCTTTAGAGTTAATTACTTCATATATATAATAGATCAAGCTCTTTCTTCACTTAAGAGTAGATTTGAACAATTTCAAATATATGAAGAAACTTTTGGATTTTTGTTTGATTTGAAGAAGTTAAATTCTACCAATGATGAGTACTTGAAGACTTATTGTGCTAATCTTGAAGACTTTTTGAACATGATGGACTTATGGATGTTGATGGGAGAGATTTATTTTCTGAGTTGAAAGTCTTCAAAGAAGTTTTGCTAAAAGAAATCGATAGGCCAATTGAGGTGATGAGTTATTTTAAATTGATGGATGGTTGTTTTCCAAATGCCTGGATTGCGTATAGAATATTATTGACTATTCCAGTTACTGTTGCCTTTGGAGAAAGAAGTTTTTCAAAGTTAAAATTGATCAAATCCTACCTTCGATCAACAATATCACAAGAAAGATTGAATGTATTAGCTATATAGTCTATTGAAAAGGATTTGGTAGATAAATTAGATTATACAAACTTAATTAGTGATTTTGCAGCTAAAAATGCAAGAAGAGTAGTATTTAAGTGATCGTTGGGTTAATTGTAAACTGGATATTGCTAAACTATAGAGCAACAAAACCAGTTTTTAATGTTTTTAAGTCATTGTACTGATTTATTCCTATCTTAATATATGAAAGTAAATTTTAGTTTATAATTTTAATGATTATATGTTCAAGTATACTTAAATAAAAAATTTGTGGATAGTTATCATTTTATGCGTACATTTTTTGTTAAAAATATATATATATATATTAGAGGGGCCCCATTTTCATAGTTCGCCTTAGGCCCCACAAATCTCAGAGCCGGCCTTGCATTTGGAAAAAGTACACAAAAGAATTTTTTAGTATCACATTATACACATCACGTTAGAGTGTCACATATGGAAAAAGTACACTAAAGAGTTTTTAATTTTTTTAGAGTGTCGCATCATACCCGCCACATTAGAGTGTCACATGTCACGTTTTTGAAAAGTACACTGAGGAGTTTTTAATTTTTTTAGAATGTCACATCATACCCGCCATGTTGTCACGTTTGAGAAAAACACACTGAAGAGTTTATTTTTTTTTTAAGTGTCCTATCATACCCGTCACATTATTACATTAGGAAAAAATATACAAAAGAGTTCTTAGTTTTTTTGGAATAAAAGTTTTGGAATGTCACCATACTCGTCACGTTGTTACATTTAGGAAAAGTACACTAAGGAGTTTTTTAATTTTTTTAGAATGTCATATCGTTGGAGTGTCACGTTAATACCTGCCACATTGGAGTATCATATCATACCTATCATATTAATAAAAGGGTATAGCTGTCCACCAAAACACTACCAAAATAAAAAAAATAGGACTACATGGAAAAAAAAATCTCCACTAATAGGACTTAACTGATCAATAAAAAAAAAAATAGGACTAATTAGAGTATTTTTTTTAAGGTCCCTGATATTAAGATTTTATAAGATAAAGAACATTTGAAAATTTCAAAATTCTGTTACTTTTGATCTAAATTTCTGTTTTTTTTTACAAAATTTATATTTTGGGAATCATTTTATCAAGATCTATAAAATAAGACCCATGATGAATACAAAATTCTATAAGAAAATTGACGAAATTTCACTGATCTAAGACAAGTTAGTGAAATTTTAATTGGTTAGTCAAATTTCAAATTTCGAAGACCAAGTCAGTGAAATTTCATGAATTTTTTTAATTAGAATTTTATTTCACTTCTGGATCAGAAAGATCTTGTAGGACTCTAAAATTTTAAATTTTACAAAAAATGGGGATATAAATAAATAAATAAATAATTATATTTTAAAGTTTTGAAATCACTTAAATAATGTAAAATATGATAGGAGAGAGAAATGTGTTATGAGAGAAACAACCAGAAAGATTAAGATTTTTAAGATTATGACCATATATGTTAAAGTTTGTTCTTATCATTTTAAGATTTTAAATGTCAGGGACTTTAAGTACCAAACAAATTCTTGGTGTCTTTAAATTCTTACACAACAAACTTGTAAAGGTCTCCCTAATTTTCCCATAAATTTTGAAAGAAATATATTAAAAGGGAAAGATTTAGAAAAAATTTAATGGTAATTAACGGAAGGAATTTTTTTTTAAGATCCCTGAGATTAAGATTTTATAAGATAAAGGATATACAATATTTTTATAGTAGTTAAGGTCCTTTAACATTTTCACAGAGAAAATTCGACTCAAATAAATTTTGCCAAAGTCAAAGAAATTTCGGGACTGACATAGAGAAATTCTAATTTTCACATAGAAATTTCTTTGATTTCACGGAGATATTTCATTGAGGGACCTTAGTTAATAAAAAAATATTGGATATTTCCTACTACACAAAGTTGGAGAGGGATGTTTTACTAATTTTCTCTTAATAGAAAAGCCTAATTTGTTTTTTTTATAAAAGATTAAATGGTAATTAATGAAAATTAATATTTTGTAATTTATAAGCACTTTCGAAATGAAAGATATTATAAAGGAAAGATTTATAAAAGATTTAATGGTAATTAATGAAAATTAATATTTTGTAATTTATAAGCACTTTCTAAATGAAAGATATTATAAGGGAAAGATTTATAAAAGATTTAATGGTAGTTAATGAAAATTAATATTTTGTAATTTATAAGCACTTTCTAAATGAGCCATGTTGCTTACTATGGTTAATAACGTTTTGTGTCTGCATATAGGTAAAATAAATAATAGTATTAGAGTAAATAAAAAAGGAATTAGGAAAATGAAGAACATACTTTTTTGAGAGATTTATTTATAAATTTCATTTAGAGGACTTATAGCCCAATAAATCCATAAAGTTTTCTTGTAGTCCATCTAATCCCATATATTTAGACTTGTATCCCAAGGGAGGGAGCTGCTATTTACACACACACAACCCCCTCTCCACACACACTTAATGAAGGAGGTGTGTGGAGAGTGTAGAGAGGGGAGATGTGTAGAAAGTGGATGTGGGGTGTGTAAATAGAAGCTCCCTCCAAGGGATCCTTTTTTCCTTATTTATAATATTTTTAGGACTAATATACCCTTTGTTCTATTTTTGATAGTAAGTATTACACACAATTGTAATATTTTTGAATTTTTATTAGTTTCGAATTTTTGTAGTTTGTATAATGCGTGGGGTCTATAGTTTTGAAATTGTAATATTATAGTATGTGTTGATACGCTAATTACTATAATAATTAATGTGTGTAGCACCATTGTTGCTCTAATAGTATAAGTTGTCTCCACTCTATAAATACCATGATAGTTAGAATTAGAGTATTTCAATTTTCAAACGATAGAACATTTGGTAATAGCTTTTCGTATTTAGAAGATGGCTAAGTTGTGTTGCGCTTGTCTCTTGTTCTTTGTCCTTATGTTATCAGGTTCATCCTTAACAAATTTTCCCTTTCCTCCTCTATGCAACACGATGTGCACACTTGATTCTTCTTATTTTTCTTTGTTTCTTTATTTAGTTTTTTAAAATTCTCCACTAGAATGTAGAAGTGCCATTTTAATTTGACACTTTGTTTTAATGTAGTCTATCATTTTGTATATATATATTTTATATTTTTCTTTTCTTTAGGTAAATATTATTTTCATGGAATTTCTATATGGAATTCCCACCCGAAGAGGTGATAGTAAAATTTTTGGTAATTATGTCATTTTAATGGACAACTTTTTACTGAAAAAAGATTAGTTAAAATTTTGTTATATTTTAACTTAAAAGTTACTTTTTTCCTTAAAAATTACTTTTTTCTATTTTGATTTTACATCTTTTTAAATACATTCTTCAACAAACTCTCTATTATTTCTCTATACAATTTAAATATTATTTTATTCATTTTTATTTGGAATTATTTTTTATAAAGTCAACACAATTAATTATAAAATATAAAAAGTAATACTTTTTTAATATTTGGCTAGACTCGACTAAAACACCAGCTACATTTGTTGAGTCAAAACCACCAAACCTAAAATAGCTAACTTGATAACTAGTTTGATAGAGGTAAAATTTAGGGATTTATTCACTATTTTAGCTAAAAAAAATATAAATAACTAGTTTGATGGAAATGTTTTCATTTGGGAATCCCAAATAGGTGTGGGATCACTGCTGTGTCTTAAACGATGGCGTTTCACCTTTTTTTTGGGTTCTATTCAGTGACATTGCTGTTTGTTCGCAGCTTTTTGTTTTTAAGCGCAGTAGTGACTCCGCATCCCCCAAACAACCCTTAAGTCTCATTGTAGCCACGTCATTTTACATATACAAATTTTGCATATATATATTGTTTATATTGTATAGCATCACACTATTTTTTTAATTGTTTATCTTTCCATGTTTTGCAGTTGGGTTGACAATAGCTCACACAAGGCACTAGGAATTGTGCTAAAGTGCTGTATCGTAGAGGGTGCGTTGAACATACTTGTTATAGGCGCTGCTATCAAAACGAACCTGGAGAAGCTATTACTGGATAGTGCGCTGGAGCCGCTTGTATTTGTACTTGTTGGTGCAATTAATTTATCCCATCTCTCTCAATATGTTTTATTTTCAAGATCACATGTATCTTATTTAACCTCATCATTAGAGGGTGAATAAATTTATAATAAAGGATTTATATAAAATTTGCAATGAAATATTAGCTGCTAATAGACTCCGTGTAGCGATTGGTCGCGGAGACTCTTCTGGTTGTTCTTACTCATGCTCTTAATTTAACCAAATTTTTTTTAAAAAAATATTTCATTTTCAAGAACAATTGTGTCTTATATAACCTTGTCATTCGAAGGATGAATAAATAGATAATAAAGGATTTATATGCCTAATACATACTTGAATAACGCTTAACATCTTCCTTTATTTTATTTTATTTTCTTTGTCACACAAAATATATCAGTAGGGGTTAGTTGTTAATAAAAAAAGGGCAACACAAGGTGTAATTAAATTTTTCTATATAAGTTTGTCAGTGAATTGGATTTGACATAATTTGAATCCACTGATTATAAAATAATTTTAATCCAACCTTGATTGGATTATGACACATTCAATAAAGGGCCATTGAATCTGAATCTGAATCCGAATCCAATCCAAATCCCAAAAACCAAGTGAAAAAAATGAAGAAGAACGTTGAGATGGTAGAGTAAAGGTGGGTCTGGCTGTAAAAGAGAAGGTGAGAAAGAATAAAAAAATGATTAAGGTAGCCGAAAAAGAATCCGTTTCATTGCTTCATGAGGCCAGTGATGGAGAATTCATGCATTATAAACTAACAAGTATTTTAGCAGGCAACTTTTTTTTTTTTTCGATCGGCAAAGAAAATCTTTATTGATGAAACATACAAAGTATGGAAGATTACATCAATAAAGAGGAGCTTGGGGCTAGAAAAGCACCAAGCGCCAGTTGGTGAGAAACCAACAAAAAGAGAGAAAGAGAAAGGACAACAAACAGAAGCAAAAACACAGAGCCAATCCCAAGCAGAATCCTCACTAAACACAGAGCCATAACCTCACACAGAAGTAGACATTACCCATTTCTGATCAATTCAATCCTCACTAAACCAGCCATCCATTTCTGCTCAAGTTCAGAGCCACAGCCTACCTATACAATTCAATCCATTTGTCTTTAGATGATCGCAGAAACAGAACAAAACGAGTGACACAGAACAGCCTTCTCATTTCTGAAGCAGAAGCAATTAACCAGATGAAACAATTGACCAGCCTTCCCATTTCCAGGTGAAGACAATTAGCCAGCCTACCCATTTGCATGCCAAATGAAAACATCAGATATACTTCAGATTGCAGAACAAGCTTCAGAACAAGCAGACTGCACAACAGATATAGCACACCAAAACCCAGAATACACAGACTACAAGCAGATTCAACACTACAACACACATCAGTTCCTCACACAGATGCAAAGCTTCTCAGAACATCACATAACAGAACACTTGCCTCTTACCATGCAAGCCATTCGGCCAGAGCACAGACCAAACAACCCTTATAGCATCATCTGATCTGATGAAGACCAAGCATAGCATATGCAGCAGAAGGACTCCAAACATAGCAGAATAACATATTCAACAGATGAACTCCAAAAACACCCAACAGTAATCAAGCTCGCTATGGAGACCTACCAAAGCACCCAACGGATGCAACCCACCAAAAAGCACCCAGCAGCAACCAATCTCACCCAACACAAAACACCCCACAGAGAAATAAACTAGCAGATTAGAGCAGAAGTAAATAGACTAGCAAATCAAAAGGTAAAGACCAACTGTGGATTCAGGAATGAAAATTGATTTGATTCCATTTGAAAACTAAATCATCAATAGAGAATGGGAAGTTCTTAATAGATGCTTTCAACCAAAAAGCTGCCCTGATTTTGATTAATTCACACAGTCCTAATAAATTGGGTTGAATCTCAGAGAAGACACATTCGTTCCTGTGCTTCCAAAGAGACCACAGAATAATAAGGGGAAAGGCTCTCCAAATAAGCCTAACAAAGCTCTTCAATCTAACACCCAACCACCAATTGAGACGGCCTTCCACAGAGTTATTGATGCACCAGTAGAACCCCCAATCAAGAATAAAAGAAGACCAGATCTGCCAAGAAAAGGGGCAAAGAAGCAGAACATGAACTGCAGATTCAGATTCAGTTCTGCAGAAGGGGCAAAAAATGGAAACACTTCTGTCCAGAATGCCAATTCTCTACAAAAATTCTGCAGATTTGACTTTGTTTTTCCATGCCAGCCAACAGAAAAATGAAACCTTGGGGGGAGTGGTTCTATTCCAAATGGATTTACAGATTCTGAGATTGGGGCCGAAATTAGAGCTACTAAGGGAGTAAAGAGAGGACACAGAGAACTCACTGTTACTTGTAGATGCGCAAGCCCAGGACAAACAATCTGCTCTATCAAGACTCAAAGAAGGAACTGAGGAAAGGACACCAAGCAATCTAGCTTCTTCAGCCAATTCCCATACATATAACACTCTTCTATGGGGTAAAATCCAATCACTTGAGCTGATTTTTCTTGCAAAGAATTGGTAAAGAGATCCTTCTTTATCAGTTGAGAGATTAAAGAGATGTGGAAAATCAATCTTAAGACGAGTTACCACACCACCTATCATGCCAAAATTTGATTCTATTTCCATTTCCCACTTTAGTAATGCAGTTGCCCAAGTAGAAGTTGTAAATAATACTGCTATGAGACCCAATGGAGATGATGTCCTTCCACAGTCTGGAATGTTTGTAAGAGGACTTCATTGGTGGAAACCAACACAGCTCATCAATCTTATATTTACTACAGATAGCTCTCCTCCAATGAGCATTGATTTGAGTTCCAAATTTCCACCACCATTTGAGTAGCAAGCAAGCATTAACATCTCTGATCCTTCGGATACCCAGCCCCCCTTGATCTGTGCTCCTTGTGACCTCCATCCATTTCACAAGGTGAACTTTCCTTTTAATGGCATTATAACCCCATAAAAAGTTAGCCTCAATCTTTTCAATATCTCTAGCCACACCTTCAGGCATCTTGAATAAAGAAAAAAAGTACACTGGTAGACTGGATAAAGTAGACTTGATCAAAGTTAGTCTTCCCTCTTCCACCCGGAAAGTCTAGCTTTAAATTTGTCAATCACAGGCTTCCAAGTAGATTTCCTACTAGGGTTAGCACCAAGGGGCAGCCCCAAAAATTTGATAGGAAGGTTATGCACTTTACAATTTAAAAGCCTTGCAAAAGAGAGCTGAAGTGCATCATCCACACCAACACCACACACCACACTTTTGTGGAAATTAATTCTGAGACCAGAGAGAACTTCAAAGCATCTGAGAATTCTTTTGACCAGGACCATTTGATCCCAATCTGCTTCAGAAAAAAGAATTGAGTCATCGGCAAACTGTAGGTGAGATAAGAGAACATCATTAGCCCCAACTAACACACCTTTGAGAATGCCAAGATTAAGTGCTCTGCCCAAAAGTATATTAAGCCCTTCAGATACTATGTTGAACAAGAAAGGTGAAAGCGGATCACCCTGCTTAAGACCTCGTTGAGGTGAGAATTCCTTTGTTGGTGATCCATTCACAAGAATCGAAATTCTAGCTGTAGAGACACACGCTTTCATCCAGGAAGTCCATTGAGATCCAAAACCAAAACTAGACAACAATGAGAATAGGAATTCCCAATTTACAGAGTCGAAGGCTTTCTCAAAATCCAACTTTAAAATCAGACCTTGTTTCTTGGCTTTCTTCCATCCATCCACCACTTCATTGGCAATGAATACCCCATCAATGATATTTCTCCTACCTATAAAATCTGTTTGAGTTTCACCAATAATAGTGGGTAACACTGGCTTCAATCTATGTGTTAGCACTTTTGCCAAAATTTTGTATAAAGAACTCACAAGGCTAATGGGTCGATAATCAGACAGATTAATGGGATTTTCCAACTTAGGGATGTGAGTAATAAACGTACTATTAATACCATATGTGAGCCTACTATTCTGATGGAATTCTTTAAAAAATTGCATAATCTCAGGCTTCAAGATCTTTCAAATTTTCTGATAGCACAACAGATTGAACCCATCAGGGCCTGGGGTTTTGTTGTTATTGGAATCTTTAATTGCAACTAATACCTCAGCTTCAGTGAACTCTGGAACAAGGAAATGAGAAACAAAATCTGCCTCTATAGTCTTGAACACCCCTCCTAAAACAGGTCTTTTAATCCAATCTTCGGTAAAATGAGTCTTAAAATGTTGAAAAACCTCATGCTTGACCCTACTAGGCTCCTCATGGGACACTACATTGATACTAATAGAGTTAAGTAGATTTCTACTCTGTCTGAGAGTGGCAGAGACGTGAAAGAACCTAGTATTCCTAACCCCATTCAGAGTCCAGTTCAGTCTGGACTTTTGATGCCATAACCACTCCACCATTCTGTAAAGCTTCCACACTTCTTGTCTGACCATTCTTCTTCGTATCTTTTCTGAATCTAGCAGTGCTCTATCCTCTGCCATAATATCCAATGTATGCAACTCCTCCTCTGAAGCCTTAAGTTTGGATGTGACATTACCAAACACCTCAATATTTCATTTTTTTAATTCCATCTTTAGGTGCTTGAATTTTTTAATAAGCCTGAATCCTGCCCACCCAAAGAAAGAACTGTTGTTCCAGCAATTGATAAAGAGGTTTGAAAAGCTTGGGTGTAAGGTCCAAGCGTTTAAAAATCTGAAAGGACGAGGCCTCCAATCTCTTTCATCTTCCATCATCAACAAGGGGCAGTGATCTGAGATTAATCTAGGCAGGCCCCAAAGATTCATTCTAAAGTTGACCATCCACTCCGGACTGAGTAAGACTTTATCAATTCGGCTCCACTTCTCAGAATCCTGGGCATTACACCAAGTGAATTTTCTTCCATACAGAGGTAGATCATTGAGCTCACATTTTCCAATAAAATCATTCAATTGTTTCATCCCCCTGTCTCTTCTGGAACAGCCTACCCTCTCCCCAATATGTCTGATCTCATTGAAGTCACCTCCCATGCACCAAGGATCAGGAAAAAAGACCTTGAGCTTTAATATATCTTCCGAAAAATTGGCTCTAGCACTAACATCATTGGGTGCATATATGTTCAACAAAACACAATTAAAGGAGTTGTATAGAGAGCTAGAGAGTAATATGTACCTCCTATTACAGCAGCAGCCAGATAGTTGGAAAACAACAGGATCCCAAATGCCTAGGAGCCCACCCGCAGATCCATCAGGGTCTATAGACATATATTCCATGTTTCTGCTTCCCCAAAGCCCCCTTACAACATTTTATGAAACCACTATTTTCTTGGTCTCTTGAAAGATAACAATATCAATAAGTCTATCCTTTAGAAGGTATTTGATTCTACCCTTTTTCTCAGGTTTTCCCCAACCCCTAATATTCCAGGAGAGTAGCTTCATCAAGAAACAAAGAAATACACTAAAGGCACCCATCTACAGCATATTACTGCTGAGCCTTCCCATCCTTGATAATTCTCTCCTGGTCTTGAAACTCTAGATCAATGATCTTGCTTAGAACAACATCTTCCATCCCATTAAAGTTGATTCCTAGGGATTTCCCCAGATGCATTGTGTCTTTAGCTTCTTGAAGGAGACAGTGGTTGAAAGATGAAGAACTTCCAGACAGAACCGAATGTGCAAGAGCAGATGCAGCTGGTCTGAAAATGACATTCTTGGAGGATTGCTTATGAACTGTAGCAGCCCTGTAGCCATGAATTCTAGCAAAGCTAGAAAATCCTTCAAGTTGAGATTTCTTTTTTTCCCTTTTCTTTGTAAATTGCTGGAGTTTTGAATTGGGGTAAGGGGTCAAAAAACTCTTACCAGCAGAGAGATTAGGCCCAACAGATTGCATGTGAGGAATGGATGAGGCCAAAGAAACAAAATTGCCATGTTTGGTACTAACCACTTCCTTGGGCCTATTAGAAGGACCACAATCTGAGAACTTATTTAAAGAATGGGCCAAAACCACTTCCAAATTAATGCCAGGCCCAAAGGCTTTTCTGGACTCCATTGCTGATAACTCTTCCAAATTAGTGCCATGTCCAGGCCTATCACCATCTTCATTGAAGTTTTTGATATACCCGGGTGTATAGACTTGAGGGATACACCTAAGATTGTCATCATTGCTTTTTGAATTATGATCTGACCTCTCCAACAGAGGCTCCTCAACGCTTGCTTCCTTCTCTCTGCTGTAACCTCCTACAGCTAGTGTCTCCTCAACAACAGTATCCACTACCTCACCTATGTGACTGACGGAGAGCCCCTGCCCTTGAGCTACCGCCCCATCACCGACGTTCTTAATTCTGACATCTGCCCCCGAAACATTTCTACTCTCCTTACTATAGCAATTTCCGATGGAGCTGAACTCCTCCAAACCGTTGTGGTCCAAGCAATCGGAGAAAGCTGGATGATCTTCACAGATCAGAACGGGACGTGAACTTCCATTACACTTCAAATTGACAGTTCTATTGATATATTCCATACACCCAGTGACCACTCTAATTCTAGCATGAGAGAATGACTTTGGTTGACATAAGTCACCCTCTAAACTAAGAATAGAGCCCCATGTGCGCCCAATGTTATTTAGAGTATTTCTATTTCACAGATTCAGTGGTATGCCAAAGCATCTCAGCCATACACATCTCTCAGGTTGTAGATGAAAGCCAGGCTTCCATTCCGACACGGAAAGACTCCAGTCCTTGAACCAATCTTTGAGTTGGCCGATGTTTGAATGTAGTTCCGCTTGAGATTTAAAAGATAATATTATATCACGACCTCCCCATTTTCTGATCACTACTTGCTCCAACCCTTTCTCCTTCAGGGCTTTTGAAATAATGTGAGTGGGATATTCTGTATTGAATATGATGATTGCACTGTCATATAGCCAACCGTTGCCTTCTTCAAAGGCTTGAATCTCCATGCTTTCTTCCCCAGCCGTTGAAGGAATGTCCCCTTTTAGTACCTCTGCGAAAGATCTATGACCCACTAATGCAGCTTTTCCACTAAAGTTGTTTGTGTGAGGGGCTCGTCTGGAATGCTGAGGCTTCCCCCTTCCCTGTTCACCTCTGTTATTTCTATCATATGCAGCAACTTTGACCTCCAGCACCTTATCATCCACCAAAAGGTCGTTACCTTTTTGAATGGCAACAGCTGCTGCTACCTGACAGTCATATCTCACAAACCCAAAGCGTGAGTTTGTCGCTTGCCTTCTTTTGTATGGGATAAATGCTTCCTTCACAATCCCAAAATTTGAAAATAGTTTGAACAGAGCCTTTGCAGCCATTGTTGAGGGTATGTTGTCCACGAAAACAGTAACAACTCCATGCCTTGCTTCATTACCTTGTGCTCCACCTCCTCTCCTTTGTCTCAGCACCGGGATCCAACCCCCACCTCTACTCATGTTGAGATCACCAAAAAGAGAGAGAGAGAGTACAAATTTTTTTTCATTATTTTAGCAGGCAACTTGATTAGATTAAAATTTTCTTTTAATTTTTTTTTAAAAAAACTAATTAGATCCAATCGGATATCTTTGAATCCAACCTGTTAATAATAGGATCAAATGGATTTGGGTTTAATTGAAGTATTGGATTGGATTTTTTTAATGGATTCAATTATATGAGTTGTTAATAATCGGATAAAATGGATTCAAGTTTAATTGGATCATTAGATTATTTCTTTAATGGATTCAATGATTTGAGTTTGGATCGGGTCAAATTCAGGTCAATGTCTAAGGTCTTAAAGAAAACAAAAATGTTAGAAATCAAATGAATTATTAAATATTTTACATAATATTCAAATAAGTGTGGGACTCACATGGATTCCACACTCATATGAGTATTGTGTAAAATATTTAATAATTCATTTAAAGTCCTTAATATCGCTCCAAAGAAAATAAAATTTGGATATGGATAAATTACACATTTAAGTTTTATAGTTTGACTAGTATTTTCTTTTGGTCCTATTGTCTCAAATTAAACAATTTTGTTCTCATATTTTAAGTTTAGTTTCAATTTAGTCTTTCCGTTCAAGTCAGAGGTTAAAATTAATAATTTTGAAACACTTGTCAGTCTTTTAAGGAGTATACATAAAAAAATTTAACGAAAATCTAGACAGATGGATTAAATTGAAGCTGGACTTAAAATGTAAGGATCCACCTATTCAAATTGAAATAATGAGAACTATAGTAAAATTTGAGTCAAAGTTTTGGGGGAAAAAAGTGCAATTTACCTTTTGGATATTTATCTTACCCTAAAAGAAAATTATTAGATTGGAAGTATCATGTGATATTGTCTACATAGTATATTTGGCCAATGAAAAATCACAATACCATCGTTTATACTAGTAGTAACTTGTGCTATGCACAAGATTTTATAATTCAAAGTGAGTCATTAAAAAAAAAAGGAGAAAAAAAGAAAAAAAAAAGAAAAAAGAAGAAGAAGATAAAAATAGAACCCAAAAAGTTTAAAACATAGATAAAAACTGAGGAGTAGAGGACAATTGTATTGATAAGGAAATATTGATTACTGAAATTAAAAAAAAAAAAATTTATCTAACACCATATGCCAGCACTTGAACATCGATTTCATTTTAACAGAGTACCTTCACCACAATTTACATAAAAAATAATTAGCATACTAATCTTGAAAGAGGGAAAGAAAGAAAGAAAAGAAAGAAGAAGAAGAAGAAGAATACCTTCACCACAATTTATAGAAAAATTCAATTAGCATAAAAATCTTGAAAAAGAAAAAAGAGCAGTGACTGAACTTGTAAACATAGACAAACGGAAGAGTGTTTTTTTTTTTAATAAAAAAAAAAAGCATCGTAAAAGACTCATAAAAAGAAAATAGAATAGTGACAACATGCGATAAAAGAGAATAAGAAAGTATGAAATTGAAAATGTAGAGATGTAGAGAGATTATGCATAAATGGTCATCCCTAGTCAGATCCTATGTTTTGGGGGCATTACATTATTAGTGCTCATTTCTTTGTGAAAACCTATTTTTAGATACTGGGGATATACTTTAGCCTCATCAAAGGCTATAGATATCTTTTTGGAGTACAAAGGCTCGTGGTTTATTTGCTTTCTTTGTATAGATTTTAAGCTTACTTGTATGGGATAAAAACCTATCTTTTTGTAACAAGGTTCCAATCCTTATAATATGTAAGCCTTTCCAGTGTTTAATTTGGATATTTGTGTAGTTTGTATTAGGTTATGACATGCCATTGATTCATACTTCAGGAGTTATGAATGTATAATTGCCTGTGGTTTCTTTTGTAAATCTTATAACTCAATAAAATGAAATGAGTAGAAAAGAAATTTATATTGATTACCACTATTGTTGTTGAATATTGATCAAAGTGTCAGTTTCCGCATGCTTAATTCAAGTTTATTTGAAAATAATCAGGGAATATGGGCTCTTATTTAATTGATCAGGTTTTATAAAAATTGGAGCGTTACACTCAGTAAGTATCTGCAACCAAGAATGATGTTACCATACCTATGGTGAGTTGTGTCTTTTGTTTGAACTAGGTTGATGACTAGCTTACCATCTACTTCAAGCATAAGGTTTCTAAGGTTGAGGTTATTTGCAAGGTTTAGCCCATCTTTTAGTGCCCAAAGTTTGCAGTAGCTAATGTGATTCCAATGTTTTTGCAGAATTCAACAATCTATTGACTGTGGTGGTCTCTAATGATTTCACCTCCTTTGACCCTGCCCGGGTTTCTCTTGGTGCCCCATCTGTGTAAAGTTTAAAATTGTTTTGAGCCGGTGATGATGTCTAACTGATTGATAGAACATCAGAACTCTTACCCACAAGTGTGTGCCACTAACAAATTAGGCGTTTAAATCTTTTTTAAATCTTTCCCTTTTAATATCAATCTTTCAAAATTTAAATCCAAAATTGAATTTTATTTATTTATTTTTTTTCAATTTCATAATTTTGGATCTAAATTTGAGCAATGCTACAAATACAAAAAAAATTTACGAAAAAATCAATCAAACACACACATGGTGTAGGACCCATACTCATGTGAGTATTTGGTAAATTTTTTGCTAAAATATTTGGGGTTTCTAGTATTATTATTTAAAATTTGGGATTTTTTTTGTTTAAGATCCCTAATAATATTTTTTAGAAGGATAATGATAACATAACACAATTTTTTATATCAAAACAAACGGTGACAAAAATACCTCCACTATACTGTTTTAAGTAACACCTATTACTTTTTTAACTCATTTGAAATTTTCAAAATTCTATTACTTTTGATCTAAATTTATGTATTTTTTTTTAAACAAAATTTGTATTTTGGGAATCATTTTATCAAGATCTGTAAAACAAGATCCATGATGAATACAAAATTTTAAAAAGAAATTGACGAAATTGAAATTTCACTGATCTAAGATAGGTCAGTGAAATTTCAATTGGTCAATCAAATTTCAAATTTATATTTTGGTGATCAAGTCAGTGAAATTTCATGATTTTTTTCATTAAAATTTTATTTTTCTTATGGATCTTGTGTTGAAAGATCTTGTAGGACTCTAAAATTTTAAATTTTATAAAAAATGGGGAAATAAATACGAAAAATTAAATTTTAAAGTTTTGAAATCACTTAAATAATATAAAATATGACATGAGAGAGAAATGGCATTATGAGAGAAACAACGAGAAAGATTAAGGTTTTTAAGACTATGAGGGTTTTTGAACCATATATGTTAAAGTTTGTTCTTCTCAGTTTAAGATTTTAAATCTCAGGAACTTTAACAAGCAAACAAATTCTTGGTGTCTTTAAATTCTTACACAACAAACTTGTAAAAGTCTCACTATTTTTCCGATAAATTTTGAAAGAAAGATATTATAAAGGAAAGATTTAGAAAAAAAAATTAATGGCAATTAATGAACGGGAAATTTTTTTTGAGAGATTGACCAATAAGTCCCATATTTTGGATTTGTAATCCATATAGTCTCATATTTTTTATTGTGATCCATTTAATCTTTTTGGATATGTAATGGTTCATTTGCCCGTCACATTAAAGTGTCATATTTGGAAAAAGTATACTAAAAAGTTTTTTAGTGTCACGTTATACCTGTCACGTTAGAGTGTCACATTTGAGAAAAACAAACTAAAGAGTTTTTAATTTTTTAAGAGTGTTACATCATACCCACTACATTGGAGTGTCACATGTCACGTCTGAGAAAAATACATTAAGGAGTTTTTAATTTTTTTTTAGAGTGTCACATTATACCCGCTACGTTGTCACTTTTGAGAAAAGTACACTAAGGATTTTTTTTTTTTTTGAGTGTCACATTATACCCGCCACATTGTTATATGAGGAAAAAAATACACTAAAGAGTTTTTTATTTTTTTGGAGTAAAAGTTTTTGAAGTGTCACATTATACCTGTCATGTTGTCACATTTAGGAAAAACACACTAAGAAATTTTTAAGTTTTTTAAAGTGTCACATCGTTGGAGTGTCACATTAATACCTGCCACATTAAAGTATCACATCATACATGTCACATTAATAAAAGGGTATAGTTGTCCTCCAAAACACTACCAAAATAAAAAATAGGACCACAAGAAAAAAATTCTCCACTCATAAGACTTAACAGATCAATAGAAAAAATTTAGGACTAATTAGAGCACTTTTTTTTAAGGTCCGTGATATTAAAATTTTATAAGATAAAGAACATATAATACTTCATAGTAGTTAAGGTTACTTTTTTAACTCATCTGAAAATTTCAAAATTCTATTACTTTTGATCTAAATTTCTGTTTTTTTACAAAATTTGTATTTTGGGAATCATTTTATCAAGATCTGTAAAACAAGACTCATGATGAATACAAAATTCTAAAAGAAAATTGACGAAATTTCATTGATCTAAGACAAGTTAGTGAAATTTCATGAATTTTTTTCATTAGAATTTTATTTTACTTATGGATCTTGTTTGAAAGATCTTGTAGGACTCTAAAATTTTAAATTTTACAAAAAATAGGGATATAAATAAAAAAATATATATATATTTTAAAGTTTTGAAATCACTCAAATCATGTAAAATATGACAGGAGAGAGAAATGCGTTAGGAGAGAAACAATGAAAAAGATTAAGGTTTTTAAGATTATGACCATATATGTTAAAGTTTGTTCTTATCAGTTTAAGATTTTAAATCTCAGAGACTTTAACTAGCAAACAAATTCTTGGTGTCTTTAAATTCTCAAACAACAAACTTGTAAAGGTCTTCCTAATTTTCCCATAAATTTTGAAAGAAAGATATTAAAAGGGAAAGATTTAGAAAAAATTTAATGCAAATTAATGGACGAGGAATTTTTTTTTAAGATTCCTGATATTAAGATTTTATAAGATAAATAATATATAATATTTTTTTTATAGTAGTTACGGTCCCTTAACATTTTCATAGAGAAAATTCGGCTCAAAAAAATTTTGTCCGACTCAGAGAAATTTTAATTTTCACATAGAAATTTCTTTGATTTCACGGAGAAATTTCATTGAGGGACCTTAGTTAATAAAAAATATCTTGAATCTCTCCTACTACACAAAGTTAGAAAGGGATGTTTCACTAATTTTCTTTTAATAGAAAAGCCTAATTTGTTTCTTTATAAATAATTTAATGGTAATTAATGAAAATTAATATTTTGTAATTTATAAGCACTTTCGAAATGAAAGATATTATAAGGGACAGATTTATAAAAAATTTAATGGTTATTAATGAAAATTAATATTTTGTAATTTATAAACACTTTCTAAATGAAAGATATAATAAGGGAAAGATTTATAAAAGATTTAATGGTAATTAATGAAAATTAATATTTTGTAATTTATGAACACTTTCTAAACGAGCCATGTTGCTAACCATAGTTAATAACGTTTGTGTCTATATGTAGGTAAAATAAATAATAGTATTAGAGTATATAAATAAAAAAGGAATTAGGAAAAATAAAGAATATACTTTTTGAGAGATTTATTTATAAATTCCATTATGGGGACTTATAACCCAATAAATCCATAAAGTTTTCTTGTATTCCATCTAATCCCATATATTTTGTAACTCATGAGGTCCTTTTTTCCTTATTTATAATATTTTTAGGACTAATATACCCTTTGTTCTATTTTTGATAGTAAGTATTACACACAATTGTAATATTCTTATTTATTTTTTCAATTTTGACAGTTTTAAAATCGGTGGGATAGGCTTCTTTAAAAACTAAATATATATTATTAAATTATAATATTGGCAAGAAAACATTGTTAAAAAAGAATCTTGCATCACAAAGAACAATTATTGATAATCAATTAATCACGAAGGTCATCGAGCAATTAGGAATAGGACTTTTTGAAAAATGACCATTTTTTTTTTTAATTTTATTTTTTAAAATATTTTAGCTAGTGAAAATGGAAGAGTATGGTTCGAGTTACTCTTAGAATAAAGCTATATGCACTAATTGGTACACTAATTAATGTATTAACAGATGATCTAGCATAGTTTTATTAGTTTTGAATTTTTGTATTTTATATAATGCGTGGGGTTTATAGTTTTGAAATGATAATATTATAGCATGTATTGATACGCTAATTATTATAATAATTAATGTGTGTAGCACCATTGTTGCTCTAATAGTATAAGTTGTCTCCACTCTATAAATACCACAATAGTTAGAATTAGAGTATTTCAATTTTCAAACGATAGAACATTTGATAATAGCTTTTCGTATTTAGAAGATGGCTAAGTTGTGTTGCGCTTATTTCTTGCTATTTGTCCTTATTTTATCAGGTTCATCCTTAACATTTGATAAAATGTTTTAGTTTCTGAAAAGTTGTAGCTAACTAGATCAATTT
Organism: Camellia granthamiana; assembly: GCA_036172215.1. Taxonomy (NCBI): domain Eukaryota; kingdom Viridiplantae; phylum Streptophyta; class Magnoliopsida; order Ericales; family Theaceae; genus Camellia; species Camellia granthamiana. Next base: position 74,725,565 of record CM069917.1, read on the forward strand.
ATGTGTGGAATTTTTGTAGACATAACCATGAAATCTTTATAGATATGTAAGTATATATTACGATTTTTATTGAAATATATAAAATAAGAAGATTTGAATAAAATTTTCCTTTCCTCCTCCATACAACACGATGTGCACACTTGATTCTTCTTATTTTATTTGTTTCTTTGTTTCTTTATTTATTTTTTAAAAATTCTCCACTAGAATGTAGTAGTGCTATTTTAATTTGACACTTTGTTTTAATTTAGTCTATCGTTTTGTATATTTTTCTTTTCTTTAGGTAAATATTATTTTTATAGAATTTCTATATGGAATTCCCACGCGAAGAGGCGATGGTAACGTTTTTGGTAATTAAATGTCATTTTAATGGACAACTTTTTTCTACAAAAGGATTAGTTAAGATTTTGTTATATTTTAACTTAAAAATTACTTTTTTTATTTATTTATTTTGATTTTACATCTTTTTAAATACATTTTTTAACAAACTCTCTATTATTTCTTTTTACCATTTAAATATTATTTTATTCATTTTAATTTGGAATTATTTTTTATAAAGTCAAAACATTTAATTCTAAAATATAAAAAGTAATACTTTTTTAATATTTGGTTAGACTCAACTAAACCACTAGTTACATTTGTTGAGTCAAAACCATCAAAACTAAAATAGCTAACTTGATAATTAGTTTGATAGAGGTAAAATTTAGAGATTTATTCATTATTTTAGCTAAAAAAATATAAATAACTAGTTTGATGGAAATGTTTTTATTTGGGAGATCCCAAACAGGGATGTGGGATCACTACTGTGCCTTAAACGATAGCGTTTCACCTTTTTTTTGGGTTCTATTCAGTGATATTGCTATTTGTTTGCAGTTTTTTGTTTTTATTAAAAAAAAGTAATAAAATCTGCTAGATCTATATTGTTTGCATTTGTACAAATAATTTTATTTTTATAAGATTATTTTAATTTAGAGATGTTATGATTTAATATATATATATATATATATTTGTTATATATAATCTCATTCCACTGAATAAACTATATACAATAAGATTTTAGACCTAATAGGATATTTTTGATTCCCAAATAAAATAATGTAATCATTTCATTTATTTATCATTTTGAATTCAATTTACTAAAATAAAATAAAAAGGATACACAAACACCCCTTAACATTTGATGGAAATACACAAACACCTTCTAACTTTTTCAATATATTACAGTCTATCATAAACGACATTTAGACGTTTTATCATAAACACCTCCGCTGACATTATTGGTTGAATTATAGACAATGTTATTATATAGCGCAAAATACATGAACATTCCTTAAAATTTTTGTGAAAAAAAATCATGGACACCTCCTTAACTCAATATTCATTAAATTATTTTTATGTATATATATATGTATACGGAATAATATTAATTATTTATTAAATTATTTATATGTATTTCTATGTATACATATAAAATTATTTTAAAAGTATGTTGTGATGTTTATAATGTAACTTAAATTAATATGAATCATAATTTAAATTAATTTATTTATGTGTATGCCTATTTATATAGACATAAAATGAAGTTTTATATGTATTGTATTTTTGGTTTTTTATTTTTATTTTTTATAGATAGGAATATTTTATTTTATTTAATAGATTAACTATAAAATAATAAATAAAAGGATTACATTATTTCAAACAGTATTATTTCCGCAAAGAACACTGTGAGAATAGAACTAGAAAAAGAATAGAAAAAAGAGAGGTCATTTTACATATACAAATTTTGCACACATATATATATATATATATTTATATTGTATAGCATCACACTATTTTCTTAATTGTTTATCTTTTTCCATGTTTTGCAGTTGGGTTGACAATAGCTCACACAGGCACTAGGAATTGTGCTAAAGTGTTATATCGTAGAGGGTGCATTGAACATACTTGTTATAGGCGCTGCTATCAAAACGAACCTGGAGAAGCTATTACTGGACAGTGCGCTGGAGCCGCTTGTATTTGTACTTATTGGTGCAATTAATCTCTCTCAATATGTTTTATTTTCAAGATCACGTGTATGTTATTTAACCTCGTCATTAGAGGGTGAATAAATTTATAAAAAAGGATTTATATGCCTGACATATAAAATTTGCAATGAAATATTAGCTGCTAATAGACTCCGTGTAGCGATTGGTCGCAGAGCCTCTTCTGTTTGTTCTTACTCGTGCTCTAAATTTAACCTAATTTTTTTTAAAAACATTTTATTTTCAAGAATAATTGTGTCTTATATAACCTCATCATTCGAAGGATGAATAAATAGATAATAAAGGATTTATATGCCTAATACATACTCTTAACATCTTCCTTTATTTTATTTTATTTTCTTTGTCACACAAAATATATTAGTAGGGCTTAGTTGTTAATAAAAAAAGGGGCAACACAAGGTGTTATTAAATTTTTTTGTATAAGTTTGTCAGTGAATTGGATTTGACATAATTTGAATCCACTGATTATAAATAATTTTAATCCAACCTTGATTGGATTATGACAGATTCAATAAAGGGCCTTTGAATCTGAATCCGAATACAATTTATCCAGATGCAATCCAAATCCCAAAAACCAAGTGAAAAAAATGAAAAAGAATGTTGAGATGGTAGAGTAAGGTAGGTCTGGGTATAAAATAGAAGGTGAGAAAGAATAAAAAAATGATTAAGTTAGCCGAAAAAGAATCCGTTTCATTGCTCGATGAGGCCAGTGATAGAAAATTCATGCATTATAAAATAACAAGTATTTTAGCAGGCAATCTGATTAGATTAAAGTTTTGTTTTTAAATTTAACACAAAAAAAAAACTAATAAGATCCAATCGGGTATTTTTTAATCCAACCCGTTAATAATAGGATCAAACGGATTCGGGTTTAATTGAATTATTGGATTGGATTTTTTTAATGGATTCAATGATTTGAGTTGTTAATAATCGGAAAACGGATTCAAGTTTAATTGGATCATTAGATTATTTCTTTAACGGATTCAATGATTTGAGTTTGGATCGGGTCAAATTGAGGTCGTTGTCTAAGGTCTTAAAGAAAACAAAAATGTTAGAAATCAAATGGATTATTAAATATTTTACATAATATTCAAATAAGTGTGAGACTCACACCACGTGAGACTCACATGGATTCCACACTCATACAAGCATTGTGTAAAATATTTAATAATTCATTTAAGGTCCTTAATATTGCTCCAAAGAAAATAAAATTTGGATATGGATAAATTACGCATTTAACTTTTATAGTTTGACTAGTATTTTCTTTTGGTTCTATTATCTCAAATTAAACAATTTTATTCTCATATTTTAAGTTTAGTTTCAATTTAGTCTTTCCGTTTAAGTCAAAGGTCAAAATTAACAATTTTAAAATACTTGTCAGTCTTTTAAGGAGTACACATAAAAAAATTTAACGAAAATCTAGACAAATGGACTAAACTGAAACTGGACTTAAAATGTAAGGATCCAACTATTCAAATTGAAATAATAAGAACTATATATAGTAAAATTTGAGTCAAAGTTTTGGGGAAAAAAGTGCAATTTACCTTTTGGATATTTACCTTATCCTAAAAGAAAATTATTAAATTGGGAGTATCATGGAATATCATCTACATAGTATGTTCGGCCAATGAAAAATCACAATACCATCCTTTATACTAGTAGTAACCTATACTATGCATAGGATTTTATAATTCAAAGTGAGTCATTACAATCATTTTGTGGTAGTGAACTTTATATTTATTTTATATGGTGTAAAAATATATATATCAATCCATAATTTATGAAATTAAGGCAAAGCTAATACAAATAATTTATGAAATTAGGATAAATTACAAATACAACCTCGAGATTTGATTAAAATATGAATCGTCTCCTATGGTTTTGAAAATTATATTCCACCCCTTGAGATTTCTAATTTCATAACAAATTGTCTATTTTATTAATAAATCATCAAGTCAATTAACAGTTTTTCATGATAGAAATATATTTTAATTAATAATTTAAGTAATTTTATTATTGTATTGGAGAGCAATTATGAATTTCATTTTTTTAGGTAATTCTGTTAAACAAAAAATTATGATAAGGGGATATTTGTAATTTTTCAAATCATAATGGCAATTTGTACTTTAAACAAATCTTAGGAGATGTATTTATAATTTACCCATGAAAAATTAATAACAATCAAAAATATAAGTGAAAGAATATTGTATTATAAGAAAAGAATTTTAGAAATCAAATAAAAATATCAAATCCCATTTGAGCCATCCGTATAAAATAATAACTGTAACGCCCCGAAAATTGGACAGGGTATATCTATTTATGCAACAAAACCCACTTGATAGACAAACACATATATATAGCTAACTATTCCATACATCCATTTCCATTAAATCCCAAATGCCAAATACATGCTATTCACATCTCAATCCTCCAGTTCCAATCCCAAGTATATATTTTACAATAAGTATGAAATGGAAGCCAAACAGATAATAAGTGTCCTTCAGGCTTACAAATTTATCCAAGAACATTCTTGGTTACACAAAAGGGAGTTTCAACTCAACACAAATACAACCTTGAGCTTGCATTCAACAAATAACAATAAAACAAAAATGAAGCCTTAGTTCCGAGTCCTCCCAAGTCAATGCCTTGGCGGAGGCATAGCACCTGTACCTGAAATGGTTTCCTTTATATGGTGAGCCACAGCCCAATAGAGATATACTACACAATATATGAACCATGACAAGACTAAAGAGGAGTATGCTCATGCCATGCTCATGATAAGACAATTTATCTCTCTTTTTATAAAGCATGCAATGCTGAGATGCAACAACAGATATAAAACCATTTCCATTTTAAACCATATCTGTTACATGAATACAGACTCCGTGAATCTCTAGGTGAGTGTCTGCAAGTAGGCCCTAATGTACTACCACTGTTATTTTTACCAGTAACTTGGAAGGCTCGACACCTAACCGCGCGGTTCCACACTCCCTACCCAGATTCACCAAGTATTCACCTTTTCGCAAATGGATACATTTCTAAACATTTCTCAAAAACAGATACATTTCTAATGAAATGAATGTAACGCAATGTCCAATGCTACAAATGAGGAATGTGGTTCAATTTACCTAAGTCTCATGCATTTCTACAACCATCATGGCTATCCTCCACTGATAGCCCAAAACAAATATTTCTAAACAGATATTTAAACAATTAAATTCTAAAAATTCCGATAAATACAATCTATTCTACATCTCATCAAATATGAACAACTACATTAGTTTTCATATCACAATCACGTCCGGTAACCTCTCAAGGTTCATTTCTAACCGTGTCGGTTTTATTCCAACAGACAAATTAAGCAAAATAATACTGTTAATGCCCAAGAAAACATCATTTTCTTTCCAAACTCATTCTCCAGGCATTATTCAATTATGACATCTTATTTTGATCAAAAGCCCCAAAAGTTAAACGTAAATCCTTTGTTTTCTTTAAAAATGCACTTTTGCTCACAAACCGATAAAAATTTCAAAACCAATCGAATCGAAATCCGTTTTTTGTTCAAATTTAAAACACAACTCTTTCATAACCTTACAAACATATTCCAAGTTTACACTTTCGTAATTTGGCCATCAACTTTTTATTTTTCTCAAAATTTCTCTTTTAAGCAAATAAGTCACAAAATTTTTTTAAAATTCTAATTAAATTATATATAAGTCTAAGCTCCCTATAATCAAGTAAAAGTGTATAAAGAAGTGTAGGAAAAATCCCTACCTCAAGCTTAGGAGAGAAAATGAATGAAAACTCCAAAATTCGACGTTGCCGAAATTCGATCTCCATCGGTCAGAACGAAATTCTTGAAGTGTTCTTCAATTTGACCTTAAGAACTATGGTCAACAACTCAATGGATCTTGCTAGATCAAGAAAAGAATTAAGGGTTTGTGGTGGTGTTTAGAGAAAGATGAGAGAAATGAGGAAGTAGAGAGAGAGAGAGAGAGAGGGAGATATGTTCATTAGCTTTGTCCCGCTTTTCTTTTGCAGTCGCCAGCTCAGGCTCAAGGGCTTTGATTTCCTTAAAGATTTGTTTCTCCTCAGAAAGTGGAATACTTTCATGTTGAATACGGTAGTGCAAGCTTTTAATGAAATTATTATATTATTATTATATATATATATCCATCTCCTCAAAAAGTGGAATACTTTCATGTTGAATAAGGTAGTGCAAGCTTTAATAAGATTATTTTTTATATATATATATATATCCTTCTCTCTCTATGTATATAATTAAAAGTACAATTAGCAACTTTATAAAATTTTGTAACCTAATTTATAAAACGATATCATTATTTCTTCACCACAGAATATATTTCGTCTTCTTGTACACATCACAAAATATAATATTTTGCTCACCACGAAATATACGCCCATTTTATTTACTACAAAAAAATATATATAATTTTTCACCATATAGTACACACTATAAAATCAACTATCAAATATTTATTATAATCCCATATAATAAATAATAACAACTCCCAAGGTGATTATTACCAATCACATTTTAAAAGGACCAAACAGTTAAACGTGAGTCATTAAACAAATTCAATTTAAATATATATATATTTTTTTTGGGTTATTACAAAAACAAAAATAAATATCACACACATTTTGAACTTGAAACACCTTGTGAAATTTGTTGGAAGAATTTTCTGTGTACAAAATAAATCTGAAACAAATAAAATAATTTACTAACATAAAGTTCTTGTTTCGAAAAATAAAAACAGCAAGACTATGACCAGGTCGAATGTGTGACACTCCGTTCTTAAGAAAAAAATTCGCCGCCGCACAAGTGCATACAGATTATCAGCGTTTATCTCCTAGGACACAATGATCACTTACAGAGATTGTAGTAGCACTACAAACAATCTATTCTGGCGAACCAAAACCTGAGTTTTGAAACTTTCTTCAGATTCTAAGAACTAGTATGAAGAAAATATGCAGTACAGAAGGAAAACGGGACAAGAAAATGGAATGAGTCAATTTGATAGAGGGCCTTGAATTTATAGGCCAAGAGGTGTCTATTCGGAAGGATAGAAAACCCTTCGAATAGGTGTGAAACCTGGAATTGCTGGAGAGTGAAGAGAGGTGACCGGAGAGGCACTCTTCTAGGAAGCAAAAAAAATTCAAATTCGAATTTTGGCGCAAAGGTTTGAATTAATCCGTTAGGATTTCAAATTTTCTGGCAAGAATTTGAAAAAATTCAAATGGATTTTGTCCAAAAAAATATGCTAGGACCCGACCCACAACCTGTACCTGCACCCAGCCCGACTCGACCAACCAGAGAAAGCAGCGCACGCGCGTGTGGTGTATTTAGGTCAAGCCCACTTTGCCCATAATTCCTCTCCTTACAAAACTTGGGGTGCACCTTAGGGCCCAACCCAAGTATGTCAACGTAAAACCTATATACTCATATAAGTTCTTTTATTGTTTCTATGTGGGACACCCAAAATAAGGTAATCCATATTTGACTCTTCAACTTCACATTTCACAAACCCAAAAACGACGTCAACTTCCCATTCATTCATAAGTGGTTTTGATGATCTGTCTTCATTGTGTGACTTGTCATGCGGCAAGGAACACGTCACCACTTGGACCCACCTCAAAAGACGCATGGACCCCACTTAAATTTGGGCTCAAAGATGGCCCAAAATAAGCCTATAAAACCAAAATTTCCAACAATCCCCCTCATGAATGGAATTGACGGAGATAAAATGTAACAACATGATGTTTCTACAAAGACTACAGAAATCGGAGATATTCTACAAAGGATAGGTAACTTTTGGCTTTGAACTTTCCCTTATGAGACACTATCGAATTTACTATCTAATCAGTGAACATGATGTCTTAAACTGTTCAGCCATTTGTATAAACTAAGACAATGGAACTCACATAACATATTTCCAGACAAAGTTTGGTTCTCACGATTGTGTTCATTTTGGCCCCGAACAACCTGGTACTTTATGAGTACTTTAAAGAATTATAGCCCTTACAAAACTCATAGAACTAGCTCAGTTCACACTCATATATGCGATTTCTTTTGAAAAGTATCCTTCTATACTCCACTAGGTATTCCTAGATATAAGAATTGTTAAAAACATTGCTTATTCTAACACGCTGCAGACATCACTATGTCAGCACAAAAATGGATAGGAGTTCGACTCCCCAGTGATCCTTATGAGTCATACACAACTTTGGTGTCCCTTTGAACTTAGATCTTGGAATCTCTAGTCAACTAGGTTGGGTTACCATTGTGGTAACTCTTATTAAATAGGCTTAAGTCCCATTCCCTTTGATGAATTCTCAATTAACTCTCTTGCTAACCCTTTGGTTAGTGGATCTACTATGTTCACATATTCAATGGAAATAATTTCATTAGAGAGTAATTGTCTCACGGTGTTATGTCGACGATGAATGTGTCGTGACTTACCTTTATACATATGACTCTGTGCTCTACCTATTGCCAATTGACTATCACAATGTGTAGACGTGCCCTTGGGCCTCACTACAGTTTAGGACTCAAATTGTCACGGTTCTTAATCTGAACCAAAGAGTCCAAATCCGGCAAATCGTTTTGAGAAAACAGATTTTTTAGAAAGAAGTGCCAAACATGGACTGCTTTGCCAGATACAGAGTCGCCACCTAAATATTTTATTTTTGGGAAATTTGGGAAACCCTGACTCGTTGCCTAAGGCCACGTGTCCGTCATCACCAAAGTTGCCTCGGCTCGGGAACTTGGGTACAATTGGGGAAGGTCACTTCGTGAGCACCCCCGCTCGCCCGATCAAAGATCGGCCTCTACTAACCATGATATCTAGTTTTGAAAACATTATGCGTTCTTATTCCAGTTATTAGCTTAGATTTGCTATGTGATGCGCACAGCATACAAGTATAGACTGGGTCGTCTGAATTGGAACAAAACATTTCCTGTTTATTTTTTAAAGTGGTTTGCTACTCGCAAGTAGGCTTAAAATGCAGATTTTGCCACCCTTAGGTGGGCTTTAGAAAAGATGGTTTTGCCACTATCTAGTGGGCTTAAAACTCACAGTGAATAATTTGTTCCAATCCAAATAACCCAACCTTCACCCACAGGCATTCAAACAAATATATCACATAAGCATATAGCCTCATGGTAAGTATGCTATCATGGCAGTCACTCACACGCATGCAAGGATGCTAAAGCATAAAAACTTACCGAGTACTCCAAGCCAAAACAGAAGCTATGTTAGAAATCCATACATGATCCTAACTATACAGAAATGCCTAATGCAACACACGCAAAAATGCAACTATAGCAGGCTCAGCTATTCTAAAACATGGCATATGGAATGCTACAGCTAACAAGTATTCAACTCGGAATTGAAATACAATGCAGTTAATATGATGCGCCGAGCCCGGTGCATGCGAAACAGATGAATGAATGCAAACATGCTATCATACTGTTATGCTAATTGAAACATGCCCTAATCTAACCATCGTAAGCTGGTAAATAAAAGGGAGAAAGACGTGGGGTTGGAAGACATACATCACACGCACGCACACTTATTACAATTGTGCCCTCGCTCAGAGGGTCCGAATAAATAATACAGTCCCAAATAAATAGTACAGTCCGAATAAATAGAAAACCCTAATTAATTAACAAATTTAACTAGGAAAGCAGTAAATTGCACGCAAATCCATGGACCGCCTCAGCTTTGTTCCGAATGATGAATGATGCATGCTCAAGTTGCCTTCGTCGAAAAATTCCTTGCGATGCTCCGGTTTGCCTCTGTTTGCAATTATTCTCGGGACTTGTGCCAAGCGCCGGAAGGCTGCCGATTTCTGATTTGCTGCAACAAAGAGCAAGAAAGGGGCATGGCAATGTATTTTCACATATGTATGCTTGACTACTCTTCAGGGAGTGTAGTCCTCGATCCTCGTGCCACCAATCACGCATCTCGATGCATGATGGCGGAGGAGTCGATTTGCATGACTCAATATCGAATGAATGCACATGAAAACATAACAAGGCCTAGACTCCATCATGGATAATCCGGAGTGTCGGCGACCGGGAATTGAGACACGTTCCGTCACTCGGAGTACGAAACGTACCTCGTTTCCCGTGCTTGGGCTAACTACTATCCCAAACACAATGCAATATGAATGACATGCATGAATGCAATCCTAACATGCAACCTATCATACACAATGCTATGAAATGGCATACACAATGCACGATGTAACGAGGCATACACAATGCTCTAACATACAACCTAGCATACGCAATGTTATGATTTGAAATGGCATACACAATGCATAATGGACTTACACCGACATGAATGGACCTCAGCCGCACTTACATCAGTGGCCATTAGATGAAAATGAGACGCTCGAAATGCCTGCGCACATGCGCGCAAACCGAGGACCGAACCTAAGGCATCAAATGCCACTCTACCAAAGCATGGCAAGGCATGGAATATGGAATACAAGCATACAAATTTCAGCACTGAAATATGATGCTAAATGGTCCCAAAATATGGAAAAATGGCACCCGATGCATGAGATGAACCCCGAAACTCAAAACTAGGCACATGGAATGGCTTATAGCTATACAAAGCATGCATTATTTGAACATGAAGTCTAAAGACAGAGCCAAGGCAGTCCCAAAACATGAACTTTTCCAGTTTAAAGTATGGCCAAAAGATGCTAGCAAGATGACTTAAAAAGGCATGCAACTTTGACTAGCAAACATGGTTTACATGGCAAGTGACTGAAGCATATGGAATCTCATCAAACCAGCAAAAATCAGTGAACAAAACATGCCAAAATATGCCCAGATAACCACTGAAATGAAGCCAACACATGCAAAAATGATGAACTCCTTTAGAGGGCTATGCAAGGGATTCTTAAGCACATACAAGGTGGACACTTAGCATGGCATAAAAAACTTTGAAAATCAAATATGGTAGTCCTAAAACTCATCAAATTGACCTTGGAAAGTGACTTTAAAGCATGCAAGATAGGGTCTCTTTGGAAGGCCTAAAAGGCCACCAAACAAGGCAAGGTGAGAGGGGGTCACCCCCCTCTGATTTGGAGGCTCAAAACAGTGTTCTAACCACTAAAAATCTACTGGATTTCAGTGGCTAGAAGGCCAAACAAAGCATGCAACAAGGGCTTAGGTGTAAGGCTCAAAATAAGGGACAATCAAGCATACAAGGAAGCATATGACCTCAAAAAAAATGAAACCTTAAACAAACTTGAAGATGAGATTAAAACAAGATATTTTTCAGTTTATGACAACTCTCAAAAATGAACACAAGTAGGGCTAATCTATCATGCAAAAATGGCCCTAAAAGAGAGATTAGAGACAAGGGGCAGTGGCTAGCCCCAAACAGAGGAGAGCCCTTCAACAAAGTTGAAGAGGGGCTCAAAAAAATCCACTTTATAGTTTATGAACAAGTCCAAAACAGCTCACAAATAAGACTAAAATACCATGCAAAAATAGGCCTAAAAGAGGGATAAAGAGACAAGTGGTAGTAGAAGACATCAAACAGCAAGAGGTCCTTGATCAAACATGAAAAGGAGCTCAAAATATGACTATTTACAGTTTAGGTCGGAGCCCAAAAATGCAAGCAACAAAAGCTAAAATAGCATGCAAAATAGGGCCAAAAAAGTGGGAAAAGAGACTCACCCTTGTAGCTCAAGTATTCAATAGCTTTTGGTCCAAGAAATGGTGCTCCTAACCTCTGAAAAACAGCCTCAAGTTGCTGGAAATGGAGTGTGGGTTGATAGGCTATGAGTTGGTGTAGAAATGGTGTAGGAGCAAGGGTATTTTGAGGCTTGGAGTAGAGAGAGAGGGAGGCTTTAATGCAAGAGCTCCAATGGATTTTTCTAACCCTTCAAAATGGAGCTGGGGGGCTGGCTTTATAGAGGAGAGGAGTGGAGAAAAGGGGGGGAAAATCAAATTCAAATTTCCCCCCCAAAAGACCCCCCCTCGGATACAGGATCTGGGGGGAAACAGAGGGTGCAGCTGTAAGGAACCTGGAGAGAGGATTCTAGCCGGCCAGGTAGAAAAGGTCCAGGTGGCCGGCCGGCCACCCCAAAAAGGTGGCCTCCCATGTGTGTACAACACAGCTATACGGAGAAAAACTGGAAAAAGTGAACTAGGAGAGAGAAAAGCTAGCTTTTTAGAGGGGTTCAAAAGGGTCAGGAATGATTGATGGCCGGCCAACCCATATTGGTGGCCTCCCAGGTGTGTACAACCCAAATATGTGGTTTAGGGCTAGAAAAAAGTAGCCCGGGAATGGTCAACACCAGCTTTCTAGTGAGGAAAACGGGCGACGGAGAGCGATGAAGGAATAAAGCTAGTAGTTGGAACAATTGCTGGCCTCCCACCCTTCTACAACCTTCCTAACAATGAAAATGAGGTCTCTGCCAAAAATGGACTCAAACCGATGTAAAACGAAGGTTCGGGGGCCAAAATGCGCGGTTCGGGGCCCCGAAAATTGACTATTAAGCACCGGAGGTGGCGTTCGACCACGAAGTTAGTCTCGCAAACCCCAGTGTCCCTCAAAAGGGAGGGAATAAGATGTGTGCCAAAAACCGAAGCAAACGGAGGTGGTTAAGAGGTCCCGAACTGAGGCACACGGCCGACGGCTCTGAAAACCGGGAACCGGGCTCCAAATGGAAAAAATGGCCTACAACCACGAAACGTAGCCTACGGCCACTGAGAGATGATCTACGAGACCTTTCCCTCCCCTCGGGAAGAGAAAACGGAGAAAACTGGGCCTGGTTCGCAAACTGAGGCAAAGTACGAAAGAGTCCGGAAGTCCGGAGGCAAGGCTCGCAGCCGAGACTCTGAAACCTCAGAACGAGCACAATATGCTATATTACCAAGCACTCAATCGGTGACGTCTGAGTCTTAAGGTCGGTCAAAAATGGGATGTCTACACAATGTATGCATAGAGCAGGCACAAGTTTCAGCCACATTGGAATATCTTCAAGGAAGTAACAAAGCCATTATGATTCTTCCCCAACTTTATCTGATGCTATAAACTCTGATTTTATAGTAAACCTAGTAATGCAAGTCTGTTTGGAAGATTTCCAAGATACAACCGCACCACCAAGAGTAAAGGCATACCCACTGGTGGATTTTGAGTCTCTAGTATCCAAAATCCTGTTTGCATCACAGTATCAGTATCCTTCAAGTATAGTTTAGCATAATGTTACAAGTAAATTTGAGATATCTTAGAACCCTTATAATAGCTTTCTAGTGTTTTACTTCTAGATTACTCGTATATCTATTTAATTTACTTACTGCAAAAGCTATATTTGGACAATTGTAGTTCATCAAGTACATTAAACTTCCAATAATTTGGGCATACTCTAACTGGGAAATACTTTCCTGTTCATTCTTCGAAAGAAACAAATTAACATCCACAGGTGTTCTAGCAAGATGATTATCATCTTTGCTAAATTTGTCAAGTATTTTCTCAATGTAATGTGATTGTGACAAAGCATATCCTTCTGATGTTATGATAATTTTTATACCAAGAATTACATTAGCAATCCCTATGTCTTTCATGTCAAAATGTTTATTTAATATTTTCTTGCTAGTTTTAATCATGTCATTATTACTACCTATGATGAGCATATCATCAACATAAAGACATAATATAACATAACCTTTGTTTGTGTTTTTAATATAAACACATTTGTTACATTCATTAATTTTAAATCTGTTTGTCATCATTGCCTTGTTAAATTTCTCATGCCATTGCTTTGGCTCTTATTTTAAACCATATAATGATTTAACCAATTTACACCCTTTCTTTTCTTTCCCTGGAACAGAAAATCCTTCTGGTTGGTCCACGTAGATTTCTTCATTTAACTCACCTTTTAAGAAAACTGTTTTCACATCCATTTGATGAATTTCTAATTTGTATAAAGATGTAATGGCAATTAACATTCTAATGGATGTTATTCTAGTAACTGGTATGTGTCAAAGTAATCAAGACCTTCTTTTTGTCTATATCATTTGACCATAAGTCTTGCCTTATATTTATCAAATGATCCATCTGCTTTCATTTTCCTCTTGAAAATCCACTTATATTCAAAAGGTTTACAACCTGGTGGCAAATCCACCAATTCCCATGTGTGATTTTGTAAGATGGATTCAACTTCGCTATTTACAGTCTTTTTCCATAAATAAGCCTTAGGACTTGACATAGTTTCTTTAAAAGTTAAAGGCTCATTTTCTAACAAAAATGTTAGAAAATCTGGACCAAAAGATTTTGAAGTTCTAGCACGTTTACTACGCCTAGGTTTCTCTTCTTCATTTTGATATATCTTTTGCTCTTATACTTGATCTTTTTCTTGATCATGACTAGTAATAGCATCATAAGATCTTTTGTTAGCACTATTCTCTTGTCTAGTTTTATTAGGAAACACATATTCAAAGAACAATGCATTCCTAGATTCAATAATAGTATTTACATGCATTTCTAAGTGTTCTGACATATGAATCGAAAACTGATATGCACTACTATTCTTGACATAACTGATGAATATGAAATCAACGGTTTTCGAACCTATCTTAGTCTTTTTTGGACTAGGAATATCCACTTTAGCCAAACACCCCCACAGTTCTAAGTATTTGTAGGATGGTACTTTCCCATGCCACATTTCATAAGATGTTTGATTCACTTTCTTTTGGGATATTTTATTAAGAATATAATTAGCAAAAAGTATTGTTTCCCCCACAAGTTCTGAGATAATTCAGAACTTATTGACATGGCATTCATCATTTCTTTTAAAGTCCTATTTTTCCTTTCAGCAATTTCATTTTGCTGAGGTGAGTAAGGAGTGGTGGTTTAATGAATTATTCCACGTTCTTTATAAAAATCACCAAAAGGTGATTCATATTCGCCACCTCTATCACTTCTTAGAATTTTAATTTTTTTGTCAAGTGAATTTTCAACTTCATTCTTATATTAAATGAAAGTTTCCAAAGCTTCATCATTGGTTTGAATTAAATAAACATAACTATATTAAGGATAGTCGTCTATGAAAGTGATAAAATATGTTTTCCCACCTCTAGTTTGAATTGATTTAAAATCACAAATGTTACTATGAATTAATTCAAGTGGTTCAGTATTTCTTTCAATTGAATGAAAAGGAGTTTTAGTTAATTTTGCCTCAACACAAATTTCACATTTATGATTTAGATCAATTTCAAATATAGGTAAACATTCTATATTAATTAATCTACGCAAAGATCCATAATTAGCAAGTCCTAATCTACCATGCCATAAATTTGAAGACTCAAGCAAGTAATAAGAAGATGTATTTTTTATTAATCATAGAAGATACAATAGTCATTACATTCATTTTGAAAAGGCCATCATTCATGTAACATTTTCCTACATACATCTTGTTTTTGGTAAGTACAAATTTGTTACTCTAAAAAACTAGTCTAAACCCATTCTTGCTCAACAAAGATCCAGAAACAAGATTCTTACGAATGTCTGGTACATGCAACACATTGTTAAGGGTGAGTTCATTTCCAGATGTCATTTTCAGAATAGCCTTTGTGATGACCGGGTACGCTACTAGTTTTGTTTTCCTCGTTCAACTTTGGGTTTATCTCGTTGGGGTGTTGGGTTGACTTGGAACCTTGTTAACTAATCGGGTTTGTTGCATTCTGGAGTTTTCCTCAAAATTTCTGCTCTTGTTTATTCCGGTGTTGAATTTCACTCGCTTCGGAGGGTACGAGGTCGGTCCGGGGTGCCTGGTGTTGTAAGGAGAAAATTCTGTGTTCAAGGGCCAAGGCCGCACGTGCAGTGAGGAATGAGCTTTCTGGGTTACATTCTGCATAAAAGGCACATGAAGAGGAAGGTGTGGAAGGAGGTGCGGGGGAGACGCTACACGTGCATGAGGCACGCTCCGCATGTGCAGGAATGGATGCCGCTCATGCGGGACGCTACAGAGTCTGAAAATTCTGTCTTTTCTCTCTTTTGGGGCTGAGTGTATATCACTTTTCTTACATCTCTTTCTCTCCAAAAATCCTTTTCTCCTCCTTCTCTCTATATTTCCTACACAAAACAAGGACAAAGCCTTGATTTCTTTAGATCGATTGAGGTTTTGACCCAAGTTTCTTCATCAAAGTTGGAGAGCTAGTCGGGAGTTTCATCTTGTGCGGTGAAGATCGTGTTTCAACACCTTTAAATTCGAGGGTTTCATCTATATCTCCTTCAAGCTTGAGGTAGGGACTTCTTTGAGTTATATATATTTGTTTATGCAAGATTGATGTTGATTTTGAAATTTTCTTAAAGATATTATAAAGGTTTTGGTTTTTGACTCAAGAAAATTAGTTGCTTGTTAAAGAAATTCATCTTTTGTTTCATTGAAAGACTTTCTTGAATAATTGAAGCACATTGGCATAAAAATGATGTTTTTGGGTGAGATTTTGCCAAGAAATGAAGAAATACATTTTTTGCGTAAAGAAACCTAGAAATTTGGGGTTTTTCTTAAATGAAAGAAGATGAGGGTACATGGTTGATATTATATATGTATGTATATATACTTTGTTGTGTGTCGTGATAAGTAAAGAAAATTGAGGATTTCTTGTTTTTATACAAATGCATATGTATTGATGATGGGTTTTTTAACATATGAAAATTGTTGAGGTTGGAAGTTGTTGTCCAAGTATTTGCTATAGTTTTGAAATGATTATAATGATGGAAGTGTACGAATTGTGGGCATATTGTTATATGTTGATAAATGGTGACAAACTTTTGGCTATTGATTGGAATGGCATTGAAAAGAGAAAATGGAAATTTTGAACTTTATGGAACATTTGTTGGAGTTATGTTGAAAGTGGAAAAAACATGATGTAGTATAAATAATTGTTGCATTTGGCTATTCTAAAAACCTTGTATGTCATGAACATTGAATTGGGATTTGGAACTTTCATTGAGAATGAAATATTGTGAAATGAAATCATTGAAATGTTTTGGGGTAAATATGTTGGTAAGTCCGGATAGGAGGTGTAGATGAAATGGATTAAGTTGGCCTGAGTTTTCGGGGTGAAAGACCGAAAACATGCGCGGAGGAGGTACCACTTCCCTTCCGGTTAGCAACTGGTAAAGTGGGGTTTTTGGTAGTACTAGTTAAGCCTACTTGCAGACACCAACCTAGGGACTACCTGAGTCGTATTTACCGCCCCATTGAATAAAATTATAAATTTCAGAATTGTTGAGATTTCAAGCTATTGTTGAACATGGTGACTTTTTAAAAAGGCATGAAAATGAAATCCACTTTTAATTGGCATTGCATGGCATTTGCATTTAATATTGGAACTCTTGCATAACTGTATATACTTTGTTAAGGATTCTCTACTGGGCTTTATGCTCACCCCTATGGGATTTTGGTGCAGGAAAAGATGTGGTGATCCCGCTGAGTTGAGAGCGTAGACATATTTTGTGGAGAGTAAATGACTCTATTTTTTGTTGTGATTTATTTTGCTAGCCAAGAGCTATTCATGTATGGGTCCGAGAGACCATTTTAGTGAAACCGAACTTAAGCCTTGGAGCATGTAAGCCATTAAGGGCATTTTATTTATTTTTGGGATTTGACGTTCTACATGCTATAGATTCATGTATTTTTATATCATTGAATGTATAATTCGCATGTGGAACTTTTGTACAAACCTTATTGATTAATGAAGTAAAGGTTAGAGAATTGCTATAATTCTTTGATGGATATTGGTTGATGTACCTAATTTGTGTTGGGTTATTTTTGGGTCAAGCCCACTTTATCCATAACTTCCCTTCTTACAAAACTTGGGGTGCCCCTTGGGCCTAACCCAAGTATGTCAACGTAAAACTTATATACTCATATAAGTTCTCTAATTGTTTCTATGTGGGACACCCAAAATAAGGTAATCCACATTTGACTCTTCAACTTCCTATTTCACGATCCTGAAAATGACGTTAACTTTCCATTCACTCATAAATGGTTTTGATGACCCGTCTTCATTGTGTGACTTGCCATACGGTAAGGAACATATCACCACTTGGACCCACCTCAAAAGACGTGTGAGCCCCACTTAAATTTAGACTCAAAGATGGCCCAAAATAAGCCTATAAAATAAAATTTTCCAACAAAATCTAGAACACACATTTTGAAAAATTATCAGTACATAACTTAGTCACTAACGTCGGTGAACAATTATCGACAATCAATTAATCACGAAGGTCATCAAGCAATTATTTATAAGAAGTTTAAATATTCATGTCACGCCCCCAAAAAATATACATAATGATAATATATCATCCATTACTCCTTATGACAAAACAAAAATAATTCCCCGATACTTATATTAAAAGATCATGAGGTTCGAACAAAAATAGTTCCACACACGGATATACATTTAATGAATTCTAGCACATGAATCTATAGTATGTAGAATATTTAGTCAAAAATAAATAAATGCCCTCAAGGGCTTACAAGTTCCAAGGCTTAAGCCTGGTTACACAAAAATGGTTTCTCAAACCCATACAATTTTAGCCCTTGGCTTACAAAAAATACAGTCACAACAAAACGAGAGTCTTGTACTCTCAACACACATTTCCACTCCCTTAGTTAGGCGGAATCACCACATATTTTTCTGCACCAAATCAAGTAAGTCCTTGCCCTCTATTCTGGGACTGACTCTGAGATCGGTTAGGTGGTGGTGGTGGCAACATCTGCTATCCTCCCTCTTTCTGTGGGCATGAAAAGGCCTTGTGACCTGGTTGGCCACACTTGAAACATGAAAAACCACTTGGTGCACTCTTCCCCGGGCCCGCACTAGGCAAGAGAAAGGTAGATCTAGACTGTTGTGGTTGGGATTGGGATAAAAATGTGTTCCTGCTCTTCTTGTTAGGTCTATAGTCTTCCTATGACTCCTGACCCCTAAACCTCGAACCTCAAAGTCTCTCCTCCTCGACCTGCACGGTAATCTCTATATGTGCCGCTGCCTCCATAAGATGGTCATAGTTCCGAATCATATTTCCGGCAACCTTGAACAAGATCTTAGTTCTCAACTTCTTCTCAAACTCAATGCAACGACGCTCTTCCGTTGCCACCAACTCCAGTGCAAACTACGACAAACTAAAGAAGGCCGCCTTAAACTCAGCCACAGACATATTAAGTTGCTTGAGATCTTGAAATTCTTGCATCAACCTCTCCCTAGCAATGGAGGTAGATACTTATCTTAGAAAGCAACCAAAAAGGCCTTCTATGTCGGTTCCACTCTGTAAACACCCCATTTTTGACCGACCTTAAGACTCAGACGTCATCGATTGAGCGCTCGGTGATTGCGAATTTTGTGCTTGTTCTGAGGTTACGGAGTCTCGATTGAGAGCCTTGTCTCCGGACTTCAGGACTCTGTTGTGCTTTGCCTCGGTTTACGAACCAGGTTCTGTTTTCTCTTCCCGAAGGGAGGGAGAGGTCTCGTAGGCCGTAGGCTACTTTTCGTGGTTATAGACCACTGTTCCCGTTTGGAGACCAGTTTTTGATTTTCGGATCCGTCGGCTGTGTGCCTCGATTCGGGACCGCTTAACTTTCTCCGTTCGCTCCGATTTTTGGCACACACCTTGTTTCCTCTCTCTAGAGGGACACTGTGGCCCGAGGGACACTGTGGGCCCGGGAGACCACCTTTATGGTCGTGCACCACTTTCGATGCTTTTTTCGGGGCACCCGACTGCGCGTTTTGGCTCCCGAACCCTCGTTTTGCATCCGTCTTGGTTCATTTTTGGCGTGGACCCTATTTTCATTGTTTGGGAGGTGGTACAAGGGTGGGAGACCACCTTTTCTCCTTGGAGACCACTTTTCTCCCCGCTTGTCGGTTTTCTGGTTTTCTTGTCGGGGAAGCTGGTTTTCTTGGTTTTTGGGCCACATTTACTGGTCTCCACCCCACCACTAGCTTGCATTCAATCGGGAGACCACCAAATGGGGCCACCGACTAGTTTTTTTTGAGTTGAACCTTTTGAACCCTTGTTTTAGCTTCTTGAGGAAGCTTGAACCTTTTGAACCTTTGTTTTAGCTTCTTGAGGAAGCTTGAACCTTTTTTTAGCTTCTCCAAGAAGGTTAAACCTTTTTTAGCTTCTCCAAGAAGCTTGAATCTTTTTTAGCTTCTTGAAGAAGCTTGACCCTTTTTTCCAAGCTTCTAAGAGAAGCTTGAACCTTTCTTAGCTTCTTGAGGAAGCTTGGCCCCTTTGCTCCAAGCTTCTAAGAGAAGCCTTGGACCTCTTTTTCTATAAGAGAGACCCTCCTCTCCACTTGCAAGGGTTGAGAAATTTTGGCTAAGGCATATACATACACCTCTCTCTATCTCTCTACATCCAAGCTCCAAAGCTCCATTGTTCTTGCACCATTGCACTACACCTCCTATCCTAACACCTCCACCATCACTCTAAGCACCTTGGAGCTGGTTTTCAGAGGTTGAAGGCTTACTATTTTGGTCCAGAAGCTGCTGGCTCTTTTGACTACAAGGGTAACTCTCATTTTCCCCCTTTTTAGCATTGTTTTGCTTCATATCTTAGCCTAGTTTGCAAGCATATTTGGGCTTTGTCATAAACTGAAAAAAGTCTTGTTTTGAGCTTCTAAACATGTTTGTTTAAGACTATTTTTCTGTTGGGAGTCATCTACCCCCTTGCATGCTTCATTTCCTCTTGTTTTAGGCCATGCATTAGGGCCTTTGTTGTGAGCTTTGTTGGCCCTTTTGACCACTGAAATCTAGCAGATTTTCAGTAGTTATTATGTGTTTTTTAGCATCAAAATCAGAAAGGGGTGACCCTCTCACCCCTTGTCTTGTTTTCTAGCATTATTGGCCTTACAAAAGAGCACATATTTTCACACTTCTTGAGCATATTTCAGGCCATTATTTGTGAGTTTTATGACCTGCATGAACTCTGTCCAGAGTTGTTTTTGCCATGTTAGGTGTCTATCTTGCATGTGCAGAGTAATCCTCTTCATAGCCTTTCAAAGGAGCCTTCATTTGCATGCTTCCTAGCCTCATTTCAGGCCCTTTTCAGTGAATTTTAGGGCCCTCATAACCTCTTTTCAAAGGTGGTTTTGCCATTTTGTATGTCCATTATACATGTGTAGAATAACCCTCTTATTGGCCTTTCAAAGGGACATATCATTCTTGCATGCATTGACTGAGTTTCAGTGGGTTTTTGGTCATATTTTGGCATGGCATACTTCTGTTTTTGGTTGGTTTGGTGACCTCTCATGTGCTTCATATAGTTGTAGTGCAAATCATGGTTCACTAACTTGTTTTGCATGATGTTTTGGCCGCCTTTCCTAGCATATTTTGGCCATGTCTTAAACTGATTTTGTACATGTTTTGGACTGCCTTAGCTCTGTTTTTGGGTCTCTTGGTCGAATGATGTTTGTTTTGCATGCTTGTAGTTCAATGTCCATGCTTAGTTTTGAGTTTCGAGGTCCATTACATGCATATACTGAGGTGTTTTCATGTTTTGGGGCCATTGCATATCATATTTCAGAGCTTACATGAATGCCATATTCCCATGATTTCCACTCTTTAAACGTGTTTGAGAGTTGTGCATAAATGCCTCGCTTTCGGACTATTGCATGAGCTTCGTTTCTTTGCATGTTGAGTCATCATTTTGGGCTATTTTCCCACTGTTTCAGACCTGCCTAGGGTCTATTTGGGGCTGGTTTTTCCATTTATACATTGCTTTGTGTACCTCTAGTGTAACCCGCTTCACTAGTTTCGATATTCGAGCCATCTTGCATGCATTGTGTGACATTGTAGACGTCCCTGAACGTCCCGGGAGGATGACTCCCGTTTTGTTCGTTTTGCGGGTCTACTACAGTTCGGACTCAAATTGTCACGGTTCTTAATCTGAACCAAAGAGTCCAACTCTGGCAAATCGTTTTGAGAAAAAAATAGATTTTGAAAGAAGTGCCAAACATGGACTGCTTTGCCAGATACAGAGTCGCCACCTAAATATTTTTTAATGGGGAAATTTAGGGAACCCTGACTCGGTGCCGAAGGCCACGTGTCCGTCATCACCAAAATGGTCTTGGCTCGGGAGCTTGGGTACGATCGGGGAAGGTCAACTATGAGCACCCCCTTTCGCCCGGTCCGAAGACCGGCCTCTACTAACCGTGATATCAAGTTTTGAAAACATTACACGCTCTTATTCCAATTATTAGCCTAGAATTACTATGTTATGCGCATAGCAAACAAGTATAGACCAGATCGCCTAATTTGGAAATAAGCATTGCATATCCGTTTGTTTTGAAAACAGTTTCGAAATTGCTACTCGCGAGTAGGCTAAAATACGGATTTCAACGAGTTATTCCAACTCAAACAATCCAACCTTCACCCACAGGCATTCAGGCAGTTATATCATATAAGCACTTAGCCACATGGTAAGCATACTGTTATGACAACATTCACACGCATGTGATATGCTAAAGCATAAAAAGCTCACCTAGTACTCCAAGCCAAAGCAGAAACTAGTTAGTAATCACATGCATGATCCTAGTTCATGTTTGAAAATGGCTAATGCAACACATGCAAAGATGCAATCTAGACAGGCTCGGCTATCCTGAGCATGGCATGTAGAATACTGCAAATAACACGTATTCAATTTGGAATTGAAGTACAATGCAGTTTGTATGATGTGCCGAGCCCGGCGTATGCAAAACAGATGAATGAATGCAAACATGCTATCATACTGTTATGCTAATTTAAATGTGCCCTAATCTACCATCATAAGCAGGTAAATAAAAGGGAAGAAAGACGTGGGGTTGGAAGACATACACACCACTCACACACACTTATTACAAATGTGCCCTCACACGGAGGGACCGAAAGAATATACAATTTAATTAACTACGCAAGCTAATTAATTATTACAAATTAACTAAATTAATCAGATAAATTAATTAATCTAATTAAACAGTAAACCGCCTCGGGATGAGGGCCAAATGCAGCATGCGCTCGGGACTGGCTCGGAACCGCACTGCTATGCACGGATTGCCTCTGTTTCCTCTGCTCTCCTCCTCAGAAAATTGCCAAAGTCCCAGGAGTGCCTCTCAGGGCACTGGGGATCACCACCGGCTGGGGTAGGACACCACCGGCTGAAGGAGGAGGCCACCGGCACAAAAAGAAGCCATCAGCTGTTTGTTGACTGCCGGTCGGCACTAAATAGTGCCGGCCGGCACTGAATGCCTGCAGAACCTGCAACTCACAGCAGCAGAGGGGAAATCTATGCATGACAATATAATTCAAGCCATTTATGCACCAAACACATCCCTTATCATGTTAATGACTCAAAGGGGCATGTGTCTCGATTCCCGGACCACCAATCATGCATTTCCATGCATGATGGCCCAAGGAACCAAGGATGCAACTTCACTTTCAAATGCATGCAAACCAAATAAACATGAAAGGGTGCCAAACCTCTATCATTTTCAATCTCAAGAGGCCAAGCATGCATGCTTATGCAATGCAACTCTAAGCATGTTATCTAGCATGCAACATGAACAATGCAAGCAAGCTAAACATGTTAGGGATACAACCCAAGCAAAGAGGCATATAAACCAAGCAATGGAGTGGACTAAAACATGAATTAGGCTACTCCTAATTGGCCTAAAATCAGTGGCCAAAGTGCCTAGAAATGGAGACTAAACACACACACACACATGCAAGTGTTATGGTCCAAACCCAAGGCATAAACATGGCAACCCCCAATCACAGTTGGAGATACCAAACAAGGACAATGAGCACACATTGTAAAGCTCGGAAAATCATGTCAAACATGGTGCCAAACCAAGTCAAAGTAGACCAAACCAAAGCATGCAAATGGCCTAAGGTTCAAAGCAAGTCAATGAGGCATTGAACCATACTTATGCAAGGCAATTATGGCATGCATTGATCAACCCAAAACAGATTTTTAGCATGTCAAATTAGGCCCAAAGGACCACTTAGATGGCATCTAAGAGACTTGAAATCAAAGGCATGCATTAAGGCCAAAACATGGAGCATTCAACACATGCTTTTAAAGCATTAAAGAGGCCACTAAGGCAAGCATGCAAGCACACCAAAGGGACTGAAATAGCATGCTAGGTGGTTCCAAACTACCAAAATGATGCAAACAAAGGCATGCTACATATTCATGCTCTTAAGGCCAACAAGCCCAATGCAAAGAGGCTATATTAAACATGCTATGGTTGACTCAAACAACATGAGACAGACCTAAAACATGGAAATATGAGCACAAAAACTTCACAAATGCAAGCCTAAAACATGCTAGAAACTAAGGCATACAACCTAGGCATGTTAGAGGATCAAAAGGCATTACAAGGCAACTATGCTAAGCATGCATAAGGGACCTAAACCAACTTAGAAACATGTTATATCATGGCAATATAAGCATGAAAAACAAACCAAACATGCTCAACACACACTTAAGCACAAGCTCCCGCGAGAAGCCAAATCTTGCCCTTTTCAAGGACATCAAGGAGAGGGGGTGGTCCTCTCCTTCTTGAGACTCTAAGGCATCATCTTCACCACTAAAATCCCTCAAGATTTCAGTGGTGAAGAGATCCTAACACCAAAGTCTCGGATCTCTCACAATATGGCACAAAGAAGGGCCTTTTCAAGGCCTAAGGGTGGTCAAACTTGCTCAAACCACAAAACACTCTTGATAAACAATAAAGAGGCCTAAAAATCAGAACTTTTTTGTATTATAGACTAAGCACAAAAACAGTTCTAAAGCAAGTAGAAAGCAAGTAGAAACAAGGTACAAAAATGGGGTAAAAAGAGAGTAAATTCTTACCCTTGTAGCCTTCTTCAACAATGGGGATGTGTTGGTTTCCTTGAGCACCAAACCAGTTCCAAAGCTCCAAAACCAACCTCTGGACCCTCAAGAACTCAAGGAAGGTGAAACACTAGGTGTTGGTGAGCAAAAGTATGACACAAACACCTAGTGTACAAAACAAGAGGGAAGAAGAGAGATAGGATGTGTATCTATCCTAACCCTAAAAACCAGAGCTTGGTCTGTCTAAAATGTCTAAAATTTTGTAACCCTAAGCCAAGAAGAGGAGTGGTCCTCTTATAGGCAAGCAAAGCTTGCAAAGCTTACAAGCTAAGCTAACTAAGAGGGTCATCCCTCCATACACGTGTATGGAGGGGAACCAAAACTATACAGCTATTTGAAAATATCTCATAAAGCAACTGCACAGTGTCCGGCCGGCAAAGAGTGCCATTTTGGCAAAACTTAGTGCCGGTCGGCACAAAAGAGTGCCGGTCGGCACAATAAAGTGCCGATGGAAACACCAGCCAGCCGATGGCCTCTAGCCAGTGCCGGTGGTGTGTGGGGATGCCTCACAAAGCATTCCCTGCCCTTCCAGGGCAAAACACAAGTGTTTGGTGCAAAACCAAACACAAAACGGTCGAGTTCGGAAGTCCTGAGGCAAGGCGCGCGAGCCGAGAACTCCGGGAACTCCAAACGAACACAAGCATGGATAATCACCGAGTGTTCCAACGGTGACGTCCAAGTCTTGAGGACGGTCAAAAATGGGGTGTCTACAGACATATTTGCATGATTCGGGACCATTGTACATTATGTTTCAGAGCTGGAAAATGTGTGTTTGCATGCCAGACTTCATCCTTTGCCATGCTTAGTTAGAGTTGCATGTTGTGCCTTAGGATCGGTCTTTTGTATCTGTGCATGTTTGCATGTATTTCGGTTGTCTCATTCCCATCATATGGCCACTGATGTGAGTGTGGTTGAGGTCCACTCATATTGGTGTAAGCCCATCTTGCATTTGTATGTGCCATTTAGTTCATGCGCGCATGATAGTCTCCGTAAGTGCATTGTGTATGCCATGTTATGTCACGTGCATTGTGTATGCCATTTTAGCCCATAGCATTGCGTATGCTAGGTTGCATGTTAGTCGCATTGTGTATGCCATCTCATTGTATTGTGTTTGGAGTAGGGTTAGTCCAGACACGGGAAATGAGGGGCGTTTCATACTCAAAGTGACGAAATGTGTCTCAATTTTCGATCGCCGACACTCCAGATTACCCATGATGGAGTTTAGGCCTTGTTGAGTTTATGTGTGCATCCATTTCATATTGAGTCGTGCAATTCGACTCCTCGGCCATCATGCATCGAGATGTGTGATTGGTGGCACGAGGATCGAGGACTACACTCCCTAGAGCTTATGCAATGACGGGGAGAGTAGTCATGCATACATATGTTGAAAATACTTTGCCATGCCCCTTTCTTGCTCTCTGTTGCAGCAAACCAAAAACCAGCAGCCTTCTAGAGCTTTGTACAATATTCCGGGATCAATTGCAAACAGAGGCAAATCGGGGTATCGCGAGGAATTTCCCGACAAGGCGACTCGAGCATGTATGCATCTTTCATCATTCGGAACAGAGTTGAGGCGGTCCATAGATCTACATACTAGTTTATTTCTTTTCTTAGTTAATTTGTTAATTAATTAGGGTTTTGTAATATTTAATTAGCTAGAGTAGTTAATTATTTATGTGGTCTGTATTATTTATTTGGACCTTCTGCGAGAGGGCAATGTTGTAATAAATGTGCGTGTGTGTGATGTATGTCTTCCAACCCCACGTCTTTCTCCTTTTTATTTACCAGCTTATGATGGTTAGTTTAGGGCACGTTTCAATTAGTATCCTTATGCTCGCATGTTTGCATCCATTCATCTGTCTTGCATGCACCGGGCTCGGCGCATCATACTAACTGCATTGTATTTCAATTCCGAGTTGAATACGTGTTAGCTGTAGCATCATCATATGCCATCTTAGAATAGCCGAGCCTATCTTAGTTGCATACCTATATGTGTTGCATTAGCCATCTTAACATGAACTAGGATCATGCATTGATTACTAACTAGTTTCTGTTTTGGCTCGAAGTACTCGGTAAGTGTTTATGCTTTAGCATCCTTGCATGCGTGTGAGTGACTGCCATCATAGCATGTTCACCATGAGGCTAACTGCTTATGTGATATACCTGCCTGAATGCCTGTGGGTGAAGGTTGGATTATCTGAATTGGAACAATTCATTGATTGCAAGTTTTAAGCCCACTAGATAGTGGCAAATCACCATGTTTTCTAAGACCACTTGAGGGTGGCAAAATTCGCATTTTAGCCTACTTGCGAGTAGCAAACCGCTTCCAAAAACAAACATGAAATGTTTTGTTCCAACTCAGGCGATCCAGTCTATACTTGTATGCTGCGCGCATCACATAGTAAATCTAGGCTAATAACTGGAATAAGAGCACATAATATTTTCAAAACTTGATATCATGGTTAGTAGAGGCCGATCTTTGATTGGGCAAGCGGGGGTGCTCACGAAGTGACCTTCCCCAATCGTACCCAAGTTCCCGAGCCGAGGCAACTTTGGTGATGACGGACACGTGGCCTTAGGCAACGAGTTAGGGTTCCCTAAATTCTCCCAAAATAAATATTTAGGTGGCGACTCTGTGTCTGGCAAAGCAGTCCATGTTTGGCACTTCTTTCAAAAATTCTGTTTTCAAAAACGATTTGCCGGATTTAGACTCTTTGATGATTCATCGGTCTTGCATTGCACTCTGCGAGATTAGATACAAGACCGTGACATTGAGTCCTGAACTGTAGTGAGCCCAAATGAACAAAACGGGATTTCCCTCCCGGGACGTTCGGGGACGTCTACACACTCTCCCCCTAGAGTCACCTTTAGCTCGCTATCTTTAATGTGAAGCATTTCAAATGTCTTCACCATTTGCTCAAGCCACTCATCTGCTTTCTTGGGCTCGAGACCACCCTGAAACTCATCTGGTTTGGCCCACAAAAATTTTCTAGTAAGGAAACTCGCCCTTGTCTCTACGGCGTTCTCTCGGGCTTGGTTCTCTGCCCTCAACATGTTCATCGATTCCCTCAAGGCCCCCGTTATTTCTCGGGCTAGGGCCCTCATTGCGGTTTGACCCGCTTGTTCTCAAATTCCCGCTTGCCCCACTTGCTCGGCCACATTAGCTTGGCCTGCTTGCTCGGCCGCATTGGCTTAGCCGAACCCTTCCTCTTGCACCGGAACCTCATAGACCGATACTTCGTGCACACCCCAGCGAGGCCTACCATACCTCCCGCCTCTACTACCATGGGCTTGACCTCTTCCTGACATCCTAATAAAGGACAAGAGAAATAATTTAGCACACAAACCCACATGTGCTCGCAATTTGCTTCATACGTTTGACCACAACAATTCTATATATCTCCCTACCATGTAAACAATTTAACTTCACTCCACAGAAGCACTTAGCCATGTAAACACATACGGATTATTCTTTTACGATGAAATCCGTCCGACGAAAAACCAAGAATTCTAAGTAGAACAAGTATTGATCAAGTACCCTTCTAATAAGACCTCAAGGAATTTAATACGCACAAACAATATCCCAAAAGTCCAATCCCAAACCCATCTAGTCATATAAACATGTTATCATATAGTCACAAAATATACAACACTTTCTAATCATGCGAAACGAACCCATAGTGGTAAAACAACCACTCCCTAAGTATTCAAACCCAGTAGCTCTGATACCAAGTTGTCACCCCCCAAAAAAATATACATAATGATAGTATATCATCCATTACTCCTTATGACAAAACGAAAATAATTCCTCGATACTTGCATTGAAAGATCATGAGGTTCAAACAAAAATAGTTCCACACACGGATATACATTCAATGAATTCTAGCACATAAACCTATAGCATGTAGAATATTTAGTCAAAAATAAATAAATGCCCTTAAGGGCTTACAAGTTCCAAGGCTTAAGCTCAGTTACACAAAAATGGTTTCTCGAACCCATACAATTTTAGCCCTTGACTTACAAAAAATACAGTCACAACAAAACGAGAGTCTTGTACTCTCAACACACATTTCCATGCCATTAGTTAGGCGGAATCACCACATCTTTTCCTGCACCAAAATCCCATAGGGTGAGCACAAAGCCTAGTAGGAAATTCTTATCCTTCTAATAATTGACATTGACATTGACATAAGTACTCTAAAATTAATAATTTAAAAAGAAGAGTTGTCCTTAGGTTTGTATGTGTGTGTGTGTGTGTGTGTGTGTGTGTGTGTGTGTGTGTGTTGTTATTAATACGAAAAAAAAATATTGAAGTTTAAAACATAGATAAAAACTTAGGAGTAGAGGACAATTGTGTTGATAAGGAAAGATTGATTACCAAAATTAAAAATATATATATATATATCTAACACCATATGCCACCACTTGAACATCGATTTCATTTTAACAGAGTACCTTCACCACAATTTACATAAAAAATAATTAGCATAATATTCTTGAAAGAAAGAAAGAAAGAAAGAAAGAAAGAAGAAGAAAAAGAATACCTTCACCAGAATTTATAGAAAAATAGAATTAGCATAAAAATCTTGAAAAAGAAAAAAGAGCAGTGACTGAACTTGTAAACATAGACAAAGGGAAGAGTTTAAAAAAAAAAAAAGCATAGTGAAAGAATCATAAAAAGATAACAGAATAGTGACAACATGCGATAAAAGAGAATAAGAAAGTATGTAATTGAAAATGCAGAGATGCAGAGAGATTATGCATAAATGGCCATCCCTAGTCGGATCCTCTGTTTTGGGGGCATTACAGCATTAGTGCTCATCTCTTTGTGAAAAACTATTTTTAGGTACTAGTGATTTACTTTTGCCTCATCGAAGGCTACAGATATCTTTTTGGAGTACAAAGGCTCATGGTTTATTTGCTTTCTTTGTATAGATTTTAAGCTTACTTGTTTGGGATAAACACCCATCTTTTTGTAACAAGGTTCCAATCCTTATAATATGTAAGCCTTTCAGGCGTTTAATTTGGATATTTGTTTAGTTTGTATTAGGTTATCACATGCTATTGATTCATACTTTAGGAGTTATGAATGTATAATTGCATGTGGTTTCTTTTGTAAATCTCATAACTCAATAAAATGAAACGAGTATAAAAGAGATTTATATAGATCACCACTAATGTTGTTGAATATCGATCAGAGTGTCAGTGTCCATATGCTTAATTCAAGTATATTTGAAAATAATTAGGGAAATATGGGTTCTTATTTAATTGATCAGGTTTTATAAAAATTGGAGCGTTACACTCAGTAAGTACTTGCAATCAAGAATGATGTTACCATACCTATGGTGAGTTGTGTCTTTTGTTTGAACTAGGTTGATGACTAGCTTAGCATCTACTTCAATCATAATGTTTCTAAGGTTGAGGTTATTTGCAAGGTTTAGCCCATCTCTTAGTGCCCAAAGTTTGCAGTAGCTAATGTGATTCCAATGTTTTTGCAGAATTCAACAATCCATTGACTGTGGTGGTCTGTAATGATTTCACCTCCTCTGACCTTGCCTGGGTTTCTCCTGGTACGCCATCCGTGTTAAGTTCAAAATTGTTTTGAGTGGGTGATGATGGCTAACTGATTGATAGAACATCAGCACTCTTACCCATAAGTGTGTGCCACTAAAAAATTAGGCGTTTAAATCTTTTCTAAATCTTTCCCTTTTAATTTCAATCTTTCAAAATTTAAATCCAAAATTACGAAATTGAAATCTATCAAACCCACACATGGTGTGGGACCTACACTCATGTGAGTGTTTGGTAAATTTTTTGCTAAAAACATTTGGGGTCCCTACCATTATTATTTAAATTTTGGAATTTTTTGTTTATGATCCCTAATAATATTTTTTAGAAGGATAATGATAATATAACACAATTTTTTATATCAAAACACACGGTGACAAAAATACCTCCACTATACTGCTTTAGGTAACACCTATTACTTTTTTAACTCATTTGAAAATTGCAAAATTCTATTACTTTTGATCTAAATTTGTATTTTTTTACAAAATTTGTATTTTGGGAATTGTTTTATCAAGATCTGTAAAACAAGATCAATGATGAATACAAAATTCTAAAATGAAATTGACAAAATTTCACTGATCTAAGATATGTTAGTGAAATTTCAATTGGCCAGTCAAATTTCAAAGTTCGATGATCAAGTTAGCGAAATTTTATGAATTTTTTTCATTAAAATTTTATTTTACTTATGGATCTTGTTTGAAAGATCTTGTAGGACTCTAAAATTTTAAATTTTACAAAAAATGGGGATATAAATAAAAAAAAAATTAAATCTTAAAGTTTTGAAATCACTTAAATAATGTAAAATATGACAGGAGAGAGAATGGCATTATGAGAGAAACAACGAGAAAGATTAAGGTTTTTAAGACTATGAGGGTATTTTGGACCATATATGTTAAAGTTTGTTCTTATCAGTTTAAGATTTTAAATCTCAGGGACTTTAACAAGCAAACAAATTCTTGGTGTCTTTAAATTTTTACATAACAAACTTGTAAAGGTCTCCCTAATTTTCTCATAAATTTTGAAAGAAAGATATTATAAGGGAAAGATTTAGAAAAAAAAAATTACTGGTAATTATTGGACGGGGAATTTTTTTTAGGGAGATTGACTAATAAATCCTATATTTTGGACTTGTAATATATATAGTCTCATATTTTTTCTTGTGATCCATTTAGTCCTTTTGGATATGTAATGACTCATTTGCCTGTCACATTAAAGTGCCATATTTGGAAAAATTACACTAAAGAGTTTTTTAATATCACATTATACCCATCACGTTAGAGTGTCACATTTGGAAAAAGTACCCTAAACAATTTTTAATTCTTTTAGAGTGTCACATCATACCCGTCACATCGGAGTGTCACATGTCACGTTTAAGAAAAGTACAGTGTGGAGTTTTTCATTTTTTTTAGAATGTCACATCATACCCGCCACGTTGTCACGTTTGAAAAAAGTACATTGAGGAGTTTTTATTTTTTTTGAAGTGTCACATCATACCCACCACGTTGTCACATTAGGAAAAAAATACAATCAAGAGTTTTTTTTTTTTTTTGAGTAAAAGTTTTGGAATAACACATTATACCCGTCACGTTGTCACATTTAGGAAAAGTACACTAAGGAGTTTTTAATTTTTTTAGAGTGTCATATCGTTGGAGTGCCATGTTAATACTTATCACATTGGAGTATCACATCATACTTGTCACATTAATAAAAGGGTATAGCTGTCCATCAAAACACTATCAAAATAAAAAATAGGACTATACAAAAAAAAAAAAAAAAAAAAAAAAAAAAAAAAAAAACTCTCCACTAATAGGACTTAACAGATCAATAAAAAAAAATTTAGGACTAATTAGAGTGCTTTTTTTTAAGGTCCATGATATTAAGATTTTATAAGATAAAGGAGATTTGAAAATTTGAAAATTCCATTACTTTTGATCTAAATTTCTATTTTTTTACAAAATTTATATTTTGGGAATCATTTTATCAAGATCTGTAAAACAAGACCCATGATGAATACAAAATTCTATAAGAAAATTGACGAAATTTCATTGATCAAGACAAGTTAGTGAAATTTCAATTGGTTAGTCAAATTTCAAATTTCGATGATGAGTGAAATTTCATGAATTTTTTCATTAGAATTTTATTTCACTTATGGATATTGTTTGAAAGATCTTGCAGGACTCCAAAATTTTAAATTTGACAAAAAATGGGGATATAAATAAATAAATAAATAATTATATTTTAAAATTTTGAAATGAATTAAATAATGTAAAATATGACAGGAGAGAGAAATGTGTTAGGAGAGAAACAACTAGAAAGATTAAGGTTTTTAAGATTATGACCATATATGTTAAAGTTTGTCCTTACCAGTTTAAGATTTTAAATCTCAGTGACTTTAACTACCAAACAAATTCTTGGTGTCTTTAAATTCTTACAGAACAAACTTGTAAAGGTCTCCCTAATTTTCCCATAAATTTTGAAAGAAAGATATTAAAAGGGAAAGATTTAGAAAAAAAAAATTAATGGTAATTAATGGACAAGGAATTTTTTTTTAAGATTCCTGATATTAAGATTTTATAAGATAAAGGATATACAACATTTTTACAGTAGTTAAGGTCCTTTAACATTTTCATAGAGAAAATTCGACTCAGAAATTTCGCCCTAACTCAAAGAAATTTCGAGCCTGACACAGAGAAATTTTAATTTTCACATAGAAATTTATTTGATTTCACGGAAAAATTTCATTGAGAGACCTTAGTTAATAAAAAAAATATTGGATCTCTCCTACTACACAAAGTTGGAGAAGGATGTTTCACTAATTTTTGCTTAATAGAAAAGCCTAATTTGTTTCTTTATAAAAGATTTAATGGTAATTAATGAAAAGTAATATTTTGTAATTTATAAGCACTTTCGAAATGAAAGATATTATAAGGGAAAGATTTATAAAAGATATAATGGTAATTAATGAAAATTGATATTTTGTAATTTATAAGCACTTTCTAAATGAAAGATATTATAAAAGGAAAGATTTATAAAAGATTTAATGGTAATTAATGAAAATTAATATTTTGTAATTAGGAAATATTTTGTAATTAATATTTTAATAGTATTAGAGTATATAAATAGAAAAGGAATTAGGAAAAATAAAGAACATACTTTTTTGAGAGATTTATTTATAAATCCCATTTAGAGGACTTATAACCCAATAAATCCATAAAGTTTTCTTCTATTCCATATAATCCCATATATTTAGACTTGTATCTCAGGAGGTCCTTTCTTGCCAAATATCTTATATAGATGTGGGACGCACATGAGACCTACATTGTGTGGATCCCACACCTATATGAGACATTTGGTAAAAACTTTGATAGAATTTTAGGAGTCTCTAACATTACTCATTAGTGTGTGTAACACTATGTTGCTCTAATAGTATTAGTTGTCTCCACTCTATAAATACCATGATAGCAAGAATTAGAGTATTTCAATTTTCAAACAATAGAACATTTGGTAATAGCTTTTCGTATTTAGAAGATGGCTAAGTTGTGTTGCGCCTATTTCTTGCTCTTTGTCCTTGTTTTATCAGGTTCATCCTTAACAAACTTTGATGCGATTTTCGTGCTTTGATAAAATGTTTTAGTTTTTGAAAAGTTCTAGCTAACTAGATCACTTTATGTGTGGAATTTTTGTAGACATAACCATGAAATCTTTATAGACATGTAAGTATATATTATGATTTTTATTGAAATATGTAAAATAAGAAGATTAGAATAAATTTTTCCTTTCCTGCTCTATACCACACGATGTGCACACTTCATTCTTCTTATTTTTCTTTGTTTCTTTCTTTCTTTCTTTGTTTATTTATTTTTTTCTTTTTTCAAAATTCTCCACTAGAATGTAGAAGTGCCATTTTTGTTTGACACTTCGTTTTAATGTGTAGTCTATCCTTTTGTATACAAATTTTGTATATATATATTTTTTCTATTTTTCTTTTCTCTAGGTAAATATTATTTTCATAGAATTTCTATATAGAATTCCCACCCGCTGAGGTGATAGTAACATTTTTGTTAATTAAATGTCATTTTAATGGACAACTTTTTTCTGAAAAAAAAAATGACTAGTTAAAATTCTGTTATATTTTAACTTAAAAATTATTTTTTTCTATTTTGATTTTACATCTTTTTAAATATATTCTCCAACAAATTATCTATTAGTTCTCTATACTATTTAAATATTATTTTATTCATTTTAATTTGGAATTATTTTTTATAAACTCAACACAATTAATTCTAAAATATAAAAAGTAATACTTTTTTAATATTTGGCTAGACTCAACTAAAACTGAGTTTTTTGAATTCAGTTTTTCTGAAAACTAAGGCTCTGTTTGGTTGTGCTCTGTAATCAATTTTCTACCCGTGTGTTGGAGCATGATGTTTGGTTTCGTTTTCAAATCAATTTTCTACACTCTGCAGAGAGAACTCTGATGCACATGCGCCTTTTTTGTCCACCTGGTAGACCACCCGGATGTCCACCCTGTAGACCACCCGGATGTCCGGCTGATTTCCAATTTTTTTTTTTTTTTTTTTGCAATTGATTTACATAATCGGGACAAATATTTTCTAAAATTTTTAAAATTTTTTATGTTCTTTAAAATAATTTTGAATTGTATGTTTAGTTATGAGTTGTAAATTTTTGTATCACATATCAAATGTTACATCAATAATTCCCCACTCAAATCAAATCTCTTTTCCAAAACTATTTTCAAAACTCTTTACCAAACAAATTTTCTACACTCAAATCATAATTTCACAACACACAAACTCAAAATACAATTCATACTCTCAAATCACATTTACAAAACACAACCAAACGCTACCTAAGTTTTTTTACTTTTCGTGTTTTTTTGTTTTTAGTGAATATTTTTTAAATTTTAAGCAACGTTTTTACTTTTTTAGATACACCTTACTTAGATATATCTAAATAGTAAAATATTTGTAAAAACATATTTTAAAAAATTAATAAATACACAAAAATACAAAAAATGTATTGAATTTTCATATTTTTTGGTATTTAGTATATTAAAAAAAAAAATCGCAAATATTATACTTTTTAAGTGTATTTATGTTAGGTGTGTCTAAACATTAAAAAAAAAAAAATTTGTTTAAAATATTAAAAAAATTCATTGATGGAGATACTTTAATTTGAAAAATCCCAAACATGGATGTGGGTTCACTGTTGTGCCTTAAACTATGGCGTTTCACTTCTTTTTTTTTTGGTTCTATTCAGTGGCAATGCTGTTTGTTTGTAGTTTTTTGTTTTTATTAAAATAAAGTAATAAAATCTGTTAGATCTATATTGTCTGCATTTATACAAATAATTTTATTTTTATAAGATTATTTTAATTCAGGAATGTTATGATCTAATTTTTTTTTTCCGGTTATATATAATCTCATTCAACTGAATAAATTGTACATATACAATAAGATTTTAGGCCTAATAGGATATTTTTGATTCCCAATTAAAATAATGTAATCATTTCATTTATTTATTATTTTGAATTCAATCTACTAAAATAAAATAAAAAGGGTATACAAACACCCTTTAACATTTGATGGAAATGCACAAACACCTTCTAACTTTTTCAATATATTACAGATACTTCTTAATATTTAGACGCTATATCATAAACGACATTTAGACGTTCTATTATAAACACCTCTACTGACATTATCAGTTGAATTGCAGACAACACTATTATATAGCAAAAAATACATGAACATTCCTTAACATTTTTGTGAAAAAAATCATAAGCACCTCCTTAACTTAATATTAATTAAATTATTTTTATGTATATATATATGTATATGGAATAATATTAATTATTTATATGTATTTCTATATATACATATAAAATTATTTTAAAAGTATGTTGTGATGTTTATAATGTAAAAGAATAATTTTAGTTATATCATACTCTGAAAATGTAACTTAAATTAATATGAATCATAATTGGAAATGTTTGTACTATGAGAATATATATCATGCTATGAGAATAAAATTAGAAAAAAAATTAAAAAAAAGGGAGGTGAAGCGGTGATGTTTTAAGCGCAACAGTGACCCCGCATCCCCCAAACAACCTTTAAGTCTCATTGTAGCCACATCATTTTACATATACAAATTTTGCATACATATATATATATTTAATTGTTTATCTTTTCCATGTTCTGCAGTTGGGTTGACAATAGCTCACACAGGCACTAGGAATTGTGCTAAGGTGTTATATCGTAGAGGGTGCATTGAAGATACTTGTAATAGCCGCTGCTATCAAAACGAACCTGGAGAAGCTATTACTGGACAGTGCGCTGGAGCCGCTTGTATTTGTACTTATTGGTGCAATTCAGCAATGATATAGAGCTCCAAATCTGGAGCTCCAAATCATTTTGTCCCATCTCTCTCAATATGTTTTATTTTCAAGAACACATGTATCTTATTTAACCTCATCATTAGAGGGTGAATAAATTGATAATAAAGGATTTATATAAAATTTGCAATGAAATATTAGCTGCTAAAAGACGCCGTGTACTGATTGGTCGTAGAGCCTCTTCTGCTTGTTCTTACTGGTGCTCTTAATTAACCCAATTTTTTTTTTAAACATTTTATTTTCAAGAGCAATCGTGTCTTATATAACCTCATTATTCAAAGGATGAATAAATAGATAATACAGGATTTATATGCCTAATACATTCCTTAAATATTAACTTGGATAAATTATATTGATAGTTCTTATATTTTGTTTCTTGTGTCATTTTGGTTCCTACACTTTTAATTAGCTCAGTTTTTACTATTAATTAGATTTTATGTCAATTTAGTCTAATTGATAACCCTCTTAGAGTTTTTTGACAGAAAATTATTACTAAGTTGAGTATTGATCAAGTTTACAATAATATAATTTGTGGTCAATGTGCTTATCCCCTGTCGTGTTTTGATTCAACACTTTTTTTAAGATGGCTTACCACTCCTGAATTTGGATCATCGGCCGCCCTACCCGGCAGCCCCCCAAAACGACGTCGTTTTGGGGGTTTTTTGTTTTTGTTTTTTTTTTTTTTCTTTCCTTCTTCTTCGTTCATTGCTTTCTCTCTCTTTGAAACCAGATGGAGGAAGAGGGAGGAGGGAGGGGGGAGGAGCGAGCTCGCCGTCGCAGCTCGTCGGCCTCTGCCGCCGGCCGTCGCAGCCGTCCGATCGTCGCCCCGGTGCAGCTCGTCGCAGCAGCTGCACCGCCGCACCGCCCCGCTGCACCGCCGTCTCCTCCGCCTCCGCCTCCTCCTCCTCCTCCTCCCCCACTGGTTATGGCCCCCTCCAGTCCGGGCCCACCGGCGACTCCCTCTTTTTCTCCCTTCATCTCTCTCTTCTTCCCCTTCCCTCCCCCTCTCTCTCTTCTTCCCCTCCCTCCCCGCTGGTTCTGTGTTCGAACAAGGAAGAAGAAAAGAAAAAAAAAAAAAAAAAGGAAAAAACCCCCAAAACGACGTCGTTTTGGGGGGCTGCTGGGACGGGCCGCCGAAAAAGGGCGGCCGAGGGATCCTCTCTCCACCACTCCTACTATCATGTTGAATGAGATGCCAAAAAATTTATTATCCAAGTCATATATATCAGCTAGTATTGGGAATAGAGACTTTTCAAGACAATTTTCACAAAAAAGTAATGTTGTCAGCGATGAATTTAGCGTCGCGAACACTGCATCTGTGTTGTTTTAAAGAAAGTTGGTTGAAACTCTATTTAAAGGTTTCACAGCCATGAAGAGATGATCCAAACAATGCTAGTGAGAGGAAGAGAAATAGAGAAATGGGGGAGGAAATACATGGGACATGGGCTAGCCCTTATTCTAAGAGGGTAGAACTAGCTCTTAAAATCAAAGGGATACCCTATGAGTATTGTGGAAGAAGATTTGAGCAACAAGAGCCCATTACTCCTCAAGTACAATCCAGTTCACAAGGTCTCTCTGCTTGTTCACAATGGGAAACCAATAGTTTGACTGTTAGTCATCCTTGAGTACATTGATGAAACGTGGAAGAATGAGCCTCAACTTCTACGGGATGATCCTTACAAAAAAGCCGAGGTTTGCTTTTGGGCCACTTTTACTCAACAGTTGAGGATTCTAGTTCATTTTGCATTATTTCCTCCTCTTTATGCATATAGCATATTCAAAATTTGTATACAAAATACGTAGTTACATTAGAACGTATCATTTTAAAAAAAAAATTTCCATAAATTGATAATGAACTACAAAAATTATACTGTCGAATCATTCTAGTAGAGAATTTTGTATGAATAGTATTTTTTCCATATACCAACATTTTGTTGGTGCAGTTGCTTGACAGCATGGGAAAAGTGAACACTACTCAAAGGGGAAGCACTAGAGTCACTAGAAGTGTATGCATAACTGCAAGTGCTGGAAGAGGGAATGAAGCAATTCGTTCCTGATGGCAATCCATCAGTCAAGAATGGAAGTATAGGGTTGCTCGCCGGGGGGGGGGGGGGGGGGGGGGGGGATTATGATGGTCGTCATGTTCGGCTCCTACAGAGCTCAGGAAGAAGTGCTTGGGAAAAAGATCATGGACCCAGAAAGGAATCCACTGGTGTTTTCATGGGTGAAAGCTCTAATTGAGCTGCCTGTCGTGAAATAAACACCTCCTCATGAAAAGCTGGTTTCACTCCTTCAGTTCTTCAGCTATTTGGGTTAAGCAAAAACAAAGCAATCTAGCTAGTTGAGTTTTTGTTAACCCAGGGTTGTGTGCTCTTTTTATCTCAATGCATTCTTGTTGTAACAAGGCCACAGATATTAACTTACTCATCAAGCATATGCCACAGGAATTTTCATACAGAATCAGTCAAATATCATTAGTTAATAGAAGTGCAAACCATCTTGTGTAACAAGTACACGGCGACAGTACTTTCACCCCCCAACTACATGAAAGTGAGAAAGAAGAATACACGGCCATAGTGTGCCATCACATTGATTTATATTATACAAAGACAGATATCATCTCAATCTAAAAATCATAGCCAAAAAAGAGCATTGGAATAGTAATCTAATTCTAATACTCTTATGCATGTCACATTTGGGGTAATGCCATGCGTTATATAAGTCATCCAAAATAGGGTTGTAATATATAAGTAAAAACCCAACTCCCATGAGCCAATGTGAGAAATCAAAATCCAAGAAAAATGCTCATTCAAATCCAAAAACAATCACCTCAAAATAATGTAATGCACAACTTATAATCATCTGTTAAAAGTCAAAATTTCTTTCACACATTAAAGCTCAAGTTTTTCAACCGTCTCAACTCTTGGCTGCCTGCTTTTCTTTTGCCTTCTGAATCTTCAAAACCTTCTTCACAATTTTCTGCTCTTCCACCAAGAAGGCTCGGATGATCCTACAAAAAAAAATGTAAAAAGCATCAGGTTTAGATGGTGATAAAATACTAAAAAATGAAACAAAAGCATGGCCCAAGATAAAAACGTGCATCACCACAAAAAAAATAGGCATTGTTTATTTATTTTGGAATTAAAAGCTAGAGTATTGAAGATTCCAGAAGAACAAACCTCTCTCTGACAGCACCTCCAGATAATACACCACCATAGGCACGGTTCACAGTCCGCCTGTTCCTAGATAGTCTGGATCTCTTGTACTCAGCAGGTCTCAAGTGAGGAATCTGTTGGGAAAAAATAAAAAAGGCAAACACAGAATTACTACCAATTTGCAGATGCAGTCAACTTACAATACTTTACACACAAGAACTAAAAAAACAACTAAAAAAACCAAATGGCATGTTCACAACTTCATTACTTGCATATCCAAATTCATTGCGTTGAGTAAAAGAGCACAAGAAGAATATGGAAAAAATAAGCATCAAGAACCACCAGAGAAGAAAAAAATTGCAGTACAGTTCCCATGTAAACAATCAACACTCTGGCAGATTTAACATCTCTTTTGTACCAGATTTTCTCAACATGACAAACTAAAACCAAAATCACGCATTTAGGGATTAATGATTTTACAAAACATGAGGAAACATTAATTATCATTAAAACCTGATTAATATTTAGAAAAAGAAAAAGAGGAAAGATAAGAAGTACCAAAAAGATATCATATGCACCCAATATTAATATAGTTTTCTTCAAATTTAAAATTGACCTAAATATGGAACTCCCATAATGCATAAACATCCACATGATTCCTACTGCCAAAATATGAGAGATGACAGAAAAGATCTGTCAATTAGAATAACACATAGCATGGAAATCAATGGTCAATTGCCATTGACGTGCAAATTGTTTTTTAAAAAAAAAGAAAAAGATAGACAATAACAAAAAATACATACAACCTTAATCAAACACTTTCAAGTTTCACCACAACACTCATGTAAGAATACATTTCTTATCTATAAAAGTAGTCTAGACCCAACATATGTAAGAAACAAGTGAAGTTTCTATCGTATGCAAATCAATCTTTTCAAAAAAATTCAAATTCTACATCACACTTATTCAAAGCATGACATCAACAAAACAACAGGAACATTTCAAGAAATTTTGCACTGTTTCCTTATCATAGGAACCCAGCACAGTCAACCTCTACACAGCCAACACAAAAGCCATGAATTTCCAAGTTTCCTTTAACAGTTTTGTGCCGAATCTAAGTAACGAAATCCTTCACATACTGACCTTTTCTGGAACGTAAAAAGATCACAAAGATATTAAATGAAACAAATAAAAAGACAAGAAAAAAACCAGTGCAAAGAATAAAAATTCACTTGGTTAGAGGTGTTTAGATTCACTTGGTTGTCCCAAAATGGAAACTGAGCTATTTTAGAATCAGTACATTTCCAAAGTAGACAATTAGAGGTGTTTGGCTGTTAAAAAATGAATCAAACAAAAAACCTATACAAGAAGCTAAAGTTTGGTCATTTCTTCCGAAATACAGAATTACCTAACCTAAATTTAGAATATTCAAAACCTATTATATTCATTTACACTCACAGATTTCAAATTTATTAATACAAAATAGAGCAATTAATGAAGTAGGCCACTTCACAAAACCAAACAGACCCTGAGCTTTTATAATGATTTGCATTTAAGAACCAGAAGAGAAAAGGCAGTGTCACCTAAGCAAAAACTTTTAATCTCTGTTACATGGCCAACCTGGCACAAGCACTATTGGACAAGCATTACACAGAAATGAGGAGAAACAAAAGCAACATCCGCTATAAGTTGTCTAAACAACTTTTATGTATATGCAACTCCACTACATGGCTATATCTCAAATAGAATTGATGCACGCCATAAATAAACAAATAAACTATAAAATCAGCATTCCACACTGCAGCATTGATTTAAAAAAAAAAAAAAAGGGATGATCAATTTCGCGATTAATCTATGTCTTCTAACCAATTATTTGCAGACTAAACAGACTAGCTGCCTAGAGATTGCATACGACTAACTTTTGCACCCATTTCTTTGGAACTTAATATGGGACATCGCTTCGACATGGGGAAATAAAACACAAACCTATATGCTTGAATTGATGGTTATTCTAAGCTATCAATCAACTCAGACAGCATGCCAAAAGGATCCATGTTTGAGCTTGACTGAAAGTGCAAATGAATTCCATACATGGTCAAATATAGATAAACTAAAAAGCACACACTATGTGATCTTTGAGGGTTATTCATGAGATATCAACAAGTTGTCTACTTGGATCCTCAAAAGTGAGAACTTTTTCCTTTTTGTTCTAACTGGTAGTTTGGGCAGCTTACACGCATTTCAACTAATCCCTCAACTAATCCCAGGATGCTGACGTTACCTTAAGTGACTCAAACTCGACTAATCCCAGGATGCTGAAGTTAACTACCGGGTTGGCTCCATAAGTGACTCGAACTCAAAACCTTGCATCGTATCCTCAAATCTTTACCGCTTAGCCAACCCTTGGGGTTATAAAGTGAGAACTTATCAAAAGAATGTGATAACAAGGCTAATTTATGATGAAAAAGATATTGAACAAAAATGAAATGTCATACCCCTTGGATTCTCTTGCCAGTAACAGGGCATTTAGGCCCACTTGCTCTCTTCTTAGTACTCTGGTACACCAACTTTCCACCTACATTTCAGTAAGTGCCAACAAATGATCAACACAAACCCATTACAAAACACATAAAAATACACATACCCACATCAATAGATATCAATGTATACGTGTTTGTGTAAATCTATTGCAAGAAAAGACAAACAAAGAGCTAAAGATACAACATTTAGCACCAAAAACACACAGATCTAACAAAATAAAGCTAAAGCTAGGATCTTTCAACATGAATGTATATATATGTATATGTATATAGATATATATACCAGGAGTTTTGACGATTCTGTGCTGGTTCGATTTGGTGGCATAGCTATGGCGTTTGCGGTACGTGAGACGCTGCACCATCTTCGGAGAGAATTTAAGATCTCTCTCCCCTCCTCCCTCCCTCTGCTGTCTCTCTCTCTCTCTCTCTCTCTCTCTCTCTTCGGCTGAAACGAAGAGTCTTGTAGTGAGAGAATTAAAACCCTAGAAGAGTCTCCGATGCCCTAGATCTAACGGCTCTACTGGGTTCTCTTCAACGGTTGAGATTGGATTCGTTTATTTGGGCGTTTACAATACAAACAAGAACATGTGCCGGATAGTTTTCGACCATTTTCTAGGGGGAATTCTATTTACTCAAAAAAAAAAAAAAAAATCATTAAGGGTCTGTTTAGCATGTGAGTTTTGGGTTATTTTAGTCACAAAAGATAAAATAAGTTATTTTAATCATAACAAATAAAATATCACATCTAACTCATGGGGTTGTTTGGGGTGTCCTAAATAAGTGCACTTTTTGTCTTTTTGGACTAAAAAATTGAGGAAGAAA
Source organism: Camellia granthamiana (assembly GCA_036172215.1). NCBI lineage: Eukaryota > Viridiplantae > Streptophyta > Magnoliopsida > Ericales > Theaceae > Camellia > Camellia granthamiana. Next base: position 74,769,041 of record CM069917.1, read on the forward strand.
ATATTGATGTTTGGGTTAATTTTTTAACTTTTTATGAAAAAATGTGTAATAAAAAATTGTAAAAATTGATTTGTATGGAAAAATTAGGATTGGGAGTTGTGCAGCCGTAATTGTTGACTTTTGGTGAATAGTGTTAACTTTTTAACTTTTTGAGTAACTTTTTGGCTTTTTGGCTTTTTTGCAATATGCCAAACTTGGCCATAATTATTACACCCTTCTCTCACAAAAAAAGTCAAAAAGTCAAAAAGCCAAAAAGCCTTTCCTAAACCAGGCTTTTTAGCCCAGGCTAAAATAGCCAAAAAAGCTAGAAAGTCAAAAAGCCAACACACTTCTCAAACGGAGGCTAAGTACTATCTATTTCTAAATACACCCTTTTTAATTATTTAAAATTTTATATTACTCTGAGTGTGCTTTATAATTTTTCTTAAGTTGCTATTAATAAACCCAAATAATAAATAATAATCAAATTAAAAAAAAATACTTAAAAAACCTTTCAAATTGATACACAAGAGGCACCGACGAAGGACTCCATAATCAGAGTCACCATTGACAAATTTCATCTCATTTTCTCTGTTTTTTTTTTGTGTCTCTCTCTTCTCTTGCTATTTTGCTATAACAATTTGTTGATTACTAGTGTTTGACAAATTTATTGATGGTTTGCTATTCTAATTTGTTGATTACTAGGTAGCGTTTGGTAACATTTACGTTTTTTTGTTTATGTTTACAAAAAATTTGTAAATTGGTTTTTGTTTATTTTTAAAAAAACATAAACTACAAACACATTTGGTTTGAACAAAATATTCGAAAAAATTTAAAAACATAAATTAAAAAATATGTTTGCTCAGGCCTAAAATATTTATATTTATTTTTTTATTATTTATGACAATGGAATTGTACACATTATAATTGAAAAAAATAATAATTAAAAAAAATTATTTGAAAATAAATTATTTGAAAAAAAAATTAATTGACAAAAAAAATTTGTTAGTCAAAGTTTTAAATTTCTGTTTAAAACCAACATAAACTCATTTTTTGAGTTTACGTTTTTTTCTCAAATTTATAAACTGAAACAACCATTTATAAATCCAAAAAATTATCAAGTAAGTTTTTATAACAGTTTTTTTAATTTTTGTAAATATAAATTGAAAATGAAATGGTTACCAAACAGTATATATGTGTTTAACAAAATGCTTGAATGGGAAAACACTCTACTACCTTGTTTGGCTTATCTCTTTTATTGAATTTGTTTATATATTTTTTCACAATTTATGTGTATGTGCAAAAGAAAATACGCAAGAAGAAAATAATAGACACATTTTTTTTTTTTTTTTCACAACAAACATAAAGTTCAACATAAAAAGAAAGTAAAAGGATAGAAAAAAAATTATTAAAAAGTGCCGTAAGATATAGCTCGTTTTTTGTATAAAGGATATTAAGGGGTTGTTTAGGATGATCTAAATAAGTGTATTTTTTGTCTTTTTACGAAAAGATGTACAGAAAAGTAGAGAGGTGATGTGATAGAAAAAAGATAAAAAGATGGATTATTTAGGGGATCCCAAACCACCCCTAATATGATCATTGAGTTCAAAGATTATCTCTAAGAATTTTTTTATTAGAAGCTGTGATGCTATTTATATGATTATGAAAATTGAAAGATTTAACATCGTAATGGAACATGTGAAAAAATACATAAATTAATAATTATATTTTAATTTTTATATGAATGTTTACCTCATCTTGGATGGGTTACTTCAAAAAATTATCTTGATTATCACTTTCATTTATTGTTTGATTGTTCAAACTTTATTCTAGAATTTAGGGTTTCAAAATAATAAAAAAACAATGATATTAATGATAATAGTGAGTTTTGATAGGATTGATTGGAGTTTTAGAATGAGAAATAAGAAAACGAATAAGAACAAGAACAAGACAAAATAATTTTGATCTTTTGGAGAAAAAGATGTAGAGATTTGAATAGGAATAATGGATTAGGGCATACCATGAAAAAAAAATATTTTAGGGGTTTAATATATATTGCCCTTATTGATAAATTCATATTAGGATATAATAAAAATTAAAATTTATAAATTGAAATTGGACGTATTAGGATATTTTTATGGGTTCAAATAGAATGCCATAGGCCAGACCAGCCCATTTTTTCAAGGCCTTAGAATTAGTGTGTCAATCTGATATGTCGAATTGGGCTCATTAGTTTGCTATTTGGGCTTTGATTTTGTTGTTTGGGCTCCACCACACTATCAATACAAGTCATTCATTACCTCCTTTGGGGTGATAATTAATTACACTCATTTGATAACCATAATTAAATCACTTAAAAATTTAAATATATTTTAAAATGGTAGTTAAAATTTTAAAAAAATTTAAATTATATAAAACTTACTTAATTCTAATTGAATTTATAAATATTAAATATAAATATCGCTATATACTATTATATACTTACTACTAATACCACTTCAACTAAAAAAAAAAAAAAACTCACTACTAATACCACCACCACAACCATTACAATTATGCCACCACTATCACTACCACTACCATCACCACTGCTATCATCATGTCGCCGCCACCACCATTATTGTCACCATCATCGCCATTACCACTATCGTCATTGCCTTCACTATCATTGTTATTGTTGTTATAAACACCATTATCATTTTACTACCACCACTACCATCGCTACCACTATCACCTCCACTATTACTACCACCATCCTACCATCACCACCACCACTACTACCACCATCACAATATAAAAATTAAAATATATAATTTGAAAAAAAAAAAATTTCAAACTTGATATTATACATATCAAACAATTTATTTTTAATTTAGCACTTAAATTTTTATCAAACAGTTTTTTAGCTTAAAAAATCCAGTATTCAGTTTTTAATATTTAATTTCTAGTCTTCAATTTTCAGTTTTCAGTTTTATCAAACACCACCTTAATATTTAATTTAATTGAAATTGTATATATGTTAATATTTATTTTATACTATATTTAACTTGATTTTTTTTTTGTTTAAATTTAAATTTTTATTTAATATGCCACATACTTGTTTGTATATATGTTAATATTTTTTTATACCATGTTCAAAATTGTAATTTTTTTTTTCCCCCAAGAAACACACCATTCAAAAAGAAACCATCAAACTTTGTACAGTCAAAATTTTCCTCTGGAAGTGAAGAAAATTTACAGGTTTGAACACGGTCAGTGTCAACAGTCCTCTCTTCATGTGATTGTAAAACCCTAATCCCAACCCAAACTCTATTCGATACCTTTTGTGATCATCGCCTCCACTACAACTTTCACTTGTCGCCCTCATTAATTTTACCCCCTCTTATAAAATGCTTACTTATCAAAACCCCTCACAATTAAGCCTTCAATTTCTCTGAATTATGCAAAGATAGACCCAAAATTGCCACTTTAATGAAGGTGTGAGTAATATCCACTACTTGTTTTGTTATGCTTGCATTTGTTTTTAGCATTCAAGTTATAAAATGCTAAGCAATTTGAGCTCTTCTATGGCAAAATTTGAAATAAGACTGTCTATTTGCTATCTTCATTTACATTCTAAGTAATAAATTTTACTGTAATTTAGTTTGAGTGGCATTTGGAAACCAGAAAAAAGTGGAATAATTCAAAGTACATTCGTAGCAATTGGGTGTCAAAAATTAATGCTCAAAGAATGAAAGTTACTTCATTTTTGTTATGTACTTGTTTAGCTAGTACCCTTGATATAATTTAAAGGTGGAGATCTCTCAAATTTAAATTTGAATTTAATTGTTATGTTTAGACTCATGGAATTTATTACGGTTCCGTTTCGATAATTCAAATCGATCATTTTGTAAGACTCTCCATTACCTATAAAAAAATAAAAATAAAAAGTAAATTATGAATGCACCCCCTGAGATTTGCTTAAAATATGAATGGCCTCCTGTGGTTTAGAAAATTACAAATACCTCATTGTCAGAATTTTTTATTTAACAAAATTAAATAAAAAAGTGAAATTTATAATTATTCACCTATACAATAATAAATTATCTGAATTATTAATTAAAATAAAATTTTAACATTATTAAAAACTGTTAATTAACTTGATGATTTATTAATAAAATGATCTATTTGTTATGAAATTAGAAACCTTAGGGGGCATAATGTAATTTCTAGAACCACAGAAGGTAATTTGTAATTTAAGTAAACCTCAAGGGATATGTTTGTAATTTACCCAAAAAAATAAGATTGATTCGATAATTTTACCTTTTGTCCATTTATTGTCTTTGTCTCCAAAAAAATGGATGATTTATTTCAAAAAATATACATTTTTTCAAAAACAAATGCGATCAAATCACTCTAAGTTTTTTCATGAATGATATACACAGAGGGTTCTACAAAATGAACCGTTCGGATCATCAAAACATGACCCATGGCGGGCTCAACAAGCTTGAACATGACAGTCAAATTCAAAATTAAATTTGAATTTGAGAGAAATGCAACCTTTTAAAGAAGTCCAACCCACTTATTTATTATATTATGTAACGTCCCGAAATAATTACCATAATCCATACACAATATAAATAAACGACAATAATAATAACGTAATTATCTTCCATTAAATCTAATTGAGATTACAAAAAGGGAAACAAATGTGGTATACATTCATAATGCATAGCCATGAATCTATAGCATATGTTATAAATAAAAGGAAAGAATGGAAGTTAAACAGATAAGGAACGTCCTAAAGGCTTACAACTTTTCAAGATAGTTCTTAGTTACAACAAAAGTGGACTTTAGGTCCAATACATTTAAAGCTCTTGGCTATACAAAAATGAATACAACAAAAAAAAGCTCTTGCTCCAAGTCCTCTCAAGCTACTGCCTTGGCGGAGGCATATCATCGGCACCTGAAATATTTTTCCCACATAGGGTGAGCCAAAACCCAGTAGAAATAATCCAACACAGTGTATAAATCTTAACAAAGTTATAAGGTGAATGCATATGCCATGTTCTTGCCAAAACACATTTATATCCCTTTTCAAAACTATGCAATGCCAAGTTAATATCTTGATCCACAATTCATATCCATTTCAATAGAAAATAAGGTAGTGATTTATACTTTGTGAATTTCAAAACAATGCAACCTTTCCCGGAAATTTTGTCTAGAGGAAACCGTAAACCGGGACTCATATAAGCGTAGGCCGTACAAGTACTACTATTGCCATTTCACGAAAATTTTGTCCGTGGGATCAGTACCCATGTATACGTGCAATTTTCGGAACTTTCACCCAAGACACTCAAGCCAACTTAGTTCAACAATACAATTCATGTTTCTCAAATTCACCATTTTTCTCAAAACGATAAACATTTTCAATGTGTAAGTGTGAAATAATGTTCAATGGAAATGAATGAGAAAATAGTTTCAATTTTCCCAATTCATACGCAATATCCTCCATCGATAACTCAAAACAGATATTTTTAAATAAATAGATTATTTTCCAAACAGATAAACTTTCCAAATTTCAAGCTGTGGGTGACAATACATATCGAACTCCACCATCCTCGTCAACACCAATCCAATTTCATTATTTCAACATCAATTTCATTATTTTTACAAAACCAATATTCGAGGTAATTAGGGCAAAATTCATACTCTTTTCAAATTCAACTCCAAGTATCAAGATCAAACCTTTTCCAACCAAAGCAACATTATTTCCAATATCAAAATCATTTCCAAGGATCTATTTGAAAAACCCCTTTTTTGTTTTTCATCCGAAGCCCTAGATTGTTCCAAATCTTCCAAAAATTTCACCAAAGCTTAGAAATATAAATAACTAAGTTAAAACTCATAAAAAGTGTGGAAAGTATCCCTACTTCAAGCTAGAGCACGACAGATGGAGTGAGGGAAACCCAAAGACGCCAAAAACCAACTTTGCTCTGATTAGAATGAAGCCCTCATCAAGCTCTATCTTTTTAACAAAGGCACACGGGTGAGAAGATCGACGGATCTAGTTGTATTTTAGGGAAATAGGTGAGTTTTAGAGAGAGAGTGAGAGAAAATAGGGTTTTGAAATGTTTAGAGAGAGAGAGATATGGAAAAGTGACTTAAAATGGGCTGTTTACAAACTGATATACGCATAGCTCGCTTGAGCGCAAGAGTTGTCGCTCGAGCGACTAGACATAATAAGTTGTTCCGCTCAAGCACAGAATACACACTCCCAGAAGTTTTGCAGACAAAGGTTGTCGCTCGAGCGAAGAATACAAATCCTTAGTATTTTTATAGACCTGCAAAAATACTGGATGTTCACAAAGATGCTTGAGCGCAAAAGCTTCGCTCGAGTGAAGGGACAAAATTTGGGCAACAAAAGTTTGAAAAACAAGCTACCAACCTATTATAAACACAACCAACGCGACCCAATAGCTTAACTCAAAGAGAGAATAGTAGAAAACAAAGCAAGAACAACTACACAAAGAAAGAAACTTGAATTCAAAAGTTAAATGGATTGGGTTTAAATCAAGAACGCTATATATTACAGTAGACGTCCCCGAATGTCTCGAGAAAATCCCGTTTTGTTCATTGAGCTCGCTACAGTTCGGACTCGATGTCACGGTTCTGAATCTAATCTCGCAAAGTGCAATGCAAGATCGATAAATCACCAAAGAGTCCAAATCCGACAAATCATTTTGAAAAACTGATTTTAGAAAGAAGTGCCAAACATGGACTGCTTTGCCAGATGCAGAGTCGCCACCTAAATATTTTATTTTTGAGGAATTTAGGAAACCCTGACTCGTGCCTAAGGCCATGTGTCCGTCATCACCAAAGTTGCCTCGGCTCGGGAACTTGGGTACGATTGGGGAAGGTCATTTCATGAGCACCCCCGCTTGCCCAATCAAAGATCGGCCACTACTAAGCATGATATCTTGTTTTTGAAAACACATGTGCTCTTATTCCAGTTATTAACCTAGAATTATTATGTGATGCGCACAGCATACAAGTATGGACTAGAGTACCTAAGTTGGAACAAAGCATCGCATATCCGTTTGTTTTGAAAATGGATTGAAGTTTGCTACTCGCAAGTAGGTTAAAACACGGGTTTCGACGAATTATTCCAATTCAAGCAACCCAACCTTCACCCACAGGCATTCAGATAGTTATATCACATAAGCACATAGCCTCATGGTAAACATGCTATCATGGCAGTCACTCACACGCATGCAAGAATGCTAAAGCATAAACACTTACCGAGTACTCCGAGCCAAAAAAAGAAGCTAATTAGAAAACATGCATGAATCCTAACTATGCTAAGATGCCTAATGCAACACATGCAAGAATGCAATTAAGATAGGCTCGGCTATTCTAAGATGGCATGTGAGATGCTATAGGTAATATGTATTCAACTTGGAATTGAAATACGATGCAGTTAGTATGATGCGCTGAGCCCGGTGCATGCAAAACAGATGAATGAATGCAAATATACAAGCATAAGGATGCTAATTGAAACATGCCCTAAAAAAACTAACCATCATAAGCTGGTAAATAAAAGGGAGAAAGACGTGGGGTTGGAAGACATACATCACACACACGCACACTTATTACAACATTGCCCTCTCTCGGAGGGTCCGAATAAATAATACAGAATCGAATTAACTAATTATTACACAACACTAGCTAATTAACAAATTAACTAAATTAGCATGCAAACTATGTAAAATGGGCTGCCTCAGCTCTGCTTTGAATGATAAAGGATGCATGCATGCTTGAGTCGCCTTGTCGGGAAATCCATCGCGATGCCCCAACTCGCCTTTGTTTGCAATTGATTTCAGAAACTTGCACAAAGCTCCAAGGAGATGAAACTATACCCTAGGAATCTAGGGGGAGGCTGCTGACCAGCTATGGGCATTGGAGACCACCTACCGACCACCCTTGGTGGTGAAAATCAGAAAAGGTGGTTGGCCTGCCAGAAAACCTGGTCGGCCGACCAGTTTCTTCTCCTGGTTTCTGCATTTTCTGCAACAAAGGCACGAGAGAGAGAAAGTAAGGTATTTGCAACACATGTGTGCACAACCACTCTCTCTATCATTGCATAAGCTCTAAGGAGTGTAGTCCTTGATCCTCGAGCCACCAATCACGCATCTCGATGCATGATGGCAGAGGAGTCGGATTGCACGACTTAATGTGAAATGAATGCACATATAAACACATAAATGCCTAAACTCCATCATGTGTTAGTCAAGAGCGTCGGTGACCGAGAATCGAGGCATGTTTTATCACTTGGAGTATGAAGCGTCCCTCGTTTCCCATGTTTGGACTAACTCCTATTCCAAACACAATGCAACAAGTAGAATGGCATGCACAATGCAACCTCAAGCATGCAATCCTAAGGCAATGCAACCATGTCATGCAAACATGCAAAGGATGACGTGCAAACATGCAAACTAGCATACGCAATGCTACGAACTAACAATGGCATACTCAATGCACATGATACTATATGTCATACACAATGCACATGTGAAGACTATCATACACAATGACGTGAACAAGGCATGCGCAATGCAATGATCAAACATGCGACAACGCGGCATACTCAATGCTATGAACTACAATGGCATACTCGATGCAAAATGGACTTAAACCAAAATGAATGGGCCTCAGCCACACCCAAATCAGTGGCCATACATGATGAAAATGAGGCAACAAAACACATGCAAATATGCAAGATGCAAGGGCCCAAAGCCTAGGGCACAAGATGCAACTGTATGAAAGCATGGAAAGGATGCAATATGGCATACAACAACAGATGCTCCAGCTTTGAAATGACATACAAAATGGTCCCGAATTATGCAAACAACTCATGTTATGCATGTTGAATGGCTCAAATACCGAAACTAGTGAAGTGCATTACACTAGAGGTATGCAAAGCAATGCCCAAATGAACAAACCAACCCCAAACAGTCCCTATGCAGACCCAAAACAGTGGCAAAATGGACTAAGATGATGGCTTGAAATGCACAAAAATGAAGCTCATGCAATGGCCCATAAATGAGGTATACAAGCACAACTCTCAAACGCATTTAAAGAGTGGAAAACATGGGAACATGGCACAAGTATAGGCTCTAAAATAACATGCTCAATGATACCAAGACATGGAAACACCTCAAGTTAAGCATGCAAGGGGCTCCAAAACTCAAGACTAGGCAAGGATATTACATTACAAGTATGCATGGCAAGCATCATTAGACCAAGAGCCCTCAAAAAAGAGCTAAGGCAGCCCAAAATATGAACAAAATCCAGTTTGAAGTATGGCCAAAATATGCTAGAATCAATGGCCAAAACAACATGCAATGTAAGCTAGTGAGCATGGTTTATACTACACGCATGTGAAACATTCAAGAGGCCACTAAACTAGCCAAAGATAGAGCTATGATATGCCAAAGAATGACCAAAAACCCACTGAAACATGACCAATACATGCAAGAATGACATGCTCCTTTGATAAGCTATGAAGAGGATTATTCTACACATGCAAGAGGCAAACATGAGGTGACCAAACCAGCCCTAGAAAGAGTCTAGGCAGGTCCTAAAAGTCACTAAAAATGGCCTGAACCAAGGCTAGGAAGTATGAAAATATAGGCTCCTTGGAAAGGCCAAATATGCAAACAATCAAGGCCAAAGGAGAGAGGGTCACCCCTCTCTGATTTTGGCCCTCAAAACAGCATGTCAACCACTGAAAATCCACTGGATTTTAGTGGCTAAAAGGCCAAGCAAAGGTCAACACAAAGGCCTTAAGGCGTGGCTCAAAATAAGACTAAATGAAGCATGCAAGAGGGTAGATGACCTCCAACAAGAAAAAGGCCTTAAACAAACATGAATAATGCTTAAAAATAAAGCTTTTTTCAGTTGACAACAAACCTCAAATAAGCATACAAATGAGGCTAAGAGAAGGATCAAAATAATGCTTAAAAATGGAGAAAATGAGTTACCCTTGAAGCTCAACAAAGACAGCAACTTCTGGACTAAAAACCCAGCTCCTTAACCTCTGAAAATGGCCTCCAAGAACCTTGGGTTGATGGTGGAAGTGTTAGGCTATGAGGTGTGGTGCAAAAGGGTCAAGAACAATACACTTCCTAAGCCTAAATATAGAGACAAAGAGAGGGATATGTGTATGTGCCTTAACCAAAATCTGAACCCTCACAAAGGAGGGGGAGGCCTTCCTTTATAGACAAAGGAGGCCAAAGCTTCTCAAAGAAGCTAAAAACCAAGGCCAAAGATCCTTCATACACGTGCATGGAGGATGCAGTCTGTGCCTTCCAGCTAGCACAGCTGGCAACAACTCAGACAGACAAAGCAGGAGGAACCCAGCCGACCAGAAAAGGTGGTCGGCCGACCACTTCCCCTGGTCGGCCGACTAGGGCAAGTGGTCTCCCAAAAAAAAAGGTGGTCGGCAGCTCCATTTGGTGGTCTCCACTTTGAAAGCAAGCTAGTGGTGTGGTGGGAGACCAGCAAATGTGGCCCAAAGACCAAGAAAACCAGCTCCCGGCTGGCGGGGAGAAAGTTGTCTCCAAGGAGAAAAGGTGGTCTCCCATCCTTGTACCACCTCCCAAACAAGGAAAACAAGGTCCATGCCAAAAATGAACCAATACGGATGCAAAACGAGAGTTCGGGGAACAAGGCGCGCGGCCGGGTGCCCCGAAAACTGGCTGTTGAGCAACAAAAGTGGCGCACGGCCACAAAAGTGGTCTCCCGGACCACAGTGTCCCTCTAGACAGAGGAAACAAGGTGTGTTCCAAAAACTGTGCCAAACGGAGAATGTTAAGCAGTCTCGAGCTGAGGCTCGCGGCCGACGGCTCCGAAAATCGGAAACCAGTCTCCAAACGGGCACGGTGGCCTACGACCACGAAAAGTAGCCTACGACCACTGAGAGATGGTCTACAAGACCTCTCCCTCCCTTCGGGAAGAGAAAACAAGACCTGGTCCGCAGACCGAGTCAAGGCACAAAAAGTTCCGAGGCTCAAAGGATAAGGCTCTCAGCCAAAACTCCGAAACTTCAGAACGAGCACAACATGCACCATCACCAAGCGCTCAATCGATGACGTTTGAGTCTTAAGGTCGGTCAAAAATGGGGTGTCTACAATTACATCCTCAACTCTTATTAGTTATAGATAATTATCTATAACATATCATATTATCTTTAATTTTTATTAATTTATTATTTTTAAAGTTACAAAATTAACTTTTCCTTGCCCTTACCACCTTTTCTATTTGCCCCACCCCTGATTGATATGGGTAAGAGAGTAAGTGTGGCAAGGTGGAAGACGACAAACTCACATTGTTGCCATTCCTACTTAGAAGTTCTTCTTGAGCCCGAACTTAGAATTGATAGATTAGGTTTGATGTTGGGTCCAACTTAGTTGGGGTTCGAATAACACATATGCTATTATTGTATAGTGTAAGCCGAACCTAACCCAGTATTTGTCCACACATAATTCATAGTGCACACAAATATTTGAAATTAAATAAAAATAAAAAGAGTAAATTATATTGATTTTCCTTAAAATTTGAAAAAAATACAACAAATTTCACAGTTTGACAAAATTATAGTGATTTTTTCTTTTCACAATTTTAATTCAGATAACACTTAACCCATTTTTTTAATATATGAATGTAAAAAAAATGATTGTCTTTTATTTTACATTGAAATGTATATTTTTTTCTCCTTATTTATCATTATATTTTTATATTATTTGTATTAGTTTCAATCCCTTGAATTTTATTAAATGAGAATTCAATACAATTATACAAAGAAATATGAAACTACTTATATATCTATATATATATTTAACATTTTATTTGAGATTAGTTTAATTTATCCAAATAAAAATGATCCACAATTTATTAATGTGATTTCTTAGCTAAAATAACTAAAAAATAAAATCAAATTATCATATCACTCTCTTTATTATTTCACATAATTTTCATTAAAAAATTAAAAGAAAAAGCAACGAAAATAATTAATTCCCAAATAGAGTTTGAAGTGAATATATGTTTCAGATTTGAATTTTGAAACCCACACACATGAACACTCCTTTTGGATGGCGGGGTTTGGTGAGAAAAAAAAAAGTAGTGAGAATAAATTTTTTTTTTTTACTTGTTTGAATGATTAAGTAAGTAAGAAATGGTAAGAAATGATGAGAGATTGTGAGAAAAGAATTCTCACTAAATTTATGTTTTGTTTCTCACCAAAAGTGGTGAGATTTTGCAAGAAATAATGAGAGATGATGAGAAATGAATTTTTACCAAACTTATATTTTGTTTCTCATCAAAAATTCTAAGATTTGATAATAAAGGAATTAGATTTAATGAATTTTTTTTAAAATACTAAAATTTCCATTATGAAGAAAGATAGTTTATTAATATGAAATATTATTTTAATAAAATAAAAATACTTTTTAAATTTTTTTCTTCTTATTTACTCTATTCAAACAAAATAAATAAAAAATTATATATATATATATATATATTTTTATCCATCTAAATATAATAATAAAAAATCATAACCACTTTTCTTTTTTCTCTCCCCACCTCACTAACCACATGTAAATGCCCTGAGAGGGCCTAACTCCCCTCAAGTCAACATCTCGGAGAAAAGTTGGCACCGCAGTGCAATGAAATCCCTTTGTCGACAATCTGACCCCATGGAAATGGGCACGTGTCAACCAATTAAACACAAAAATTAAAAAGGGAAATTTAGTAAAAAATTCTCTTTTAATTACTTATATCTCAATTAATATATGAAATATTTTTATATTTCAATAAATTTTATTATTTTAAATATTTAATCTACTAAATCTTAATTCTTATATTTAAAATATTTTATAAATAATTTTAGTCTTATAAATATTTTTTCAATCCTTACCAACTTGATATATACTATTTTTGATTATTTTGAATATTTTATGTTATGAATATTCACATTAAATAAATTTAACAGTATGTGAATGTTCATATCTTGAAAGATTTACATTGTCATTGTGAACATTAATGTGTGTTTCACCTTATTATTATTATGAGTATTTTTATAATTATGTCATCCATAAGACTTTCTAGAACTTAAGAAAATAGTTTGAATTAAATGAAATATAAGTAGGTGGAAGAAGAATTTATGAATAAATGCCTCAATTGAATAGAATACATAAATGAGCAAAATTTTATAAGATTTATTAATGGAATATTTTCAGATTTTTTGTGTGGTCAAAGATAGGATGTGGATTAATAATTTAAGGAAAAGTCTGAGATCCCAGAATTAGGGTCTCATAATTTATTTGTAATAGAGATTAAGTTCATGAAGTGTGGGGTTTACGAGTAACATAAATTTGAACCATTGATTACTGTTTCTGGATAAATTCTAGGTAGATAATTATGAATTTGTAATATTGCTAATAATTTAAAGGGAAATATTACATCAGTGTGATTTTAAAAAATAATTACAAATCAATGAGAAATTATATATATTAATAATTATAATTATAATTTTTTTTATAAATACATATATTTTTTGGATACTTATTGAGATGTAATTACCCCTAATTTAAATTACTACTAATGGAGACGCTTGAGGTCGGGGCCTATTGCTAAATTATGCAATTTCCTTCTCTTATTTCTCTCTCATCAATTGTTAAAAAAAAAAAAAAACCTATTTAAATTAAGCTCAAATTTTTATTTATAAACTTTATTTTGAAAAAAAAATATATATTTCATACATATATATTTTGGGTAATGATTTGTGTCATATGTATTTATTTTTTGTCGTTGTTAGATTTCTTTTTATATAGTTGATATTTTAATTTAATTATTAGGATATTTAAAAAAATATCTCGATATATATAAATAAATAAATAAGAAAAAATTTGATTAATTATATGCGTCGCATGGATCAAATTAATTTTCATTTATATTTTTTTATTTTTTGTCTATCTTATTGATGTCTTAACATTAATTTATATTTAATTTTTTATTTAGAATGAAATTATTTATTAAAAAATTTAATTTAGCTTCCATATACCTATATATAATATGTATGAATAATTCAAAAAAAAATATATATATATATATAAAGTAATACTTTACATAATTAATTTATGAATTTCTTCTTATTCCAACTACACCATATTTATATTTAAATTTTTAAATAAATTCTGTATAACTTCTATTTCTACATATTTTTATTTTCTAAATGATTATAAAAGAAAATTAAATAATTAAAATCATTTTTAATTTTATGTTACTAATTCTCTTTCTAATTTAACTATTTTTTTTTTAATATCAAAATGAGTATTTATTTTATTATCTTATAACTTAATATATATCGTATAAAATCATTATATGATAATTATACTTTTATAGCACAATAGACCTAAAATTATCAAAACAAACAAATAATTTAACTAAATTTATCATATATAAATATTCAAGTAACACTTTTACAGAACGATACGGCTAAGATTATTAAAATAAATTATAATTATATTTTATTTTCAATTAAAATTAATATTACGATTTTGTAACACATATCATAGTATAAAATATCATTACATTAATTAAAATTAATTTCATTGTGATTTTATTTCAGACATCATATTTTTTAGAAGTGATTTGCATAAACGTGTAGTGTCTAATTTGATATTGATTGATTAAAATAATAAAACTCAATCACATTGTTTAGTTCTAATTTTCTAAATTTAATTTTATGAAAATTGAGTTTTTTATTTTCCGTGTTTTTTTCTTTAATTTTTAGTGAATTTTTTTAATATTTTAAACAATTTTTTAACTTTTTAAATACATTTAATATAAATATAATTAAAAAATATAATATTTGTGAATAAAATCTTTACAAAATTCACTAAATACTAAAAATACAAAAAATAAAAATAAAAATTCAGTTCATTTTCGTATTCTTATGTATTTATTATTTTTTAAATATTTTAATTTTTAGGTACATCTAGTTTTTTTTTTTTTTTTTTTTTTTAATTTTTTAGGGTGAGGTACATCTAGGTTAGGTGAATCTAAAATGTAAAAAAATTACTTACAATATTAAAAAATTCAGTAAGAACAAAAAAAATATGAAAAACAAAAAACTTAATTTTTCAGAACATTGAATTCAGAAAATTGAAAATAAACATGTTGAATACTTTTTTTGTTAAGAAGATAAATTGACAAATGTCAAATGACAAATAGTGTGAAGTATTAATTTAAAGAACAACGATTCATCGAAAATGATTGTCTATTTAAGGTACTTTCATGAGCTTTGCCAGCAAACATATGCAAAAATAATTAGGTTGGAATAAAAATTTTATGATTATTTTGATGTGTCACATAATTAATTAGAATCACTTTGAGAATTGAAACTATTAAGGTTATTGAGATTTTGTGCTTGATTCGATTTGAGGATATTATTTATGATTTGAATTTATAATTTTTTATGTATCAATGTAAATAACTTTTACGATCTTAATTTTTTTTTATTTTTTATTTAGTGGAGATTACAATCTTAATTATATAAGCATAAATCATATATTTGAGTCAACCCATCACAATAACTTTTTCGTGTAATAAAATATTTAAATATTGTCATATAAAAATATTATAATAGATCATAATCAAATATCACTTGAAGTATAATTAAAGACCTGATGCATCACTTTAGAGATAATCAAAAATATAAGAAATTAGCAAAAATCTTTTCGATTAATAACCAAAATAATACACTATGAGTTATAACCAAGTCATGATTTGTATATTATAGAATTTTCTATTATTTTTATTTATTTATTTTTCAAAAAAAAGATATTTTGATATAAGTGGAATTCACGATTTTTGATAAATTTGATTAACACAAATAAAGATTTGATTTCAGGTTGATAATACAATTTTTTTTTTTAAACTTGAAAGAAATTACTTTTATAAGCTTATTTTACATAGGATCACACATAGTGACAAAAATTTTCATCAGTCATTAACAAATCTGTTTGTATTTGACTTTCAATTGTTAAAAATTTTCTATACATAAAGTATTAAGACTCAAAATCAATTTTCTATTTTAAAAATAAATTCTCATGCGATCATCTACTAGTATATATATATATATTATTAAAAATAGTATTTAATTGCCCTCAAATTTTTTTTCTCTTTCCCATGTAACATAGCTCTCATTTTTTTCCTCTCTCTCTCTCTCACACACACACACACACACACACACACACACACACACACACACACACGTGGCACATCACTCTTCTCTCATACTTTTAAAAAATCATATATATACCTTTGTGCCTAAGAAAAATGCTTGGGAGCACTAATTAGTGCTCCCACTAATTAGGTGGCAGTGGGTCCCGCCAGAAATGATGTGATGTTTTGGTCTTGGAGTTGTATTTTTTTTGTTTTTTTTCTATTTTTTTAATGCATTAGTGCTATTAGTGGTGATGTTTTTAGTGGGATGAATCATTGTTGTTGTACCTAATTAGTGACCTTTGTACCTAATTAGTGCTAAAATCTAATATGTAAAAAAATTCTATTTAATTTGATCTACGTATGGAGAACTTTTTTTAAGATCCTTAATATTAAGATTTTATAAGATAAATAACAAATAATATTTTTATAGTAGTTAAGGTCTCTCAATATTTCTATAGAGAAAAATTCGACTCAGAAAAATTTTACCAATTTCAGAGAAATTTCGCCCCAACTCAGAGAAATTTCTCTGATTTCATAGAGAAATTTTAAAATTTCTCTGTGATCATACTAGAGAAATTTTATCACAGAGAAATTTTGAAATTTCTTTGAGTCAGGTTTGAAATTTGTTTGAATTTGGTGAAATTTCTCTATAATCATACTGAGAAATTTTGAAAATTTTCAAAGTCGGGGCTGAAATTTCTCTGATTTCATAGAGAAATTTTGAAATTTCTTTGAGTCGGAGCCGAAATTTCTTTGAGTTGGATGAAATTTTTATGAGCCAGGTAAAATTTTTTTGAGTCAAATTTTCTCCATAAAAATGTTGAGAAACCTTAGCTAATAAAAAAAATATTTTGGATCTCTCCTACTACACAAAGTTGGAGAGGATTCACTAATTTTTCCTATAATATTTTACAAATTAATTTTCTTCTATTAAATATTAAAGATATATATTTATTTATTTATTTTTTCATCTACCTTATTTATGTGGGTACATTACAAATATATTCCTTGAGATTTCTTTAAAATATGGATTGCCTCTGTGGCTTGGAAAATTGCAAATACCCTATTGTCAAAATTTTTTATTTAAAAATTAATTGAAAAAATGAAATGTTTAATTGCTCTCATATACAATAATAAAATTATCTGAATTATTAATTGAAATAAACCTATGAAATTGTTAAAAACTATTAATTAACTTAATGATTTATTAATAAAAAGGATTATTTGTTATGAAATTAAAAACTTTAAGAGGCGGGATGTAATTTTTAGAATCACAAAAAGAAAATCGTATTTTAAACAAATCTCAAGAGATGTAGTTGTAATTTACCGATATTAATATCATATGATTAATTTATATTGAGTTTTTTATTTAATATGAAATTATTTATTACGAAATATTTATATTTAATTTAAATTTTATATACCTATATACAAAATATATATGAATAATTCAAAAAGAATATTAAATAAACAATTATTACTTTACCTAATTAATTTATGAATTTTCTTCTTATTCCAACTACAACGTGTTTATATTTAATTTTTTAAATAAATTTTGTATAACTTCTATTTTTACGTATTTTTATTTTTCAAATAAATATACAAAAAAATTAAATAATTAAAATCACTTTTAATTTTATATTACTAATTCTATTTCCAATTTATATTTTTAATATCAAAATAATTATTTATTTTATTATCTTATAATTTAATATATATTATATAAAATTTTTATATGATAATAATACTTTTATGGCATGATAAGACTAAAATTATCAAAATACACATATAATTTAACTAAAATTATTATACATAAATATTTAAGTAACACTTTTATAGAACAATAGGATTAAGATTATCAAAATAAATAATTAGATTAATAATTTAATTTTAAAATTAAATTTAAATTTAAATTATTATTTTATAATATGTATATTATAACGTAAAATATTATTTAAAAAATTTATCCGCGTATCAACTGCTAATTTATGAAATAAATGATAATGTTGACAGATGTCAACTTGATATGCCTTGTAATAGAAAAAGAAGCCTCTTTAATTCTTGTACACTACAGTTTTGACTCGTGGGCCTCGTGGACTATGACGTGTGAATTGGGGGGGCCCAGGCCCATAAGAGTTGATGGAAAAAAAACCTTTTTTCGTGGTGGGCTCCATTTGGCAACAGCAGACCCAATTATGGAATGACTGTGCCCATTACTTGCCTTGCCTCCCCCT
This sequence comes from Camellia granthamiana, assembly GCA_036172215.1. Classification (NCBI taxonomy): domain Eukaryota; kingdom Viridiplantae; phylum Streptophyta; class Magnoliopsida; order Ericales; family Theaceae; genus Camellia; species Camellia granthamiana. The sequence continues at coordinate 74,787,523 of CM069917.1, forward strand.
CAATGTGTCAATCTTATTCCTCATTAAATGTTCTTCCAAGTGGTTTATTGTGAGCCGCACATGTGGCATTTTGCCACGTGTATGGATTTGAGTGGGTTTGAGTGGGTGAGATGGGCCCACAATCCATGTGGGCACCCATGGGGTTGACATTTGTGAGGGGTTCTTAATTACAAGATGATGTTATATTGTGGGTTTGTGTAATTACACGGACTCCCAGATTCATTGGGAAAATACTCACTAATTCAATACCCAATCATGCTGCAGACCCCCAATTGGGGGTGACCCCACCACTCCTACATACACGTGGGGTCCAAGAGACGATGAAAAGAAGAGAAATTTTTTTTTTTGGGCCAATCAACACCCAGTTGGGGTGTTGGAGGTCTCTCCCATTTTCCTTCAATACCACTAATACATTATTAATGAAGCAACCGTACTGAGACCTCCAGTGGGGGTGACCCCAGCACCCTCAGTGCCACATGGCCTTTTGTGAAAGCAAGGCTTGAAAAAAAAAAATAAATAAATAAAATAAAAAATAAAAAAAATCCCAGCCAATGAAAAACCAGTGGGGGTGACCCCAGCACCCCCACTGGGGGCCTCAGTCATTTTCCTTAATGATGTAGTATCATGTGAACCCCACCACTGATGTGATAGTTTAGCCTTTATTTTTGTTTTTTGTTTTTTGTTTTTTTCTTACACTGCCAGCTTATTAGAGCTGGCATTAGTATTACCATTTTAGTGGTCTGTATCACCATTGAATTCATTTGTGCCACCTAATATTGTGTGTATTGTAATCAAAAGTATATTATTGGTGATTTTAGGATTGTAAGTAACATCAATTATTTATAATCTGTTTGTTTCTACGTTAGTTTAGTACAAATTAAACAAGTTTAAAATTGAAAGAGAGGTCTTAAAAAATTAGCCAGAGTCAACAAATAGTTAATAAGGGAGAAAAAGTAGATGACTAATTATTTTGTTTAAGGTAATCAGTCAAACAAGTGATGACTTCCTCATGGTGGCATTTATGGGTGGCTGGAGTGGTGCCTCATGAGATTTATGTGGTGGTGACTTCGTCAATTTGCTGGTGGTGCTCCGTGAAACAAGTAACGACTTTTATGGTGGCTAAGATGCGGGACCTTTGTGAGGGTGAAATAGTGACCACTTAGTTAATTTGATGGCGGTATAATTATTTTCTTTTTCTATTGAAATTATATTAATGGACCTCTCTTTCTTTTTCTATTTGATAGGGAATAAAACATATATATCTAAACATTTGACATAATTTGTAATAGGGCTGCAATTCGGACGAGTTCGGTTAGGTTGAGAGGTTATCTAAATCCAGCTCAAATTGTGCTGAGACCTGTCCTGGCTCACCTAGGCTCAAATTGTAACCTGAGGTTACCTGTCTAAGCCCGATTTGAGTTAAATCCGAATTGCTCGAATTATAAATGACTTTCAGTATTTTTTTTTATTTTTTGCCGCTGCATTATTAAATTATTAAAATTTGACTCTATTTATATTTTTTTAATATAGAAAATCATTAATACCATCAAAACAAATAATTTATATAATGTAAGAGAAATGCCCGCTATAGTAGTCTTTACAATTTATGAGTGAAAATAAAAAAAGTAAGATTTTATGTTATTTGTATATATAATATATATTCAATATGATTTAATAATCTAAATTACTTTAATATCATATAATAGCTAATAATTTATATGCATATTTAATATTTTTATACATTTATACATGTATAATTCGGATTTCGGGTTGCTCGGATTGTTTGACGTCTTTGCTCAAACCCACCCAAAGTTAATTCAAGCTTCTGAATTTTTGCCCAAGCTTGTACCGAATTTGAAAATATCTTGTCCAAACCCTAAAAAAATTCGGGCTGCATTCGGGTTGCTCGGGTTGAGTCCGCCCAAGTTACATCCCTAATATGTAGTATGTACTCGAGACACTATTTGACATAAATTCAATAAGTACACTTATTTGGATTATATCACCATTATACTTGTTTACACATTTTTTTGTAAAATGTCAAAAAATGTACTTAAGCCTCGTTTGATAAATGGCCTTTTTAATCAAAAAGTTAAAAAGTCATTAAAAAAATTAAAAAGCCAACAACTTACATAAAAAAGTCAAAAGTTCCATTTTATCTCTACTTTTTATACATTTTTTTTTTGTAAAAAATCAAAAAATTATCCCAAACATACTAGTTTTTTTTACTTCATATTTTAGCCAAAAAATCAAATAGTTATTAAAAAAAGCTGTTCCGAAACGAGGCCTTAATATACTTATCAATAATCACTTACAAAAAAATATAGACAAAAAAAATAAAAAATAAAAAAATTGTGCTTGTGCTTGTGAATAGCCAATTTACCTTTTTTTTTTTTTTTTTCAAAGAAGAAAATAGATAAATAAAGTATTGTCTCAAGTAAAGGTTTAAAAAAACAAAAAAAACTAATATTTTATTTTATTTTCCCCCCCAAATAACCAAATAAAAATCTTTCACTGTCAAGAGGCCCCTTACAATAAATGTTGTGCTTGTGAAAAGTGGTGAATTTTAATTTGTAAGAGTACAAAATATTACATTCAAAATAATAATATATGTTTTTTAAAAATATTAGTCAAATGTTAAAAGAAGAAAAAGAAAAGCCCTACTAAAATTTTACCTTAGGTCTCAACGTTCACCTACTGCAAAATAAAAATAGCTTTTACTTCTTAGAGCTAGGGAGTTTCTACCTCACAAGCTTTGTGGGAACTCTAATATGTTAATTTTAATTTTTTAATTTTTTGATTTAAAAAAAAAAACTTTAGTATTTTTTGACTTCTTCCAATTTACAAGCCTTTTTGACTTTTTCACTGCTATACCCTTTTCAACTTCTCTCATACACTATGGCTAGTGATAGGATTATTAAATTATTTTTCTAAAAAATCTAAAAAAAATAATTTGTATATTAAAAATATCTAAAACAAATATAAATTATTATTAAATACATCTATCTATTTATCTATTATATAAGTAAAAGAGGCTTTCTAACCACAAGTTTTTTGAAAATTTCAATATCTCAAATTAAAATTTCTAATTTTTTGATTTTAAATAATTAAAAAAATATCTCTTGATTTATGACTTTTAAACGGAAAGTATATCAAATATATAAAATAAAAAAATAGAAAGTATACTAATCCATTTCAAAATTTAAATTTGAGAGGTACTAAATATGGAAAGAATTCCATTAATTTAAATTTAAAATGATAATGATTTATCCCATAATATATAAGTTTTAAATAATGATTTATTGCATAATTTATATATATATCTATATATCTATATATCTATATACTATTATAACTAGCCTATCACCCATGCTATGTACGGGATAATTATAATTATAAATATTTATATTTATTTTAGATTTTTTTAATATATAAATTATGTTTTTAAAGATTTTTTATAAAAAATTTAAGAATTTCATCACTAACCATAGTGTATGGGAGAAGTTGAAATGGGTACTGGAGTAACTATGCATGGTTATATCTATAATTATTTGTATGAGGGGATTTTAAATGCTGATTAGGAGATTTTGACCAAATCAATAAATGCAAGCATGTGGAAAGACATGTGGATTGGAAAAAGTTAATAAATGTTGATTAGTGGATTTTGATCAAATCAATAAATGCTGAGATTTTTTTTTTTAAATAAAAAATTTAGAAAATTAAGATTGGGATATTGGAGCTCCCACAAGGCTTGGGGGTTAGAAACCCCTTTTTCCTTAATATATACTAGCCTATCACCCGTGCTATGCACGAGATAATTATAGATATTTATATTTGTTTTAGATTTTTTTTTAATATATAAATTATGTTTTTAAAGATTTTTTATAAAAATAATTTAACAATCTTATCACTAACCATAGTGTATGAGAGAAGTTGAAAGGGTATTGTAGTAACTATACACAGATTGTATCTATAATTATTTGTATGAGGAGATTTTAAATGCTGATTAGGAGATTTTGACCAAATCAATAAATGCAGGCATGTGGAAAGACATGTGGATTGAAAAAAGTTAATAAATGTTGATCAGGGGATGTTGACCAAATTAATAAATGCTTAGTTTTTTTTGTTTTAATAAAAAATTTAGAAAATTTAGATTGGGATATTGAAACTCCCACGGGACTTGGGGTTAAAAACCCTCTTTTGCGTAATATATAGTATAGATATAGATATAGATAGATAGATGTAGATGTAGATATAGATATAGATAATATAATATAAATAGATAGATGTATTGAAATTTTCAAGGAATTTTGTTTATACTGGTCTTTAATGCATTAAAGTTTAATTATGAGGGGATTTTGACCAAATCTCCCAAAAGGCATGGGGATTGGGAGAAATTAACAAATGTTGAGTTTTTTTTTTTTTTTTTTTTTTTAAAAAAAAATCAAAAAATCAGAAAATTAGGATTAGGATATTGGAGCTCCTACAAGGCTTGTATGTTAAAAATCTCATTTTCCTTTGATAATTGTGTTTACAATTATCTATAAATGTAAATTGCGATTTTTAAATGTCTTTTTTTTTTTTTTTCTTTTTTTTTTAAATGTCTTATTTTTTTCCTTTTTTATATTATATTAAAATTTAATATTTTAATAATAATCATATGTGTTAGACTTTTCAATGAATTAAATGTCTTTTTTTTTATTATATTATATTAAAGTTTATTATTTTGATAATAATCATATGTGTTGGACTTCTCAAGAAATTTTTTTATGCTTTTTCTTAATGCATTAAAGTGTTATTATGAGGGATAATAATCATATGTGTTGGAACTTTTCAAGGAATTCATATGTGTTGGATTTTAAATTTTTTTTTTATACTTGTTCTTAATGCATTAAAGTGTTATTATAAGGGTAAACTTGGGAGTTGGGAGAAGTTAATAAATACTAAGTTTTTTTTTTTTAAAATAAAAAAATCAAAAAATTTAGATTGGGAGATTGGAGCTCCCACAAGGCTTGGGGTTAAAAGCCCCATTTTGCTTAATATATAGTATAGAAGTATAAATAGCCTATCACCCGTGCTATGCACGAGATAATTATAGATATTTATATTTATTTTAGATTTTTTTTAATATATAAATTATGATTTTTAAGATTTTTTATAAAAATAATTTAACAATCTTATCACTAACCATAGTGTATGGGAGAAGTTGAAAAGGGTACTGCAGTAACTATACATGGATTGTATCTATAATTATTTATATGATGGGATTTTAAATGCTGATAAGAATATTTTGACCAAATCAATAAATGCAGGCATGTGGAAAGACATATGGATTGAAAAAAGTTAATAAATGCTGATCAGGAGATTTTGACCAAATCAATAAATGTTGAGTTTTTTTTATAAAAAAAAATAAAAAATTTAGAAAATTCAGATTGGGATATTGAAATTCTCACAGGCCTTGGGGGTTAAAAACCCCCTTTTACTTAATATATAGTATAGATAGATACTAGCCTATCACCCGTGCTATGCACGGGATAATTATAAATATTTATATTTGTTTTAGATTTTTTTTAATATACAAATTATTTTTTTTAGATTTTTTATAAAAATAATTTAATAATCTTATTACTAACCATAGTGTATGGAAGAAGTTGAAAATGGTGCTATAGTAACTATGCACAGGTTGTATCTATAATTATTTGTATGAGGGGATTTTGACCAAAGCCCTCAAAAGACATGTGGATTGAAAAAAGTTAATAAATGCTGATCAAGGGATTTTGACCAAATCAATAAATGCAGGCACGTAGATTGGAAAAAATTAATAAATGCTGAGAGTTTTTTTTTTTTTTAAATCAAAAATTTAGAAAATTAAGATTGGAATATTGAAACTTCCACAAGGCTTAGGGGTTAGAAACCCCTTTTTCCTTATATATAGATATAGATATAGATATAGATATAGATATAGATAGATATTATATTAAAGTTTAATATTTTGATAATAATCATATGTGTTGAAATTTTCAAAGAATTTTGTTTATGCCAGTCTTTAATGCATTAAAACTTTAATTATGAAAAGGTTTTTGACCAAATCTCCCAAAAGGCATAGGAGTTGAGAGAAATTAATAAATGCTGAGGTTTTTTTTTTTTTTAAATAAAAAAAATTAGAAAATAGGGATTGGGATATTGGAGCTTCTACAAGACTTGTGGATCAAAAACCCCCTTTTCCCTATATAATATATACTAGTTTATCACCCGTACTATGCACGGGATAATTATAGATATTTATATTTGTTTTAAATTTTTTTAATATATAAATTATGTTTTTTAAGATTTTTTATAAAAATAATTTAATAATCTTATCACTAACCATAGTGTATAGGAGAAATTAAAAATGCTACTACAGTAACTATGCATGGGCTATATCTATAATTATTTGTATGGGGAGATTTTAAATGTTGATCAGGGATTTTGACTAAATCAATCAATGCAGGCATGTGGAAAGATATGTGGATTGAAAAAAGTTCATAAATTCTGATCAAGAATTTTGACCAAATCAATAAATGCTGAGTTTTTTTTTTCTTTTAATAAAATATTAAAAAAATTCAAATTGGGATATTGAAGTTCCCACAGGCTTGGGGGTTAAAAATCCCATTTTGCTTAATATATAATATAGATAGATATAGATAGATGATGAGATTATTGTGCGTGTAATTTAATTAAAATTAATTTACAAAAATAAAAATAAAAATAAAAATGAAAATAATGTGTACTTGAAGAAGTGTCGAATATAGATATAGATAGATAGATAGATATAGATAGATATTAATCATATCTATTGGAATTTTCAAGGAATTTCGTTTATGTCGGTCTTTAATGCATTAAAGTTTAATTATGAGAAGGTTTTGACCAAATCTCCCAAAAGGTATAGAAGTTGGGAGAAATTAATAAATGCTGAGTTTTTTTTTTTAAATCAAAAAATTAGAAAATTAGGATTGAAATATTGGAGCTCTTACAAGACTTGTGGGTCAAAAACCCCCTTTTCCTTATATAATAAACTAGCATATCACCCGTGCTATGCACGGGACTAAATTTAAATTAAAAAAAAACCATTCATAGTTATGTTAAACATATTTTTAAACTGTTAGCATAAAATATATGTAATTTTAAAAGAAAATATTGACATTGCATAATTAAAGTAATAAAAATAAGAATTTATTACATTTCTTCGAAATTCACTGAATAAATAAAACAAAAAATAACTAAAATCTAAATTGTTGTGGGCCTTCCATCAGCATTCCTGCATTGTCAACATGACAGTTAGTATCATAATTAATGAACAATACATATATTATGTATTTATAAAATGTTATAAAGTAAAAAAGTTATACTTACATTTTTTTTTTTTACTTTCTGAAAGATATAGACATTCTTCAGACATTCTTAAAACAAAGTTAAGAAGGAGAAATTATAATCACATTTTTCTTTTTGTGAGGGTTTATATTTATCTAACTTTAATCATATTAAAAAATTAAAAATAAAATTAAAATAGTAAATAAAAAGATTAAATAACATTAAAAATTAGTTAATCACCTTTTTTTTAACTATTAAACTAACTACAATCACATTAAAAAAAAGAATCATTCAACTAATTATAATCACATTTTTCTTTTTGTGAGAGTTTATATTTATCTAACTTTAATCATATTAAAAAATTGAAAATAAAATTAAAATAGTAAATAAAAAGATTAAATAACATTAAAAATTAGTTAATCACATTTTTTAACTATTAAACTAACTACAATCACATTAAAAAAAAGAATCATTCAACTAATTATAATCACATTTTTTCTTTTTGTGAGGGTCTATATTTATCTAACTTTAATCATATTAACAAATCAAAAATAAAATTAAAATAGTAAATAAAAATATTTTACATTAAAAAAAGACCATTGAACTAATTTTTGATTAACTACAATATTAAAACAGTAAACAAAAGAAAAAGTTAAGAAGGAGAAATTATAATCACATTTTTCTTTTTGTAAGGGTTTATATTTATCTAACTTTAATCATATTAACAAATTAAAAATAAAATTAAAATAGTAAATAAAAAGATTAAATAACATTAAAAATTAGTTAATCACATTTTTTTTAACTATTAAACTAACTACAATCACATTAAAAAAAAGAATCATTCAACTAATTATAATCACATTTTTCTTTTTGTGAGAGTTTATATTTATCTAATTTTAATCATATTAAAAAATTGAAAATAAAATTAAAATAGTAAATAAAAAGATTAAATAACATTAAAAATTAGTTAATCACATTTTTTTAACTATTAAACTAACTACAATCACATTAAAAAAAAGAATCATTCAACTAATTATAATCACATTTTTTCTTTTTGCGAGGGTTTACATTTATCTAACTTTAATCATATTAAAAAATCAAAAATAAAATTAAAATAGTAAATAAAAAGATTTTACATTAAAAAAAAATCATTGAACTAATTTTTGATTAATTACAATATTAAAATAGTAAACAAAAGAAAAAGTTAAGAAGGAGAAATTATAATCACATTTTTCTTTTTGTGAGGGTTTATATTTATCTAACTTTAATCATATTAAAAATTAAAAATAAAATTAAAATAGTAAACAAAAAGATTAAATAACATTAAAAATTAGTTAATCACATTTTTTTTTAACTATTAAACTAACTACAATCACATTAAAAAAAGAATCATTCAACTAATTACAATCACATTTTTCTTTTTGTGAGAGTTTATATTTATCTAACTTTAATCATATTAAAAAATTAAAAATAAAATTAAAATAGTAAATAAAAAGATTAAATAACATTAAAAATTAGTTAATCACATTTTTTTTAACTATTAAACTAACTACAATCACATTAAAAAAAGAATCATTCAACTAATTACAATCACATTTTTATTTTTGTGAGAGTTTATATTTATCTAACTTTAATCATATTAAAAAATTGAAAAATTAAAAATAAAATTAAAATAGTAAATAAAAAGATTAAATAACATTAAAAATTAGTTAATCACATTTTTTTAACTATTAAACTAACTACAATCACATTAAAAAAAAGAATCATTCAACTAATTATAATCATATTTTTCTTTTTGTGAGACTTTAATCATATTAAAAAATTAAATAAAAGATTAAATAACATTAAAAATTAGTTAATCGCATTTTTCTTTTTGTGAGAGTTTATATTTATCTAACTTTAATGATATTAAAACATTATTTATCTAACTTTAATCATATTAAAAAATTAAATAAAAAGATTAAATAACATTAAAAATTAGTTAATCACATTTTTTTAACTACTAAACTAACTACAATCACATTAAAAAAAAGAATCATTCAACTAATTATAATAACATTTTTCTTTTTGTGAGAGTTTATATTTATCCAACTTTAATCATATTAAAAAATTAAAAATAAAATTAAAATAATAAATAAAAAGATTCAAAAATAAAATAAAAAAAACCATTGAACAATATTAAAACAGTAAACAAAAGAAAAAGTTAAGAAGGAGAAATTATAATCACATTTTTCTTTTTGTGAGGGTTAATAAAAAGATTAAATAACATTAAAAGTTAAGGAGAAAACAAAAATAACACTTACTGTTTGCATACGTAGTCACTGAAGTTGGAAGTGTAGAAGTGAGAACTAAAGAAGGAGAAAGCAAAAAGGAAAATCACTGTTAATATTAAAATAGTAAACAAAAGAAAAAGTTAAGAAGGAAAAAACAAAAATAACACTTACTGTTTGTATACGTAGTCACTGAAGTTGAAAGTATGAAAGTGAGAACTCAAGAAAGAGAAAGCAAAAAGGAAAATCACTGTTTACAATAGGTATGTGAAAAGTTAAGAAAAATATGTGTATTGGAGAAGTTATAAAGGTTTGAAAGAATTTAATAAGTGTTTATTTATTTTTTTTTAAAAAAACAAAAAAAAAAATTAAGAGGGAAAAAAATTAAGAGCCATTTACACAATAGTTACATGAGTCTCTTGGGGATGCAAAAAAATTTATATCTATTTCTAACCCATAAATTTTTGTGGAGTTCCAATATAATATTGGGGTTGCTTGGTGATTGGTTCAAAGATTATAATTACACTATTGATAAATGGAGGAGATAGAGGGTGGGGAAATAAAACAATAAATGAAATGAGAGAGAGAGAGAGAGAGAGAGAGAGAGAGAGAGAGAGAGGCCATGGCTCTTAATTTCTTTCAATATAATTTTTTTCTCTCTTAATTTTTTTTGTTTTTTTGTTTTTTGAATGTAATCATGGTGTCAATGACTCTTAATTTTTTTCTCTCTTAATTTTTTTGTTTTGTTTTTTAAAAAAAAAAAACACTTATTAAATTCTTTCAATATAATTTTTTTCTCTCTTAATTTTTTTGTTTTTTTTTTTAAAAAAAAATAACACTTATTAAATTCTTTCAATATAATATTGGGATTGCTTGGTGATTGGTTTATTGTTTTATAATTGCACTATTGATTAATGAAGGAGATAGAGGGTAGGGAAATAAAACAATAAATGAAATGTGAGAGAGAGAGAGAGAGAGAGAGAGAGAGAGAGAGAGAGAGAGAGAGAGGCTATGGCTCTTAATTTACACGCCACCACTTTTGCTTCCCCAAGAGACCCATGTAATCATGGTGTCAATGTAATTATTATAATCTTTGAACCTATCATCAAGTCAATTTTTTTTTTTAAAAAAAATAAAAAATCAAGAAATTAAGATTGACATATTGGAGCTTCCACAGGCCTTGGGGGTTAAAACACCCTTTTGCTTAATATATAGTATAGATACTAGCATATCACCTGTGCTATGCACAGATTGTATTTACAATTATCTATATATGTGAATTGTGATTTTTAAATGCTTTTTTTTTTTTTTTTAAATGTCTTCTTTTTTTTTATATTATATTAAAGTTTAATATTTTGATAATAATCATATGTGTTGGACTTTTCAAGGAATTAAATGTCTTTTTTTTATATTATATTATATTAAAATTTAATATTTTGATAATAATCATATGTGTTGGACTTTTCAAGAAATTTTTTTTATGCTTGTTTTTAATGCATTAAAGTGTTATTATGAGGGATAATAATCATATGTGTTGGGATTTTTCAAGGAATTCATATGTGTTAGATTTCAAAGAATTTTTTTTATGTTTATTCTTAATGTATTAAAGTGTTATTATGAGAGTAAGACTTGGGAGTTGGGAGAAGTTAATAAATGCTAAGATTTTTTTTTTAAATCAAAAAATTAAGAAATTTAGATTGGGAGATTGGAGCTCCCACAAGTCTTGGGGTTAAAAACTTCCTTTTGCTAAATATATAGTATAAATATATATATAGATAGATTGCAAAATATTGTCATTTTATTAAGGTTGAAAGTTGTAATTCTTTTTTCTCATTTTTTTTTAATTTTGTTTAATTTTTTGTTAATACATGTTACAATATGATTGGTTTATAAATTAATTTTATATTCTTAAAATAAAATTTCAATTTTGGATTCTTACTTAAATTATGTTACTATAATTGGAATGAAATCAATATTCATTCCTTAAATTTTGCACTTTTATTAAATTATAAAATAAAATTTTAAATTTAAATTCTTCTTCAAATTATATCACTACAATTAGAATGAGATCAATATTCACATGTGTCATAATAATGTGTCATAGTATTGTTGGTCCAAATATAATTTGTTTTAAATACATGTATTCTAAATACATGTGTTCAAATTATTAATTGCTATTAATTTTTTTTTCTTTTTTTGTTTTAAATTTTATATATATATAAAAAAAGGTAAATTATAATTTAACCCCCTGTGATTTGCCTAAAAAACATGGAGTCTCCTATAGTTTCATTTATAACACTTAAACCCCTCATATTTCATACCAGAGTGCAATATCTGACAGAACTGTTTGTTTAAACAGTGCGTGTGTTGCACGACCAGGAATGGTGAGTGAAGCAGTTTTTCTCACCCAAAAATATATGACAAATGACCAAAACACCCTTCTTGCCATATATATACACAAATCAAGACCAAACAACATAGAACCCTAAACTAAAATTTGCCCTTATTTTCTGAAAGCTGCCTAGATTGCCTAGATTTTTCCAAAGTTGAAGATTTTGAAGATTGTTGTTGGATGGCTTCTTCATTTTCTTCCGAAAGTGGATAGTCAAGGACAAATGCTCCAAGACTATGTTATTATGGAGATAGATCCCATGTGAAGACTTCAATGACATATGGAAATATGGATAGAAGGTTTTCTGGTTGTGCAAAACATGGGGTAAGCAAAACTTTTTTTTTTTTGGAAAAAAGATTGAATTTTGATTCATATTTTTTTTGTTATAGGTTGATGCAACTTGTGGCTACTTTGAATGAGTTGATCTACCTATGTGCTAATGTGGGACGGAGGTGTTGCCAAAGATGGTTGCAAAGACGAATAGGTTGGAGAAGGAACTAGCAAGACATCGTAGAAGGGAGAAAATATTTTGCAAAGCTCTGTTTGGGACATAGGTTTTTTTCTTTATCATAAAAATGTTCTGGGTGAAGCTAGCTGGAGGGAAGAAAAATGGGCTGTTATTGGGTCATAGAGTTTGAGAGATGAAAAATATAGTGAAGGTAAAAAATAAAGGTGTACAATGGTCTATGAAGCAATTTTAATGAAAGAATATTTTGGGTCATGAAATGTAAGCATCTGATAAACCAAAAAAATGCAATAAAATTGTTGATTACATCTTCCAAGAACATTAAAGAATAGAAGCATGTTGGTTCCCATTGTTCCCCTATTTGAAACATGCATCATTTGCTTCATACAAAACAATTTCAGCAAGTAAACTTGTGTATTAATAAAGGTACACAAAACAAATAATAAGGTTCACAAACAACAAACAAGAAGGTACACAATACTATTTAAACAAGTAAACCTGTGGACAAACAATACAAACAATGTGTAAATATCAACTCAGAATTGTATAATTCAACTCACATTACTTTATTACAAGCTATAATTCAACCCACTGGGCTTCTCAAAACATAGTAAACTAAGATATTATTGTTTACTAGCCAGTTGCAAATTCAAAAACAAATTGGTACAATCCACTTAATGATTTAACAAGTTGAAAAGTACACAAAACACAACAAAAGCTAACTCAAAACATAAAATAAGATGCCAAGTCCATCATGCTTTCCCTTTGCCTTTGTCAGTTTGCCTTTGAGTTGTAGCTTTTGCAGACCCACCTCCTCCTGTACCTCTTGTTATGTAGCTACCTCCTAATGCAGATCTGGACATAACCCTGCCACCTCCAACTGGCCCACTCCTTTCTCTGCCATAACTAGTGGGCTGCAACACACACAAGTATGCAATTACATTTTGTTGAATACTATAAAAGCAAATGAAGTCGCATAGAAGAGAGAGATAAAGTTTACCTGAGATGAAGATGTGTTGCCCATCCAAGTTGGGAAATGTGGAGAATTTTGGCCAATTTCAGTAATCCTGAGCTGTAATGATTTAACAAGTATGCAATCAAATGTTGTGAGTTATGTAAAAAGCAAATGAACTTGCAAATGAAATTTGAGTAAACCTGAGATGATTAGTTATGAAATTATGGAGAACTGTATTGAACTCTAGTAGGCTGCAATGATAATGGTCCAAGTAAGCAATTATATGTTGTCAACTACGTCAAAAACCAAATGACACCCATAAGAGAAAGAGCTTATCTGAGATGTTGATGTTTTGTCTCTCATATTTGGAAATTCTTCAAATGTCTAGCTAACTCTAGTGGTTTATAATGATGTAACAAGTATGCAAATCAACAATAAAACTGGGCTGCAATGATGTAACAAGTATGCAAAGTGGATAGATCTTACTTAAGATGAAGATGTGTTGACCCTCCTACTAGGGAGCTTTCTTCTGGGCTGCAATGATTTATATCTGTATTAAGTCATTGTTGTAGAATGTATTGCAAAATGAAATGAAATTGGAGGTTCAGGTTACTTGAGATGCTGTTGCTGTTGCAATTGCTATTGCTGTTGCTATTGTCGCTGAAGGTGGTTGCTGCTGGTTACTTCTTTTTTGCTTAAAAAGCTTGGACTTGGAATGGACAGGACCCTTACAAGACCTCTGGTTGTGACCTTTCTGAAGGCATCTAGCACAAACAATGAACCTATTTTGTCTTGAAACTTTGATAGGGTTTCTTGGCTCATCTATACCCTTCTTTGTCATTTTTGGTGGTCTTCCTGGATGCTTTCTGTACAATGAAGGAGCCACTGCTGGTAGTCCTATTTCAACCTAATCATGCTGGCCTAGAATATGGTGAATCATTGAGTTATAGGCTACAAGATAATGGTGCATACTGTAATATGGGTGCACATAATCCTCTTGCTTCTCTCTTTGAACATATATAGAACTTATTGCGTGTTTGCAAGGTATTCTGTCAAATCCCACATCGTACAACTGCATTTCCTTTTCTCCAAATCAGCAATATGTGTGGTACTACCACAATCTACTTCAAATTTTCTGTCACCACAATAGGTTGCAAAACAATTCCTAGCTTACATCTTCAGTGCTTCCAAATCTTTGACAATGTTGGAACAAATTTCACCAGTGTATTTTTCCATTCCTTCTTTCTTGATTTGGATCCTGTGCATTACCCTCCTTCTAATCCATTCAAGCATGCTAATTATGGGTTTGTCCCTAGCTTCCAAGATGTTGTTATTGAATGACTCACACATGTTGTTGACCAATGTATCACACCTACTTCTTGGGCTGAAATGGGACCTAGCCCATAAAGCAAGATCTATCTTCTTTAGCCACTTGTATGCTTTCTCTTCTAGATCCATTTCTTTCAACTTGTTCAGGTGAAATTCAAATTCCCTCACAGTTCCAGCTGCAGCTGCCTTCTATGATAGGTCCCTCAATTCAATCTCCACAATCCATCTCTTCTTCACTTATATTTTTCATCTCATGCCAAGTCAGTGCCTGCTTAGCAGTAACTGGTACTCTTGGGGACCAAATATTTCCCTTTTGGACTTACCACTTGTAATGATTCCTGACACTTCTCCACAATTAATTGAATCACATCTAAACCTTCATAATCACATATCATGGTATATACATCAATATCTTCTTCAATTATTGTCAATCCATCATCCAAAGGTTTTCCAGGTTTCCTATACCACAAAACAGAAGTACTATAGACATCTATTTTCATCGCCCTTAAGATGGTATGGATTTCAAAAAAAGACAGTTTGTCAAGATCAACATCATATATATATATATATATATTCCACTTTCTCTTGTTTATAACCAATATTAGAAGGCTTACTAAAGTATCCATTATAATTGATCTCAAAAATCATTTTTTTTTATCTCACTACAGAAAACAACAAAACTTCACAATATTACATTACAAAACTCAAAGTCATTGGAACCATATAACAATAATCATAATCCTTGGACCACACTATTTAATTCATATTTGATTATTAATTCAATTCCTCAATATTTAATTCAAATCCCTTGGGGCCACAACAAAATATATCCCACCTTCACCAAAATTCAAAAACATTACACCAATACAGGCATGACATGCATGAAAAATTACAAAATCTCTAAACAGAAATAGAATATATGAATGGAATATATGAATACAGCTATTAACATAATATATGAACAGAATACCCCATCTAAAAAGTCAACATCATAAAAAAAACTCAAAGTTAACATCATAAAAAAATACCTGTTGTTTATGAACCTCTATACCCCACTCCACCCCACTTTAACCAATATCCCAAAAAAATAAAGTAATAAAAGGCATGCATACAGAAAACTAACGTATACAAAAACAAATATGTGAATAAAAAATACCTAAAGTTAACATTATGAAAAAAAAAATACCCATTATTTATGAAGCTCTATACTCCACCCCGTCCCACTTTAACCACAATCCCCAAAAATTAAAGCAATACGGCCATATCATGCATAAAACATTACAAATTTTGTAAATCAAAGTCAACACACACTCAGTTATGAATCAAAATTAGGAAAAATCAACATCTAACGATCAAAATAAATTAGGGTAAACAACACATACCTAAACTAGTAATGGCGTTCGCAATATGATGGTGAAATCGATGATGAAACCCTAGTTAAATCCAATCAACCACGGAGAGAGAGAGAGAGAGAGAGAGAGATGCGAATACTGGTATTAGTCAACTGAAACGAAACGATTGAGGGATGTAAAATATCTAGGGGCATTTATGACTTTTTACAACTTCTGTTACGTCCGTCGGATATTGCACTCTGGTATGAAGTATAGGGGGTTTAAGTGTTACAAATGAAACTATGGGGGGGCTTTGTGTTTTTGAGGCAAACCACAGGGGGTTGAATTATAATTTATCCAAAAAAAAAAAAATTATGTCCTTCTAAACTATAAGGACTTGAACAATAATATTTTTTAATATAATTTTTTTTTAACAAAAAAGCAAAACATAACTTTTTTAGCACTTACGAAACATGGTGGATTTTGTTAGATTTTTATTATTTTTTTAATCTCAATTGTCAATTAAGAAATTAAAATAAAGAATAAAGATATCTTTGGCTCAAATTGTTAAAAAGTTACTTTTGCTAAAATAAATTAGAAAGAAATGTTAAATTTTTTTATTATATTAAAAGTGATAGTTCGTTGAACTTTTTTATTTAAAAAAAAGGAGGGTTGTAGGTAATAATTTATTGCTCATCTAGAATCATTTTCAAATTAAATGAAAATACCATATTAAATTTTCTTCTTACCTTTTTTTTTATTCAAATAGGTTTATTTTGTAAGAAATTTGTTTTTATTCTATTTAATATTTTATTGTAATTATTAAATTAAAAATAATTTCTAAAAAATCATATTTAAATTGTTTATACCATTATAAAAAGTAATTTTTTTTAATATCAACTTAGTGGTAGTTTGGGAAGTGCCAAATAAATATATTTTTTTTACTTTTTATGAAAATATGTACCAAAAAGTAGAGATGTGATGTGACCCAAAAAGGATAATTAAGTATACTTTTTAATTTTTTACGAAAAGATGCATAAAAAAGTAGAGATATAATATGACCTAAAAAAAAAAAAAAGGATAAAAAAAAGTGAGCTAATATGGTAGTTTCCAAACAACCCTTTGTTTGATGATCCCTTCTAATTTAAGTCCCATAATTTATTTTGGTTCACTCAAATTTAATTTGAATTTTTGAATTTCTGCATAAGTCCTCGCTTAATTAAAAATTATGTTGATCAATCTTTAAAAAATTTTAAGCTCAACTCAAGTTGTTTGGGTTGAGCTCACCTAAGTTTGCATTCTAGCAAGGGGGTTGGAAGTTATATAATTAAATTTTTGACAAATTAAAAAATAATAAATAAATTGTGATAAAATGATGGGACTTAAATTATAAATTTCAATATTCTTTGTTTTCATAATTTGCATACAAAAATTTAATTATTTATATTATTTTGTATAAAAATATATTATTAATTTTTTTATATGTAGTGCATAGCATGGATTATAGCGATCCCGGTTTTCCCTTCCTTATTTACTGTATTCCGGACTCGGTTCCGTTGATAGTTGTTGTCGTCTGTATTTCATTTCCGTCCTTTAATGCTTTGGATTGGAGTTTAGAAATGTCTTGGGTGTGTTTCGAACAGGTTGGTTGAGTTTTAGTCCTATTTGTTGTTGCCCAGATTCTTGGTGGTCCGCTCGAGCGGAGTTTGCACACTTTCAACATCTTGTGCGTCTGCAAAAGTACTGCAGAAGTGTTTTTTACGCTCGATCGGATTTCCTTACGTTGGAGCGGGTTGCGCTCGAGTGGGTATCCTTGCGCTCGAGCGGGTGTTCGATGTCTGTAAAAGTACCGGAAGAGTGTAATCTACGCTCGAGCGGGTTCCTTTTTGCGCTCGAGCGGGTGGTGTCTTGTTTTGTGCCTTGGCGCTCGAGCGGGTTAAGTTTTTGTGTTTGACGCTCGAGCGTCCTATTCTCCGCTCGAGCGGGTCATACGTATATCAGTTGGCAACTGGGTCATTTTAGATCACTTTTTCAACTCTCACTCTCTCTCTTACTTTTCAAAACCTATTTTGAGAGCTTCTCTCACTACACTTCACCTTCTCTCTAAGGTTTGATCTAGTTTGAGTGATCTTCTACCTTAGTCCCTTTGTAAAAAGTGTAGAGCTTGGCTCGGGCTACCTATCAATCCGAAAATCTTGGGATTTGGAGCACTTTCGATTTTCTTCACTTTCTCTTTTGGGCTCCGAATTTGAGGTAGGGATAACTACTCATATTTATGGTCTTTGACATAAACTTGTATTCATTTTGATGTAATGTTGTAGTTGGGAAAGTTTGGGAGTTAGGGTTTCAAACCTCAAAATATAAAAAGAGGGTTTTTCATTCCATTGAGCTATACATGTGTATTTGAGCCTTAAAATGAAGTTATTGAGGTCTAGTGATGATATTTGGACCGTTGGGTCAATATTGGGAGAAATGAGGGAAAATGCCATATTTGGGTTTTATTGGGTCATTAGTGTAATTAATGACTTTCATTGTGAAATAGTGGAATTGGGAACTTATGAGAAAGGATGGTGGAGTTGGATTGATTAATCACTCACTTTTGAAAATATTGATAATTTATCTGTTGATGCATTTATTATCTGTTTAGAAATAATTGCTTTGGGCTATCAGTGGAGGACAGTCGTGATTGTTGTAGACACTGTATGTTGATTAGGGAAAACTGAAACTAATTATGTTGAATATGTCATTGAATATGACTGTTGGAATAATACATCGAATCTGTGTATTGATTGATCGTGTATATGATAATTGTTTATATACATTGTTTTGTGTGGGAGGAGATAGGGGATGTACTCCACGGTTTATGGGAAGATAGGGGATGGACTCCTAAACCGGATGTTATTTGGGAGGAGATAGGGGATGGACTCCATTAATACAACAAATCTGTGTATCATTTATGAAGTATAAAAGTGTTGTTGTATGATATTGATACAGCAAATATGTGTATCTATTGTGAAGTATAGAAGCGTTTATTTATGAGTTACTATTTCATTAGAAATTGAAGTATTATTGATTTGAGATGTAATCTCATTTAAATTGTTTGGCCAGGTTCTGAGCCATGTTTATGAATTGAAAATCTGTTAAGTAAAGGAAAGTAAAATGAACATGGACATATTTGTCATGGGATTGGATGGTGTTGTAAGTTGGATGACCGGTGTTAACATTTATTGAATGCTCATGTTTTAGTCATTGTTCATATTATGTTTAGCATATCTCTACTGGGCGTTGGCTCACCCTATATGGGACATCATTTTCAGGTGCAGGTGATATGCCGCCTCCAAGGACTTAGCTTGGGAGGTTTTAGAAGTTGAAGGCTTACTTTTGTAATTATTTTGTGTATTACATGTAATTCAAGCCAAGGGCTTATTTTATGTTTTGATTTAGTACTCTCTTTTTTGTAACCAAGTGTTGGCTTGGAAAGTTGTAAGCCCATAGGGCATTTACTTTTGTTGTCAACATGTAATACCTTTGGATTAAATACTTTGATGAATGGAAATATGTTTATTTCTCTTATGTTTATGGATGTCATGAATGTATGATTTATGGGTTTATTTTGAGGGCGTTACAACTTGGTATCAGAGCGTACCGGGTTCCAATACTTTAGGGACGCAAGAAGTGGTTAGTATCACAATGGATTTGTCTCGCTTGTTAAAGACTTAAGTGTAATGTTATATACTTATGTGATAACATGCTTATGTGACTACTTGGGTATGAAATTTAGTTTCTAGGATGTTGATTGGATCCTTGGGTTTCTGTGAGTCTTGTTGGAAAAGCACTTGATCAATGCTGTTTCTAACCGGAACTCTAGTAACGCCTCGGGACTATCATTATTCGGAAATGAAATTCTTAAGTACTTATGTGATTATGTGATTATGTGGAATGAATTACAGTTGTCCATATATTAGGACGTGAGTGTTATAGCTTCGGCACATTTGTGAATGTGCTAATGTTCTTGGTTACCTTTATTAGGGTGTTAGGACGAGGACGTGGTGGTAGGCGAGGTAGGCCTACGAGGCAGGAGATGCCTATACCGGATGAGATTCCGGCGCAGCAGGAGGGTGTTGGTTAGGCCAATGTGGCTGAGCCAGTAGGTCAGCAGGCCATGGGCGCCTTAGCCCACGAGATGGTAGGAGCTTTGAGGGAATCTATGGGTATTCTCAGGGCTGAGAATCAAGCCCAGGCCCATGCAGTTGAGGCAGGGCCTTCCTTTCTGAAGAGGGAGTTCTTCCGGTCTAATCCGGACGAGTTTGTTGGCGATCCCAAAGAGCCACTGATGGCTGATGAGTGGCTTAAGCAGATGATTAAGACGTTTGAGATGCTTGGCATCGAAGACGGGGCTTTGAAGGTGACCTTGGCGTCCTTTCAGCTGAAGGGAGACACGGGTTAGTGGTGGAAGTTCATGAGGGGTCGTGTTGGTGATACATGGGAGGCCTTTGTAGATGGTTTTTAGGAGAAGTTTTTGTCTCCAGCTGTTAGGGAGAGATTGAGAGACCAATTCTATCAGCTCAAGCAGCTGAGTATACCAGTGGCCGAGTTTGAGACCGCATTTACCAGTTTATCTAGGTTTGCTCCTAAACTAGTGACGTCTGAGGAACGCCGTTGTCTTGAATTTGAGAGGAAGTTGAGGCATGGGCTCAAGACCAGAGTTGGGGGATCCATGACCCGGGAGTATGGGCGCCTTGTGGATGTCACGGCCCATATGGAGATTATGATGCAGGAGGAGGAGGAGAGGATGAGGGGCTCCAAGAGGAGTCAGGATGGCCAGGGGGATGGTCGGAGGCAGAGGGGTTCTAACCCTCAGCAGTCCCAGGGTGCTTTTGCGAGATCTACCTTTCTAGTGCCGAGTTTAGGCTTTGGGAGAGGCAGTCAAGGAGACGTTACTTGTTACAAATGTGGTCAGCTGGGCCACAAGTCTCCAGCTTGCCCGCAAAGGGGAGGAGGTCAGAGAGCAACTTCATCTTTGGCTTGACCTTAGAGCCAGAGTCAAGGCAGAGGCCAGCCGCTCTCTTGCTACCAATGTGGTCAGGCGGGGCACCTGAAGAGGTATTGCCCGCAGTTGAGTGGCACATCTGGTGCGTCTGGTTCGAGGCAAACACAGAGTTTTCAACCAGCACAGTTAGTTCAGGCCTCAAGGGCCAATCAGGGGGCTTCATCGTCTCAGTCTGTGCAGCAGTCTTTTGCTCTTAGAGGTGAGCAGGTAGACCAGAGACCTTCAGGCCACGTGTATGCTGTTACTGCGCAGGATCTTGTACCGGTTCCATCTGTTGTGAGAGGTACCTTTTTGTTTTGCAACTCGGTTGCCAATGTATTGATTGATACGGGTGCATCCCATTCCTTTATATCTGCTGCATTTGTATCTGTTTTGGGGTTGGAGTTGGCACAGTTAGCATCTTCTATTTGTATTGTATCACCTGTTGGGGGTGAGTTGATTTTGAAACAAGGGTGTCGGGGCTGTGATATAGAGGTCGCCGACCACCGACTTCCATTTTCTTTTGTAGTTATGGCTATGTCGGGTTTTGATGTGATTTTGGGTATGGACTGGCTATCGTCATACCGGGTTGTTATTGATTGTTACCGCCAGAGGGTCACTGTATGTACCTTGAGCGGGGATTGTTTCCATTTCTTGGGGGATCGGGTTGGTAGTGTGTTGCCACTAGTGTATGATCCGCGAGGGCGGAGTGAGCTTAGTTGTCTTCTCGCTAGCTGTATGAGTAGTGAGTATGATGAGACCCAGACTGTATTACTGAGAGTGGTTTATGAGTACTCGGACGTCTTTTCCGAGGATCTTGTTAGTTTTCCACCACATCGAGAGGTGGAGTTTTCCATCGATTTAGTGCCCGGTACAGCGCTGATTTCCATGGCACCTTATCATTTTGCCCCAGATGAGTTGAGTGAGTTGAAGATTCAACTCTAGGAGTTGCTAGATAAGGGCTTTATTCGCCCTAGTACTTCGCCGTAGGGAGCACCGACTCTCTTTGCTAAAAAGAAAGATGGTGCCTTGAGACTTTGTATCGATTACCGGAAATTGAATCGAGCTACGGTTAAGAATAAGTACCCTATGCCTCGTATAGATGATCTGTTTGACCAGTTGAAGGGGTCCCGTTGTTTCTCCAAGATAGATTTGAGATCGGGTTACCACCAGTTGAGGGTCAGGGAGGAGGATATTCCGAAAACGGCATTCCGTACACGGTATGGCCACTATGAGTTTCTGGTGATGCCTTTTGAGCTCACCAATGTACCGACAGTGTTTATGGATTTGATGAATCGGATATTCCGGGAATTCTTGGAGCTGCTATTCAACCTATCAAAGCTAAAATTTAACAAGAATGACAAAAGAGGGTCTCTAATGGGTTGTTATTCTAGTTGCTAAAGATGACAGATGCCATTTTTCTTCTCAAATTTGGCAGGTTGAATAGCAACTGCCAAACTTGCCAAATCAGCAAATATCAACAGATTTTTGGCACAAAATTCATTTGAAAAAACAGAATTGAAATAGTAAAAAACCCAAAAATTTTAGAATCAAACCCAAATATTAGAATCAAACCAATTTTCAATTTTGTTGCCAAATTCACAAATTTCAGAATAAATTTGACAAACCTAAATTCTGTTTCTCTTAATTTAAAAAAAAAAAAAATCATTTATCACCAAATCAGTTGATCCAAATGGAATGTAAAAATCAGATGGATATTATCACAATAAACCAAATCAAAATAGGCTTGAGTTCTTTGAAGATCAAAATAAAATAAATGAATGAATAAAAATTAAACCAAAAATCAAAATAAATAATTAAGAAAATTTTAGCAAACATACCAATGATTGTGTTCTTTGAAGATCCTTCTGGAGATGCTTGAGTTCTTTGAAGATCCCCATCGTGAGACCTGAGTTTCAAAAATCGCGATTACCTTAGATCCACATCAACAACTAGAAAAATAAACAAAAAATCAAAGCATATATATATATATATATATGAGTATGTATATAGATGGAGATTGTACCACAGAGGGGGAGAGAGAGAGGAAAATGGACGACTGGAGGACAAGGGACGGAGTGAGAGAGAGAGAGAACAGAGTGAGCCGTTTTGATGATGGAGGAAAAGGAACGATTGGTTTGAGTCGAGGGACAACTGGTTGGGTTGAGGAGAGAGAGAGAGGGCGTAGTGAGAGGGACGACTGGTTTGAGAGGAGAGGAAAGACAAAGGAGATGAGAGGGACGAGTGGTTTGAGAGGAGAGGGAAGACAGAGGAGAGGAGAGGAGAGGAGAGGAGAGGGAGAAGGAAGACAAATATGTTTTCGAAAGGGTTGTACCGAAAAAATGGTTGGATGATCTCAAAAGGGTTGTATAGAAATCATCTTAACCATTGAAAGTATATACGTGGACGGTTGTGATTTTTCTTGGAAATCTCAAAAGAGCCGTTGTGCTCTGTTTGGCTTTAAAAAAAAAAATAAAAAAAAATACAAACAATAGCCATTGTGCTCTATTTTGTAATGAAATTTCATATTTGTTTTTATTTTTGAGTATTTTCTACAAAAGAATGTAATATTATTTTTGCAATGTATAATGTAGCAAAACAGTTTAGTATAATTTAATTTTTTCCATAAAGTATAATGAAAAAATAAATATATTTTTTCAAATGAAGGCAATAAAAAGATAAAAAATATATATATATATTTTCCAAATTTTCAAATTTTTTTTCATTTTTTATATTTGTCTAGTCGAGAATAATATAAATATATACTTTTTTTTACAAACAGTTAAAAATAGGTCACAAAATAAAAAAAATAAAAAATAAAATCACAAAAAAACCTATATCCAAACAACACCTACAAATTTGGAGGAAAAGTTGGTTGAGATTTGCCAAAATAGCAAATGAGCATTGGAGCACCATTGCTATAATTTGGCAAAATAGCACTATTCATTGCCAAATTATAGCAATAGCAATGACGTTATAGCAACCATGGTTGGAGATGCTCTTAGCAATCCCTATCATCAATAACTTCCATTAAATTATAAATTGACCCCAAAAGAGTTAAAAAAATTACAGAACAGTACAAATAGTAAATAAAAATTATATTTTCATATAAATTTAGAATTAGTAATTATATGCGTTTAATTACAACACTGAGAGCTGAAATAAAAGATAGTCTAGATTATATTTCTGAATTAGAAAGTGAGTTAAATAGATTAAATTCTCTTTTGACTATTGTCTCAGGACAATCTATAATAAATTATAGCCAAAGAATTGCCAGCATTAAAAATAAAATATCCTTAGAAAAAACCAATGTAGAATATCAACGAAAGATTTAACAAGAGTTAATATTAAATTAGATCCACAAATCTGCAATTGAATTGGTATCAGAGTCCTGTTTATCGGCCTTGCCAATAACTCTTGCATGAATATTAAATATAGTGAAGAAGTAGAATCGATAACTTAAATAATAATACTTCTTTACAAATAATAATAGAACAAATTAATACCTTAATTTGGCTATTAAAAGAAATTAATGAAAAACTTAGATCTAATCAATTAAAAATAATAAACAAAATTAGACATTTTGTACAAGATCTAGAAAAACAAGTAGCCATTTTTAAAGAAAAACAAAAAGAATTAAATCTATATCCCTATCCACATAGAGGAAATAATCCGGAGGAACCCTTTGAATTAATTTGATATACAAAACAAAAAGATAATGGAGTTAAGTAACTATAGTTTAAGACAGTTAGAAGAAATGGTTAAAAAAGAAATGATAATGAAATAAAACACAAGATAATATTACAAATAGCTGAACAATTAGATATGGTAGATAGAGAAATAACAGAAGAAATAAATAATGAAAGAATAGAATTAGAAGAAGATATCTATAAACAATTAGGATTAATCAACTTGGGAGAAATGGAACACATTCCCTTGAAGATTTAGAACAAATAATGGGAAATGGTGACACAGAAAAAGAAAAAGAAAATAATGTACTAGAAAACTTCGAAGACATAGAAAAAGAAAAAAAATAATGCCTTAGAAAAAGAAACTAATAACGTTAATAATATTGATATGGCAGTAATAAAACAAGAAGGAAGTAGCTCGTTTGCCTCACCTAATTCAAATCATCCAGATTTTAGAAATTTTACCAGATAACAATTGGAAAGTGATACCAGAAATTATGAATATAGAAGAAGAATGGGGTACTACAGTTATCTAAATAGAGGATCTTTTGCTTGAGGAACATCTAATTATGCAGATTTTATCCCTAGGAAGGAAGTATTTTTAAGGGAGGTACCATTAAAACCAATAAGTAATACATGGTATTTATTAGACATTGATTGTGCTACAAATATAAGTGAGGTAATAAAACAATAGAAGAAAGGCATGCATCATGTCTTAAATATCCATAGCAGTTGGAGCACCCAAAATTTTCTAAATTATATTGAACATAGCTTTATGGGTATAGTAGCAAGCTGGTATGACAACCTGAGAGAAAGTGACAAAGAAGAATTAACAACAGAAACTGCCCTAGAAGGTATGTTAAACTTATTTGTAAAATATATTGAAGAAGAATTCATAGGAAAAGAGTGGAATGAGAATAAAAGAAAAAGAGAATGAGTCAGGAAATTAAGTAACATTAAAATATGCAATATGAAATATGTAGAAAATTATATATGTGAATACTCCTATTACTATTATCAAATAGGTAGAAATAAATTCATTTAACTATATTTTTTTCCATAAATTACCATATCCTATAAATGTTAATATAGAAGAAAAATATGAAAAATAGTTAAAAGAATTAGGAGATGTCACAAGTGACACCTTGGGTAATAGAATTAAATATCTAAGAGAATGGATAGAGCAGGAATGCATGGAAATGAAACAAAGAAGAAAAATGAAAAAACAATATTTACATTACTAGCAAACATCTAATTCATGGGGATGTGAGCCTTCAAGAAGAAAAACATACAATAAGAAAAAGAAAACATTTTATATAAAAAAAATAATAATAATAAACAAAGAGGAGAAAAATATAAAATAAAATATTATGAAAACCCTATAATTTGAACAAAAGAAGAAGGTTTTTTAGAAAAAAATAATTATTATCCAGAAGGAAAAAAGACTTGTAAATGTTAGGTATGTGGAGAAATAGGCCACTTTGCTAATCAATGCAAAAATAATAAGAATAATAAAATAATAGAAGCCTTTGGAAGTTTGGATTATGTGAAATTAGAAGAAGAAGAAGCTTTAGAATTGGCTTTAGAAAATAATAAAGGTATAATATAATTAATTGAAGAAGAAATAGAAATAGAAAACGAAGATTATGGTGACACCGAAGAAGAGTTAAATTTTATGATGACAAAAAAAAAAAGTATAGAAAATGTAATGCCCCGAAATAAATCATTAATCCAACCAAGAACATATATGAATAACAGCATAAATTCGAGTGTAATCTTGTTTCATTTCATAGAGTTAATGGTACAAAAAAGTTTAGCATAAGTAAATGCATTATAAGCTTACATCTTTCCAAGTCAAAGCTTGGTTACAACAAAAGTGAGACTAGCTCAATACAAATAAAGCACTTGGCTATACAAAAGAAAATATATAACAAAAGAAAGCCTTTGCTCTAAAGTCTCTCCAAGCTATTGCCTTGGTGGGGGCATATTACTAGCACCTGAAAATGGTTTTCCCCAAGTAGGGTGAGCCAAAGCCCAGTAAAAACAAACTAACACAATATATGGATCTTAACAAAGATACATGTATGAAATGCATATACAATGCCCGTAATATAATCATCAGTATTCTACAGAATTATAATATGGCAACTTCTATATCTTAATTCATTTCATTTCATTTCGGTTCATTTCATCTCAATTCATGAGTCATATTCATTATTATCCGGACAACCCAAATGAGATTACAACTCAGTGGTTCACAATTCAAGACATTTCTTATCCAAACACTTCAATTTGCCATATTACGGAAATTTCATCCGCGGGATCGACACCCATGTATACACAATACTTTTGGTACTTTCACCTTGGACACATAGGCCAACTTAATTCAATGGAGTTCATCTCCTATCTCCTCCCAAACATGGAGTACATCACCTTTCTCTTCCCAAACATCATACATTTATAATGTGTTGAAACACCGTCATATTCAATGACATCAACAAAAATAGATTAGTTTCAATTCACCTAATCCTCATGCAATTTCTACAACAATCACAGCTATCCTCCATCGATAGCCTAATACAGGTGTTTCTAAACAGATATTCAATCTCAAGACAGAAAATTCATTCAAATTCCCATAGGTGTGAGGTAATACATATCTAACTCCACTATTTATATCAACATCCCTCTAATTTCACATTTTACAATGCCAATTTCATTTATTTATAAAAAATAAATACATGAATCATTTTAGGGCAAACTTCCCTCCTTTCCAAATATCAACTCAAATACCAAAATCAACTATTTTGTCCCAATATAACCTCATTTTCAAACCCCATAACCATTTATATCACATTCTCTTAGAAACCTTTTTTTTTATTCTAAATCCCAAATCCTAGGTTTGTCCAAAATACTTCCAAATCCCACTATAGTTACACAACAATACATAACCAAGTTAAAAATCATATAAAAGTGTAGAAAATCTCTACCTCAAAGAGAGATGACGAGCAAGGCAAAGATGAAACTTCAAAGATGCTCAAACCCAACTCTAGTCGGATCAAAATGAAGATCTTGAGATGCTCACTCTTTTTAACAAAGGCAAGTGGGTAGAGATATCACTAGAACTAGGTGAAAATGTAGAGAGAGAGAGTGTGTGTGTTTTAGAGAGAGAAGGTCCTGATCTAGAGTTTTTAGGAAAAAGAAGTATGAAAAGTGATGTAAAAAGTCACTTTCTTGATCTGATATACACACAGTCCGCTCGAGCGCAATAAGTGATGCTCGAGCATCAGACACAATAAGTTGTTCCTCTCGAATGCAAGAAGTGACGCTCGAGCATAGAATATGCGCATCTAGTAGTTTTGCAGATAATAAACGAAGGTTCGAGTGTGCGAAAATGCCGCTTGAGTGCCCACCTGCTCGAGCGTAGAAAACGCCGCTTGAGCGTAAAATACACTCTCCCAGTAGTTTTGCAGACCTACAAAATTACTGAGAGTTTGCAAATCCCGCTCGAGCGCAAGAAGTGCCACTCGAGTAGAGGACCAAAATCCTGGGCAACAAAAGTTTGAAAACTACGTAACCAACCTGTTCCAAACATGCTTGATACAACCCAATAGTCAAACTCAAGTAAGAATAAAAGGGAAAGGACATGATCAACCATACAAGGCTATAAAACCCAAGTTCGGGATACACAATGGGTCGGGTGTAAACCAGAAACGCTATAACCTCTCCCCCTTAAGAAATTTCGTCCCCAAAATTACAAATCACGTTTCAAAACCATGTTTTAACCAATTTCCACAATGATTACAAATTAATTTTTAACACCATGACCCATCTACTGGTCATTCAATCCCATCACATGATGAACAAGTTCTCAATATATATCTTAATATACATTTCCAGTAGTTTTAACCAATTTCAATATATATTTCATATTTCCAAAACATATTCAATGTTTATGATAAATTCGTATTTCCAAAACTTAAACAACGTATACAATGTTTATATTAAGCTTGCGCCTCCAAAACGTATTCAACATGTACAATGTATTCATATTTCATTAACGTAACAAAATTTCATTACATGCTAAAACATCAACAAATAGATCCGGATACTTCTCACAGACTTCCAACTTACGTTCCCAAGTTGCTTCCTCAACCTCGTGATGTTTCCACAAATCCTTAACCAAGGGAATTGTCTTGCCTCACAAGACTTGGTCCCGAGTATCCAAGACTCTCACCAGCCTCTCCTCATACGAGGCATCCTCATCTACCTCTAAGTCAGTCCAATCCAACACATGCGATGGATCCGGCTCGTACTTCCGAAGCATACTAATATGAAACACATCATGAACCCTGGAGAGTTATGGCAACAAGGCTAAACGGTAAGCTACCTCTCCAATCCGCTTAAGGATCTTAAAAGGCCCAATGAATCGAGGGGACAATTTCCCACTCTTTCCAAACCTCATCAAACCCCTCTTAGGTGATATCTTCAAGAACACATGGTCTTCCACCTCAAAAGACAAAGGTCTCCTCCTACAGTCGGTATAACTTTTTTGGCGACTCTAAGCTGTAACCAACCTTTTACGGATAAGTGCAGCTTTCTACGTCGTTTCTCGGACCAACTCTGGACCCAGCATAGGTGCATTACCCACCTTGGCCCAACGCATGGGAGACCTACACAGTCGGCCATACAAGGCCTCAAACGGTGCCATATCAATACTCGATTGGAAGCTATTGTTATAGGCAAACTCCACTAAGGGCAAGTGCTTCTCCCACAAACCCTTAAAGTCAAGGACACAACCCCGAAGCATATCTTCAAGGATCTGAATAGTACGTTCGGACTGCCTGTCAATCTGAGGATAATATGCTGTACTAAAAGTCAGTCTAGTGTTAAAAGTCAGCCTAGTGTCCAAGGCACTCTATAAACTCTACCACAACTGGGTCGTGAAACGCAGATCTCTATCCGAAACAATCATCACTGGAACCTTGTACAATCTCACTATGTCCCTAATGCACAGGTCAGCAAGAAAATCTACCGAGTCACTCACGCGCTTTGGTATGAAGTGCGCCGACTTGGTCAACCGATCCACTACCACCCAAATCGCATCACTACCCCGTTGAGTCCTCAGAAAACCCACAACAAAATCCATTGTAATATGCTCCCACTTCCACTCGACTATAGGCAAAGGTTGCAACAAACCCGCTAGCCTCTGATGCTCAACTTTCACTTGTTGACAAGTAAGGCACTTTGACACAAATACTGCCACATCTCTCTTCATTCCCCTTTACCAAAACTGGCGGCTAAGGTCGTGATACATCTTTGTGCCTTTCGAATGCACCACAAGGCGTGAATGGTGAAACCCTAGGAGTACTTCCTTTTGGCAAGACTCTGGCACAAAGAGACGGTCAAGATATCTAACACTCGAGTCGGAGAACATGTTCAAGCCTCTTTCTACCTTCCCACTGGAAATCTTCTCCCGGAGGGATTCTACCTGAAGGTCACCCCTCTGTACTTCTATCACTCGGTTTACCTGTATGGGTTGTGCAAGAATTGAAAATAAGGATACAGACTCAATGGACTCGCCAAGATGCAAGTCAAACTCCCCAATGGCACCCAACATCTCCCATTCCCGAATGGAAATACAAGCCACATTGCTAATTGATTTCCTACTCAAGGCATCGGCCACTACATTGGCCTTCCTGGGATGATAATGCAACTCAAAATCATAATCCTCTACAAACTCCATCCACCTCCTCTGCCTCAAATTCAAGTCTTTCTGTGTAAATAGATATTTCAGACTCTTGTGATAAGAAAACATCTCAAACTTTTCACCATATAGGTAATGCCTCCAAATCTTTAAGGCAAAGATCACCGTCGCTAACTTTAGGTTGTGAGTAGGGTAGTTCCTCTTATGTGTTTTCAACTGCCACAAGCCATAGGCTATTATCTTCCCCTCTTACATCAAAACACAAACCAAGCCTTCCCGTGAAGCGTCACAGTATACCGAATAGCCCAAACCCCTCTCCAAAATAATCAATACTGGAGCAGTGGTAAGTCTAACCTTAAGCTCTTGAAATGATTTCTCACAAGATTCACTCCACACAAACTTGATTCCCTTCATGGTCAGTCTAGTCAATGGTGAGGCTAGCGTAGAGAAATCCTTTACAAATCTACGGTAATACCCGGCTAATCCCAAGAAACTACGGATCTCAAAAGCATTTACCCAGTCTTGCACTGCCTCTATCTTGGATGAAACTACAGTCACTCCTTCTCCGGACACTACATGGCCTAGGAATTTAACCTCTCTTAGCCAAAATTCACATTTCCCAAACTTAGTATACAACTCGTGGGCTCTAAACAATTCAAGCACTACTTGCAAGTGCTCATCATGTTTCTCCTCAAAGGGTGAGTAAATTAGAATGTCGTCCACAAAGACAACCACGAAACGGTCTAGGACCTCACGAAATATGCGGTTCATCAAATCCATAAATACAGCTAGTGCATTGGTTAGCCCAAAGGGCATCACTAGAAACTTATAATGGCCATACCGCGTACAGAATGCCGTTTTCTAGATATCTTCCTCTTTTACCCTCAACTGGTGATAACTCGATCTCAGGTCTATCTTCGAAAAACAACAAGACCCCTTTAACTGGTCAAACAGATCATCTATACGAGGCATCGAGTACTTGCTCTTAACAGTTACCTGGTTCAATTTTCGGTAATTGAGACAAAGCCGTAATGCACCATCTTTCTTTTTAGCAAAAAGGGTTGGTGCTTCTAAGGTGAAGTACTAGGGCAGACAAAACCCTTATCTAACAATTCCTGGAGTTGAATCTTCAACTCACTCAACTTAGCAGGTGCAAACTGATATGGTGCCATAGAAATCGGTGCCGTACCAAGCTCTAAGTCAATAGAGAACTCGATCTCTTGATCTCTCGGTGGGGTGGTAAACTAGTAAGATCCTCCAGAAAAACATCTGGGTATTCACAAACTACCCTTGGTAACTCGACTCGGACTTCATCACATTCAGTACTCAAGAAGTTGGCAAGAAGGCAACTAAGCTCACTCCGCCCACGTGGATCACACACTGGTGATACGACTCTATCAACCTGGTCCCCTAAGAAATAAAAGCACTCATCGCTTTGGGTACATACAGTAACCCTCTGACGGTAGCAATCTATAACTCCCCGGTAGGATGACAACCAATCCGTAATTGTATAACGTCAAAACTAGACATATCAATCACTACAAATGCAAAGGAAAGTCGGCGACCGGCAACCTCGATGTCATAGCCCCGACACTCATGTTTCAAGATAACCTCACTACCAATAGGTGACTTTACACAGATAGGAGATACTAATTGAGCCAACTTTAATCTCAAAATCGATGTAAATGTGGACGAGATAAAAGAATGGGATGCACCTGTATTAATCAACACATTAACAACTGAATTGCAAAACAAGAAGATACATTTCACTACCGAAGGCGCTGGTACAAGTTCTGGTGTGGTAACATCATACACATACCATGTAGGTCTCTAATCTACCTGTTCACCCCTCGAAGCATAGGCCTGATGCACTGATTGAGCAGAAGAGGCTCCTTGGTTGGCCCTCGAGACCTGTGCTGACTATGCTGGTTGGTGACTTTGTGTCTGTCTCGAGCCAGACGCACTAGGTGTGTTACCCAACTATGGGCAAAACCTCTTTAGGTGCCTCACCTGCCCACACTGATAGTAAGTGAGCGGCTGGCCTCTCCTCTGACTCTAGCCCTGAGAGCGAGCCGAAGACGATGCAGATCGTTGCCCTCCTTCTCTCTGTGGGTAAGCTAGAGACTTGTGGCCCAACTGACCACATTTGAAATAGGAAAAATTTCCCTAACCGCCTCTCCTAGAGCCTGAACCTGATACTAGGAAAGTGGAGCTCGACTATGCTCTTTAGGATTGTTGTAGGTTAGGACCCCTTTGCCTCTTACTGTCTCTGTACACCTCCTGACCCCGCCTGGAGCCCCTCATCCTCTCATTTTCTGTATGCATCATGGTCTCAAGATGAGCCGCCGCCTCCACAAGGCATCTATAATCTCTAATCATAGACCCGGCCACTCTGAACAGGAGTTCGGTCCTCAACCTTTTCTCGAACTCTAGACAACGGCGCTCCTCAGTTGCCATGAGTTCCTGTGCAAACCTTGAAAGGCTAGTAAAAGTGGCCTCAAAGTCAGCCACCGGAGTATTCAATTGTTTAAGCTGAGCAAACTGATCCCTCAACTTCTCCCTAATAGTGGGAGGCAAGAACTTGTCCTAGAAGGCGTTGACAAAAGCCTTCCAAGTCACCCCAATGCGCCCATGCGCATACTTCCACCACTGATCCGTATCTCCCTTCAGTTGGAAGGACGCCAAGGTCACTCTCAGCTAATCATCCTCGATGCCAAGCATCTTTAATGTCTTCATTATCTTTTCTGGCCACTTATCTGCCTTAAGTGGCTCTTTGGGGTCGCCATAAATTCATCCGAATTTGACCTAAAAAAACTCCCGCTTCAAGAAAGAAGGCCCTACCTCAACTTAGGCTTGGACTCAATTCTTAGCTCTGAGAATATCCATAGATTCCCTTAATGCTCTGACCGTTTCACGAGCTAAGGCGCCCATGGCCTGTTGACCAATTGGCTCGGCTACATTGGCCTGACCAACCCCTTCTTCCTGCGCTGAAATTTCATCTGGTAAAGGCACCTTATGCCTCCTAGGCCTACCACGCCTACCACCAGCACGTCCACGTCTTGACATTCTAATGAAGGTAACGAAAGAGATTAACGCATTTACATATGTGCCAAAGCTAACTCACTTGCGTCCTAGTACGATGGACAATAGTAACTCACTCCACATAAGCACGTAATCACGTAAACACATATGAATTTCATTACTGGATAATGACCGTCCCACAGTGTTACCAGAGTTCCAATTAGAAACGGCAGTGATCAAGTGCCTTTCTAATAGAACTCGTAAAAACCCATAGACTCGATCAACATCCTAGAAATTAAATCCCATACCCACATAATCACATTAACATGTTATTGTATAACATTACAAACACATAAACATCTCTGTCAGTGAGATAAACCCATTGTGGTACTAACTACTTCCCATGTACCCAAAGTATTTAAACCCGGTATGCTCTGATACCAAGTTGTAATGCCCCAAAATAAATCATAAATCCAACCAAGAACATATATGAATAACAACATGAATTCGAGTGTAATGTTCTTTCATTTCATAGAGTTAATGGTACAAAAGAGTTTAGCATAAGTAAATGCCTTATAAGCTTACATCTTTCCAAGTCAAAGCTTGGCTACAACAAAAATGAGACTAGCTCAATATAAATAAAGCCCTTGGCTATACAAAAGAAAATATACAACAAAAGAAAGCCTCTACTCCAAAGTCCCTTCAAGCTATTGCCTTGGCAGAGGCATATCATCAGCACCTGAAAATAGTTTTCCCCAAGTAGGGTGGCCCAAAGCACAGTAGAAACAAACTAACATAATATATGGATCTTAACAAAGATATAAGTATGAAATGCATATACAATGCCCGTAATACAATCATCAGTATTCTACAGAATTATGATATGCCAAGTTCTATATCTCAATTCATTTCATGTCAGTTCATTTCATCTCAATTCATGAGTCATCTTCATTATTATCCGGACTACCCAAATGAGATTACAACTTAGTGGTTCACAATTCAAGACATTCCAAACACTTCAATTTGCCATTTTACAAAAATTTTGTCTATGGGATTGGCACCCATGTATACATAATACTTTAGGGGCTTTCACCCTAGACACACAGGCCAACTTAATTCAATGGAGTCCATCCCCTATCTCCTCCTAAACATGGAGTACATCACCTTTCTCATCCCAAACATCATATATATACAATGTATTAAAACACCGTCATATTCAATGACATCAACAAAAATAAATTAGTTTCAATTCAACTAATTCTCATGTAATTTCTACAACAATCACAGCTATCTTCCACCGATAGCCCAATACAGATGTTTCCAAACAGATATTTAATCTCAAGACAGATAATTCATTCAAATTCCCATAGGTGTGAGGTAATACATATCTAACTCTACCATTTATATCAACATCCCTCTAATTTCACATTTTACAATGCCAATTTCATTTATTTATACAAAATAAATACATGAATCATTTTAGGGCAAACTTTCCTCATTCCCAAATATCAACTCAAATACCAAAATCAGCTATTTTGTCCCAATATAACTTCATTTTCAAACCCCATAACTGTTTATATCACATTCTCTTAGAAACCCTTATTTTGATTTTAAATTCCAAACCCTAGGTTTGTCCAAAATACTCCCAAATCCCACTATAGTTACACAATAGCAAATAACTAAGTTAAACATCATATAAAAGTGTAGAAATTCCTACCTCAAAGAGAGATGATGAGCAAAGCAAAGATGAAACTTCAAATATGCTCAAACCCAACTCGAGTCGAATCAAAATGGAGATCTTAAGATGCTCACTATTTTTAACAAATGCAAGCGGGTAGAGATATCACTAGAACTAGGTGAGAGAGAGAGTGTTTTAGAGAGAGAAGGTCCCGATATAGAGTTTTTAGGAAAAAAAAACATGAATAGTGATGTAAAAAGTCACTTTCGCGATCTGATAGATGCACAGTCCGCTCGAGCGCAACAAGTGACGCTTGAGCATTAGACACAATAAATTGTTCCGCTCGAGCGCAAGAAGTGACGCTCGAGTACAGAATTCATGCATTCAGTAGTTTTGCAGACAATAGACAAATGCACGAGCTCGAGAAAATGCCGCTCGAGCGCCTACCCGCTCGAGCGTAAGAAGTGTCACTCGAGTAGAGGACCAAAATCCTGGACAATAAAAGTTTGAAAACTACACAACCAACCTATTCCAAACATGCTCGATACAGCCCAATAGTCAAACTCAAGTAAGAATAATTATTTTATATAAATAATGAAATGGTATTAGGAATATGAAATTAGATGGATGTTTATGTAAATGGTGGAATTAGATATGTATTATCTTGCACCCATGGAAATGTGGATAATTTATCTGTTGTAAAGATTGTATATCTGTTTAGAAATATCTGTTTTGGGCTATCGGTGGAGGATAGCCATGCTTGTTGTAACAAATGTATGAGGATTAGGCAAATTGAAACTAATCTCTTAATCGTTATAATTGAATATGATTATAATATGTATGCATTGTATATGTATGATGTTGGAGAGGGGAGGGGGGGAGAAAGGGGATGTATTCCATGTTTGGGAGGAGAAAAGGAATGGACTCCATTAAATTAAGTTGGCCTATGTGTCCAGAGTGAAAGTCCCGAAAACCGCGCGTATATATGGGTGCCGATTCCCTCGGACAAAATTTTCGTAAAATGGCAAGTGAATGTATTTGTATGATAATTATGTTGGTTGGAGACCTGTGAGGTGTATTCTCTGTTTGATCGATTAAATGAAGTGGGTATACCTAATGAATTGGGATAAAAATGAATTGAGATGTAAGTTTGGTATAATAGGGTTTTGAAAAAATTTGTAAAGGATTTTGTCATTGGACATTGAACACGTGCATATTACTTATATCCTTCTTAAGATTCATATATTGTGATAGATTGTCTTTACTGGGCTTTAGCTCACTCTACTTGGGAAACCATTTTCAAGTACTGGTGAGATGTCTCCACCAAGGACCAAGCTTGGAAGGATTGTGGAGCTGAGAGTTCACTTTTGTTTATTTTGTATTTATTTTTGTACAAGCCTAAGGCTTTATTTGTATTGAGCTTCTGACTCGTTTTGTTGTAACCTAGCATCGTCTTCGAAAGTTGTAAGCCCGTAGGGCATTTATTTCGTTGATCATTTAGTTTTGGTGTCACATGCTATAGATTCAAGATAGAGCTTATGAATGTGGAATGCATGTGCCCTTTTGTAAATTGACTCTGATTAATGAAAACCTAATACTCTATTTATGTCATTTTGTATTGGTCTTTATTGTTGACTTATTGTATTTTTTTGGGGCATTATAACTTGGTATCAGAGTGCATTGGGTTTGAATATTTTGCATACGTGGAAAGTGGTTGGTACCACAATGGGTTTGTCTCGTTTGATAAAAACTTTAGTATGACCGATGTGTGCTTATATGGTGACATGCTTATGTGATCACATGGGTATGGGATTTAATTTCTAGGACGTTGGTCGAATCCACGGGTTTCTCGAAGTCCTATTAAAAGAACACTTAATCACTGTTGTTTTTAATTGGAACTCTAGCAACGCCGCAGGATGGTCATTATCCGGGAATGAAATTTGTATGTGTTTATGTGACTATTTGCTTATGTGGAGTGAATTACTGTTGTCCACCGCATTAGGACACGGGTGAGTTAGCTTCAGCACATTTGTAAATGTGCTAATCTCTTTTGTTAGCTTCATTAGAATGTCAAGACGTAGACGTGTTGGTAGGTGTGGTAGGCCTAGACGGCAGGAGATGCCGATACCGAAAGATATTTCAGCATAGGAAGAGGGTGTTGGTTAGGCCAATGTGGCCGAACCAGTTGGTCAGCAGGCCATGGGCGCCTTAGCCCGCGTAATGGCCGGAGCATTGCGAGAGTCTATAGACATTCTTCGAGCTGAGAATCAAGTCTAGGCCCAAGTAGCTGAGACAAGGTCGTCTTTCTTGAAATGAAAGTTTTTCTGGTCGAATCCGGATAAGTTTGTGGGTGATCCCAAGGAGCCACTGATGGCAGATGAGTGGCTAGAACAGATAGTGAAAACGTTCGAGATGCTTGACATCAAGGAGGACCGGAGGGAGATGCAGGTCAATGGTGGAAGTATACGCGTAGGCGTATTGGAGTGACTTGGGAGGCTTTTGTCAACGCCTTCCAGGACAAGTTTCTACCTCCCACGGTTAGGGAGAAGTTGAGAGACCAGTTTTTCAAGCTGGTATAGTTGAACACTCTGGTAGCGGAGTTTGAGGGTTTTTAGAAGTTGAGAGACCAGTTTTCCATGCAGATGATTGATTGATTTTAATTATTTTGTTTAGTTGTGTATGTAAGGTTTAGGGTTTTTAGATGATAGATTGATTTTAATTATTTTGGTTAATTGTGTATGCAAGGTTTAGGGTTTTTTTTTTTTTTTTTTTTTTTTTATGTATTTATTTTATGGTTATAATCACACTCATGATTATATGAAATTGAAATAAACTTAGAATCCAGAGATATTGATTAGATGATGGATTGATTCGTTATTTTTATTTATTTATTTGATGTTGGTTTGATTTTGTATTTGCATATAGATGATGGATTGATTTCATTATTTGGTTAGATGTGTATTTAAGGTTTAGGGTTTTTATATGTATTTATTTTATGATTATAATCATACTCATAGATATATGAAATTAAAATAAATTAGGAACCTATAGATAAATTCCTTATACTCCACCATGACTTCATGGATTGTTGTTTTATTTGAGTGATGGTGAGAAAAAGTGTATAAGAAAAAAAAAAAGTGAGGATTATGAGATTTATTTGAATGCCTTAGGCTTGACATTGTTATGTTTGTTCTCATGAGTAGATGAGAGATTGTGCATATATATATATTGTTGCCTCGTTCTCATGAGTAGACGAATGCTTTGATTTACGTGCATACGTATATGCTAACCATCCGGGGAGTGTGGGTCAAACTCGGGACGATATCCCCATGCAAGTTTGGCTTCGGAGCGGTGTTAGGTATACGGGAGGCACATGGGATATATGTGTAGACCGGAAGTGGAGGCCGAAGTGCTGGAGTTAAAGTACAAAGAATTAAATATGAGTTTATTGTTATAGTGTGAATTGTATTGAATTGTACATCTTGAAAAATAGTAAACAACCTTGATAAATTATGAAATTTGAGCAGAGGCATGTATACATGATTCTAGACAACCTTTGTGTTTTAACTCTTTATTACAAAGATTGATTAGAACTTGTAATCGAATGATCTTGGTTATAATAGTTTTTATTCATTTTAGCAGTACAGACTTAAGATGCTGTTTTAACCCACAAAACGAACTCATTTTTATTGGTTTCACGAAAATTGAAGTAAAATATTATTATGCACACTTTTCGTGTTTTGAACTTTTTCGAAAAAATTCATGTTACAGCAGTTTCTTTTCGTTTTCAGTTCCAGATTTTTCGATCGAATTTCATTTAGGATTTTCTATTAAGTTTTTCTCTCAACCTATTCAGTTTCTACTAAATTCATCTACAATACCTTTTAGGAAATTTGATTCTGTACAACTTTTGTTCTTTGAGTTTTGGTTAATTCGAATTATTTAAGCATGAAACGGTGCATTTTTCTACTTTTTCAGCAAGTTACTTATGATTGAATTATACTAACTTTATATTTTTTTTTGCAGAATGGTGGGTCTTACTAAATTTTTATGCAGGGCTGACCCACCATATTTTTATTTTTATTTTGTTTATTTTATACTCAATTTGTATTTAATTGTGTACGGGCAAGAAACTAAATGCCACTGTATCGCGGGAAACTATCCTTTCGTCTCGGTGTGGTTGGAATTACTTGTCTTGTCCTAGAAAAAGAATTAAATGTATTTTTGTTTGTGTCTGGTGGACACGTGGGTGTTA
Source organism: Camellia granthamiana (assembly GCA_036172215.1). NCBI lineage: Eukaryota > Viridiplantae > Streptophyta > Magnoliopsida > Ericales > Theaceae > Camellia > Camellia granthamiana. The sequence continues at coordinate 74,826,992 of CM069917.1, forward strand.
AATCTTGTACTCATACCAATATACCTGTATACTGACCCGTTTTGTTTCTTAGCAACTCGGGTACGTTCTGTTTGAGCGCAGCTGAGCTTCCTTTGCAGGATTAGTTAGGGCTATGGTGGTGACAAGAAATAACTATAATCATAGGATATGTCTTTTGGACTTCTTTTGGTTTTCTTGAGCTTAAGGTTGATTTTAGTTTATGTATTTATTATTTTTTATGACCTTAGTATTTTTGACAATTTGGCATTGTGGGTTGTTTTTCAACGTTACATTATTTAAGTTGTTTTGACTAGTTGTTACTACTTTAGTGTTGGAGGTATTGGATAGTTATGAATCTATAATGAATAGTTTGGTTGGCGTTTATTATTATTTTTTTTAATCCATTATTATCTTTTGAGCATGGAAATTTACTTAAACTTTATGGTGACGAGAACGTTTAGATTTTGTTTCACCTCTTGGATTTGGATGATGGAATATTGATTGGGGTTTAGTCCTAATTTAATATTTAATTGTCCAAATTTTGGGACGTGACAGACTTAGAGGTAAATGAGGATGCCTCATATGAGGAGAGACCGGTGAGAGTCTTGGATACCCGGGACCAAGTCTTGCGAGGCAAGACAATTCCCTTGGTTAAAGTATTGTGGAAGCATCACGGGGTTGAGGAAGTAACTTGGGAATGTGAGTTCGAAGTCCGTAAAAAATATCCGGACCTATTTGTTGACGTTTGAACATGTAATGAAATTTTGTTATGTTAATAAAATATGAAAACATTGTATATGTTTTGGATATATTTGAGAACATTGTATATGTTGTGTATGTTTCGGAAGCACGAATTTAATGAAAACATTGTAAATGTTTTGGGAAATGTGGATTTTACTTTCAATATTAGAACTTGTGTATCAAGATTGATGAAAACGGATGACTGGAGAATGGGTCATGGTATTGGAATTGACTATCCATCGTTATTGTGTTTGGTTTAAACATAACTGTAAAAACCTAATTTGAAATTTCGGGGACGAAATTCTTTAAGGGAGGAGGTTATAGCGATTCTAGTTTTGACCCTACCCTTGTTGTATCCTGGACTCGGGTTTGATGGTTTGATATTGTCGTTTACATTTTGTTTTCCTTGTATCTCTTTAAGTTTGGCTTTTGGATTGTTGTGGTTGCATTTAGGACAGGTTGATTGCTCAGTTTCCAAACTCTTGTTGCCCAGATTTTTGGTTCTTCGCTCGAGCGGCACTTCTCGCGCTCAAGCGGGCTTTGTGAACTCTCAGCACTTTTGCAGGTCTGCAAAACTACTGGGAGAGTGTTTTCTATGCTTGAGTGGCATTTCCTACGCTCGAGTAGGTGGGTGCTAAAGTGACCTTTATTGCGTTCGAGTGTTGGTCTGTTGTTTGTAAAAATACTAGGAGTGTGCATTCTGCGCTAGAGCGTCGTTTCTTGCACTCATCGGAACAACTTATTGTGTTTGACGCTCGAGCGTCATTTCTTGCGCTTGAGCAGACTGTGTGTATATCAGTTCGTGAAAATGACTTTTTACACACTTTTTCAGATCCATTTCTCTCAAAAACCTAAAGTTGAGACCTTCTCTCTCTAAAACTTACCTTGTCTCTACTTTTTCATCTAGATCTAGTGATCTCTCTATTCTTGTGCCTTTGTTAAAAAGGTAGAGCACGTCATGGGCTCTTTTTTCATATGAACAAAAGTGGGTTTCGGTGTCTTGAAGTCGCCCCTTTACTTTGCTCGTCTTCTCACTTTGAGGTAGGGATCTTCTACATTTTTCCTATGAGTTTTAACTTGAATATTTGTTGATATGTAAGAAACTTTGGGATTTGAGGTGATTTTGAAGAAACCTAGGGTTTGTTTTAAAATCAAAAGAGGGTTTTTTGAATGTATGTATTGGAAATGGTTATGGGAGTAGATATGAGCTTATGTTGTGTTAAAATGGTTGATTTTAGTATTTGGGATAAGATTGGAAAAAAGGGGATTTTTGTCCTAAAATGTCTTGAATAATTATTTTGTATAAATAATGAAATTGGTAATGGGAATATGAAATTGGATGGATGTTTATGTAAATGGTGGAATTAGATATGTATTATCTCGCACCCATGGAAATGTGGATAATTTATCTGTTGTAAAGATTGTATATCTGTTTTGGGCTATCGGTAGAGGATAGCCATGATTGTTGTAGCAATTGCATGAGGATTAGGCAAATTGAAACTAATCTCTTAATCGTTATCATTGAATATGATTACGATATGTATACATTGTATATGTATGATGTTTATGAGAAGAAATGTGATGTATTCTATGTTTGGGAGAAAAAAGTGGATGGACTCCATTAAATTAAGTTAGCCTGTGTGTCCAGGGTAAAAGTCCCTAAAATCGTGTGTTTACATGGGTGTCGATTCCCACGGAAAAAAAATTTCTTAAAATGGCAAGTGAATGTATTTGTATTATAATTATGTTGGTTGGAGACCTGTGAGGTGTATTCTTTGTTTGATCGATTAAATGAAGTGGGTGTACCTAATGAACCGGGATAAAATGAATTGAGATGTAAGTTTGGTATAATATGGTTTTGAAAAAGAGTTGTAAAGGATTTTGTCATTGGACATTGAACACATGCATATTACTTATATCATTGTTAAGATTCATATATTGTGATAGATTGTCTCTACTGGGCTTTGGCTCACCCTACTTAGGAAACTATTTTTAGGTGCTGGTGACATGACTTCGCCAAGGACCTAGTTTAGGAGGATTGTGGAGCTGAGAGCTCACTTTTGCTTATTTTGTATTTATTTTTGTATAAGCTTAGGGTTTTATTTGTATTGAGCTTCTGACTCATTTTGTTGTAACCAAGCATCGTCTTGGAATGTTGTAAGCTCGTAGGGCATTTATTTCGTTGATCATTTAGTTTCGGTGCCACATGCTATAGATTTATGGTAGAGCTTATGAATGTGTAATGCATATGCCCGTTTGTAAATTGACTCTGATTAATGAAAACCTAATACTCTGTTTAAGTCATTTTGTATTGGTCTTTACTGTTGAATTATTGTATTTTTTAGGGGCGTTACAAAGATAGAAGATCTTAAACAAAAATGATTAATTAGAGATAGTAAAAGTCCACATAGTGATCTAGTATTTATGGTTAGAAATCATGCTGAGATTAAAAGACAAAATGCTAGAATGGTAATAAATTACAAAAAATTAAATGATAATACCAAAAAAGATGTTTATTTTATTCCAAATAAGCTAGTCATTTTTAACAGAATACAAGGTGCCTCTTAGATCTCCAAAATGAATTGTAAAAGTGGATACTGACAAATAAAAATGGATAAAGATAATATCCCACTAACAGCCTTTAGTGTACCACAAAGACATTATGAATGGCTTGTAATGCCATTTGGGTTAAAAAATGCACATTAAATATTTTAAAGAAGAATGGATAACATCTTTAAATAATTGAATAATATTTGTCTTGTATATATAGATGATATTTTAATTTTTTTCTAGATCCATAAAACAACATAGAATAGATATCAAAATAATAACAGAAAAATGTGAAGAATATGGAATAGTATTAGGTGAAAAGAAATGCGTATATGTGCAAAAGGAAATGGAATTTTTAGGACTTGAAATCAAGGCATGATCAATAAAAATGCAAATTCATGTTCTTGAAAAAATTAATAAATTTCTTGATAAAATCACAGATAAAAAACAATTAGAAAGATTTTTAGGATGTTTAACTTATACCTTAGATTTTATAAAAGACTTAGCCAAAATAAGAAAACATTTACAAAAGAAGCTAAAAAAGGATGAGAGTTGGACTTGGAACTCAACCGACTCCACTTTAATAAAATACTTAAAAGAAAAACGTTAAGATTTACCTAACCTAATGTAAATGATAAGTTAGTACTAGAAATCGATGCAAGTAAAAATTACTAGAGTGTAGTGCTAAAAATAAAAAGAAAATAACCAACTATGTAGGTAGTGTAGTGAAAGTTTTAATCTAGCTAAATGTAATTATCCCACCATGGAAAGAGAATTATTAGCCATAATAAAAGGCATAGAAATTTTTTTAATATTTTTGACACCAAAACCGTTTTTAATAAGAACTGATTGCAAGGGCCTACTACGCTTTGCAAATAAGAATTTATTTAACATGCAGGTGTAATGAAGGCTTTTACGATGACAACTCTAGTTAAACAATTTACTTTTGATATAAAACATATTAATGGTAATAAAAACAGTTTGGCAGATACTCTAACTCGAGAACTTGTAGGTGACATCCATATCCACAAGACTTACATCACTAGAGAAAGAAACAGTCCTTGCAGAAACTCAAGAAGTATTGGACTTGGTGACACAACACAACGTTGAAATTATCAAAAGAATGCAGGCATTAGGGAAGAGCCATTCTGTGAACGAGCTTATTAGGACAACCCATTTAGTAGCCAAAACTTTTTTTACGATTAGAAGTATTATATTTGTTTCTTCAACTCTCCTATGACATCCAAGATAAAATAAGAAAATGTACGTTTATTAAGTTATTTCTGAGATGGTATGAAGAATGTGTCACCTATCTAGGAACTCAGTGGTGCTACTTCAACAAACGGACAGCCTTGTACAGTCATAGAATGCTAAAAGTTTCATTCGATCCAGACAAGTTCATCAGCTCAAAAGATCCTTTCGTTCAAATGTGGAAATTGGGAATAATCAATACATTCAACGTTCCACCTATAGCGATTCTAGTTTAGACCCAACCCATTTTGTATTCTGAACTCGAGTTTCGTGGTTTCGTATTGTTGTTCATGTCTTACTTCCCTTATATTTTCTTGACTTTGGCTATTGGGTTGTATTGGTTGCTTTTGAAACAAGTTGGTAGCTTGGTTTTCAAACTTTTATTGCCTAAAATTTTACTCATTCGCTCGAGCGTCACTTCTTGCGTTCGAGCGGGCTTCGTGAATTCTCAGTACTTTTGCAGGTCTGCAAAACTACTGGGGGAGTGTATTCTACACTCGAGCAACACTTCTTGTGCTCGAGCGTTAGTCTGCTGTCTGCAAAACAACTAGGAGTGTGTAATCTGCACTCGAGCGGATTGTACGTATTTCAGTTCGTAAAAGTGACATTTTACATCACTTTTTCATATCATTCTCTCTCTAAACATTTAAAAAACCCTAGATCTAGAGCTTCCCTCTCTAAAACTCACTCTCTCTCTACATTTTCACCTAGACTTAGTGGTTTCTCTACCCGTGTGCCTTTGTTAAAAAGGTAGAGCATCTCAAGGGTTATGTTTCCATCCGAATAAAGTTCGGTTTCGACTTCATCCGAGTTTCTTCCTTGCTTTGCTTGTCTTTTAGCTTTGAGGTAAGGATTTTCTATACTCCTGTATCGCTTTTAACGTAGTTCGTTGTTTTGTATAAATGCTATTGTGATGTGGGAGGATTTTGAACAAACGTAAGATTTTGGTTTAAAATCAAATGAGGGGTTTACAAATGGAAGTATTGAAAATGGTTATGGGAGTGAATATGGCGTTATGTTGTAGTAAAATTGTTGATTTTGATACTTGGGTTGGATTTTGGAAGAAAATGGAGTTTGCCCTAAAATGTCTCAAATATTTATTTTGTACAAATAAATGGAATTGGTATTGAAAATGTGAAATTGGATGGATGTTTATATAAATAGTGGAGTTAGATATGTATTATCACTCACCTAAGGAAATTTGAATAGTTTATTGGTCTTGGAGATTGTATATCTGTTTAGAAATATTTGTTTTGGGCTATTGGTGGAGGATAGCTATGATTGTTGTAGAAATTGCATGAGAATTAGGTGAATTGAAACTAATTTCTCATCCGTTGTTATTGAATATGACTATGTCTTTAAATACATTGTATATGTATGTGAATGTGAGAAATGGGATGAATTTGAGAAAGGGGCTGAATTGAGAAGTAGGTGTGTGTAGACGTCCCCGAACGTCCTGGGAGGGAATCCCGTTTTGTTCATTTGGGCTCACTACAGTTCAGGACTCAAAGTCACGGTCCTGTATCTAATCTCATAGAGTGCAATGCAAGACCGATGAATCATCAAAGAGTCCAAATCCGCCAAATCGTTTTGAAAAACAAATTTTTAGAAAGAAGTGCCAAACATGGACTGCTTTTCCAGATACAGAGTCGCCACCTAAATATTTATTTTGGGAGAATTTAGGAAACCCTGACTTGTTGCCTAAGGCCACGTGTCTGTCATCACCAAAGTTGCCTCGGCTCGGGAACTTGGGTACGATTGGGGAAGGTCACTTCGTGAGCACCCCCGCTCGCCCAATCAAAGATCGGCCTCTACTAACCATGATATCGAGTTTTGAAAACATTATGCGCTCTTATTCCAGTTATTAGCCTAGAATTACTATGTGATGGGCGTAGCATACAAATATAGACTGGATCGCCTGAGTTGGAACAAAACATTTCATGTTTGTTTTTGAAAGCGGTTTGCTACTCGCAAGTAGGCTAAAATGTGGATCTTGCCACCCTCAAGTGGGCTTAGAAAACATGGTGATTTGCCACTATCTAGTGGGCTTAAAACTCGCATTCAATGAATTGTTCCAATTTAGATAATCCAACCTCCATCCATAGGCATTCAGGCAGGTATATCACATAAGCAGTTAGCCACATGGTAAACATGCTATCATGGCAGTCACTCACACGCATGCAAGGATGCTAAAGCATAAACACTGACCGAGTACTCCGAGCCAAAACAGAAACTAGTTAGTAATCAATGCATGATCCTAGTTCATGTTAAGATGGCTAATGCAACACATGCAAAATACAACTAGAAATAGGCTTGGCTATCCTAAGAATGGCATATGAGATGCTACAGCTAGCACGTATTCATCTTGGAATTGGAAAACAATGCAGTTAGTATGATGCGCCGAGCCCGGTGCATGCAATACAGATGAATGAATGCAAACATGCGAACATATAGATGCTAATTGAAACATGCCCTAAAACTAACCATCATAAGCTGGTAAATAAAAGGGAGAAAGACGTGGGGTTGGAAAACATGCATCACACACACGCACACTTATTACAACAGTTGGGCCTCGCTCGGAAGGTCTGAATAAATAATACAGTCCGAATAAATAATTAACTACTCTAGCTAATTAAATATTACAAAACCCTAATTAATTAATAAATTAACTAGGAAAGTGAATAAACTAGCATGCAAGCTATAAAATGGACTGCCTCAGCTCTGTTCCGAATGATGAAAGATGTAGCATGCTCGAGTCGCCTCGTCGGGAAATTCCTTGCGGTGCCCCGATTTGCCTCTGTTTTGCAATTGGTCCCAGAACACTGTACAAAACTCCCAAAGGCTGCTGACTAGTTTTTGTTGCTGGATTCCGATTTGCTGCAACAGAGAGCAAGAAAGAGGCATGGCAAAGTATTTTCAACACATGTGTGCATGACCACTCTCCCCGTCATTGCACAAGCTCTAGGGAGTGTAGACCTCGATCCTCGTACCACCAATTACGCATCTCGATGCATGATGGCCGAGGAGTCGAGTTGCACGACTCAATGTGAAATGAATGCACATATAAGCACAATATGGCCGAAACTCCATCATGGGTAATCCGGAGTGTCGGCGACTGGGAATTGAGATACGTTTCGTCACTTGGAGTACAAAACGTCCCTCGTTTCCCGTGTTTGGACTAACCCTACTCCAAACACAAAGCGATGAGATGGCATACACAATGCGACTAACATGCAACCTAGCATACGCAATGCTATGGGCTAAAATGGCATACACAATGCACGTGACATAACATGACATATACAATGCACTTACGAAGACTATCATGCGCACATGAACTAAATGGCATATACAAATGCAAGATGGACTTACACCAATATGAGTGGACCTCAGCCACACTCACATCAGTGGCCATATGATGGAAATGAGACAACCAAAATACATGCAAACATGCACGGATGCAAAGGACCGATCCTAAGGCACAACATGCAACTCTAACTAAACATGGCAAAGGATGAAGTATGACATGCAAACACACATTTTCTAGCTCTGAAACATAATGTACAATGGTCTCGAATCATGCAAATGTGTCACACAATGCATGCAAGATGGCTCGAATACCGAAACTAGTGAAGCGGGTTACACTAGAGGTACACAAAGCAATGTATAAATGGAAAAACCAGCCCCAAACAGACCTTAGGCAGGTTTGAAACAGTGGGAAAATGGCCCAAAATGACGACTCAACATGCAAAGAAACGAAGCTCATGCAATGGTTTGAAAACGAGGCATTTATGCACAACTCTCAAACACGTTTAAAGAGTGGAAATCATGGGAATATGGCATTCATATAAGCTCTGAAATATGATGTATAATGACCCCAAAGCATGAAAACACCTCAGTATATGCATGCAATAGACCTCAAATCTCAAAGTTAGGCATGGATTTTGAACTACAAGCATGCAAAACAAACATCATTCGACCAAGAGACCCAAAAACAGAGTTAAGGCAGTCCAAAACATATAGAAAATCAGCTTAAGGCATGGCCAAAAGGTGCCAACATGAAGGGCCAAAACAACATGAAACATAGGCTAGTAAGCATGGTTTACACTACATGTATATGAAGCACGTGAGGGGCCGCCAAACCAGCCAAAAAAAGAAACATGGCATGCCAAAATATGACCAAAAACCCACTGAAACTCAGTCAACACATGTTAGAATGAAGTGTTCCTTTGAAAGGCCAATGAGAGGGTTGTTCTACACATGTATGATGGACACACAAAATGGCAAAACTACCTTTGGAAAGAGGTTATGAGGGCCTTAAAACTCACTGAAAAGGGCCTGAAATGAGTCTAGGAAGCATGCAAGTAAATGCTCCTTTGGAAGGCCTTGAAGAGGATTACTCTACACATGCATAATAGACATTCAACATGGAAAAAGGGCTCTGGAAGGAGCCGATGTAGGTCACAAAACTAAAAAAAAGTGGCCTGAAACATGGCTTTGAAACATGCAAATAGGGGCTCCTTTGTAAGGCTAACAAAGCTAGTAAACAAAACAAGGGGTGAGAGGGTCACCCCTCTCTGATTTTGAGGCTCAAAAACACATGTTAGCTACTAAAAATCCATTGGATTTCAGTGGCTAAAAGGCCAAACCAAGGCTAACACAAATGCTCTAATGCATAGCTCAAAACAAGAGGAAATGAAGCATACAAGGGGGTAGACGACCCCCAACAAAAAAATGGCCTTAAACAAACATGTTTAGAAGCTCAAAACAAGACTTTTTTTGGTTTATGAGAAAGCTTAAATGTGCTTGCAAATAGAGCTAAACTATGAAGCGACATAAGGCTACAAAGAGGGAAATAAAGACTTACCCTTATAGAGAAGAAGGCCAGCAGCTTCTGGACCAAAATAGGAACTCTTCAACCTCTGAAAATGAGCTCCTAGGTGCTTAGATGGATGATGGAGAGGTTAGGCTAAGAGGTGTAGTGCAAAGGGGCCAAGAACCTAGCACTTTTGAGGACCAAAATAGAGAGATGTATAGAGATAGGTGTATGTATGCCTTGGTCAAAAAATTTGAACCTTTGCTAATGAGGGAGAGGGTTTCTCTTATAGAAGAACAAAGGTCCAAGCTTCTCTTAGAAGCTTGAGCAAAAGGGCCAAGCTTCTCTTAGAAGCTAAAGCAAAAAGGGTCAAGCTTCTTGAGGAAGCTAGAGCAAAGGGGTCAAGCTTCTCCAAGAAGCTAAGAAAGGTTCAAGCTTCTCTTAGAAGCTTGGAGCAAAGGGTTAAGCTTCTTTAAGAAGCCAAAAAAAAAGGGTCAAGCTTCTTGGAGAAGCTAAAAAGGATCAAAAGGTTCAAGCTTCCTCAAGAAGCTAAAAAAAAAAGTTCAAAAGGTCAAGCTTCCTCGAGAAGCTAAAAAAAAAAGGGTCAAAAGGTTGGAGCTAAAATAGACTCGGAAAGATGGGCACTGACAATGCATAGCCGGGCGCCTCGAAAACAGGCTGTTAAGCACCGAGAGCGGCGTATGACCACAAAGGTGGTCTCCCAGGCTACAGTATCCCTCTAGAGAGAGGAAACAAGGTGTGTGCCAAAAACCAGAGCAAACGGAGAAAGTTAAGCGGTCTCGAACCGAGGCGCACGACCGACGGCTTCGAAAAATCGAAAACTGATCTCCAAACGGGAACAGTGGTCTACGACCACAAAAAGTAGCCTACAGCCACTAAGAGATGGTCTACGAGACCTCTCCCTTCCTTTAGGAAGAGAAAACAGAATCTGGTTCGCAAACCGAGGCAAAGCACAAAAGGGTCTCGAGGTCCGAGGGTAAGGCTCTCAGCCGAAACTCCGAAACCTCATAACAAGCACAATATGCGCAATCACCGAGCGCTCAATCGATGACGTCTGATTCTTAAGGTCGGTCAAAAATGGGGTGTCTACAGTTGCCCCTCTTTGACAAAACTCGAAAGTCATAAGTGACGGGAGTGAATGTCAAAGCCCAGAGACAACCTATTTTTGACGAGGCCGAAGACTTAGACAAACAGGCAAGATAATCAAAGAGATGTGCCCGCAGGCCGGGGCAAAATGCAAAATGATATGTGATATTACAAAACAATGTAGTAAACAATGCAAATGATATGCAATGCATTTGAGATGATCAAACCACAAGCAATATAAAACCACACAAATATCATAAAGATGATGGAGATGCAAAATCCGTCTACCATAGAAAATGTGCCGACACCCTCAAACCACAATCCCATCAGTGGAATAGGCGCGCACACATGCAGGACTATGTGTGTGTAGACGGAACACAAGATACAAGTAATTGGGTGGCATGATATAAGTAAGGAATGATCTGCTGAGAAAAGATCACGATATTAAATGCTGGATGCAACACACTACACTACAATGCAATGAATGCAATGGATAAGGCGCGCGGCCAAACCGTATCTTGCCTAGGAAAGGCATGGACACAAACAAACCACGTCTAACACGGAAATGGTGCCGTCACCCTCAAACCACAATCCCTTTAGTGGAATAGGTGTGTACACAAAATCTCATAACTATGCTTTGACGTGAAAAGTATGGGTACATGCTAGACCAGGCTTAACATGGAAAGGATGCATGCGATGGATGCTATATGCAATGCAATAAACATAATATGATGCAATAGATAGGAAGTGAAGGTACCTTACAGGGGCAATTGGCAATGACCTACCTCAGCAATGTCTTACCTCATGCTGATGTGGGAATCTTCCCATTCTTTTTGGTTGAACCGCAGGTACTACTTTTCTCCCTGACTATGGTCGCAGCTTTCCCTATTCTCCAACAGGGTGACAGACTAGGTTGGTTCAGTATCCAGAATTGAGGCGCATACACATGCTATCTTAATCTATGGGGCTGCCATACAGATTTCAAGCCGAGGATATACCCCAGGGTATTTAAACCAGACTTTAGTCTCGGAAATCCCGAACCTTTGCGTTCTAGGCATGAGCCATTCGAACTCTAGTTTCCACTGTCTCAGTTGGTCTCCTAGGAACTCACCGCAAACACAGGCAGGTGGCTATACCAGACCACTGGAAGTCGTTCGGGCACGACAAATACTAAAGGAATTGCACCTTTAAAGGATTTAAGGTTTCATAGACCAGGTGAGTGCACAAGATAGTGTGATGAAGATGCAGGATTTAAGGTCTCCTAGACCAGAGGATTTAAGGTCTCCCAGACCAGTGAAAGGTGTACAAGGTGTACAAGACAATGCGAATGAAGATGCACTAACAAGTGCAAGGGAGGTACGCAAGAAAGCGCGAGAAATGCAATGCACTAACAAGTGCAAGTAAGGTGCGCAAAATAGCATGAATAATGCAATGCACTAACAAGTGCAGGTAAGGTGCGCAAGCGCGATGCAAGTTCAAAGCAAAAAATACAAGCATTTTTTTTTTTGGGCAAGATGAGAGTATGTAATGAAATGCACAAGTGCGATGCGCAAGAAGCGCGGGTGCACAAGACAACACAAATGCACAAGATAGTGCGAGTGCACAAGACAGTGCGAATGCACAAGATAGTGCGATGCGCTAAACAGCGCAATGCGTTAGACAACGCGAGTGCACAAGACAGTGCGAATACACAAGATAGTGCGATGCGCTAAACAGCGCGATGCGTTAGACAACGCGAGTGCACAAGACAGTGCGAATGCACAAGATAGTGCGATGCGCTAAACAGCGCGATGCGTTAGACAACGCGAGTGCACAAGACAGTGCGAATGCATAAGATAGTGCGATGTGCTAAACAGCACGATGCGTTAGACAACACGAGTGCACAAGACAGTGCGATGCGCTAAACAGCGCGATGCGTTAGACAACGCGAGTGCACAAGACAGTGCGATGAGTCACAAAGTGTAAGTGCACAAAACAGTGCGAGTGAAATACAATGTACAAAAAGTGTGAGAAAGGTGCACAAAAGAAGTGCGATAAAATGCATTTTCTATGCAAGTGAGGTCCATGTTCTATGCGAAAGATACGAGTATTTTCTATGCAAGTATGGGGGAATGCATTTTCTATGCAAAAGATACAAGCATTTTCTATGCAATATGGAAACCATATTCTATGCACAAGACAAGAGCATATTCTATGCAATAGTGAAAGCATATTGAGGGAAATGAGCAACACTCAGCATAATGCGTCATGTACATTATGAGATGAGTATAGGGCATTCTGCCACAACCTATTGAAATGTACTACAGAGGGAAGCAACTCAATAAAACTCTATTAAGCACAAAACAAAGTCGATAGCAAGAGCAGCCAATTACGCAGTTCAAAGCAACCCATATGTATGAACATGTAGGCATAAAGTACATACGTTAATCAGAGGAAATATGACAATCCCCAAGAGAGTTTCGAAATGGTCGGAGACAATTTTCGAAAGTTGAATCATATCAGAATCATCATGGGGGTAAACCCACCCTAATTCAGGGGAAAGTGCCCAATAGATGGCTTTGACAAACTAAGAGATAGGTTGGATCTAAACCCCTTGTTCAATTGATGACCCGATCGAATGCACTGAAAGTTGCCCCTAGTGTCCAGCCATTGGGCACCGTTTTAAACATTATGCAGGCATAGGAAATGGGGATCATCGGATCTGTTGCCAACCCGTCAAACTCATGCTTCTCTTCTGACATATTAAGAACCCACTGATCATAAATGTGTTGCCCCTTGCGTGGGCACTCTCAGCTCGTTTATGAATTCCACACATGGACTTGTTTCCGAGTTGGAATGAACATTTGTGTATGGAATTTTGACCATGCCCTGTTGAACTTTTTCGAGCTACTGGTGACTCGATGGAGAGCGCTTTTTGATAACACAACAGACGTGTTATGGTGACTCGAATAACGACATGCTATGATGACTTGATACAGAGCGTAGACTGTGACAAATATTAGGCACAACACAACAGAACTCACAATTGACGCAAAAGCAGAAAAAAGACTCAAGGTAATTGATCATTCATAGTGCCCCTAGTTTTACTTATGCTCCCTTTAAAAATCAATTTTAATCCCTATTTTGCTCAAGAAAGAGATTCTACTGATAAGTTCAAGTATTGAAAATTGCTCCTCTTGTCGATTTAAGTTAGTTCTTTTTTACCCAGCGCAAGTATATGATATGCGCAGCAGTCGGTGTAGCTCATGGATTGATGTGAAGCTGACGACAGGACTTGGGCAAGGTGATTGAGTTGGGACAGAATGAGATGGATATGATTGAGACCGAACTTCAGGATGAAGCTGCCTACGTATCCCAAGAATGGGAATCAGGTCAATGTAGTTCATGGTAGAGGTTCCCTCAGGTGTTAACACTCTCCTCTTACACTCTGACTTTTGCCAAAGTCGCCTTTTCGGGGTTTTCGACCTTGCGAGCTCTATTTATTTGATTTCTCATTTTTCATGCTCTAATTTTTGCCTAGGTCGCCATTTCGGGTTTTTGGCCTAGCGAGCCTCTCAAGGATAATGTTACAATATTTGTGGTGAATGTGGTGAGTGTGGTGAATGTGATCAATGGTCGCCCTTGCCCTAATCACTAGAACTGACTTCGCCTTGATTTGAGTCTGGTTCTCCAACATGTCTGCTTCTTTTCTCTTGCTCCGTTTTGAAGGTTCGCTCTTCTTGCACTGTGGTACCTCCGCACACTGGCCTTCCCAAATTCATACAGAAGTTCCTTTCTGGATAGTTGATTGGATTTCATTCCAATGGATGCCCCTGGCTTAACGATTGACTTCTTTCTTCTTCTTTTTTTCTCTTTTTTTGTTCTTTTGTTCTTTTGTTCTTTTTTCTCTTTTTTTTTTTTTTTTTCAAATCTTTCCTTCTTTTTTTTTTTTTTTTTCAATTTTCTTTTTCTGTTGTTTGTTTTTTTTTTTTTTTGAAATAATAAAAGCACCAAGGAGAGATTCTATGACTCGAGAAATCTGAAAGTTGCTTTGTGCTTGTAGGTCTGAAAGCTGCTTTGTGCTTGTAGGTCTGAAAGCTGCTTTGTGCTTATCAAAATGATCGCCTGATGGCAAAGAGAATCCCCAGGACAAAGTAAGATACCACACACAATTCTGAAACTAACTTCGCAATCTTTGCAAAAGAAGCGGTTGAAAATTCTTGAAATAGTGGATGACTTTGTGCTGTCAAGTCAGAATTCACTCAAACTATTCAAGGGATCCTTCTCAATACTTGAGCTTATTAGCGGAATTTCATCCAGAAAACAATTTCAAAAACAAATTCAAAGTCTCTTTCTATTTGCCAAAGGTCACACATGCATCACTATAGGCACAATAAAATGATCAAAAACTTGGCTCCCATTTTCATATAAAGATGAAGACCTGAGGGTACATGAGAGCGACTCAAAAGAAAAAACTCAACTGACGCTACAACGCAAGAAAAGGAAGAAAATAGCACTCACAACAAAACTATTTACAAGACACACAACTCAAAACAGAATAAAGCATTTCTGAAACAAAAAGGGGATTACCCTTCTCCAAGTCCATCCGTAGAATTCAAAACAACTTGAAGTAGCCCACAGGAGGGTCTAGACCTGCCTTCAGTACACATCCACGCCCAAAAAGGTTGGTTTCAGACTTTTATCTTAGTTAAGACTGAGGTTTCTCATTCCAACCACCAGTGTTGGCAGCACTGTTTCATAAATCTTCCATACATCGAAATCAAGTGAATTTTCTATCTCTTCAACGATGTCGGTCAGACAAGAAGATTTTGGGATAAACTCAAAGGGTTCAGGCTCATTAGCAGGTATGATATGTTGGCAAGAGGAATGGTTGGCCATTGGCAAGCTATTGTGGTCAAGGAGGAGGTTACTGACAACTTTGGGATCTTCAGGTAGAGCGATGACTTTCTTATCAAACAGGTCTTGAATTTCATGGCGAAGGCGGAAACAACTGTTAGTGCCATGACCGGCTTGTTGATGAAAGGCACAATACTTGGCCGGATCATGTGAGAGAGGGAGACTCTTCGGGAGAGGCCAAGGCTCAAGGGGTTTGAGATGCCCTTTTTCGATCAACACGCTCATGGCTTTGGATAAGGACATATAAAGTGGTGTGAAGAACCTTTTGCCTCGGGGTGGGTACTTCGAGGTTTGTGAGGTTGTGTTGGATGTACCGGCGAAAGGGTCAGCAGGTGTTGATTGGGTTTGTCGATCTCTTTTGAGTGTAGGAATGGAACTGAAAGGAGTCTTTCTGGTACAACTTTCCTTGTCCCGGCTTGCCCCTTGACTTAGAATGCCCTCATCCCAAGTAGCAAAAGTGTCATCCACCGTTTTTGCCACAACTGTAAGCACTTGCTACCTACTTAGCCCTTTGACCTTCAATGCCTTGATAACCCACTGAAGTTGTACATGAAGATCAATACCTGCCCCGGCTTTGTCTCTGCCACTTGCTTCTACTTGACCAAGGGATTGGATTTCTATATCGGAGAGGAGCCCAGTTGTTGTTGACATGTCATCACCCAGACGTGGAATAGTTTTGAAATGACCATTTTCTCCTACAGTTCGCCCCAAGGTTGAGGACCTTGGTGATGGGATCAAAACGCCAAATGTCAAATCTGTCATTGTTCCCTGAAGATCTTCAATCATTCCCAGCATTTCAGCAGTAGTGGGTTCACTCATGTTGCGCCCTTGGAGTTCCTGAACTGGATTGGGTGCATCCATCATACACAAATCAGTACTTTCCGGAATGAATACCTCAAGCTTGGGTAAATGGGCCGAGGTGATGTATATACTGGGGTTAAAGGTGGGCGGTAGTATATAGATGAGATTAAGGTAGGCAGGAGATGTTTGGTCATTGGGATCTGGAGGTGGAGCTGTCGTCTGGTTGTCGATGAGATTTTGGATCTCATGACGAAGGCAGTAGCAACGATCGGTGCCATGACCGCCCTGCTGATGGTACACACAGTACTTGGTGGGGTTATGTCTGGCTGGGAGTGGGTCAGGCAGAGGTTGAGGATCAAGGGGTTTGAGATGCCCTCTTTCTATCAAGACTTTTAGTGCGCTAGTCAGGCTCATATAGAGGGGGGTGAAAGTTCTGCCCTGAGCTCAGGTTGGGCCGACTGTTTGTGGGCTTGGATTGGCAAAAGGGTCGGCTGTGGCGACTGTATTGATCTCAACGGGTTTGGGAATAGTGTTACTACCAGTATTGGTACTCCCGGCAATCACCTTCCTTATCGGTTTACTTGTTCTGGGAATGATCCCACTGTTGAGCGCACTCTCGATCTGAACCCCCAATTCGTGCAAACTTTTGAAAGTGGATAGTAGGACGACCATCAACTTTTGAAACATATCATGTTCAAGGTTCCGCACCACCATTCGCACCTGATCCTTCTCAGAAGGGTGAGTTGTCATCAGTGCTGCCTTTGCTCTCCATCTTGCAATAAATTCTGCAAAAGACTCTGTAGGATTTTGACGGGTTGCTTCAAGCTCTTGGATGGTCACTTCAAGTTGCGTATTGTAAGAGTACTGATTGACAAACGCCTCAGCCAACTCTTCCTAGTTCTGCTTCACTGTATCCTCCAACTTGGCATACCAAGCGGCTGCTATACTTGACAGGGTTCTCCCATACAGAGAGAGCTTTTGAGGCTTAGTCAGACCTACCGGTTTCAGGATGTCCAAGAAAAGTCGGATGTGTACCAAAGGATCTCCAGACCTGTCGAAACGGTCAATATATGGCATTTTGAATCTGTTTGGGAGCAGTACGGCATCCTCGGTGTACCCATCTTCAATGTCGGGAATGGAATCAAGTCCCTGTGCCTTTTTAAATTGCTTCTCAAGATTAGCAATCTTTACCGAGGTCAGGCTGAGATCATTAACATCACGGGAATAAAGCCTCTCATTAGGCTGTACCAGGGGTCTGAAAACTCGGGCTGGAGCCAACCCTTCTCGGGGATCCGAGCCATGCAGATCTTCAGCTGGCGGTAGTGGGTCAAAATTCGGCTGGGGTCCCAAAGCTGGATGTGAGGCAGATCCCCCAGACGGGCATTGCGTTTCAGCATTGGTCTTATCTTGTATAGCAATTCCCTGGTTTAGGGCCGTTCTCATGGCCACAACTTCTTCTGGACTCTGAGCCATCACGGGTCTGCTGAGTTGGATAGGGGTAACCTAAATGCTGACCAACAAGGATTTCGACCTGGCTATAGCTGATGTATCTGAATTGGATCAGTTTAGTCAGGTTTGACTAGATTGGGCTTTTTCAGAGTGGGCCTTTTCTGGGATTGAATGGACTGTGATGGGGTTTAAGGTAGGCACTACTCCTTCTCTGGCTCAAACAAACCCCTCTAGCATTGAAAACAAATGCTCCATTAGATCAGGATACCAGATATGCTGGTCAAAACAAAGCAAGATACAATTTTTCTCCGGGTTCTAGTTCTGGTTTATTTCCACCAAATCGAACACAAACCCCTGGATTTTGACCCAAATCTGATTCTGATATGATCCCCAAGGTTTGAAGAGGTCCTTCTCCATATTAAGACTCTCAAAGGATTATGTCATACATTCCTAACGAGTTCACATTTTGCACAAAAGCACGCAAAACACCCCTATGAGGGGTTAGGGTTTCCCTGTCCTATTTTGTCAGGAGCTAGGGTTTCAAACAACCTACAATTGGGTAAGCAACCTGTCCTAGCTTGGAATGGTCACTATGGATTCGAATATGCACTAGGTCGAATGGTCAAAAAGAGGGTGCCCCGGTAAAAACTGAGGTTTGTGTTCCCGTCGTGGCAGAGCCCGCAACCGGTCAGCCTTATGGCACGCTTCTCGAAGCGAGCCTCCAGCAAACCGTTCATGAATAGCATACGGAAAACACGGTGTCCTAGGCGTACCAATAAAAATGCAATGCAAAGAAACACATAAGTGTAGTCAAAACCAGATATCATAAGTTCGAGTTAAGTTCTCTAAGTCCCCAGCAGAGTCGCTAGAAACTGTAGACGTCCCCGAATGTCCCGGGAGGGAATCCCATTTTGTTCATTTGGGCTCACTACAGTTCAGGACTCAAAGTCACGGTCCTGTATCTAATCTCACAAAGTGCAATGCAAGACCGATGAATCATCAAAGAGTCCAAATCCGACAAATCGTTTTGAAAAACAGATTTTTAGAAAGAAGTGCCAAACATAGACTGCTTTGCCAGATACAGAGTCGCCACCTAAATATTTATTTTAGGGGAATTTAGGAAACCCTGACTCGTTGCCTAAGGCCACATGTCCGTCATCACCAAAGTTGCCTCGGCTCGGGAACTTGGGTATGATTGGGGAAGGTCACTTCATGAGCACCCCCGCTCTTTGATCGGACTCTACTAACCATGATATCGAGTTTTGAAAACATTATGCGCTCTTATTCCGATTATTAGCCTATAATTACTATGTGATGCGCGTAGCATACAAGTATAGACTGGATCGCCTGAGTTGGAACAAAACATTTCATGTTTGTTTTTGAAAGCGGTTTACTACTCGCAAGTAGGCTAAAATGCGGATTTTGCCACCCTCAAGTGGGCTTAGAAAACATGGTGATTTGCCACTATCTAGTGGGCTTAAAACTCGCGTTCAATGAATTGTTCCAATTCAGATAATCCAACCTCCATCCATAGGCATTCAGGCAGGTATATCACATAAGCAGTTAGCCTTATGGTAAACATGCTATCATCATGGCAGTCACTCACACGCATGCAAGGATGCTAAAGCATAAACACTTACCGAGTACTCCGAGCCAAAACAGAAACTAGTTAGTAATCAATGCATGATCCTAGTTCATGTTAAGATGGCTAATGCAACACATGCAAAATGCAACTAGAAATAGGCTCAACTATCCTAAGAATGGCATATGAGATGCTACAGCTAACACGTATTCATCTTGGAATTGGAATACAATGCAGTTAGTATGATGCGCCGAGCTCGGTGCATGTAATACAGATGAATGAATGCAAACATGCGAACATATAGATGCTAATTGAAACATGCCCTAAAACTAGCCATCATAAGCTGATAAATAAAAGGGAGAAAGACGTGGGGTTGGAAGACATACATCACACACACGCACACTTATTACAACAGTTGGCCCTCGCTCGGAGGGTCCAAATAAATAATACAGTCCGAATAAATAATTAACTACTCTAGCTAATTAAATATTACAAAACCCTAATTAATTAATAAATTAACTAGGAAAGCGAATAAACTAGCATGCAAGCTATAAAATGGACTGCCTCAGCTCTGTTCCGAATGATGAAAGATGCAGCATGCTCGAGTCGCCTCGTCGGGAAATTCCTTGCGATGCCCCGATTTGCCTCTGTTTTGCAATTGGTCCCAGAACACTATACAAAACTCCTGAAGGCTGCTGACTAGTTTTTGCTGCTGGATTCCGATTTGCTGCAACAGAGAGAAAGAAAGGGGCATGGTAAAGTATTTTCAACACATGTGTGCATGACCACTCTCCCCGTCATTGCACAAGCTCTAGGGAGTGTAGACCTCGATCCTCGTACCACCAATCACGCATCTCGATGCATGATGGCCGAGGAGTCGAGTTGCACGACTCAATGTGAAATGAATGCACATATAAGCATAACAAGGCCGAAACTCCATCATGGGTAATCCGGAGTGTCGGCGACTGGGAATTGAGACACGTTTCGTCACTTGGAGTACGAAACATCTCTCGTTTCCCGTGTTTGGACTAACCCTACTCCAAACACAAAGCGATGAGATGGCATACACAATGTGACTAACATGCAACCTAGCATACGCAATGCTATGGGCTAAAATGGCATACACAATGCACGTGACATAACATGACATATACAATGCACTTACGAAGACTATCATGCGCACATGAACTAAATGGCATATACAAATGCAAGATGGACTTACACCAATATGAGTGGACCTCAGCCACACTCACATCAGTGGCCATATGATGGAAATGAGACAACCGAAATACATGCAAACATGCATGGATGCAAAGGACCGATCCTAAGGCACAACATGCAACTCTAACTAAGCATGGCAAAGGATGAAGTATGACATGCAAACACACATTTTCCAACTCTGAAACATAATGTACAATGGTCTCGAATCATGTAAATATGTCACACAATGCATGCAAGATGGCTCGAATACTGAAACTAGTGAAGCGGGTTACACTAGAGGTACACAAAGCAATGTATAAATGGAAAAACTAGCCCCAAACAGACCCTAGGCAGGTCTGAAATAGTGGGAAAATGGCCCAAAATGATGACTCAACATACAAAGAAACGAAGCTCATGCAATGGTTTGAAAACGAGGCATTTATGCACAACTCTTAAACACGTTTAAAGAGTGGAAATCATGGGAATATGACATTCATATAAGCTCTAAAATATGATGTATAATGACCCCAAAGCATGAAAACACCTCAGTATATGCATGCAATAGACCTCAAATCTCAAAGTTTGGCATGGATATTGAACTACAAGCATGCAAAACAAACATCATTCGACCAAGAGACCCAAAAATAAAGTTAAGGAAGTCCAAAACATGTACAAAATTAGTTTAAGGCATGGCCAAAAAGTGCTAACATGAAGGGCCAAAACAACATGCAACATAGGCTAGTAAGCATGGTTTACACTACATGTATATAAAGCACGTGAGGGGCCGCCAAACCAGCCAAAAAAAGAAACATGGCATGCCAAAATATGACCAAAAACCCACTGAAACTCAGTCAACACATGTTAGAATGAAGTGTTCCTTTGAAAGGCCAATGAGAGGGTTGTTCTACACATGTATGATGGACACACAAAATGGCAAAACTACCTTTGGACAGAGGTTATGAGGGCCTTAAAACTCACTGAAAAGGGCCTGAAATGAGTCTAGGAAGCATGCAAGTAAAGGCCCCTTTGGAAGGCCTTGAAGAGGATTACTCTACACATGCATAATAGACATTCAACATGGCAAAAAGGGCTCTAGATAGAGCCTATGCAGGTCACCAAACTTACAAAAAATGGCCTGAAACATGGCTTTGAAACATGCAAATAGGGGCTCCTTTGTAAGGCCAACAAAGCTAGTAAACAAAACAAGGGGTGAGAGGGTCACCCCTCTCTGATTTTGAGGCTCAAAAACACATGTTAGCCACGAAAAATCTATTGGATTTCAGTGGCTAAAAGGCCAAACCAAGGCCAACACAAATGCTCTAATGCATAGCTCAAAACAAGAGGAAATGAAGCATACAAGGGGGTAGACGACCCCCAACAGAAAAATGGCCTTAAACAAACATGTTTAGAAACTTAAAACAAGACTTTTTTTAGTTTATGACAAAGCTTAAATGTGCTTGCAAATAGAGCTAAACTATGAAGCAAAATAAGGCTACAAAGAGGGAAATAGAGACTTACCCTTGTAGAGAAGAAGGCCAGCAGCTTCTGGACCAAAATAGGAACTCTTCAACCTTTGAAAATGAGCTCCTAGGTGCTTAGATGGATGATGGAGAGGTTAGGCTAAGAGGTGTAGTGCAAAGGGGCCAAGAACCTAGCACTTTTGAGGACCAAAATAGAGAGATGTATGGAGATAGGTGTATGTATGCCTTGGTCAAAAAATCTGAACCTTTGCTAATGAGGGAGAGGGTTTCTCTTATAGAAGAACAAAGGTCCAAGTTTCTCTTAGAAGCTTGAGCAAAAGGGCCAAGCTTCTTTTAGAAGCTAAAGCAAAAAGGGTCAAGCTTCTTGAGGAAGCTAGAGCAAAGGGGTCAAGCTTCTCCAAGAAGCTAAGAAAGGTTCAAGCTTCTCTTAGAAGCTTGGAGCAAAGGGTCAAGCTTCTTTAAGAAGCCAAAAAAAAAGGGGTCAAGCTTCTTGGAGAAGCTAAAAAGGGTCAAAAGGTTCAAGCTTCCTCAAGAAGCTAAAAAAAAAAGGTTCAAAAGGTCAAGCTTCCTCGAGAAGCTAAAAAAAAATGGGTCAAAAGGTTCGAGCTAACATAGACTCGGGAAGATGGGCACTGACAATGCATAGCTGGGCGTGCGGCCGGGCGCCTCGAAAACAGACTGTTAAGCACCGAGAATGGCGTATGAGCACAAAGGTGGTCTCCCAGGCCACAGTGTCCCTCTAGAGAGAGGAAACAAGATGTGTGTCAAAAACCGGAGCAAACGGAGAAAGTTAAGCGGTCCTGAACCAAGGCGCACGGCTGACGGCTCCGAAAAATCAAAAATTGATCCCCAAATGGGAACAGTGGTCTACGACCACAAAAAGTAGCCTACGACCACTAAGAGATGGTCTACGAGACCTCTCCCTCCCTTCGGGAAGAGAAAACAAAACCTGATTTGCAAACCGAGGCAAAGCACAAAAGGGTCTCGAGGTCCGGGGGTAAGGCTCTCAGCCGAAACTCCGAAACCTCAGAACAATTACAACATGCGCAATCATCGAGTGCTTAATCGATGACGTCTGAGTCTTAAGGTCGGTCAAAAATGGAGTGTCTACAATGTGTAACACCGAAATTAAGTTGGCCTACGTGTTTAGAGTGAAAGTCCTGAAAATCGCGCGTATACATGGGTGTTGATTCCTGCAGACAAAATATCCGTAAAATAGCAAATAGAAGTGATTTTATGATGGTTGTAGTGGTTAGAAACCTATTATGTTGTATTCTCTATTTGGTTGTCTGATTGAAATGGATCTGATTTCATGAATTGGAAATATATAGTTGGTACTGCATGGCTTGCAAAAGAATTACGAAATGGTTTATCAATGGCATTGTATATGCATATTACCCTTAGATCTTCGTTAAGTTTCATATGTTGTATTGGATTATTTCTACTGAGTTTTGGCTCACCTTATATGGGAAAACCATATTCAGGTATTAGTGATATGC
The DNA here is from genome assembly GCA_036172215.1 of Camellia granthamiana. Taxonomy (NCBI): domain Eukaryota; kingdom Viridiplantae; phylum Streptophyta; class Magnoliopsida; order Ericales; family Theaceae; genus Camellia; species Camellia granthamiana. The sequence continues at coordinate 74,850,344 of CM069917.1, forward strand.
CTCCGCCAAGGGCTTAACTTGGGAGGACCGTGGAACTGAAGGCTCATCTTGTTTATTTTGCTTTTATTTGTATTTTGAACAAGCCTCGGGCTTAGACTTGTATTGGATTGAGAATCCACTTTTGTTGTACCCAAGCAGTGACTTGGAAAGATGTAAGCCATCAAGGCATATGACTATCTATGTAACTTTTATTTCTTGTTATCATCTCGTGAATGTATATCAAACTCTGATTAATGAAAACATGTCGTTTCAATTATACTTCCGCTTATGAGATGGGTTTATTGTATTTATTTTTTTTGGGGCGTTACACCACTACACCCACAAAGTACTATGTTCTCTCAGCTCACCAAATTCCAATAATTCATGTTTAGGAGAATTTATGAAGTTTATAAAGAATATCCAAGCATGGCACCCATCACATTTACAACTGCCCAAACGGAGGTAAAGGATGAACGTATAAATGTAGCTCATTATCTGATAAAAGTCAAAGACAAGAAAGACATGATCCCCTACAAGTATGATTGGTTCAAAGATTGGGATGAACATTTTATATTAGATCCAACAAAAGCAAGGGTAAGTGGATTTTTCATAATATCTCACAAAATTGTAGAATTAGCGAGAGTTGGATTCAAATTAGTTCATTATGGAAGGATTACGTTTGCAATAACACCATCCTTGGCGAAAAAGTTAATTGTTCCAGGATTGCCTTATGAATCAATATATGATTATTTGGAACAAGTAGATTCGAGGACATATTTTTCAGAAAGATGATGTAAATTTTTGGAGAAATATCTAATGGACCAATATCTAGAAGGATAGGATGTGATGTTTGAAAAATATGATGAAAACTATGATCTTAGTGATATCATGGGTGATGAGGGGGTATGGAATCTAGACAATGTAATGGATCAACAAAACCATGGGTAGTTTGGCAAAATCATGGGCTGAAGATTACACTTCTATGTGACACCACCACCAGGTGTCTCCTGTTCATAAATAAATCAGCATGTGGCCACACCACATGTTTGTTTGTCTTCAAGTAACCAAAACAAAAAAAATAAAAATAAATAAAAATAAAAAATCAATGTATAAAATATTTTATGTTTATAGAATAGATTGAAGTTCAGATTTTGAAGTCCATAATGTGCCTATATAAAGGCCTTGAGGAGAGCAAAAGGAGAGAGACTACTTATAGTATACTTAAAATTAAGAAAGAAGTCTGGTTCTCAGGCCTTCTTAAAGCAAATAATACTCTAGCAATCCCATAATATACAGACACCTCTTTCCTTGTAAATCTTTGTTCAATAAATAAAGAAGTTTTTCACTTTCAGAAAAGAGTGTGTTACTACTGTATGTGAAGTTATTGATCTTAGGTCTCCTGTGTAACCAAAGAAGCAGTTTCTGAAGTTACGATCTGAGGTAGGAAACAAAATAAATCTGTACTGAGCCTTATCTAAGGAATGAAATGTTGAGGTTAACCACCTCTGTAAACTGGAAGCTTGCCAACGTTAGAGCCCTACTTTGACTATGTTCAGGTAATAGTCAAAATCCTTAAATAATGTTCTTATTTTGGAAGCAAAGTAGGCCTAGAATCAAAATATCTTAGAATTATAAATAAGTTTTTCTTTTTTTATGAGTTTATATCACCATTTCCATATCCAAGATCTGTTGCTAGATCTAATCAAGTACTAATATTAATCGCAAATTGTTACTAACATTGTAAATTTTTTAAAAATCTACTAAATACTGGTGCTGCTAAAGATATAGAATTTACAAGAAAAAGAATTGATAAAATATCTCAAGAAATTGTCTATTATCAAGAACAACTTAGTTTACTATCCTAAAAAATATATATATATTAAATTAATAATTATTTTCCATATCATCGCCACATCATCAAAGCACATCATTTGAACGAATTTGAGCCACACAAATTTCGAGCTACCAAGCAACACCCTTAAATACAATTTGTTTCTATTTTGTAGGAGTATATAATTTCAACATTGCTAGATATCTGTGCGTACCGATTACCGCACTAGATGATTGTGGATTGGAGCCCTGCACTTGATTGGACTATCCGAGAATCGAGAGACTACAATAATAAGCTCCGTCAGAGCTGCCCGGCCGAGGTTGGCCGAATAACCCCTCCGGTGTGGGAGTAAGTAATCGGAGAAGATCAGAGACCCTCTCTAGGTGGAGAGAGTTATGTTTAAGTGAGTATGGTTCAGCTTAGATTAGTTACCTTCAATGTGAAGTCAGTATAGTTTATATAGAACCCCTTGCTTGTTGCCTAAGATGGTACACGAAGCTCTAGTACTGCCATGTTTCCTTTTAGCATTGCCCCCAGTGGGGGACCATCTGGTAGCTAACTAGGGGTGTATATACTCATTGTAACCATGCTTTTAATAGATCACATTCCTTCTATTAACTGTTTTCGTGATTCTAGGGGGAGGGGACCAGCTGAGGTGGTATCCTCCATGTGCATGCATTCACAGCTTCTACACTTTTCTAACAGGTCCCTTTAGCTCGGTCCCTTCATGCCTTAGATCGGCCCTCTGTGAGATTGCTCATAGAGATGGGCCGGCCCAGTATGATATCTTTGTGTGGGCTCGGCCCCATTTAGATACGGTCTAAGGGTCAAGTCCTGCAGTTCGGCTCAATCTAGCATCATGGCTGGACTAACCTTTCCACTACAAGCTAGGCCCAAATGCTTGAGGACTTAGGTGGATTGTTGATGATGTGATTGGGCTAATCTGACTGGCCCACTTGCTTGTCCTACTTCTTAGGTCTTGAGTCTAATGGATTGGACTAACCCAAGGCTTGGATCTGACCCATTTTATATTTAGCCCCTTCATTTTCCCCCTGGCTCGCGCTAAGGTTTCCCTTGGGTGGAGCTATTGTTTTGTACTCCAAGCGTCACGTCACTTCGAATCCGCCCCAGTTCAGCCTTGGTGATGGTTCAATCCTGACACACGTGTCTTGCATGTGTCCTTTCATGGTGACACGTGACGGCGTGGTACTAGTGCACAGAAGTAGTGCGCCGATTCCATACTGATGGTCGTAATTTATGTACCTTCACGCCGGCTAGTGCAATAAATACTTTGGAGTTATCAATCCATACCTCTTCATCTGTTTTCAAACTTTTAGAGATTCCAAAACCCTTTTCATTCCTCTAAGTTGGTCCTGTCAGTACTCTGTCCAAACGTTCCGTTGCCGTTCTCGTTTCAGTGCCGTTTTCTTGTCACTACTGTTCCAATCTCTATAAGTTCCCCTGAGATTCTTTTTTTCTTGTCTTTTTCAGTCTTGATCACCCTCTTTGGCCTTTTCGCCATTGTTTTCGGCGTCTGGTTCTATTTTCTGCCTAGTTTGAGTTTTGTATTCGTCCCATTAGGTCTTTTTAATGGGGAAGTTTCGATCATTAGTTTATACCCCTGAGGCCATGGCCATGTTTTGTAGAGACTACAGTATCCCTGACGATGTGACCCTTTCGCTGGCGAAGGTTGACGCCAAGCGCATGGGCACTGGGAGTACTGTTGCTTTCCCAGTCGCAGCCATTATTGAAGGAGGGGTCCGATTTTCCCTTGATCCTTTGGTGCACCGATTCTTGCACCGTGTTCAGCTTACCCCTATGCAGGTGTCTGTTAATCTATTCCGAGTCGTCTGCGGCGTCTCCGCTCTTAACAGGTGGTTGGGTTTGAGTCTGGACATCTGGGACATTTTGGGTTGCTATACCTTTTTGCACAACAAGGATCATATCACTTATTATCTTCGCATTCGTTCTATCGATTGCTCTCTTGTAACTGGCTTACCTGATTCGGACAAACATAATGACGATTTTCTGCAAGTCGATGGTAATTGGGAGTTTCCTGCTTGGACTGAGTTTCAATCTGAATGAATGGCCCAAGATGATGGTTACCCAGGTTCGAGTCCTTTCTTCTAGTATTTCTATGTTTTTTTTTTTTTTTTTTTTTTTGGATTTGCTTGGTGTTATGCTATTGTTTTCTTTCTTTTAATAGCTTGCTATCTGTTGTAGTGTATTCAGAGGATGCACCTGTTAATCACCAGAGCAAAGGAATTAGAGAAGGCCGTACTGAAGGCCGCTATGCATGCTGAGAGATTGATAGTGAGCTTGGAAGCCGAGAAAGAAGGGCGTAGGACTGCCAAGAGGGAGGTGTTCCATTTGAACAAGGTTGTTACCTCAGCTGAAAACTCTAAGGAAGCTGCCATTGGGGTACATGCCCAACTTGAAGGCAAGGTGGTAGAGTTGGAGGCTGTTATTGCGGTGATGGCCATTGAACGTTCTGCATTGGAGGCTAAGTATTGGCAGCAAGGTTGGGATGAAGTTGGGGGTGCTTACAAAGAAGAGGTGCTAATGTTGCGGGATAAGCTTTTTCTGAAGGGTTGGTCGAGTGCTCTGGCTGCTGCTCAGGTTCCTGAAGGGTCTCTCTTGTTTCAAGATGTTCCTGTTCCCTCAAGGTCCTTGGGTCCGAAGACTACTGCTACCCCTGCAATTCTTCCTGTTAAGGCTTCCCTAGGAACTGATTCTTTAACCAAGACTCAAGGGAGCGATGTTGCCAATGAGACAGTGAACGTTGAAGGGGGTGGAACCCTGGAAACTAAAGCTATGGGAGATGTAGTTGAGGAGGCTTCTACTTCTCAAGAGGTTGGAGCTGCCTCTACATTTCCTCCCCAAGATGGGTTACATAAGATTGCGGATGCTACTCCTGAAGTTCCTCCTGTTGATGAAAGTTTGAAGTCATCTTTGGAATGATTTGAAGTTTTTACTTTTTCTCTCTCTCTCTTTTGTTTTAATTTTTCTGCTGTACTGGGGCTCGATCTTGCTGACGGGTTGTCTCCTTATATTTTCCAAGACAATTTTCTTCTTTTTTGTTGCTGTTTGTGAGGCCAGCTGTGCCTTTGTTGGATGATGGAATTTTCCTTCTGATCTTGCAATCTGATGCTTTCTTGTTTCTATGTCTAAATGTTGTATGTACTGTTTGCCCCCGGCCGAGCACTGTTGGGACCTCCGGGCTGAATAGATGCTCGGTCTGGTTAACGAATATGTAGCACGACTGTGCTTGGTTTTGTAATGAAATGAGAGGGTCTTACTTAGGTCCCGGTTGGTTCTGAAAAACAATTGTTTGCCCCTACCTGGAGCTAAGTAAGATTGGTACTGAAGATTGTGCTCTTTAGGCAGAACTGCTTAAGTCTGTTGCAACTTTGGTAGTAAGAGTGTGTTTGAATGAGACAAAGATATAAAGAGGTGTCTTACTCAGGTCTAGGTTGGTTTGAAAAAATAATTGTTTGCCCCCACCTAGAGTTGAGTAAGACTAGTGATGGAAGTTGGCTCCTGATAGAATTTAGCCAAGTTTGTTCTAACTCTATTTGTATGCATCAGTACTGAAGTGTTGATGTGACGATACTTAAGAAATTTTGTGGGCTCAGAGATATTTATTTAAAATATGTTAGTGCAGTTTCCACCAAGCAATTCCACTTGGCTAAGGTCTAATTTAGTTGCAAAACATAATTCCACCAAGCAGTTCCACTTGGCATGTTTGAGTGCTAACTAAAATTAAATCCCATTCAGTCATTCTGAAACTAAGTCCGTTTGGGTTAAACCAAAGCTAAGTTCGTTTGATAAACATCAAAGCTAATTCTGTTTGGTAAACACCAAAGCTAAATTCATTTGATAAACATCAAGGCTAATTCCGTTTGGTAAATACCAAAGCTGAATCCGTTTGGTAAACACCAAAGCTAAATTCGTTTGGTGAACACTCAATCTAAATCCGTTTGGTAAACACCAAAGCTAAGTCCGTTTGGTGAACATCAAAGCTAAGTCCGAAATTCTCTTGCAATGAAGCTGGGCAGATATTAAGCGTAGAAGAAGAAAAAAATAATAATAATTTGAGAGAAGTGGAGAGGCATTTGCATTGATCAAAAGATAAGTGTCTTTACACTCTAATAAAGAAGTTAGGGGATAATTCTATTGATAGTATTTCTTGAGATTTGCTACATTCCATGGCCGAGGTATGGCTCTGCCTTTGAGATCCTTTAGGTAGTAAGCTCCATTTCCAATAATGACTGACCTTGTATGGACCTTCCCTGTTAGGCCCAAGTTTTCCTTCGCCAGGCACCCTTTTGTGATCCGTAACTTTCCTCAAAACCAGTTCTCCAGGTGTGAATTTCCTCGGGAAAACTTTTGGTTGAAACTCTTGATGAGCTGCTGCTGATATGCTACAAGTCTGATCAGTGCTGCTTCCCTTCGGCCTTCTGCTATATCCAGTGCTTGTGCAATAGCTTGCTCATTACTTGTGCTTTCAAACAGCTCAGATCGGAGGGTTAGAAGACCAACTTCAAGTGGGATAATAGCCTCCATACCATAAGTTAAGGAGTAAGTTGTTTCCCCCATTGAGCGTCGTGCCATGGTTCGGTAAGCCCATCATACATGGGGTAACTCTTCAACCCACTTTCCTTTTGCATGTTTGAGTCGCTTCTTTACTCCGTTGATGATGGTTTTGTTCAACGCTTCTGCCTGCCTATTACTTTGTGGGTAGCCCAAAGAAGAGTTCTGATATTCGAGCTTGAGGTAGGCACAAAATTTTCTGAAGATCTTTTCGTCAAATTGTGTTCCATTGTCTGAAATCAGTACCCGCGGGATACCGAAACGGGCCATGATGTTTCTTTTGACAAACCGCTTTGTGTTTGTTTCTTTGATACTTGCCAGTGCTTCAACTTCAACCCACTTAGTGAAATAGTCGGTTGCAACGATGAAGAATCGTCTGTTCCCAGTGCCTCATGCCAAAGGTCCAATAATATCCAGATCCCATTGGGCAAAAGGCCATGGGCTGGTGAGTGGAGTGAGAGTCTTGGCTGGCTAATGAATCAGTGGAGCAAACCTCTAACAATTGTACTTCTGAACGTACTGTTGCATATTTTGTTGCATCCGTGGCCACCAGTACCCATTAGTGAGGGCCCGGTGCGCCAATGACCTTCCACCAACGTGGCATCCACAAATCCTATCATGAATTTCGTAAAGAACATTTTTGACTAGATTTTGATGCACACATAAAAGATAAGGATCGAGATAGGAACATCTGTATAGTTTCCCAGATGGTGAGACCCAGAACCGAGCTGACCTATGTCGGATTTTGTTGGCTTCCTTCTTGTCTTCGGGGAGAGTGCCAGATTTCAGAAAAACAAGTATTGGATCCATCCAGCTTGGCTCCAGGTTACTGTAGAGGACGGGAGATGCAATGCTTGGTTCTAGCACGAACTCAACCCAAACTTTTCTAGTGTCTTTAGCATCCACTGACGAGCCGAGGCAGGCTAGAGCATCAGTATGGCTGTTTCTGTCCTGACTGATTTGTTCCACTTATATGGATTGAAATGTTTTGAGTAGATCCTTAGCCTTGTCTGCATACATGGACATTCTTTTATCTCGCATTTCGTAGACCCCAGTAAGCTGGTTTACAACCAATTGTGAATCACTGAAAACCAGAAGTTGCTCTACACTAAAGTGTTCGGTACTACGTAAACTAGCTAACAGTGCTTCGTATTCCGTCTCATTGTTAGAAGCCTTCCAACCAAGCCTAAGAGCTTGCTCTCAAATAAATCTTTCTGGTGACATAAGTACTACCCTTGCTCCCAAGCCTCGGTTATTATATGATCCGTCGACATAGAGCAGCCAGATGTTACCAATAAAGAGTTTTAATGCTTCTGAAGCACACTGTTTTCCTAGTTTGGTGGTGCGTGGCACCTGTACCGAACTAGAGTTCTCGAGCTCGGTGCTCTGGGTGGGAGCGAATTCGGCGACGAAATCTGCCAAGACCTAGGCCTTGCTTGTTGTTCTAGGTTGATATCGAATGTCAAACTCACCAAGTTCAAATGCCCATTTCGCTATTCGGCCAAAGAAATCAGCCCGGCTGAAGACAGATCTGAGGGGAAATTCAGTGAGGACATTGATGGTGTGACCCTGAAAGTAATGTTGCAGCTTTCTTGAGGCGATGAGCAGTGCGTAAGCCAGCTTTTCCAAGGGTAGGTACCGTGTCTCGGCATCTAGTAGAGTCTTGCTAACGTAGTATACTGGCCTTTGTTCCTTGTCAACCTTTTGAATCAATACCGCACTTACGGCGTGATCTAAGATTGCTAGATATAGGTACAGTTCCTCCCCTGGTTCTGGAGTGAACAAGAGAGGTGGTGTACTGAGGTATTTTTTGAGACCTTGCAATGCTTCAGTATATTCAGGACCCCGTTCAAATGCAGCCTTTTTTCTTAGTAGCTGGAAGAAGGGCTTCATCCGATCTGAAAACTTGCTGATGAATCGATTCAAGGCGGCTGCCATTCCAACTAGTTTCTGTAGCTCTTTAGCATTTGTTGCTACTTCAAGCTCTTGTATTGCTTTGATTTGATCCGAATTTTCCTCGATTTCTCTATAAGTAACCATGTACCCCAAGAACTTTCCTGTTCCTATCCCGAAAACGCATTTCGAGGCATTAAGGCGAAGCTGATGGCTTTTCAAGATACCAAAAACTTCTCTTAAGTCTGTAAGGTGGTTTGTAGCGAGCTTGCATTTCACTACCATATCATCTATGTAAGCTTCCATGGTTCTTCCGAGCTGGTCTTTGAACATTCGAGTGATCATTCGCTGGTAGGTTGCCCCGGCATTCTTGAGGCCGAACGACATTACTTTGTAGCAATAGGTGCCTCTTAGAGTAATGAATGCTATCTTCTCTTGATCTAGGCCGAATAATGGTATTTGGTGATAACCACTATAAGCGTCCAAAAAGCTCATACGTTTATGTCCTGCTGTTGAATGTACCAGTTGATCAATGCGAGGTAAAGGAAAACTGTCCTTGGGACAAGCTCTGTTTAGGCAGGTGAAGTCAACGCAAACTCTCAATTTTCCGTTCCTTCTTTTAACTACAACTGTATTGGACAGCCATTGTGGGTACTGAACTTCTCTAATCGCCCCCGATGCTAGGAGTTTTTTGACCTCAGCAATTACTGCTTCAGTGTGCTCAACTGGGGATCTCTGACTTTTTTGCACGATAGGCCTAGCGGAAGGGTTGATGTTGAGTTTGTGGCAAGCAAAATCTGGATTCAACCCTAGAGTATCATATGCTGACCATGCGAATACCTTCATATTTTCCTTCAGCAAATCCAGCAGCTAAAGCTTCTTATCAGCGCCTAGCGAGGTACCGATTAGGAAGTACTTTTCTGGGTCACCCTCCTTTACTAGGATTTTCTCCAAATCCTCTACTATCTTTTTCGCTAGGGCTCCTCCTACATCCTCCAAGACTGGCTGTTCGGCTACTTCAACTGTCTGTACCCGATTGCAAAGTTGTTTAGCCTTTATAGCTGCCATAAAGCAATGATTTGACGCAACTTGGTCCCCTGAGATCTTCTCTACTCCGTGTTCCGTTGGGAAGCAGATGAGTTGGTGGTAGGTTGAAGGGATCACTTCCATTTAGTGAATCCAAGGACGACCAAGTATGGCATTGTAAAGAGAAGGTGTATTAATAACTAGAAATTCTATCTACAAGGTCTTTGTCCTAGCCACAACTGGCAACACTATCTTGCCAAGTGGCCATTCAGGCTATGAATTAAAGCCGACCAAGGGAGCTGCCGCCGGGGTGAGGTGCTGCTCAGAGAGACCGAGCTTCCTGAACAAGTCATAATACAGTATATCTACTGCATTACCTTGATCTACCAGGACTCGTTTTACATCAAATCATTTCCTAATTCCCACAGTTATAATCAGTGCATCAGTATGTGGGTGCTAAATGCCTTCTAAATCCTTTCTAGTAAATGAAACAGTGCACAAAGGGGGCTTGGGTATTGTGCATACCTTTTTTGGCGCGGGCCCTACTGGCATGACCTGTTGAATCTGCTCAGCTTTGGCAATTTCTTCTTAAAGTGCCTCTTAACGCTCGTGGCTAGTTGTTTCATGGATTACATTTATTACCAACCGAGGAGGATGCTTAATGTTTGGTTCTGGTAAAGGGTTCTCCTGTTCGGCCACCACTTTATCCTGATCAATGTAGTCTCGAAGGTGTCTAATAGCAACCAAGTCTTCCAGGTGTTGCTTCAATGCTCTGCAATTCTGAGTCATATACCCCCTATCTTGGTGATAGGTGCATCTGAGCTTCTGATTGCACCAAGCTGGATCTCCTAACATTTTCGGTAGCCAAATAAAGAATGGCTCTCTCTTGATCTTTTCCAAAATATGATAGATTGGTTCCTTAAATACGATCACAACTACTTCGTGGGATTTGGATTTGTCTACTTCATTCACTGTGAGTCTTCGATGTTCCCCTCGGTCCACTATTTTTTTGTGCTGAGCTATTTGTTCGGTTGATGCTACCTCGATGGGGATTAGATCGTCTTCGAGGTGAGCGTACTGCTCAATCCTGGCACACAAATCTTTCAGTGCTATGGCTGGGCACTTGGTAAGTGACCGTCTCAGCTTACTTTCCGGGGCGCAGGCCGTGTTTAAAAGACATCACAGCTATCTGCTAGCTGCAAACGTTTTCCTTTAGGTCATTGTACTCCTCCCAATACCTCCTAGCATAATTGCGCAGCTTTTCTTCCTATTCTTTTCGGAGACCAAACAATGTATCCAGCTTTCTCAGGATCTTAGTGTTGGAGACGAACCTAGCCATGAACTCTTCAGAGAGCTGTTTCCAGTTGTAAATTGATCCAGCGGGGAGACGATCGAACCATCGAAGTTCGGATTCTCCCAAGTTGGACGAGAAGACTTTGCACATCAGTGCCTCATCTCGGCTCCATAGGGACATCATTTGCCGATAATGGCTGATGTGCATCAATGGGTCTGACTTCCCATCGTATGACGTGAACTTTGGTGGAGTGAATTTCTTGGGAGGTCTTATGGCCTCGATTTCTGGGGAGAATGGGGAGGAGACGAGCCTATCCAACGCTCGGTGCTCTCTTTGGTGGATGGTACGGTCAAGGTGATCTCGCCGTTGCTCATTTTTCTTGTTGCCAATCAGTCAAGTACAAAGATCTTAAGGAGTTTACTCTATCTGTTGGCTAGCTGTTTTCTGCCTCTTAGCCGTTCTCCGACGTGAGCCACGGGTGTGGCTGCTCGCCGCCTCACTTTGTATCGGGATTGGCTAGCTTTGCTGCCCAGACTCATTTCTGGGAACCTTCTTTACTGGTGGTTCTCAGGATGGGCTTCTCTGTCTCAGACGAGAGGGCTTTGCGTCAGTCCTCTTCTCCGTCGGGTCACCCATCACCCTTTTGAGTTGTGCTTTCAGTTCTTGTATCTGCATTCCCATGGAGTCTATGATTTGATGCCTATGATCCTTCTCTAGAAGAAAGTGATGAGAAGAACCACCAACGAAGGGCAATCGACGCTTAACCGATTCGGAAGTCCGGTTGTTGTTTCCGGTTTGTTCTTCTAGGACTGTTAGGAGTGCCAAGCCTTTATCCTTCGTCTTCTCTATTTGTGGAGTCAGTGCCAAAGGTGGGATGTCTTCAATCCCCATTGCCGGAATCAAGCGTAGAACTCAAAGACAAAGTCGTCCACGCTCACCGCACCAATTGTGCGTACCGATTACTGCACTAGATGATTGTGGATCAGAGCCCTGCACTTGACTGGACTATTCGGGAATCGAGACACTACAACAATAAGCTCCGTCAGAGCTGCCCGGCTGGGGTTGGCTGAATAACCCCTCCGGTGTGAGAGTAAGTAATCGGAGTAGATCAGAGACCCTCTTTAGGTGGAGAGAGTTATGTTTAAGTGAGTATGGTTCAACTTAGATCAGTTACCTTCAATGTGAAGTCAGTATAGTTTATATAGAACCCCTTGATTGTTGCCCAAGATGGTTTCACGGAGTTCTGGTGCTGCCATGTTTCCTTTTAGCATTGCCACCGGTGGGGGACCATCTGGTAGCTAACTAGGGGTGTAAATACTCATTGTAACCCTGCTTGTAACAGATCACATTCCTATTCTAGGGGAAGGGGACCAGCTGAGGTGGTATCCTCCATGTGCATGCATTCACAGCTTCTACATTTCTCTAACAAGTCCCTTTAGCTTGGTCCCTTCATGCCTTAACTCGGCCCTTTGTGAGATTGCTCGTAGAGATGGGCCGGTCCAGTATGATATCTTTATGTGGGCTCGGCCCTTTTTAGGTTTGGTCTAAGGGTCAGGTCCTGCGGCTCGGCTCAGTCCAGCATCATGGCTGGACTAACCTTTCCACTACAGGCTAGGCCCAAATGCTTGAGGACTTGGGTGGATTGTTGACGATGTAATTAGGCTAATTTGATTGGCCTACTTGCTTGTCCTGCTTCTCAGGTCTTGAGTCTAATGGATTGCGCTAACCCAAGACTTGGATCCGACCCATTTTATATTTAACCATTCCATTTGCCCCCTAGCTCGTGCTAAGGTTCCCCTTCGGAGCAGTTATTGCGTTGTACTCCAGGCGTCATGTCGCTTCGGATCCGCCCCAGTTTGGCCTTGGTGACGGTTCAATCCTGACACACGCCCCCTGCATGTGTCCTTTCATGGTGAGACATGGCAGCGTGGTACTAATGCACAGAGGTAGTGCACCGATTCCATACTGATGGTCGTGATTTATGTACCTTCACGCCAACTAGTGCAATAAATGCTTTGGAGTTATCAATCCATACCCCTTTATCTGTTTTCAAACTTTTAGAGATTCCAAAACCCTTTCCATTCCTCTGAGTTGGTCCCGTCGGTGCCCTGTTGAAACGTTCCGATGCCGTTCTTGTTTCAGTGCCGTTTGCTTGTCACTGCTGTTCTAATCTCTGTAAGTTCCCCTGAGATTCTTCTTTTCTTGTCTTTTTTCGTCTTGATCGCTCTCTTTGGCCCTTACACCATTGTTTCCGGCATCTGGTTGTATTTTCTGCCTAGTCTGAGTTTGGTGTTCATCCCATTAGGTCTGTTTAATGGGGAAGTTTTGATCATTAGTTTATACCCCTGAGGCCATGGCCATGTTTCGCAGAGACTATGGTATCCCTGACGATGTGACCCTTTCGCTGGCGAACGTTGCCGCCAAGCGCATGGGCACTGGGAGTACTGTTGCTTTTCCAGTCGCAGCCATTGTTAAAGGAGGGGTCCGATTTTCCCTTGATCCTTTGGTGCACCGATTCTTGCACCAAGTTCAGCTTACCCCTATGCAGGTGTCTGTTAATCTGTTCCGAGTCGTCTGTGGCGTCTCCACTCTTAACAGGCAGTTGGGTTTGAATCTGGACATTAGGGATATTTTGGGTTGCTATATCCTTTCGCACAACAAGGATCACAACACTTATTATCTCCGCGTTCGTTCAGTCGATTGCCATCTTGTAACTAGCTTACCTGATTCGGACAAACATAATGACGATTTTCTGCAAGCCGGTGGTAATTGGGAGTTTCCTGTTGGGACTGAGTTTCAATCTGAACGAATGCCCCAAGAGGATGGCTACCTTGGTTCGAGTTATTCCTTCTAGTATTTCTGTGTTTTTTTTTTTTGGATTTGCTTGGTGTTATGCTATTGTTTTCTTTTTTTTTAATACCTTGCTATCTGTTGTAGTGTATTTAGAGGATGCACCTGTCAATCACCAGAGCAAAGGAATTGGAGAAGGCTGTATTAGAGGCTGCTATGCATGCTGAGAGACTGACAGTGAGCTTGGAAGCCGAGAAAGAAGGACGCAGGACTGCCGAGAGACAGGTGTTCCGTCTAAGCAAGGTTGTTACCTCAGTTGAAAACTCTAAGGAAGCTGCCATTGGGGTACAGGCCCAACTTGAAGGGAAAGTGGCAGAGTTGGAGACTGTTATTGCGGTGATGGCCGCTGAACATTCTGCATTGGAGGCTAAGTATTGGTACCAAGGTTGGGATGAAGTTGGGGGTGCTTACAAAGAAGAGGTGCTGGTGTTGCGGGATAAGCTCTTTCTGAAGGGTTGGTCGAGTGCTCTAACCGCTGCTCAGGTTCTTGAAGGGTCTCCCTTATTTCAAGATGTTCCTGTTCCCGCAAGGTCCTTGGGTCCGAAGACTACTGCTACCCCTGCAATTCTTCCAGCTAAGGCTTCCCTAGGAATTGATTCTGTAACCAAGACTCAAGGGAGCGATGTTACCAACGAGACAGTGAACGTTGAAGGGGGTGGAGCCCTGGAAACTGAAATTATGGAAGATGTGGTTAAGGAGGCTTCTATTTCTCAAGAGGTTGGAGCTACCTCTACGTTTCCTCTCCAAGATGGCCTGGATAAGATTGCGGATACTGCTCCTGAAGTTCTCCCTGTTGATGAAAGTTTGAAGTCATCTTTGGAATGATTTGAAGTTTTTGCTTTTTCTCTCTCTTTTGTTTTAATTTTTCTGCTGTACTGGGGCTCGGTCTTGTTGACGGGTTGTCTCCTTATATTTTTCAAGACAATTTTCTTCTTTTTTCTTGCTGTTTGTGAGGCCAGCTGTGCCTTTGTTGGATGATGAAATTTTCCTTCTGATCTAGCAATCTGATGCTTTCTTGCTTCTATGTCTGAATGTTGTCTGTACTGTTTGCCCCCGGCCGAGCACTGTTGGGACCTCCGGGCCGAATAGATGCTCGGTCTGGTTAACGAATATGTTGTACAACTATGCTTGGTTTTGTAATGAAAGGAGAGGGTCTTACTTAGGTCCAGGTTTGTTCTAAAAAACAATTGTTTGCCCCCATCTGGAGCTAAGTAAGATTGGTACTGAAGATTGTGCTCTTTAGGCAGAACTGCTTATGTCTATTGCAACTTTGGTAGTAGGAGTGTATTTGAATGAGACAAAGGTATAAACAGGTGTCTTACTCAGGTCTAGGTTGGTTTGAAAAAACAATTGTTTGCTTCCACCTAGAGTTGAGTAAGACTAGTGATGGAAGTTGGCTCCTGATAGAATTTAGCCAAGTTTGTTTTAACTCTGTTTGTATGCATTAGTATTGAAGTGTTGATGTGACGATACTTAAGAAATTTTGTGGACTCAGAGATGTTTATTTAAAATATGTTAGTGCGGTTTCCACCAAGCAATTCCATTTGGCTAAGGTCCAATTTAGTTGCCAAACATAATTCCACTAAACAGTTCCACTTGGCATGTTTGAGTGCTAACTAAAATTAAATCCTGTTCAGTCGTTCTGAAACTAAGTCCGTTTGGGTTAAACCAAAGCTAAGTTCGTTTGATAAACATCAAAGCTAATTCTGTTTGGTAAACACCAAAGCTAAATCTATTTAATAAACATCAAAGCTAATTCCGTTTGGTAAATACCAAAGTTGAATCCGTTTGGTAAACACCAAACCTAAATCCGTTTGGTGAACATCAAAGCTAAATCCGTTTGGTAAACATCAAAGCTAAGTCCATTTGGTGAACACCAAAGGTAAGTCCGAAATTCTCTTGCAATGAAGCTGGGCAGATATTAAGCATAGAAGAAGAAAAAAAATAATAATAATTTGAGAGAAGTAGGGAGGCATTTGCATTGATCAAAAGATAAGTGTCTTTACACTTTGATAGAGAAGTTGGGGGATAATTCTATTGATAGCATTTCTTGAGATTTGCTACATTCCAGGGCCAAGGTATGGCTCTGCCTTTGAGATCCTTCAGGTAGTAAGCTCCATTTCCCGCAACGATTGTGACCTTATATGGACCTTCCCTATTAGGTCCAAGTTTTCTTTCGCCATGCACCCTTTTGTGATCCATAACTTTCCTCAAAACCAGTTCTCCAGGTGTAAATTTCTTTGGGAAAAGTTTTGGTTGAAATTCTTGATGAACTGCTGCTGATATGCTACAAGTCTGATCAGTGCTGCTTCCCTTCGGTATGATCCATATTTTTTATCCATAAATGTATTCATAATGATGTGACAAAGGTGGGATGTCTTATATAATTGAGTGTATGATCAATCAAAAACTGACACTTATCCGATCACATCATTAAAGGTTATATTGTGAGAGATTTTTGAGGATCTCAAATATTTTTCTTATAATTTTTTGGAACCAACAAGAGAATATATAATTTTTGAATTTTATATCATCTATGGTCTCATATAAGTACTAGCTTGTCTAATAAAGTTACTCCTTCTCTAACCCACTTTTTTTTTTTTAAAAAAAAAAAAAAAAAAAAAATTGTTAATAAGTTAATGGTCAATAATTCATCATTCATTCACTGTTCAATAAAATAAATAAATAAATAAATAAATAAAAAATCACAGCTCAGTGTTGTACAATTCATCACCCACCACTGCACTATGGAATTGTTGTACTATTGCATTATTGAATTGCAACAATATACAACGCAACCATTTTTAATTGTAACATATTTCCATAATTGCCAACATTTCAGCTTGATTGCATATGTATGGATTACTACTATTGTGAATGAATGTCTATATACAATAGTATCTACTTGCCCATCACTAAAATTAATAGTTGTATGAGTCCAATATTTTATACAGCTATAGTTATCACCCACGTCATGCATCTAAACTGAAAAATTGATAGAAATTGATATACCAAATTATTCTTTAGGAGAAATTTAGGATGTGTACACTTTTAAATGGTGCGCATAATAAAAAAATTATAATTTTTTATGATGAACGTTATGATTGTTTGATGTGTGTTATGACATTTTGTAATAAAGTTATAAATAGTGAATTTATGATGTTCACCATAAAGTCAGGAATGATAATGTTATGACATTTTGTGATTTTTGTTATGATATTTTTCAGTGAAAAGAAATTATGACTTTTATAGTGAAAAGTTATGACCTTTTAGGTTTAAATTATGAAAAGCATACCATATACACATTTTTAAGGGTACACATAACATCTCCCTATTCTTTATATATATATATATATATTATTTCTTAAATATACTATGCAATTATTAGTAAGTACATGTTCATGCTAGTCTTCCTTTTACTTAAAATTTGCAGTTTGACCATTTCTAATTAATTTCCCAGTGAGTTGTTACGGTGGCCGAAGTTTAAATTAATAAAATTAAAATTTTAAAATTTAACTAGTTAAAAGGTCAAATTCTAAGAATTTTCTTGTAATTTAATTTATTTTTTTTTCTTTTTTAAAACTGTAGTTCAATGTATATAGTCGAAACAAATATATATATATATATATATATTTCTAAACTCTGGTTCAATGTCTATAGTCGAAACAAACAATGTACAATTTGTCACTTTTTCAGTTTTTTGTTTTTTTTAAAAAAGAACTCTGGTTCAATGTATACAGTCGAAACAAACAAATGTACAATTGGTCACTTTTTCGGGGACACACATGTATTATACATATACCTTTAGCCCATGTGGTTTTTTTTTTTTTTGGGGTAAATTACAAATACACTCACTGAGATTTGTTTAAAATACAAATTGTTTTTTGTGATTTGAAAAATTATAAATACCTCCCTGTTAGAATTTTTTATTTAACAAAATTAATTGAAAAAGTAAAATTTCTAACTATTTATCTATACAATAATAAAATTATCTGAATTATTAATTGAAATAAAATTTTAACCTTATTAAAAACTGTTAATTAACTTGATTTATTAATAAAATGATCTATTTGTTATGAAACTAGAAATCTTAAGGGGCATAATGTAAATTATAGAACCACAAGGGGCAATTTGTAATTTAGGTAAATCTCAAGGAGTGTGCTTGTAATTTACCTTTTTTTTTTGGTTAGCACTTTTACTTACACTTAGACCTCGTTTGTTAACTATATATTTTAGTTAAAAAATTAAAAAATTATTATAAGTTGTCGCATCACTCCCTCTTCTTTTTTACACATATTTTGTAAAAAGCCAAAAAGTTACTACAAGAGTCTGCTCCCAAACGAGACCTTAATACATTCCTTCTTCTTAAACCATTCTGTTTATTTGTTAATTATCATTATATATGTATATCATATGTGTATAAGTGGGATTAGGTAAAAATTTCAATTTTTGTGTGAAAATGATTTGCCTTAGTTGAGAGAGATTTAAAATCTTTGGATCAACTTTAAAGTCGACGAAAATTCTAATTATAGATTTGTTATGGAAATGGCCCAATGAACAAAGTTCACTACTCGACCCCGACCTAATGCGGTTTTGGACAATTTTTTAAATGGCAACTTCTAATTATTAATTTTGCCATAGTGTCAACGAATTACTTTTATTATAAACATTTTCTAACAACTTATTTATTTTTGTTTTGGCACTTTTTTTTTTTTTTTTTTTTTTGACTGTTTAATAGCCAAAATTGAGCTAATTAAGTTGCCAATTTTAGTAATCCTATTTATTTTTGTTGTGATTGACAAGGAATCGCCCTAGTTGTTTTCTAATAGGTCCCAGTGTTATTTTTTATTATAAATAATAATAATAATACATCCATCTAAATCAATGAGCTCTAACGACATGAAAAGTAAAAAAAAAAAAACAAACACAAGACACAAATATCACTATCACAGTGAGACCTCCACTCTATTAGAGCTATTAGAGCTCATTTATTAGAGTTTCAAAACATTTTTATATAAATAATGTTACAACTCATGAGTCAATGATCAACAATACATAGACGCCACAATCGGTTAAGGGTTATTTTTTTGTTGGGTTATTCAGTTAAGGGTTGTTTTATTCAATTTAATCCATCTTTTTTTCTTTTTCTTTTTCTTTTTTTGTTAATTTTTTTTTATGAGTATATAGCAGTAGATCTGTTTAATGTAATTTAACCAAATCACCTTTCTAATTTTTTGCACATATTTTTATTTCGAAACTAATACACAATAAAAAATAATAATATCTTATTTTATGGAAAAAATCTATCTCTCATTCTAAAGAGAAAATCTCTCCCTTATTCTATAGAGAAAACATTTCCCTCATTCTAAGGAAAAAAATCTCTTTCTCATTCTACGGAGAAAATATCAAATTATGAATTTTTAACTTTTTTATAATGCGAAAATTTTAAAAATAATGCAACAAAAAATCTAAACAAAAATCAAAATACAATGTGAATGTTCATAGTAAATAACAAATATACAACTAACTTTCAAAAAAACAAAACACATATTGAAGTATAATGTGAATGTCCACAATAAACAACAAACATACAATTAACCTTTGAAAAATAAATTTCATACCAAAATACAATGTAAATGTTCGGAGTTTACATTTAACATACAATTAGCCTTAAAAAAAAAATAAACTCATACCAATGTAAACATTTACACTGCAACGTGAAAACATAAAGCAAAAAGGTAAATTATACAACTAATCTTTATAGTTTATACAATGTGTCAATTTGGTCTCTATTGTTTCAATTTGCTCGATTTTGCCCATTAATTTAACGGATTGTGTCATCTTAGTCTAATAAATAACAGTTGTTAAATTTGGTGAACGAAAAGTCAAACTATGAGTCAATTTGGTCATTGTAGTTTACATAATGTGTCAATTTGGCCTCAATCAAAATTGAGTAAATTAAAACAACATGGACCACATTGATAGATTTTGTAAATTACAGGGACTAAATTGACATATTGTGTAAACTTTCCGTCCACCAAAATTAACAACCGTTATTTATTGGATTAAAATGACACAATTCGTTAAATTAAGGGGCACAATCAAGCAAATTGGAACAACATGGACCAAATTGACACATCGTGTAAACTGTAAGGACCATTTGCATAATTTACCCTAAAACTTGAAAAAGGGAAATTGTTCAATGATAAAAAAAATGATTGTTCAACTAATAAGCATAGTAACAAAAACAACAAGCATACAACTAATTTTCGAAAAAATAAAACTTATATCAAAATATAATGTGCATATTCATAATTTATAATTAACATACAACTAGCCTTAAAAATAAATAAATAAACAAATAAAATCATACTAATGTGAACATTTACGCTACAACGTGAAAATACAAAACAAAATTGAAAAAAGTGAAAATCGACTATTTCGATTGTTCAATGATAATAAAAATGATTGTTTAACCAATAAGTATAGTAACAAAAATAACAAACATACAACTAAATTTTGAATTTTTTTTTTAAAAAAATTCATTCAAAAATACAATGTGAATATTCACAATTTACAATTAACATATAACTAGCCTTATATATATTTATGAACTTTTTAGAAAAATCTGTATATAATCAACGCTGGTATAATACTGGTGAATAAACTATACAATATCGGTAGCTACACTAATCAACGAAGAGACTCCAGTTTATGTGTAATAGTGGTAAAAAAAAAAATGATTGTTCATCACTAGTTTACTATCATCTCTGTTATGAGTCCATCATCATCTCTATTATGGGTTTACAACTAACCTTCTCTTCTAAATGTTCTTCATAGCAGAGCCTTAATTCAAAATAATGGTGAATGAAGATCCTTGATTAAGTGAATTCCTCATATTGAGGTAAAAAAAATATTAAGAATAATAATCTTCCATAGTCTATATATAATGTTTTATATATATCATAAATAAAATATATCTACTAGCTGATATTCTCTCTCATAGATATGTGGTATAATTATTATATATATATATATTATAATAAAAGTCTATAGAGATAAAATAATCCACATAATAATTCTACTATAGAAAAAAGTACCTATTGGAATATAAGTTTAAATATATGAGACTTGATGGAATATATTATAAAACTTTATGGATTTGTTGGATTATAAGTCTATAAAGTTGTTTGGGATGTCCTAAATAAGTGCACTTTTTGTCTTTTTGGACTTAAAAAGTTGAGGAAAAAAATGTGGATGTTTGGATTAACTTTTTGACTTTTTATGAAAAAAATGTATATTAAAAAATTGTATAAATAAGTGTGTAAGAGAAGATAGTGTAGTAGGCGTACGGAATGGCAGTGCAGTCGGTGGGTGAATACATGGGAAAATATTGCCTCCTTTTCAGCCTTTGAATGGAAGGTGTTGTTCGGCTCGTGGGGGCCCACCACGAGTCCCGTTTTTCTAATCGGAACCGTTTAATATGTAGAACTCGTCGAGTATTATATGCTTGTAAAAAATCACGTTGATTGAATATCGATAGCTATCTGATCGTGTTTGTTTTTTTTGTCAACTGTTAACTATAACACCATCCATTTTTTGTACAAAACTAATTTGATCATATAGTTAGCGATATTCGATAGACATGATTTTTTACAAGCATATAGTACTAGATGAGTTCTACATATTGAGCGGTTCGGATTATCAAAACGGGACCCGTGGTGGGCCCCCATGGGTCCAATTTTACCATCCAACTTATGAATGTAAATATGTAATTTTTTTTTTCTTTTACTGCAATGGGTTTGACGTTAGTATGGTTGATGGACAAAAAGTTGATTTGTATATTAATTTTTTTTATATATTTTTTTGGTGAATAGTGATAACTTTTTAACTTTTTTGACAACTTTTTGACTTTTTAGCTTTTTCTAAACTTGCCAAACCAACCCTAAATGAGATCTATAAATAAATCTCCATTTTAAAAATGAGAAAGTTGATAATAAATCCAATTTAGAGGGTGTCTAAGGCATTAGGCTCAGTGTATTTTTTTTTATTGGTGAAAGGTCCACCATTTGTGAAATAATTTGGCGAGAGGTCATTTTACTTCTTTTAAAGGATATTTTGTTTTTAATTTTACCCTTGATCTATCTGTTGACTTTTTTTTTTTATCAATTGACTTTGGTTGACTAACTGTTCAAATTTTTTCCTATCCGTTCAATTTTTTTTTTCTATCTATTCAAATTTTTTCTTTTATTTGTAATATCTGTCCAAATTTTACTATGTGTTCAATTTAAACAAATTTTATCTGTTGGAATACAAATTTATTTATATATTTAAACTTTATCTGTTTATATATATATATATTTCAATCTGTTTCATTATATCATCATCATCATCATCATCAACAAACAACAGCAATAACAATAACACTAACATCACAGATCTAAAATGTATCCAACAATCAACAACAGTTAAGGAAAAAAAAAAAGATACATATATTCACATACAGAGAAATAAGAAATTGAACAGATTTGAGGCTTCCTTATTTGTGCAAATCCTATTATTTGTTCAAAATTTGAATAGATCTGCTCAAAATAAATCTGTTTTATCGGTCAAATTTTTTTTAATTTGTTACAATTGTCTTTATTATCATCATCATTAACAACAACAACAACATATAGGGGAAAAATTTTAAAAAAAAAAAATCTATTGAATCAACTAAGAAACAAATAAACAAACAAACAAAATTCCTAACCCTAACCCTTCAACAAATATGAGCTCAAATCTTAAATTAAAAAAATATATATATTTAAGGCGGAAAAGGAAGATTAGTGGAGAAGAGAACTTACTACCACTACGTTAGTCTGGAGGTTTGAGTTCAGATCTGAGGAATGGTTTTGATCTTTCGATCTTGATTTAGGTTCTAGATCTTCATGAAACTTAAACATGTCTGTACATGTGACTTTGGCTTTGGGTCTATCATCGAAGTCCAGCACTGTTCAATCATCAATAAGAAGAGAGATGGCGGAAGAAGAGGAAGATAGAGGACGACGGAAGAGGGAGATCTATAGTAATTCCAATTTTAACCCGACCCTTTTTGCATTTTGGACTCGGGTTTCTTGGCTCCATGTTGTTGTATATGTATTACTTCCCTTGCATCTCCTTAAATTGGCTATCGGGATGTTATGGTTGCATTTGGGACATATTGGTTGCTTAGTTTGCAAACTTTTGTTGCCCAGATTTTTGCTCCTTCGCTCGAGCGGCACTTTTTGTGCTCGAGCAAGCTTTGCAAACTCTCAATACTTTTGCAGGTCTGCAAAACTACTAGGAGAGTATATTCTACGCTCGAGCGGGTGTGCGCTCGAGCGATGTTCTTTTGTTGACAAAACTACTGGATGTGTGTATTCTGCGTTCGAGTGTCATTTTTTGCGCTCGAGCGGAACAACTTATTGTGCTTGACGCTCGAGCAGACTCCGCGTATATCAGTTCGTAACAACCACATTTTACATCACTTTTCCATCTCTCTCTCTCTGAAACTCTCCAAAACCCTAGATCTTAAATTTTTCTCTCTAAAACTCATATTCTCTTTACTTTTTCATCTAAATCTGTTGGGTTCTCCACCCTAGTGCCTTTGAGAAAAAGATAGAGCATTCTTAGAGCTCTGTTTTGAATCGAATAAAGCTTGGTTTTGGCGCTTTTGATGTTTCTCCCTTGCTCCATTGGTCTTCTAAGCTTAAGGTAGGGACTTTCTATACTCTTCTATGAGTTTTAACTCGGTTATTCGTTGATGGGTAAGAAATGTTGAGACTTAGTGTGATTTTGAACAAACCTAGGGTTTTAGGTCAAAATCAAAAGACGGGTTTTTGAATGAACGTATTGGAAATGGTTATGGGAGTAGATATGAGCTTGTGTCATGTTAAAATGGTTGATTTTGGTGTTTGGAATGAGATTGGGTGAAAGAGGTGTTTTGCCTTAAAAATATCTTGAATAATTATTTTGTACAAATAATGGAATTGGTATTGGGAATATGAAATTAGATGGATGTTTATATAAATGGTGGAATTAGATATGTATTATCTGGCACCTATGGGAATTTGGACAATTTACCTGTTATAAAGATTGTATATCTATTTAGAAATATCTATTTTGGGCTATCGGTGGAGGATAGCTAGGATTGTTGTAGAAATCGCATTTAAATTTCAACAAATTTCTTAGCCATTATCATTGAATATGATTACGATTTATATACATTGTACTTGTACGATGTTTGGGAGAAGAAAGGGGGTGTACTCTATGTTTGGGAAGAGAAAGGAAATGGACTCCATTAAACTAAGTTGTCCTGTGTGTCCAGGGTGAAAGTCCCGAAAATCCCGCGTATACATGGGTGCCGATTCCCGTGGATGAAATCTTCCTAAAATGGCAAGTGAATGTATTTTGTATGATAATTATGTTAGTTGAAGGCCTATGGGGTGTATCCTCTATTTGGTTGACTAAATGAAGTGGGCGAGGGACCTCGCTACAGTTCGGACTCGATTTTTGTTGCGGTTCCAAATCTCGAACCAAAGAGTCCAAATCCGGCAAATCGTTTTTGAGAAAAACAGATTTTTTGAAAGAAGTGCCAAACATGGACTGCTTTGCCAGATAACAGAGTCGCCACCTAAATATTTTAAAATGGGAAATTTAGGAAACCCTGACTCGGTGCCAAAAGGCCACGTGTCCGTCATCACCAAAGTTGGCTCGGGAACTTGGGTACGATTGGGGAAGGTCACATCGTGAGCACCCCCGCTCGCCCGGTCAAAGACCGGCCTCTACTAACCATGATATCTGTTTTTGAAAACATTGTGTGTCCTTATTCCGGTTATTAGCCTAGGTTACTATGTGATGCTCGCAGCATATAAGTATAGACTGGGTCGTCTGAATTGGAACTAAACATCTCATGTTTGTTTGTTTGAAAATGGTGTGAAGGTGCTACCCTCAGGTAGGCTAAAATGCGGATTTGCCACCTTCAGGTGGGCTTAGAAAACAATGATTTTGCCACTATCTAGTGGGCTTAAAACAAACAGTCAATGATTTGTCCCAATCCAAGTGACTCAACCTCCACCCACAGGCATTCAAGGCAGTTATATCACATAAGCACATAGCCTCATGGCAAGCATGCTATCATGGCAACACTCACACGCATGCAAGGATGCTAAAGCATAAAACTCACCGAGTACTCCAAGCCAAAACAGAAACCGATTAGAAATCATGCATGATCCTAATATATACAGATTTGCCTAATGCAACACATGCAAAAATGCAAACTAATGGCAGGCTCGGCTATTCTAAATATGGCATATGAAATGCTACAACTAACACGTATTCAATTTTGGAATTGAAATACAAATGCAGTTTGTATGATGCGCCGAGCCCGGTGCATGCAAACAGATGAATGATGCAAACATGCTATCATACTGTATGCTAATTGAAATATGCCCTATATCTAACCATCGTAAGCGGATAAATAAAAGGGAAGAAAGAAATGGGGGTTGGAAGACATACATCACACTCACACACCTTTATTACAATTATGCCCTCGCGCAGAGGGTCCGAATAAATAATAATACAGTCCGAAATAAAAGAATAATACAGTCCGAAATATACAAATTCTAATTAATTAACAAATTAATTACAAAAGAAGTAAAACTGGCGTGCAAGCTAGGGACTGCCTTGCTTCTGATGGAGGATGCAAGTTGGGCTGCCTGGCGCGGAAATCCACTGGGATGCCCCAATTAGCCTCTGTTTGCAGTATTTCTCGAAATGCGCGCCGGACTCCGAAAAGTTGCTGTTTCTGGGTTTTGCTGCAACAGAGAGCAGGAAAAGGGCATAGCAATGTATTTCACAAATATATGCATGCCTCGATCCTCGTGCCACCAATCACGCATCTCAATGCATGATGGCCGAGGAACCGAATTGCACAACTCAATATGGGATGAATGCAGATGAATGCTACAACAAAACCTAACTCCATCATGGGTAATCCGGAGTGTCGGTGACTTGGGAATTGAGATCCGTTCCGTCACTCGGAATACGAAACGTACCTCGTTTCCCGTGCAATATGGATGATATGCATGAAATGCAACGAAGATACAGCCTAGTATGCACAATGCTGATGAAAATAAGATGAAAGTGACACGCCTCGAAAAGCGTGCACGCGGGCACGCGAACCGAGGCGATGGCATGAAATGCAAATCGGATAAAATGAAGTGCCTCGAAATGCGTGCACACGGGCACGCAAACCGAGGTGATGATGTGAGATGCAAATCGGATAAAACCGAAGTGTCTCGAAATGCGTGCACACGGGCACGCAAACTGAGGCGATGATGTGAAAGACAAATCGGATAAAATCGAAGTGCCTCGAAATGCGTACACACGAGCACGCAAACCGAGGCGATGATGTGAAATGCAAATCGGATAAAATCGAAGTGCCTCGAAATGCGTGCACACGGGCACGCAAACCGAGGCGATGATGTGAAATACAAATCGGATAAAACCGAAGTGCCTCGAAATGCGGGCACACGGGCACGCAAATCGAGGCGATGATGTGAAAGACAAATTGGATAAAACCGAAGTGCCTCGAAATGCGTGCACACGGGCACGCAAATCGAGGCGATGATGAAATGCAAATCGGATAAAACCGAAGTGCCTCGAAATGCGTGCACACGGGCACGCAAACCGAGGCGATGATGAAATGCAAATCGGCTAAAACCGAAGTGCCTCGAAATGCGTGCACACGGGCACGCAAACCGAGGCGACGATGAAATGGAATGAAATGGCATACGAAATGCCGCGATGGGCTTACACCAACATGGGAGAGCCTCAGCTCACTCACATAGGAGGCCGTCGGATAAAAACAAAGCTGCCTCGAAATGCGCTCCCGCGGACACGCAAATCGAGAAATGCATAAAATGGCATACAGAATGCAGTGATGGGCTTACGCCAACATGAGAGAGCCTCAGCCGCACTCACATAGGCTGCCAACGGATGAAAATGAGGTGCCTCGAGATGCGTGCACACGGGTACGCAAACCGAGGCATGGCCCGAAGGCATGAAAATGATATACGAATGAGACATGACATATGGCATATGAAAGATGCAAATTTCAGCGGCTAAAATGATGCACAAATAGCCCCCAAAGTATAACAAAATTACAACCGATGCCCGAAATGCAATAAAAAGCACCCGAAATGGCCTACAGCTATGCTATACATACAAAATTGACATATGACAGCAAAAACAGTAGCAAGGAAGCCCCAAAAATAGCATCTTTCCAGTACAAAACATAGCCAAATTGTAAGCATAGATATGGCAACAATAGCTTGCAAAAATACGGAAAAAGAGAGGGATCACAAAGCAAGTGGTATCTACAATGCTTAAACCCAAAAAATCAGTTCTACAACATTCGAGAGGGACTAAAAATATGCATTTTTACAGAAGATGGCAGCCTCAAATTCAGTGTGTAGATATACTATACATAGCATGCAAAATAAGGGTCAAAAGAGGGTTATAAAGAGAGGTGCCAAAAGCATGCATCAAACCAACAAATACCCTTAATAAAACTTGAAGAATAGGCCAAAACAAGACATTTTATAAGCCTGATGAAGGCCAGAAACAGAATCTAGAATGGCCTAAACAAACATGCAAATTTACGGAAAATATGATGGATTACACAGTAAGTACTAAAACCAATCACCAAATGGCTTAAGACCCTTCACAAAGCATGATGTATGGACCAAAATAAGACTCCTTCTAGGCCTGATGAAGGCCAAAAACAGAAGCCAAAAGAGCCTAACAAAGCATGCAAGATAGGCATAGAATATGGATTCAAAGCAAGTGACATGTAGAGCATGAAAACCAAGTTGAGCCCTTCTTCAATGTTGAAGAGGGGCTCAAAATAAACACAATATCAGTAGGTCACATGCTCCAATTCAGATCACAAATAGGCAAAACATAGCATGCAATTTTACGGTAAAATGGAATAATTTCAAAGCAAGTGCATGCTAGAGTCACCAAACATGGTTGAGCCCTTCTTCAATGTTGAAGAGGGGCTCAAAATAAGCCCACTAACAGTTTATAGTATGCTCTAAATCAGATCACTCAAAAGCCAAATAAAGCATGCAAAATAATGGCCTAAAGAGTGGTATTGAAAGAAGTGTATCATGGAGACACCAAATGAGGTTGAGCCCTTCTACAATGTTGTAGAGGGGCTCAAAATAAGCACAAAACCAGTAGGGTTTAAAGCCCAAAAACTGAAGGGAAATAGGGTAAAGAATTGGTCCAAGAAAATGATAAAAAAAGGGTTTTAGTGGCTTACCCTTGTAGACAACTCTTTTGCTTCCTCTTGCCTTGATGAAAGTTGCTTCTAAGCCTCTGAGGAACTCCTTCTTGCTGCTGGAAATTGAATGGTGATGGTGAGGCTTGGGGTTGGTAAAGGAATTAGCTAGGAAGCTTGAAGATTTTTGAGCTTTTGGAGATGAAGATGGAGGCTATGGGAGATGAAGCCTTGAGAGGAAATTGTCCAACCCCAACAAAGAAGGAGGCCAGCCCCTTTAATAGGCAAGAAAGGGGTGTAAAAGGGGAGGGAAAAGCACCCAAGCTTTCCCTCCCAAAATATCCCCCGGATGCCCGGGATATTTTGAAAAATATCCGGACAGCTGGAAAGGGCTGGAAAGCAAGATGCTGGTCGGCCAGGTAACTTTCTGAGAGGTGGCCGGCCGGCCACCCCACCTGGTCGGCCAGCCACTCACCCTGGCCGGCCGGCCATAGCCAAAAATTGAAGTCCAAATTTTCTGGCCGACCACCATGTAATGGTGTCCTCCCATGTGTGTAGAACAAGACCCCAAGGTCGGAATCTGGCAACTCTGAAGCAGATGTCACAACATAGAGCTTGAAGGAGAGGCTCAAAAATGAAATGCACAATTGCTGGCCGACCATGCTCTTTTGGTGTCCTCCCATATCCCCTGATCACAGATATGTAGCTTTGGTTGGAAGAAAATACCCATAGGGTGTTCAACATTGGCCCGGAAGTGAGCGAAACGGGCGCCGGAGGAGCGAAACTGGTTATCTGGGATAATTGCTGGCCTTCCACTCCCCAGTGATCTTCCTAGTGTTGAAACAGAGGTACCTGCCAAATTTGAGCAAAAACTAATGAGAAATGAATGCTCGGGGCCAAAACCGCGCAGTTCGGGATCCCGAAAATGGGCTGCAGGTGCCGGAAGTGGTGTTCAGCAGCGAAGTGGGTATCTGCGACCCCAGTGTCCCTCGGAATGATAAAACAGAGGTCCCTACCAAAAACCGGAGAAAACTGATGCAAAATGAAAGCTCGGGGCCAAAACCGCGCAGTTCGGGGTCCCGAAAACCGGCTGTAAGCACCGGAAGTGGCATACGGCCACGAAGTGGGCATCAGAGGCCCCAGGGTTCCTCGTAATGATGAAACAGAGATACCTGCCAAAAACCGGAGAACTCGGAGATGGTTGGGCGGTCCCGAACCGAGGCACACGGCCTGACGACTCCGAAAACCGGGAACCGGGCTCCGAAATGGGCAAAATGGCCTGCGGCCACGAAAAGTAGCTCACGGCCACCGGGAGATAGTCTACGGGACCACTCCCTCCCCTCAGGAAAGAAAACAGAGAAAACCGAGTCTGGTTCGCAAACCGAGACAAGGCACAAAAGAGGGTTCGGAAGTCCGGAGGCAGGGCACACGGCCGCGACTCTGAGACTTCTGAACGAGCACAATATGCAACATCACCGAGCGCTCAACCGGAGACGTCTGAGTCTTAAGGTCGGTCAAAAATGGGGTGTCTACAGTATAACTAATAGATTGAGATGTAAGTTTGACATAACATGGTTTTGGAAAAAGTTGTAAAAGATTTGTCATTTGGGAATTGAACATGTGCATCACATTTAAATCTTTTTTAATATTCATATATTGTGTTAGATTATTTCCATTGGGCTTTGGTTTACCCTACTCGGGAAACCATTTTCAGGTGCTAGTGACATGCCTCCTCCAAGGACTTAGCTTGGAAGTACCTGGGAGCTGAAGGCTTTGTTTTATCATTTTGTATTTAATATTTGTGCAAGCGTAGGGCTTTATATGTATAGAGCCTAAAACTCCCTCTTTTGTTGTAACCAAGCATAGTCTTGGAAAGATACAAGCCTATAGGGCATTTATTTCGTTGATTATTAAGTTGGTATCACATGCTATAAATTCAGGGTAGAGCTTATGAATGTATATTGCATGTGTCACTTTTGTAAATTAACTCTAATTAATGAAAGATTACAACTTTGTTTATGTCATTGTGTATGTGGCCGATTTATGGCATTTATTTCAGGGTGTGACAACTTAGTATCAGAGCGTACTGGGTTTGAATACTTTCAGTATGTGGGAAGTGGTTAGTACCACAATGGGTTTGTCTCGCTTGCTAGAGACTTTATTATGAACGGTGTTTGCTTATATAATAACTTGCTTATGTGATTATGTGAATATGAGATTTAATTTCTAGGATGTTGATCAAGTCTACGGGCTTCTAGAAGTCTTATTAGAAGAGCACTTGATCACTGCTGTTTCTAATTAAAACTCTGGCAACGCCGCAGGACGGTCATTATCCGGGAATGAAATTCGTATGTGTTTACGTGACTACGTGTTTATGTGGAGTGAATTACTATTGTCCACTATATTAGGACATGAGTAAGTTAGCTTTGCACATTTATAAATGTGCTAATCTATTTTCTTACCTTTATTAGGATGTCAGGACGTGGACATGGTAGTGGTAGGCGTGGTAGGCCTAGGAGGCATGAAATGCCTTTACCGGATGATATTCCGGCGCAGAAAGAAGGGGTTAGTCAGACTAACATGGCCGAACCATTTGGTCAACAGGCCATGGATGCCTTAGCCCGCAAAATGGCTGGAGCATTACAGGAATTCATGTACATTCTCAAGGCTGAAAATCAAGTCCAAGCCCAAGTAGTTGAGGCAGGGCCATCGTTTCTAAAGTGAGAGTTTTTTCGGTCAAATCTAGATGAGTTTTTGGGTGATCCTAAGGAGCCACTGAAGGCAGGTGAGTGGTTAGAGCAAATAGTGAAGACGTTCGAGATGCTTGGTATCGAGGATGACCAGTTGAGAGTGACATTGTCATCCTTCCAGCTAAAGGAAGATGTGGGTCAGTGGTGGAAGTGTGTGCATGGGCGTATTGGAGTGACTTGGGAGGCTTTTGTCAGCGCCTTCCAGGACAAGTTTCTACCTCCCACAGTTATAGAGAAGTTGAGGGACCAGTTTTCCAAGTTGGCACAGTTGAACACTCCGGTAGCCAAGTTTAAGGCCACCTTTACCATTCTCTCTAGGTTTACACCAGAGTTAGTGGCAACAAAGGAGCACCGTTGTTTGGAGTTTGAGAAGAGATTGTGGACTAGGTTAATATTTAAAGTGGCCAGGTCGATGATTAGGGATTATGGATGCCTTGTGGAGGCGGTGGCTCATCTGAAGACCGTGATGCAGATGGAGGAGGAACGGATGAGGGGCTCCAAGAGGAGCCAGGATATTTAAGGGGACAGTACGAGAGACAGAGGGGTTCTAACCCACTGCCATCCTAGAGAGCTTAGTCGAGATCAACCTTTCCAGTACCGAGTTTGGGTTCTGGGAGAGGTGGTCAGAGAGATTTTACTTGTTACAAGTGTGGTCAGTTAGGCCACAAGTCTCTAGGTTGCCCGCAAAGAGGAGGAGGGCAATGATTTGTATCGTCTTCAGCTCATTCTCAAAGCTAGAGTAAGGGGAGAGGCCAGTTACTCACTTGTTATCAGTGTGGGCAAGCAGAGCACACGAAGAGGTTTTGCCCACAGTTGGGTGGTACACTCGGTGCGTCCGGTTTGAGGCAGACACAGAGCCACCAGCCTGCATAGTCAGCACAGGCCTTGAGGGCCAATCAAGAAACCTCTTTGGCTCAGTCAGTGTATCAGGCTTATGCTCCGAGGGGTGAGCAGGTTAAGTAGAGACCTATAGGGCGTATGTATGCTGTTACCGCGCCAGATCTAGTATCACCGCCTTCGATAGTGAAAGGTACCTTCTTGTTTTGCAATTCTGTTGCTAATGTGTTGATTGATATGGGTGCATCTCATTCATTTATCTCGTCTGTATTTGCAGCGGTTTTGGAGTTAGAGTTGGCTCAGTTAGCATCTTCTATCTATGTAGAGTCACCTATTGGTGGTGAGGTTATTTTGAAGCAGGGATGTCGGGGTTTTGACATAGAGGTTGTCGGTCACCGACTTCCTTTTGCATTTGTGTTGATTGATATGTCTAGTTTTGACGTTATATTGGGTATGGACTGGTTGTCATCCTTTCGGGCTGTTATAGATTACTACCGTTAGAGGGTTACTATATGTATCTTGAGCGGTGACTGTTTTCATTTCTTTGGAGACCGGGTTGATGGAGTCATATCACCGATGTATGATCCGCGTAGGCAAAGTGAACTTAGTTGCCACCTTGCTAACTTTTTAGGTACTGAGTGTGATGAAGTCTGAGTAGAATTGCCAAGGGTGGTTTGTGAATACTCGGACGTTTTTCTAGAGGATCTTGCTAGTTTACCACCTTACCGAGAGATTGAGTTCTCTATTGACTTAGTGCCTGGCATGACACCGATTTCTTCGGTACCGTATAGATTTGTGCCTGTTGAGTTAAATGAGTTAAATATTGAACTCCAAGAGTTATTAGATAAGGATTTTATTCGCCCTAGTACTTCACCTTGGAGAGCACCAGCCCTTTGCCAAAAAGAAAGATGGTGCATTGCAACTTTGTATAGATTACCAGAAGTTGAATCGAGTAACTGTTAAGAACAAGTATCCAATGCCTCGTATCGATGATTTGTTTGATCAGTTGAAGGGGTCTTGTTGCTTTTCTAAGATAGACCTAAGATCGAGTTATCACCAGTTAAGAGTAAGGGAGGAAGATATCCCGAAGACAGCATTCTGGACGCGGTATGGCCATTATGAGTTTTTGGTGATGCCTTTCGAGCTAACCAATGCACCAGCTGTGCTTATGGATTTGGTGAATTAGATCTTTCGTGAGTTCCTAGATCGCTTCATAGTTGTCTTTGTGGATGACATTTTGATTTATTCACCTTCTGAAGAGGAGCATGAGGAACACTTGCGATTGGTACTTGAGTTGCTTAGAGCCCATAAATTGTATGCTAAGTTTGGGAAATGTGAATTTTGGTTGAGGGAAGTTAAGTTCTTAGGCCACGTGGTATCCGGGAAAGGGGTGACTGTAGATTCATCCAAGATAGAGACAATGCAAGATTGAGAACAACCTCAGAATGCTTTTGAGATCTGTAGTTTCTTGAGGTTGGCCGGGTATTACTGTCTATTTGTGAAGGAGATTAGCTTTACATTTGACTAGATTGACAAGAAAATGAGCAAAATTTGTGTGGAGCGAGACTTATGAGAAGTCGTTTCAAGAGCTTAAGGTTAGACTTACCACTGTTCCAGTATTGATTATTCTGGAGATAGGTTTGGGCTATTCGGTATATTGTGATTCCTCACGGGAAGGTTTGGGTTGTGTTTTGATGCAAGAGGGAAATGTAGTAGCTTATGGCTTACGGCAGTTGAAAACTCATAAAAGGAATTACCCTACTCATGACCTAGAGTTGGCAGCGGTGATTTTTGCCCTGAAGATTTGGAGGCATTATTTGTATGGTGAGAAATTTGAAGTATTTTCTGATCACAAGAGTTTAAAATATCTATTTATACAGAAATACTTGAATCCGAGGCAGAGGAGAGGGATGGAATTCATAGAAGATTATGACTTTGAGTTACATTATCATCTAGGAAAGGCTAATGTTGTGGTCGATGCTTTAAGTCGAAAATCCATTAGCAGTGTAGCTTGTATTGCCATCCAAGAATGGGAGATGTTGGGTGTTATTGGGGAGTTTGACTTGCATCTTGGCAAATCTGTTGAGTATGTAGGTTTGTTTTCAATAATTGCACAACCTACACTTGTGAATCGAGTGATAGAAGCACAGAAGGGTGACCTTGAGGTAGAATCCTTTGGGAAAAGATTTCCAGTGGGAAGGTAGAAAGAGGCTTGAACGTGTATTTCGATTTAAGTGTTAGATATCTTGACCGTCTCTTCGTGCCAAAGTCTTATTGAGAGGAAGTACTCTGAGAGTTTCACCATTTTCGCCTTACAGTGCATCTGAGAGGCACAAAGATGTATCACGACCTTAGCCGCCAGTTTTGGTGGAGGGGAATGAAGAGGGATGTGGTCGTGTTTGTGTCAAAATGCCTTACTTGTCAACAAGTGAAGGCCGAGCATCAGAGGCCAGCGAGTTTGTTATAACCCTTGCCTATAGCTAAGTGGAAGTGGGAGTATGTCACGATAGATTTTGTTGTGGGCCTTTCGAGGACTCAACGGGGTAATGACGCCATTTGAGTGGTAGTTGACCGGTTGACTAAATCGGCGCACTTTATACCTATGTGCGTAAATGACTTGGTAGATTATATTGCCGACCTTTACATTAGGGACATAATGAGGTTGCACGGGGTTCCAGTGATGATTATTTCAGATAGAGATCCGTGTTTTACGACCCAATTGTGATAGAGTTTGCAAAGTGCCTTGGGCACGAGACTGACCTTTAGCACACCGTATCATCCTTACACTGATGGGCAGTTAGAGCGCACCATTTAGATTTTAGAAGATATGCTTCGGGGTTGTGTCCTTGACTTTAAGGGTCCGTAGGAGAGGCACTTGCCCTTAGTGGAGTTTGTCTATAATAATAGCTTCCAATCAAGCATTGGCATGGCACCGTTTGAGACCTTGTATGGCCGACCGTGTGGATCTCCTGTGTGTTCGGTCGAGGTAGGTGATGCACCAATGTTGGGCCAGGAGTTAGTTTAAGAAACGACAGAGAAGGTTATACTTATCCATAAGAGGTTGGCTACGGTCCAGAGTCGCGAGAAGAGTTATGCCTACCGTAAGAGGAGACCTTTGTCTTTTAAGGTGGGAGATCATGTCTTTTTGAAGAAATCATCCAAGAGGGGTTTGATGAGGTTTGGAAAGAGTGGGAAGCTGTCCCTTCGATTCATTGGGCCTTTTGAGATCCTTGAGCGGATTAGGGCAGTAGCTTATCATTTAGCCTTGCCACCACAACTTTCTAGGGTTCATGATGTGTTTCATATTAGCATGCTTCGTAAGTATGAGCCGGATCCATCGCATGTGTTGGATTGGACAGACTTAGAGATAGATGAGGATGCCTCGTATGAGGAGAGACCGACGGGAGTCTTGGATACCCGGGACCCAACTCTTGCGAGGCAAGACAAGTTCGTGAGAAATATCCAGACTTGTTTGTTAATGTTTGAACATGTATTGCAATTTTGATTATATTAATGAAATATGAAAGCATTGTATATGTTTTGAGAATATGAAAACATTGTGTATGTTGTGTATGTTTTGAAAACATGGATTTAATGTAAACATTGTATATGTTTTGGGAAAATGAGTTGTGTATTCGGTATCGAGGATTCATTCATCATGTTGATGGGATCAAATGACCGATGGATAGATCATGAGGTTGAAATTGATTTACAATCATTATGGTAATTGGTTAAAACTTGGTTTTGAAACTTAATTGGTAATTTCGGGGGCGAAATTTTTTAAGGGGGGGAGGTTATAGCGATTCTGGTTTTAACCCGACCTTTTTTGCATATTGGACTCGGGTTTCTTGGTTCCATGTTGTTGTATATGTATTACTTCCCTTGCATCTCCTTAAATTAGGCTATTGGGTTATTGTGGTTGCGTTTGGAACATGTTGGTTGCTTAGTTTCCAAACTTTTGTTGCTCAGATTTTTGCTCATTCGGTCCAACAACACTTATTGTACTCGAGCGGGCTTTGTAAACTCTCAGTACTTTTACAGGTCTGCAAAACTACTGGGAGAGTGTATTCTACGCTCGAGCGATGTTCTTCTGTCTACAAAAGTACTGGATGTGTGTATTCTGCGCTTGAGCGGAACAACTTATTGTGTTTGACGCTCGAGCGTCAACTCTTGCGCTCGAGCAGACTGCGCGTATATCAGTTCGTAACAGCCACATTTTACATCACTTTTCCATCTCTCTCTCTCTCTATAAAACTCTCCAAAACCCTATATTTTGAGTTGCTCTCTCTAAAACTCATATTTTCTCTATTTTTTCATCTAGATCCGTTGGGTTCTCCATCTTAATGCCTTCGAGAAAAAGATAAAGCATTCCTAGAGCTCCGTTTTGATCTGAATAAAGCTTGGTTTCGGCGCTTTTGAAGTTTCTCCCTTGCTCCGTTAGTCTTCTAAGCTTAAGGTAGGGACTTTCTACATTCTTCTATGAGTTTTAACTTGGTTATTCATTGATGGGTAAGAAATGTTGAGACTTGTTGCGATTTTGAACAAATCTAGGGTTTTAGGTCAAAATCAAAAGAGGGGTTTTCGAATGAATGTATTGGAAATGGTTATGGGAG
Organism: Camellia granthamiana; assembly: GCA_036172215.1. Taxonomy (NCBI): domain Eukaryota; kingdom Viridiplantae; phylum Streptophyta; class Magnoliopsida; order Ericales; family Theaceae; genus Camellia; species Camellia granthamiana. The sequence goes on from CM069917.1 coordinate 74,886,318, forward strand.
TAGATATGAGCTTGTGTTGTGTTAAAATGATTGATTTTGGTGTTTGGAATGAGATTAAAAAAAATAAGAGTTTTGTCCTAAAATGTCTTAAATAATTATTTCATATAAATAATGGCATTGGTATTTGGAATATGAAATTGCATGGATGTTTATATAATGGTAGAATTAGATATGTATTATCTCGCACCTATGGGAATTTGAACAATTTACTTGTTATAAAGATTGTATATCTGTTTAAAAATATCTGTTTTGGGCTATCGGTGGAGGATAGCCAGGATTGTTGTAGAAATTGCATGTGGATTAAGAAAATTTCAACAAATTTCTTAGCCATTATCATTGAATATGATTACGATTTATATACATTGTACATGTATGATGTTAGGGAGGAGAAAGGGGATGTACTCCATGTTTGAGAGGAGAAAGGAGATGAACTCTATTAAACTAAGTTGGCCTATGTGTCTAGGGTGAAAATCCCAAAAACCGCGCGTATACATGGGTGCCGATTCCCGCGGATGAAATTTCCCTAAAATGGCAAGTGAATGTATTTTGTATGATAATTATGTTGGTTGAAGGCCTATGGGGTGTATCATCTGTTTGGTTGACTAAATGAAGTGGGTATAACTAATAGATTGAGATGTAAGTTTGACATAACATGGTTTTGGAAAAAGTTGTAAAAGATTTTTCATTTGGGAATTGAACATGTACATCATACTTATATCTTTGTTAATATTTATATATTGTGTTAGATTGTTTCTACTGGGTTTTGGCTCACCCTATTTGGGAAACCATTTTTAGGTGTTGGTGACATGCCTCCTCCAAGGACTTAGTTTGGGAGGACCTGGGAGTTGAAGGCTTTGTTTTGTCATTTTGTATTTAATATTTGTACAAGCCTAGGGTTTTATATGTATAGAGCTCAAGACTCTCTCTTTTGTTGTAACCAAGCAAAGTCTTGGAAAGATATAAGCTTGTAAGGCATTTATTTTGTTGATCATTAAGTTAGTATCACATGCTATGGATTTAAGGTAGAGCTTATGAATGTATATTGCATGTGTCACTTTTGTAAATTAACTCCGATTAATGAAAGATTACTACTTTGTTTATGTCATTGTGTATGTGTTGTTGGGGGCTGATTTATGGCATTTATTTCAGGACATGACAAGATTAGAGCAGAAGGGATAGAGGGAGAAGAAATCTAAGAGAGAAAAAAAACGGCGACAGAGGTAGTGGTCGCGGCAGTTCACGGTGGCAAAGGAGGAGGGGACGGCGACAACGTTGTAGGCGGAGGAAAGAGAGTGAGAGGCGGTCTACGGCGAAGAAGAGAAAGGCGACAATTTGTGGCAGAGGGAGACAGAGTGAGATATAAAGGAGTGTGATTGTTAGGGTTCTGGAACATATAATATGATATACATATATATATATATATATATGAAGGTTATTTTGGTCATTTTAGTTAAACTTGTCCTTTTGGACAAGCTGATTTAGTGCATGGACCTCTCGCCTTACAAAATTACAATTTGAATTTATGAATCAAGTGTCCTTTACAAATTTATTTTAGAATTTTTTTTAAAAAACTAAAAATTAATTTGGTAAAAAAAATAAAAAAAATACTTATTATTTTTATATAATTTTATCTTTTGAGAGTTTAGAAATAATTTTAAAAATTTTAAAAATATCTTTTTGATATTTATTTTTCTCAAAGTAGTTTTTTTTTCTCTCTCTCTCTCTCTCTTTTTTTTTTTTGAAAAAGAAACCGAACATGCTGTACTTTGATTTATTGAAATAAATATTGGAGTGGATTAAATATTGTGTCATGATATTCATTCTCATAATTTTATTCAATAAAACGGGAAAAAAATATTTAAAATAGAATCAACATTTACTAATTTCAATAAATGCCCATTAATCCATTAAGATCGCAAGGATAACATTCTATTTTTATCTAAAATTATTTTAGCGAACCAAGGAAACCAAGGGACAAGTTCACCCTACTATAACTCTCAGCAGGGTTTGTCTTGGGCAAATGTTTATAATTCGAATCATTCAATTTGTAGGGCTTGTTCAACATATGTAAGGGTGTAATTTTGGCCTGTGGCCCGCGGGCGACCCGAAGCCTGCCTACACTCGAGGTGGGCTCGGCCCGTTAAGGCCCGGGCCCAAGCCCAGCCCGAGGTCTTGGGCCAGGGTCTGGGCCATCGTTTTGAAGCCCGACCCATGGCCCGCTCAAGGCCCGCTCAAAAGCCCAGCCCGAGGCCAGGCCCGCCCGGTCCACCCGAGGCCCATTGTTATTTTTAATAGAAAATAATAAAATTTTGGTGGAAAAAATTTAAAAAAATTAAAAAAATTGTTTAGGCCCGCCCAAAGCCCGAACCCGAGCCCGAGCCCAAGCCTAGGGGCTCGGCTCGAGGCCCAGTTCACTGGCCCACCCAAAGCCCGAATACCCCTAGGCCTGGGCCTAGTTTTTTGGCCTGTGGATCGGCCCGGCCAGGTCCAATTTTTGGCGGGAGCCCGCAAGGCCCGACATAGGCCGGGACAACATTACACCCCTAAACATATGATCCATGAACTTGAAAGGACATCGATAATCATTAGGGGTGCTTGTGTGTCGGTTTTTGGTGGTTCGATTTGCGGTTTAGGCGTAGACGCATGTTTGTGGTTTAGAAAAATTGAATTTGCAACTGCCCGTAGTGTGCATTACGGTTTGTGCGGATAGAATTCGCAGATGTACAGGCGGTTTACGGATTGAGCTTTTCCTTTAAAATTTTATTTTTGGGCTTTTTTTTCCCATTTTTAAATATTCTTTTTGGACCTTTTCCCACCATTTTTTAAATATTATTTTGGGTCATAAAATCACATATTTTTTTTTTATCATAAGATCATTATTTTTCAAATGATTTATTCCAAAAAAATTACAGCCTATCTATCCAATTTACTTCTATAAGGAAATAGACCATAAGCACAGGCTAGGATCAATCAATTGACTCACATTTACTTTGCAGAAAATGTATAAACTAAACAATGTATACAGATGCAGTGAGTAAGTGCGGGTGCGGGTAAAACCCGCGACCCGCCTGCAACCTGCAAAACAGGAAAATTTTAACCCGCATCCGACCTTAACGATTATACTAAACCACCTAAATAGGTTCAAACGGTTCAGATTAGGTGCTTTTCGTGGGTCGGATAATCGTATACCTAGCTCTAATAATCATATTATTAAAATATACTTATGTGAAAATAAAGTTAGGCTGCTTTCGCGAATCGAATAACCCTATGCCTTAGGGCTGGACATAGGGTTATTCGAATTGCCTAACCCACCCAATTCGAATCGTTTCGCATACAAATGAGCAGTTTTGCAAACACAAATTGGGCAGATGTGGTTTGTAATATGGCATTATTGCAAGTTATGGGCGAGTTGTGGGTTTTACTTGCACCCGCAAGAACCCGCCCACACTTAAATTTTTTTCCTCCTTAAAACCTAGACCGTTGATTTCATTCATCATATTCTAGATTTTTTTGCCCAACAAACCAAACCCTAATCTCTTAATGGGTTTGAATTGGATGAAGTTTGACAACAATTTATTGTTATTTTATTATTGTATTTTTGATGAATGTAAAAGTTAATGAAAAATTACTTTTAGGTAAGTTTGGGATTTTGAATAATTTTACTTTAATTGTATTGTTAGGTAGTGAATGATTTTGATGATTTAGTTTAGGATTTTAAAAGATGTGCTTGTGTTAGTTTATGATTTTATATAAAAGTTAAACATTTTGAATGATTGGCTTGTGTGAAGAATTGATTTTGTTGTGTTTTTAATTTTTTAAGTTTTAATTCATTAATTATTAATGTTGAGCATTTTAGAAAATGGGGAGAAAATGACCCAAAATAAATATTTACATAGCAGGGGGAAAAAAAGGCCAAAAATAAATTTTTAAAGAAAAAAGTTCAATCCGCAAATCGCCCGTACATTCGCGAACCCTATTCGCACAAACAGCAACCCGCATTGCGGGCGGTTGTAGGTTTAATTTATCCCAAACCGCACATATATGGGCGGGTCCAAACCGCAAATTGAACCGTCCAAAACCGAACCGCGAGCACACCTACTATGCCTAGCTCTAATAATCATATTATTGAAATATACTTATGTTAAAATAAAGGGTTTGGGGAGCCCCTGCGGGGTGGGTTCAGTGGATAGGACTCGGTACTAAAATGCTTTCAACTTGTGTTTAAGTCTCCATTACCTCTCAATGTGGAGTCCTAACGTTCCCCTATTCCAACTCGTTGATTCTAAAGTTGGAGGGAGTCTTGCCCAGAATTGGGGCTTGACTAAGACTAAACCGCTCTTTTTTTTTTAATTGAAAAAAAATGAAAGGTTTGGAAGGCAGTGGCTTTGGTCCAGTCCAAGATCGGACTGGATCGTGCTGTTAGGCCCATGGGGGCCCACCACGGGTCCCATTTTGATAATCCGAACCGTTCAATGTGTAGAACTCGTCGAGTACTATATGCTTGTAAAAAATCACGTTGATCGGATATCGATAGTTATGTGAACAAAACAGTTTTTATCAACCGTTAATTTTTTCACCGTCCATTTTTTTTATACAAAACTGATTTGATCACATAGCTATTGATATCCGATCAATGTGATTTTTTACAAGCATGTAGTACTCGACGAGTTCTACACATTCAACGGTTCGAATTATCAAAACGGGCCCAAAACATGGGCCCCATGAGCTGAACTGGACGGGTCCAGTCTTGATCTCAACTTGAGACAAGCTGGACCCGGTTTGGAAATACTAATGCGCATTTCGGGCTGGCGTCGTTTTGATGTCCAAGTAAAATGGGTCTTAATTATTTAAAATTTTAAGAGTACTATGTAATATTATTTATGCAGTAGTCTAAATTAATAGTACAATAAAAAATTTTATGGATTGGATACAATGAACTCATTGTTTTCAAGTAGTTGATTTGTGATTTCCCATACTTTGAATATCACGTAAGCAATATCATATGGCATTCTAAAACTGTTTAATAATTTTTATTCAAAACACATAAATAATATCCTCTCTTTAATATTTTTTTGTCAAATAAAAGTTAAATATATTTTATAATAATTTGTTCTATAAATGATGTGTTTTTATTTTCTAAAATTAAGAATTTTAATCCATAATTTTTGTGCTAAAATTGCAAATTTATGTCACCATCCCACACCGAGCTATTCAATACTATTATAGAATTTTGATTTGTTGCTATTTATAATGAATATTTAATTTTTTATACTTAAATTTAGCTCATAAAATTATTATTATTTTAATGTTAATCATAATTTTTTTAAATAAAAAATTGTAATTAAGAAGTGTCCCTTTAACTTAATTTTCTGATTCTGCCACAAAATATCATTATTACGTATTTATTACATTATTAAAATATTTTTATTACATTATTAAAATAACATTAGGGATATATATTTTATTTATTACACTATTAAAGTATCATTAAATATTACATATGTCAATTATTTTATGAAGCTGTTTTGAAATATCCAAAAATATGTCTAAAAAAAATACCATCATTTAAGAATCACGGTTAAAAATAAAAATAAAATTAAAAAAAAGCCACATTTCAAAGCAGCTCCACAGAGTTTTGTATGCTTTGAGATGTGTATGTACTGGTTTAACAATGTAATAAGTAAAATATATGCCCTTATCGCTTAGCCTTTGCTTGGGAAGATGGGTTGTGTTGTGTTGTGTTGGGTTGGGTTGGGTTGGATTTGTGGTTATTTTAGTTTAAAAAAAAAATAAAATAGGATTTTTAGCTTAATAAAATAAAATATCACTTTTAATTTATAATTATTATATTCTTTCTCTAAAAAAAAAAGTTAAAAAAGTCAAAAAACCCTTCTCAAACGAGACTTTTTAACACCAGACTAATGGATTGTTTGGGAAATGCTAGATTAGTATATTTTTTGACTTTTACGAAAAAATATAAAATATGAATTAGATTTGAAATGATGTGATAGATAAGTAATGCAACTTAAATAAAATAATTATAACCTAAATAGAATAATATGTTAAAATAGCAAATATTATTTTAACACATGTAAAACAATCATTAAAATAACCAAAAAAATTAAAAATCAATCCATTTCCTAAACCGACCCTTAAAACTCATAGCAAAGTGGTTCATAACCTTCTTTCTCTTCACACGGTCTGAGGTTGAAGTCGCCTTACCAACGTTTTTTAATCCTGATTTTGCATCTTGGACATCCAACGACGCCGTTTTAGCAGTATCCCCAACCTGGACAGTTTTTTTTTTTTCAATTATATTATCGTCTATTTATTTTAAGATAAAATGTCTTCAAGTTACAAGTCCACTAATGTATGATGAAACTATTTCTTTTTTTTTTTGGTTTTTCACGTGGTGTCGGGTCAACTTAATATGCATCTCGATTAATTTTCACTTGCAGTGAGAGTCTGTCGCTGATTACGAGATGTTATAACTATCATGACTCAAATTAAAGAGTAAATTCAGTCGAATCCAAACCTTATCCAGCGATTACGAGATTTTATAACTATCATGACTCAAATTGAAAAGTAAATCCAGTCAAATTCAAAACCTTATCCAGCGATGAGCAAAAATCACTAAACCGCATGCTCGTGAACAACTATTTTTTTAGATAAATAATTTAATTGATAAATTTCAAAACATGAACAACTCAGATTAGAAATATATGCTTGCTTAGAGGGAGCCCCACCTAGAGTTACACCCACTCACAATAGGATTGATGCTTCCAGCAAATCAAAGACTATCCTCGATGTTACAAAGTTTATATCCCCATTATTAATCATTTGATGCTTCCAGCAAATCTCTCTCCTACATATTAATCATTTGATGCTTCCAGCAAATCTCTCTCCTACATATCTCCATTACAAAGTTTATATCTCCATATCAATCAATAATTTTTTTTCTCTCCTCTCTCATTCTCAATCACTTTTTTTCTCATACACATCTACTCAACCATAAAAAAATATCAAATCATCCCAAACTCTCATACTCCAAAACTATTTCCAAAATATATAAAACCGAAAAAATAAAAAAAATTTCTAAACTCTTTCTCCAATTTGTTTTTATAAAAATTTATCTCCCAAAACCAAACCAAAGATACTCTTGATTTTCCACATACATCCAAACCCGACCTTATTAACTATATTTTTTTGTTTTTTGTTTTTTGGTCACTATATACATTGTTCAAAAACATTATTTAAATATATGGATAAATTACAAACACACCCCTTGAGGTTTACTTAAATTATAAATTACCTCATATAGTTCTAGAAATTACATTATGCCCCCAAGGTTTCTAATTTTATAATAAATATGTCCTTTTATTAATAAATCATTAAGTTAATTATTAGTTTTTAATAATGTTAAAATTTTATTTCAATTAATAATTTAGATAATTTTATTATTGTATAGGTGAACAGTTAGAAATTTCACTTTTTTAATTAATTTTGTTAAATAAAAATTTCTGATAGGAAGGTATTTGTAATTTTCTAAACCACAAGAGCAATTTGTATTTTAAGCAAATCTGAAGAGATGTAGTGCAGCTTAGAATTGAAGAGGACAACCGTGGTTCCGACAAGAAGTCAGGAAACCATATTATGCAGGTTAAAGCAAATGTTATGGAACATGAACAAGGGTCAAAATTCAACAACAAGAAGTGGCAGCATGATGACAATCGTCCCAAATAAAGATCCACTAGTAAGATCCACAAAGGGATCAACAACGGGTTCAACAAGAAGTTCAAAGGCAAGTGTTTTGTGTGCGCCAAAGATGGATATCGTGCTAAGGATTGTCATGTTCGCAAAGACAGAGGGAGTTCAAGCAAAAAGCCAGCACAAGCCACATAGTGGAGGATTTTTATCTTTCTGATGGAGTGGCAGACATCAATCTTGCTGCAGTAGTCTCTGAGGTTAATTTGGTGGGCAATCCCAAGGAGTGATGGGTGGATACTAGAGTAACCTACCATATTTGTGCAGATAAGAAGATGTTCACAACTTACAGAGTAGTGGAAAGTGGGAAACAACTTTTTATGGAAAACTTCTCCACATCATCTTTGGAAGGACAAGGAAAGATTGTGCTGAAAATGACCTAGCGGAAAGAACTCACTCTTAACAATGTACTCTATTTGCCAAAGATTCGTAAAAATTTGATTTATGGGTCATTATTGATTAAGAATGGGTTTAGATTAGTCTTTGAATCTGACAATGTTGTACTCTCTAAGAGTGGAATGTATATGGGGCGAGGTGACATGTGTGATGGACTTTTTAAGCTCAATATATTAATTGTTGTACAAAATTTGGCTATTAATAATAAGAACACATCTTTTGTTTATATTGCTGAGTCTTTTTTTTTTATGGCATGGTAGATTAGGACATGTAAAATTTAATTCTTTGCGTATACTTGTTTCTTTAGAATGTTTGTCAAACTTAGAGTTTGATCCTAATCATAAATGTGAGATTTGTGTTAAGGCAAAACTCACTAAGGCATCATTTAATAAGGTAGAAAGAAGTATTGAACATCTATGTTACATATGTTTGTGATTTAGAATTTGTTCAAATTAGATGAGGTAAAAAGTACTTTATTGCTTTTTATTGATGATTGCATCCGATATTATTATGTTTACTTATTGAGAAGTAAAGATGAAGACTTAAAAGCTTGTAAACAAAATACGCTTGAGATTGAAAATCAACTTGGCAAATCTATTATGATAGTGAGGAGTGACAAAGGTGATGAGTATGATGCACCATTTGAGGAATTGTGTTCTAAACATGGTGTTATTCACCAAACCACTGTATCCTATTCTCCTCAGTCAAGTGGAGTTGTTGAGAGAAAGAATCGAACTCTTAAAGAGATTACGGCTGAGTAAGGAATTCGCAAAATCCGTAATCGGATGAATGATAATTTAACGCGCATTTTTGGGTTCGTGAAAATGAATTTAGGTGGGTTTCCTACACATTTGTGAAATGTGTTTGTCCCACATAGAAAATGCTAAAGGATTTATATGAGTATATATACTCTAACTTGCCACACTTGGGATGGGCCTTAAGGGGCACCCCAAGTTTTGTAAGGGGGGGAGTTATAGACATAGTGTGCTTAGCCCAAAACAACCACACATGTGCGCGTTGCCACCGCCAGCCAGCCAAGTCGGGCGCGGGTGCGAGGTGTGGGTCAAGCCCTAATTTTAATTTTTTGGACAAAATTCGTTTGAATTTTTTTTTTCAAGAAAATTCTTGCGGGATTTTTTTTTCCTTACATAAATAATTCAAATTTTGCACGAAAATTTCAAATTCAATTTTTCAAATTTCGAATTCCCAATTGCCTTCTTTCTAAACCGGTGTTGTTCCGGTTGCACCTTTCCGACCATGTCCAAACAGCCACTAAACCCAACCCGAACAAGTGCATGGTTGACTATAAATAGCCTGCCATTCCAGCAATTCATTTCATCAAATTTTCCAAAGGTCTCTTCCTTTTCTTCTTCTGTTCATCCTCTTGTGCTCCTGCATTTATTTACCATTTAGTTTCTAGAAAAAGAAAGAGAGAGTTACAGTATTGTTTGGTTTGCCAGACTCGATTTTATAGTGCTGCAAATTAATTAGTAGTCGTTCATCCTGAAAAGTAGATGCCAGTAATTCTCGAAACACCAGAGCGAGGGTGAAATCTACTTTAAGTAAATTGTATCCAACACAAACCTCGACTTAAAATTTCTGTAAGCAATTAATTCAGAATTAAATTTATTTAATTATTTTTTAGATTATTTATTTTTATTTTGTTATTTATTTTATTTATACATTTAATTTACACACACATAACCATTGGGTATAACAGCAAGCGGTTACGGTCATGTTTGGATGTCCCATCAAAACGAAATTAATCGTACTAAAAAAAAATGCTAAAATATGACATTAGAGATGGTTTAAAATGAAAATAACAAGTCAAGTGGCTAGGGTCATGTTTGGATGTCCCATGAAAATGAAATTATTAAATTGTGGTACAAAAGTATCACGTACAAAACATTTTTTTACATTTCATGTATTGATAAGATATAATTAATCATGACTAGATGTCTTCAAGTTTGGGTATTCTAAAAACATTAATTATTGGATTACAATTTTAAATTTAAAATGTAATTTAAAGATACTACGCTTATATATAATTAGAAACAAATAATCACTCCGTATGTAGGGATGACAATTTAAACCCGGTCCGATGGGGACCCGATCCCCCGACCCCGATTAGAACAGTTTTTCCCCTAAAATTATCCCCATAGGGTCGGGGATGGTATTAAAAATTAAATCCCCCATGATTTTCGGGCCGGGGACGGGGATAGGTTCCCCAACCCTGGCCCCGCCTCGACTGATCCCCGACTATATCCCCGTATAGTTATTATAATATATATACATTATATTATTTGTTTAGTGTTATTATAATATATATATATGTATTATATTATATGTTTAGGCCCTCTCTCACTCTCTCACTCACATCACACTCCTTTCAGCCTCTCTCCCTCTCTCTCTCTCTCCTGTGTAGATCTTGTGATGAAGATCAATGGCAGATAGCCTTCGACGACGACAACGACGACGAGGGCCACCTCCTTCTCGTCCGAGACCTCCGACAACGATGACGTTGATGATGTTTTTTTTTTTCTCAGATCTCCTCCGACGACGTTGATGATATATTATATTATATGTTTTTTTTTTCTCCTTTTCGTTCGAGACCTCTCTTCTCAGATCTTTGTGTAGTGTGTGTGTGATGTTGATGATGTTTGCTAAGTTCTCTTTTTCTACTCAGATCTCTCTCAGAGAGTTATTTATTTATTTATTTTTTTGATGTTAATGTTGGTGAAGATCTGTTTTATTTTTTTTTATTTGTTGGTGAAGATCAACTCCTCTTCGTCCTCTCGTTTTTTTAATTATTTTTTATTTCTTATTTTTCTGGAGTTAATTAATTTCTTTCGAAGATCTATTGATTGATGATGTTGTATTTGAGCTGAAGTGGGTTGTTGATGGCCAAGGATTTTCGGGGTTGGGGAAACCCGATCCCCGTTAGGGGCGGGGGCGGGGGCGGTAGTGGGATCCCCGTCGGGGATTGAGGCCGGGGACGGGGGGGAGTTCGGCGATCGGGGATCGGGGACGGGGAGGGTGATCCCCGGCCCCGCCCCGTTGCCATTCCTATTCGTATGGTAGAAATTGAATCATATTAAAAATAATAAAAATAAATTGCATTTCTAGAATGGGTATCTCAAAATATGCCAAAATATAGCATTAACCTGATAATTTATTTATTTATTTATTTTTCATTATAGCTTTAACCTGATTAACATACCATAATATGTTAGAAATGGTTTAACAAAAGTAAAAATAACAAGCCAAGTGGCTAGCGGCAGGCTTAGATGTCTCATGAATTATTAAATTGTGATCTATGAGTATCATGTGCAAAAATATTTTTAGCATTTCAGGAGTATCACGCACAAAAACATTTTTAGCATTTCATGAATTGACAAGATATAATTAATTAATCATGACTATGATTTCTCGCCCAGGGTGTTGGTAGATGGAGTTAGGTTAATAGGAATGGCAATGGGCCGAGACGAGGCTGGGGATGACACTCCCCATTCCCGATCCTCGAAGGTAAAAAAATTTCTGTCCTTGCCCCCGATCACCGGCGAAGAACCCATCACCTCTCCTGCCCCCACTTCCTAATAGGGATCGGGTTTTCCTAACCTCAAAAAATCCCCGATAGATCTGTTCAAATCTCTCTTCTCTTTATCTATTTGTTTGTCTATCTGTCTGTTTGTCTCTTTCTCTTCATCTGATCAACACAAGAACGAAAAATAAAATTACTATGTTGCAATTCGTTTCATTATCATCAATAACAACAATAACAGATCTAAACTTACATAATAAGAAAATTAAAAAAATAAGATTTGAGAGAGAAAGAGATAAAGATCTATTCACAAATGAAGAGTCAACAGATTTGTTCAATAATGGATCTAAATCTAGATAACAAAGAGTGAGATCTGAATATGGATAGGATCTGCACCGATTAAACAAATACAACATCAAATATATACACACACACACACACACATATATAGAGGGCTTTACGATCTGTCCACTGATCAAGACATCGATCGGACCACGATCTATTCAGATCGGTGGCTTCACGGTTCACGGTTCACGATCTGTTCAGATCGGTGGCAACGAAGGGCTTTATAGACGGAGTACGGTTCACGATTTGTTCAGATCGGTGGTGGTGCATCTGGATGATGTTGATGATGATGATAAGAAGTGAGAGAATGAGAGAAAGAAATCTGAGTGTGTGAGTGGGGGAAAGAGAGATGAGAGACGCAGTGAGACTAAGAGAGAGGTGAGTCAGTGAGTGAGGGAGAGAGAGATGAGAGACGCGGTGAGATTGAGAGAGAGAAGTGAAAGTGAGATGAGGGTTTAGTTTATATATATATAGAGGGGTAAAATAGTAATTTCACTTCGGGGATAAACGGGGATGGAAATGAGCCGGGTACAAGGCTGGGACATTTATTCCCGTCCCTGGCCCGAAACTGATTGGGAATTGATTTTTGAATACCATCCTTGCCTCGTTGGGAATATTTTTTTTGAAGAAAAACAGCTCAAATTGGGGTCGAGGGATCAGGTTCCTGTCGAGCCGGGTTCAAATTAGAGATGGTTTAAAAGGAAAATGACAGGTCAAGTGGCAAGGGTCATGTTTGGATGTCCCATGAAAATGAAATTATTAAATTGTGGTATAAAAGTATCACGTACAAAACATTTTTTTACACTTCATGTATTGATAAGATATAATTAATCAGGACTAGATGTCTTCAAGTTTGGGTATTCTAAAAATATTAATTATTAGATTACAATTTTAAATTAAAAATTTAATTTAAAGACACTACGCTTATATATAATTAGAAACAAATAATCACTTCGTATAGTAGAAATTGAATCGTACTAAAACAAAAAAAAAAAAAATTGCATTTCTAGAATGGGTATCTCAAAATATGCAAAAATATAGCATTAACCTGATAATTTATTTATTTATTTGTTTATTTATTTTTTATTATAGCTTTAACCTGATTAAAATATCATAATATGTAAGAAATGGTTTAACAAAAGTAAAAATAACAAGCCAAGTGGCTAGCGGCAGGCTTAGATGTCCCATGAATTATTAAATTGTGATCTATAAGTATCATGTACAAAAACATTTTTAGCATTTCATGAATTGACAAGATATTATTAATTAATCATGACTATGATTTCTCGCTCAAGGTGTTGGTAGATGGAGTTGGGTTAGGTGACCATTCATTGTCATTTTTATAAATTTAAGCAGATTAAAAAAAATTTATTTTTATCCATTTACTTATAGTTAGCGGATACGAACTGAACGGATCGTGCAGGTTGGGTAGTGGATGAAGATTGATTTGGCGTTGAACTTTACTGTTTTGAACCTTTTTTTCGAACTATTTTTCAATAATTATTTACTATTTTGTCCCCAAATCTTTTTATTCTTTATTTTAATAAAAATAAAGGCATGACTGTCATATTTCATAAAATAATAAATATAATTACTAATAAAATGTTTTATTTATTTATTTTAAACACACCAAGCATAAAAAATAACATTATTTCCTTAAGGGTGCGGTGGATCCGACATGGGTTGGGTGGCCTCTTATCCGTTATCCGTCCGAACTTAGGCAGATTAAGAAAAAATATATCGGCACTCGTTCACTTGAACCATTGAAACTGTCCATGGTATGGCGGATTGGTTCGGGTCATTTGATTTTGACAGGTCAGATGGATGTTTCTAAAGTCCTATTCAAGTTTGAATATTCCAATGAGTTGGATTTCTCTCAGAACTTGAACAACCCGTGAGGCTAATCACGAGTCTCGTTTAATAATCTTAACCGTTTATTTTGTAAGGCTCTCAATACATCTCGTTCATGAAAAAATTATGTCAATCCAATAATAATGACATTTCATTTTATTGTGTGTCTCTAAAAAATGAATGTCAATTTTCAAAAATGTATTTATCATTCATTTTTTAGAGACAAATACGATAAATGAAAATATTACGATTATTGGATTGAACCAATTTTTTTCATGAATGATATACATTGAGAATCCTACAAAATGAACGATTCGAATTATCGAAACGAGATCCGTAGTGAGACTCGTAAGGTTTTCAAATTTTATTATGTTCTCAAAATGAACGATTCGAATTATCGAAACGAGACCCGTAGTGAGACTCGTAGGCTTTTCAAATTTTATTATGTTGAGATATAAATATAAGAGAAATCAAACCCTATTCTAATATCATAAGAAGCAACATTAAATTATTTCATTTCCCAGGACATATATGATTTATATCCAACTGTGCCTCATTAAAAAGTTTTTCCTAAAGAGTGGTTTCAAACCTATGAACGTGGTTGAAACAATCTAACATGGAAATATGAAATTAATTGGAAATTCCTCCTAATTATGATTTGTAATTAAAAAATCTTTTATACCAGATTAGGTCAATAAGTATTTTTTATTCTTCTTTCTATTGATTGAACAATAATGCTAGGATGATTGATTTTAGGGTAAATTATAAATGATTTGTTTAAAATACGAATTACCCCATGTAATTTTATAAATTACAACCTGTGTCCCTTAAAATTTTTAATTTCATAACAAATTACCTTTTTATTAATAAATCATTAAGTCAATTAACAATTTTTAATGATATCAAAAATTTATTTCAATTAATAATTCATGTAATTTTATTACTGTATAGGAGAGTCGTTAGGAATTTTATTTTTTTAGTTAATTCTATTGAACAAAAAATTCTGATAAGGGATATTTGTAATTTTTCAAATCATAAAATAATTAGTATTTTAAGCAAATTTAGAAAATGTATTTTTAATTTATCCTTGATTTTAACAAGTCTGGCTAGAGATCCCTTAACACATCACTTTTAAATTTATTTACAATACAAAAATTGTGTTATAAATATTGAGTTAATTTCATTTTTATCCTTCCAAGTATCACCAGTTTAACTATTAATTTTGTCTATTTGGTTCTTAGAATTTTTAATTTTTATCCATATAGTCCAATAGAGACAATTACACAAATCCGTAACATTTAAATCCTAATTTGATGGGAAAAAATATAATTATATAATTTGGACAACTTGAATCATACAAACAAACATCCATTAAATTGGTTGTGGATTATAGTTTGTTCAAAATAATAAGAACGATAAATGTTTTGTTGTATGATTTAAATTATTCAAATTCAGAAATAATATTTTTCTTATATATTAAATTAGGCTTCAACCACTACTGATTTATATACTAGTCCTCAATTGGACCAAATGAATGGACTTTAAAAACTTTAAGAACTAAATAGACGAATTGATAGTTTAAGATGAAATAGAAAAAAAAAAAAAATGATAATAATTAAAGGGATAAAATGTGAAATTAACCCATATATGTGTGATTCCTACATGAATGAATAATTGACACGTAGCAATCTACATTATTGGGAATAAATTTAGAGATAAATTTTAGGAGTCTCAAATTTTTTTTTTCTTTTTAATTGAGGTGTAATTTTTTTGTTCCAAAACTATCTCTGAATTTTGACGATCAATATTTTTTGGGAATCCATTTAACACATTAATACTTTGGAGTGGAATTAATAATAATAAAATATCAAAGAGTAAAATGATGTAAAGTGTAATTTAAGGACTAAAAGTGTAATCCCTTCTTCAGTTTATAAATATTATATAAATTTATAAATAATCCCCCTTTTTAAAAAGGACTACAAGCAAATGGGATGAGAGATGAGCGTAGCTCTTATTTGGAGGTGTACATACACGTATCATTACTCTCTAAAGCCATCATTTTCATAATTCAATTGATGGACCCAAGCCCAATATGGAGGTACACTTATTAAGCCCAACAGCTTTCCCTCTTATATGAATGTATGACTATGGATGGTAAAATGTCTCATCCTCCGGTCTCCGTCTTCTTCGGATCTTAATGGTATGATAGGGTCGGATTTGAAATTTTTTTTGAAAAATTTGGGTTCGGTTTGGGGCAGGAGAGAATAATATTACATATAAATAATATTATACACATATTACATAAATAATAACATTACATATGTGTAATATGTATATAATATATTGTTGAATTTTTATAGAATATATATATATATATATAATATTTATTGAATTTTTATTATGTTATATATAATTTTAATATATTTACAATATATAATATTTTTGTAATTATAAATAGCATTTTCTAGTGTTAATTATTAAATTTTAATATTATTGTTAAATTTTTTACTGTGTTGAGGATCGGGTAGGGTCAGGATAGGGGTAAGCGGCGGAAATGAGGGTGGGGGTGGAATAGGACCCCCCCGACCCATATCATACCCATTGCCATCCTTAAGTATGATACATGCTTAAGGGTGTAAAAATGATTTGGTATGTTATCGGACCTAGCGGACTCTCGCCAAAAATCGGACTAGGCTAGGTTGGCTCAAATCGTGTAAAATTGCAGCCCAAGCCCAAGGGTACTCTGCCTTGGGCCGGGCCTAACCATTTTTTATTATTTTTTAATTTTTTTCCATCAAAATTTTATTTTTTCTCCACCAAAATACCTTATAAATGAGAGTTGGCCTCAGGCCAAGCCATGAAGTGGACATTGAGCGAGCTAGTAGACAGAGCTCGAGTCGGGCCTCAAAATAGACAATCCAAGACTAAGGCCTCGAATTGGGCGTCGGAACCAAACCGCACCAAGCCGGGAATGAGTTTCGAATGAGCCGCGAATCTGTAGGCGGATTTTACGCCCCTACAGATGACATGGTGGGCCAACGGCTGCACTCCTGCTGCTGCTGCTAGGTCACCTCATCACACACAAATATTTATTGTTAAAACAGAGGAATTAACTTTGCCCAACTTTTTAATAATCTCAATTTTGTCTTGTAGCATTGACAAAGAAATCTTTAGAACCATTATTTCAAGTCCATATCTCTATACTATGTTGTGGTCTCGTTTGGGAGTTTTTTGAGTTAAATTTTTTTAATGTGGTTGATTTTTTTTTTTTTAATTTTATAAAAAAAATGAATGATTGGCATATATAATTAACTTTTTTAACAATTTTTTTTGATTATTTTATATTTTATATTTTAATTTTTTTAACATAAAAGCTAACGAGGCCTAATATATATAATATATATATATATGTGTGTGTGTGTGTGAGAAAATTACAATTTAGTGTGTTTTCAAAAGAATTATTACAAATTTAATGAAAGATTTATGACTTTAATTATTAATATTGGTAAAATTTATATTAATCTATAATTATTATTTTTTAAATACATTGATATGTAATTTTCCATATATATATATATAAAAATGTTAAGAGAAGGTTCACAATCCTTGCTTCTTGTAATGTTTATTATTATTATTATTATTATTATTATTATTATTATTATTTGTCTCTAGTATCAACTAATCAAAACAAGTTGAAAAACTAGAGTTGCTTCCATCAATGGTTTCACACATATGTTTTCAAGGTTTTCAGTGTAATAACTCAAAATTTAGTAAATACAATTTTATGGTATTAATTGTTGGGAGCTTTTTTCATAAATCCATCTTTAATTACTTATGTTCCATTCAATCCATATTCTTTTTGACTATTCCATTAGGTCCTATATGAGATAAGAAGACCAAAATACCCTTTTCATCTACTTATGTTCTATTTAGTTCATATTATTTTCTTATGTTTCAGTAAGTCCTATGGGTGACATAATTACCAAAATGCCCATAATGTATCTACTTATGTTCTATTTAGTTCATATTATTTTCTTATGTTTCAATAAGTCCTATGTGTGATATAATTACCAAAATACCCCTAATGTGAATGTTCACACCGTCAATGTGAATGTTCATATCGCCAATGTATAGGGGCCCGGCCCGTGTACAATGTGAATATTCACATTGACATGTTAACATTCACATTGATAGAAGTGTAAAATTAGCCCGCGGCCCGGGGCGAGCCTGGTCCGGCCCGTGACAATGTGAATATTCACATTGACATATTAACATTCACATTGATAAGACTGTAAAATTGGCCCGCGGCCCGAAGCCCATGGGCGGCCTGGGGCTAGCCCGGCCCGGCCCATGACAATGTGAATATTCACATTGACATATTAACATTCACATTGATAGGAGTGTAAAGTCAGCCCGCGGCCCGTGGGAGCCCCGAAGCCCGCTCGCTGCCCGGGGCGGGCCCGGTCCGGCCCGACTCGTGACAATGTGAATATTCACATTGACATGTTAACATTCACATTGATAAGAGTGTAAAAATGACTTGCGTCCCATGGGCGGCCCGAAGCCCGTGGACGGCCCGGGGCGAGCCTGGCCTGGCCCGGCCCGTGACAATGTGAATATTCACATTGACATATTAACATTCACATTGATAGGAGTGCAAAATTAGCCCGCGGCCCGTGGGAGGCCTGAAGCCCGCCCGCTGCCCGGGGCGGGCCCGGCCCAGCCCGTGACAATGTGAATATTCACATTGACATATTAACATTCACATTGAAAGGAGTGTAAAATTGGCCCGCGGCCTAAAGACGACAGCCTCGAGTTAGGCCGGTGGGCCTGGGCCTAGGCTCGAGCTTAAGCCGGGCTTGGACAGGCCTGGCCATTTTTTTTTAATTCTTTTTAATTTTTTCTACCAAAATTTTATTATTTTCCATAAAAAAAGACATTGTGTCTCAGGTGGCTGGGCCTCGGACCGAGCCTTGAATGGGCCTTAAGCGGGCCGATGGGCCGGGCCGGGCTTCAAAGTGATGGCCTAGGCCCTAGCCTAGGGTCTCGGGCATGCTCGGGCCCGGACCCAAACGAGCCTGCCCCGGGCCATGGGTGGGCTTCGAGCAGCCCATGGGCCGCGGGCTAATTCTACATTCCTATCAGTGTGCATGTTAACATGTCCATGTGAATATTCATATTGTCAACGGGCCGGGCCGGGCCTACCCCGGGCCGAGGGCGAGCTTCGGGCAGCGGACAAATTTTACACTCCTATCAATGTTAATGTTAACATGTCAATGTGAATATTCACATTGTCACGGGTCGGGCCAAGCCCGCCTCGGGCTGTGGTCGGGCTTCGGGCCGCCCACGGGTTGCGGGCCAATTTTACACTCTTATCAATGTGAATGTTAACATATTAATGTGAATATTCACATTGTCAACGGGCCGGGCCGGGCCCGTCCTAGGCCACGGGCGGGCTTTTGGCAGCCCATGGACCGCGAGCCAATTTTATACTCTTATTAATGTGAATGTTAACATGTTAATGTGAATATTCACATTGTCAACAGACCGGGCCGGGCCTGTCCCGGGCCGCCCACGGGCCGTGGGAGGATTTCGGGCAGCCACAGGGCGCGGGCTAATTTTATACTCTTATTAATGTGAATGTTAACATGTCAATGTGAATATTCACATTGTTAACAGGCCGAGCCGGGCCCGCCCCGGGTTGCCCACGGGCCGTGGGCGGGTTTTGGGTAGCCACGGGGCGCGGGCCAATTTTATACTCTTATCAATGTGAATATTAACATGTCAATATGAATATTCATATTGTCAACGGGCCGTGGGCGGGTTTCGGGCAGCCACGGGCGCGCGGGCTGATTTTAAACTCCTATCAATGTGAATGTTAACATGTCAATGTGAATATTCACATTGTCAATGGACCGGCCCGGGCCCGCCGCGGGCAGGCTTTTGGCCCCCCACGGGACGCTGGCTAATTTTATACTCTTATCAATGTGAATGTTAACATGTCGATGTTAATATTCACATTGTCAACGGGCCGGGTCGGGCCGGGCCCGCCCCGGGCCGCGGGCAGGCTTTTGGCCGCCCATAGGCCGCGGACCAATTTTATACTCTTATCAATGTGAATGTTAACATGTCAACGTGAATATTCACATTGTCAACGGTCCGGACCGGGCCCGCCCCAGGCCGCCCATGGACTGCAGGCGGGTTTCGCACCACCACGGGACGCGGGCCAATTTTACACTCCTATTAATGTGAATGTTAACATGTCAATGTGAATATTCACATTGTTAACGGGCCGGGCCCGCCCCGGCTCGCTGACGGGTTTCGGGCCGTCCACGGGCCAATTTTACATTCCTACCAATGTCAATTTTAAAATATGAATGTTCATATCATAAATTGTTAACCGTTCAAAAAATATTTATAAGGGTATCAAAATTAAATATAAGGGCATAAGTGTCCAAGAAAATAGTGTAAATCAAGAAAAAGGACTTTATGGAATAAAACTATACATACATGGGACTAAATGGGTTAAAAAATTCCTTCATGGACTTCTTGGGCTAAAACACTTCTAAATAGAATTTATCAATAATTTTTCCTTAATTGTTACTAAACAGGGCTTTTGTGTGGACATGTATGTCATGTAGCTGATCAGACATGATATATTTTTTCAATTATTATTTGTTATGTAATAAAAAATGAGGTTGAATTTTTATATGCTTAATACTCAGCACCTCAAGCTGAGTATAAAGTGACTTTTCAAATCCATTATTTATTGCATAACAAATAATAAGGAGAATAATACACGTATGATACCCATATAATAAAATACTTTTTTCTTATTGAAAAATATAAAAGATTGTAAAAAAGATGGTTGACAATCCTTTTTTTGTTGTGATGTTTGTTTTGTTTTGCTTTTTTTTTTTCTAAGTTATCAACAATGATATAATAAGTCAAAGATAAGTTGAGAAACTAGAGTTGCTTTCCATAAATGATTTCACACAATACCCATATGTTTTCAAAGGGTTGCCAAAGGATGAATTGTTCTTTTCGGATATTTGGGTGGCGCTGCATATGTTGATCTGAAATTCTAATGTACACATTAGACTTTGTCACAAAAGTACTTACCCAAAGAAAAAAAGACATTGTCACAAAAATACATAGATAATATGGTCTTTGTAATTAGAAAATTTTAAAACCGTTTTAGGGTTTTAATTTTAATTTTTTGTCAATACTTAGGACAATTATTACAATTATGAGAAATATTTATCTCATTAAACATATAAAAAGCACGTAACAATTAGAAACTCAACAAAACCTAACTACTAATAAACTAAGCCCAAGCCTAATAATAATTGTTAATTACATACAACTCCTATGATTGAAGAGAATAAATCACCATAAAAAGTATCTAACTTCTCTTCATAGGATTTGAACTCGCAATCTCACACCACAATCAAGTTTGAATGTAGAATGATTCAATATTTCCCTTTCCCATAATCATTTTTCTGAGAAATAGAAATTATGACAAAAAAAAAAAAGAAGTATTTTTAAAAATAAAATTTTAATTTTTTTTTTGTTCTAAAAAAATGTAAAATTAGATGAAAATTATGAGTTTTTTTATTTATTATTTTTTCATTGAATTAGTTTTTAGTTTGTTTAAAAAAATTTCATTTTTAGAAAACACATTATGAAAATCAAACCATATAAAGCAATTCACTCTGTTTCATTTTGAATTTTCAAATATATTGTTTTGAGTTTTTTATTTTTCGTGCTTTATTATCTTTAGTAAGTTTTTTTCACATTTTAGTCAATTTTTATTTTATTTTTAAGGTGTAGATGCATCTAACCTACATTCACCTAAAAAGTAAAAAATATTTATGAAGAAATCTAAAAAAAAATAAAAATTCAATGAATACAAAAAAATTACGAAAATATACTACATATTTGTATTTATTTGTATTTAGAGAATTTTTTTAAAAAAAATTCATAAATATTTTACTTTTTATGTGCATTTATGTTATGTGCATCTAAAAATTAAAAATTTTTGATTAAAATATTAAAAAATTCACCAAAAATAAAGAAAATTTAAAAACTCAAAAATTGTAATTCAAAACTCAAAATCAAGAAGAGTATTAAAATCTAAAAATTGCTCCTTTATGTATCACTTTTAAATATACTCGTAACTTTTTACATGGGGTAGTTTTAAAAACTTGCACACTTCATGCTTTAATTTTTCAAATTGAGCAGTATCTATGGAACACTCTAAAATAAAATGATGGACAAACAAAATGAGGCGGAGAGAACATTATTTATGCATATAGTTTAAATTTATTTTATTTTATTTTATTTTAAATAATGTTATACAAAGTGACAACGTTTACAAAATTTTCTTAATAAAATCAATTAGTTGTTTCTATTATATTATTTTAATTGGTTCAATTTTAAAATTTCATAATTGCATTACATAACATCAATTAGTTGTTTCTATTATATTATTCTAATTGGTCCAATTTTAAAATTTCATGATTGCATGCCACATTTGTGAGACTGAAAAAATTTATAAATTTTATTAGTGTGCATAATATATTATTCTTTTTGAAAGCTTAAATTAAGCAGCTGCTTTGGGTGATAATATCCAGTGGTGTTGCATGCACCAATTAATGTACACACTAGTGTACCAATTAGTATTATGCCATTATTATTGACCCTACCTACATGTACCAATTAATATACACATTTTGTGTAGCAACTAGTATTATATCATTATTACTGACCAATCCTATTATATAAATTACAAATACTCAAAATCTCTAAAATTATACTACATCATCATTTAGTATATTAGTTAGCATATTAGTTGATACATATAGTATTACTCAATCATATCAAGAACTTGCAAACTAGTTAATGTGGTCAATTAGAGGGAGGGAGGGAGGGGGGTGGTGGTGGTGTGTGTGTGTTAATTGGCCTAATTAATGCATAACTATCTCCATTTTTATTTATTTTATTTATTTTTATTTGAGAGCATCTTCACCTAATTTTTCAAAATTTGCTACATCAAATTTTCTTGAAGGCTTAGGTGAGAAATTGGCATGTCAAATCTATTATTTTATTATTTTTTAAATTTAAACTCTTTTATTTTATATGGAAGCTCTTTTATTTATAAAAAAAAAAAAAAAAGGGTACAAAGTAGGAATGTGTTAAAATTGGCATGTCAAATATATAGTGATCTCGGTTTTTCCTTCCTTATTTATTGTATTCCAGACTCGGTTCCGTGGATGTGTTATTGTCTTATTCCCGTTTCCGTCCTCTACTCTTTGTATTTGATGTCTTGGGTTGTGTTGAGTAGGTTTGAAACTGGTTAGTTGTGTTTGGAAACCAAGGGTTGATGCCCAGATTTTGGCCTTCACGCTCGAGCGGGGCTTTTGACGCTTGAGCGGGCCCTTTGCTTTTGTTTCTCAGCTTGAGCGGGGAGTTTGACGCTCGAGCGGGATTTTTCATCTCTCAGTATTTTGTTCTGCAGGTCATCGGACGCTCGAGCGTCCACTTTCACGCTCGAGCGGGGACCTTCGTCTGCAAAACTTCTGGAAGTGTGCATTTGACGCTCGAGCGACGTTTTTCACGCTCGAGCGTGAGTCTGTGTCTGACGCTCGAGCGGGGAGTTCCACGCTCGAGCGGACCTGTTTGTATATCAGTCCGAAAAACAGCTTTTTGGATCACTTTTTCGGGCCATTCTCTCTCTCTAACTTTTCAAAACCCAAACTTGAGAGCTTTTCACTCTAGACCATAACTTCTCTCTAAGAAATCATCTAGTTTGAGTGATCTTCTACCATAGTTCCTTTGCATAAAATGTAGAGCTTGGTGTGGGCTACATTTCAATCCGAAAATCTTTGGGTTTGGAGCATTTCGAGTTTCATCATCTTCTCCATTTGGTCTCTCTATTTGAGGTAGGAATAACTACTCATTTTTATGAGCTTTAACATAGATGTTGGGCATTTTGTATGAATGGGTTGATTTGGGGAGGTTAGGGTTTGAGATTTGAAATATTGAAAAGAGGGGTTTTGTTCTTTTGACCAATACATGTGTGTTTTGGGTCTTAAAGGAGTCTATTGATGTTTATTGTTAATATTTGAACCTTTGGGGTCAATGTTGAGAAAGGGGGACAAAAGCCCTAATTTATTATTATTATTATGAATTAATTTGTATAATTACTTTGGGAAAGTTATGAAAATATGGAATTGGGGTGGAAATAATGAAATTGGCTTATTATGAGATTGAATAGTGGAGTTAGATTTATTAATCACTCACCTTTGAAAAATATTGATAATTTATTTGTTGGATGTAATTATTATCTGTTTAGAAATAATTGCTTTGGGCTGTTGGTGGAGGGTAGTCTTGATTGTTGTAGACATTGTATGATGATTAGGGAAAGCTGAAACTAATCACATTGAATATGTCATTGAATATGACGGTTGGAATAATACAGCAAATGTGTTATTGATTGATCATGGTATATGATAAGTGTTTAAATACATTGTATATGTATATTGTTTGGGAGGAGATAAGGGATGTACTCCATGGTTTGAGAGAAGATAGGGGATGGACTCCACTGATACAACAAATTTGTGTATCATTTGAATTATGGAAATGTTGAAGTATGGAAGTGGTCTAATATGTGTTATAGTCTCATTCAATTGTTTGGCCAGGTTCTGAGCTATAATTATGAATCGAAACTGTATATGTGAAGGAAGCTGAAATGAAAAATGGATGTACTTGATGTTGAATTGAAAAATGTTGTAAGTTGGTTTATAAGTGTCAACCATATATCAAATGCTAATGTTTTAGTTATTGTTCATTTTATGTTTAGCATATCTCTACTAGGCGTTGGCTCACCCTATATAGGACATCATTTTCAGGTTCAGGTGACATGCCACCTCCAAGGACGTAGCTTGGGAGGTTTAGAGGCTGAGAGATTTTTTGGTGATTACCTTTCTGTATTACATGTATATCAAGCCAAGGGCTTATTTTTGTGTAAAGAGAGTTAGGACTCTACTTTTGTTGAACCTAGGTGTTGACTTGGAAAGTTGTAAGCCTATAGGATATTTACTTTTGTTGTCAACATGTAAATACTCTGATGTTGGTAATATGATATCTCTTTTTGTATCATGAATGTATGATTACGGGTTTATTTTGAGGGCGTTACAAAATATCACATCAGCTTTTGACAAGTAAAGTTGATGTTTGATGCCAAAATATGACCAATGAAGTGCCACATCATATTTGATTCTGACAAATTTCGTAAAAAAGTAATTAAATATCATATTGAACGAAATAATTAAAATCTAACAATAGAAAAAAAGTCAATAGTCACCAAGTTCAACAATCGTCACAAGAAATAACCCAAACTTAAGAAGAAAAAAAAATGCGTTAACCTCTATAATTAATGTAGGAGAAATAAACACCACAATCGATATCAAACTTTTCTTTATAAAATTAAATTTGAAATCTCACATCGCAAAGTGGTACTATACAATTATTAGTTCAAATGCGCTGGTTCACATAATTACTTTTCGGGAGCTTCTATTTGCACACACTATTTACTTTCTTTATACATACTTAATGAATTTTTTTTTATTACATTTTTCTCCTAAAATGAAACTATCAAAATACCCCTCTCTCTCTCTATCTCTCTGGTGACCACTCTTCATCTTCCCTCTAAACCATCGTCGTCTTCTTCCTCTTATCTGTTGTAGTCTCTCTCTATCTCTCATGACCCAAACCCGCCCTTATGGGTTTAGCACCGTAACCAGCCAGTAATCCAAGATTACCGAAGGCCTGCTTAACAGTAAAACAGTAATACAGAGTACAGAGGTTGGAGGAAGCCAAAACAGTAATTAAAAGATGTCCAATGAGCTGTGACAGTCTATATGCAAAAAGACTTTTCATAACATATTCACATTCGAAACAAAACAGTAGATACATACATGTACAACTTATACAAACATTCAGATTAGGGACCGACTCCCTACCATAATAGTACAGTACAAGTCTATACAGTCTATACATAACAGAGACAGATAGGGTGAATCTGAGACACCCCAAAAGCAGCCTTGGCTTGCAGGACTTGGAACCTCTCGGTGAGGCACAGTGGTTGGCTTGACAAAAAGGGAGATAAACTCAACGCTCCTAGCTCCGATCTGGTGCCTGGACACCTACATATATATATAAACAGTGAGATAAAGCCCAGTGAATAACACATGCGTAAAGAGGTTAAGAATGAATGTCCTTTCAGTATTGAAAACAGTCATTTATCAGTATATCAGTCATTCAGTTTGTGGCTCATATTTCATGCCAAAACAGTCGTTCAGAAACTATAATAGTTATATGTGGTACATCCAATAGCAAAATAGTGCAGTAGGTTTTAATAGACCGAACAGTCAGTTGATGGCCATCATATCAGTAAATAGTAGTGGTTCCAAACATGGAAACCGACAGAGATCTCTGTGACAGTAGCAGTACAGTACAGTAAATTACTATGGATGCTACGAATACAGTTCACAATTAGGACAAGCATTCATTCAGTAAGAAATATTAGTTCAGAAAGCAGTACAGTGGTTCATTCAGAAAATATTCATGATTGAACATATCTTTACAACATTGTTACTCACAGAGCACTGGGCTATAAGCGGCTAGAGCGTCCTCGGATGCCAACCCTACACAGTTACAGAACGAACACACATTAAGCTACACAGTTGGGAAAATAATAACTTAATCCCTAATTTGCCTCGGTGTGGTTCTACATCAATATCCTCCTTAAGATGCCTTAAACATGCCCTAGGAATGCCTAGAATGGAAAGAGGATGCAAAGATGCACTTTTAAATACTTTACAAAATTTTTGAAAAATAGGGGTCACGCTCGAGCGTGGCTTTATACGCTCGAGCAGACATGCATACAAAGGGTCCTCGCTCGAGCGTCACTTTCCCCGCTCGAGCGGACTGCTAAACATGGCAAAAGTACTGGATACATGAAATTCACGCTCGACAGGCGCTCTACCCCCGCTAGAGCGTGAGGCACAAGTCCTCGCTCGAGCGGACTGTAAACACATGCAAAGTACTGGATACACGCATTTCCAGCTCAAGTGTCACTTTCCCCGCTCGAGCGGACTGCATGAACTCAGTGTGTACGCTCGAGCGTGAGTCCAAAATCTGGAATTTCCATATTTGAACCTCAAGCTCAAAACTCAACTTTAAAGCATAAATTTCAATCCTCTTGGGCTAATTTTCTAGAAAACACTTCAAAACCCATAATATTACATGTTTCAAAGATCAATTTGAGAAATCAAAACCCAACGGTTGTTCAATTAAATACAATTTTCAAATGAACTTCAAGAACACAAAGTGTATGAAACATGCATGTGTTCAACCAAATTCAAAGCTTCAAATACATGACCAAAAGAGTCAATCCTTCAAAAACATGGTGAATTCATGGATTCTAACAATAATATGGACATGCATGCAATAATTTTCATGAAAACAACTCTAAACTTCATGATATGCCCATGCATGCATGATTTAAGCTTCAATTCAACAATCTAAACCAATTCTAGACTCAACTCACTAGTTTCTCATGGATCATGCAAGATACAACTTGAATTCACAAACAAGAAGGTAAATTCTCTACCTTAGGTTCTCAATTTCAAGTATGGTGGCTCAAAAATGCAATCCTCCTTTCAAATCTTCCAATTCTCCAAGTGTTTCTCTAGATGAAGCAACTCTCTCAAGTCTCTCTCTCTCTCACTCGGTTATGGGTCTCAAATGCCTGAGGAAATGTGTTTGAATAAGGCTAAACATGTTATAATAAGTGGCCCTCTAACATGGCAAAATGGTAAATACTTGAACTATTGCGATTCAAAACTATTTAATCTAATGTAGTCGTACCAAATCAATTTTCAATTAAATATACCATAAAATCACATTAATTCTAATTAACACAAAGCATTAATCAATTTCAGATTCGGCCGCCGATAAGGCCTTCAATTTGCAGTTTAAACATAACACATGAATAGATAATTTAGCAGTCAAACAGATAGAAATGCATTAAACTAATATACTCAATCAATTAGTTCAGGATTTCAGTCATCAGTCAATTAACATGCTTAATCATAGATTAGCACTAATCAGTGGTGAGGGTTGTCACACTATCTCTCATTAATGGTGGGCTTTGAAGTCGGAGCAGTCCTAGCCGACTGGACCCGCAACTACAACCGTACCCGCAACTCCACCAACCCCCGCAGCTCCCCCCATCCCTTCGACTTTGTCTTCGATTTCACCGGCAACGATTCCTTCGGCAGCACGGCCGCTGCCGACGACGACGCCACCTTCCGCCTCGTCGACAGCAAGCCACCTTCTCGCCCTCGCTCCGGCCCCAAATGGCGGTTCCAGCAGCAGCGCAACCACCTCCCCCAGCGCCGTGATGAGGAGGTGGAGGCCAAGAAGCGCGAGGCCGAGAAGGAATGTCCCCGCCGCGATTGCTCTTTCTCTCTCTCTGAACACCATTGATGAGAGATAGGGTTTGATCGTTGCTTGCTGGTGTGGAAGAAGGTGTGTGGATGGGAGTGTGTATATGGGATATAACTGGAACAAAATTGTGTGTGATGAGTATTTTTTTTTTTTTTTTGGTGTGTGAATTAAGAAGGATGTGTAAAAAGAGGAATGTATGTGTGTAAATAGAACCTCCCTTACTTTTCTCATAAAAAAAGGGGTAAATTACACTAACACTCCTTGAGGTTTGGTCAGATTACATTTCATCCCCTGACGTTATAGAAATTATATTCACACCCCTGTGGTTAATAGTCTCATTTCACAAACTCCCTTGCTTATATAAAAGGTAACAATTCCTGATAGAAAAACAAAGAAAATTACATTGAAAAAAAAAAAAGGAAAGGAAAGGAAAGGAAAGGAAAAAAAAAAAAAAAGTAAAGCAAGAAAAAAAAAAAAAAAAGAGAGAATGTATGAATTTAATGTCTTTTTGATATCAACGCTAATTCTGTCTAAATAATTACAATGGCAGAGGGGTCAGTGTAATTTTTCAAACGTCAGGAGATGATATGTATTAAATCCAAATCTCAAGAGGTGTAGTGTATTTATCCCAAAAAAAAAAAAAATGAAAATTACAACCTTACCTTTGAAATGAGCCGTAATTATGCTAATTAACAAGTGATCCAAAGGTACCTGTTAATAAGTATGAAATTATTGTTCAATTTTTTTATTAGATAATGAAAGGTAGAAAATATACTATCATTTTACATTTTGTTAACTAATATCCTTAAAATACTTGTTAATAGTTGCTGTTAGAGCTGTGCAAAATATTGTCCAATCTATTAAAATCGTATCGATCCGTATTAATTCGCACCATTCTATCTGCTAACTACGGATTAAATTTTAAAATTTATAATATATGTTAGGTTTTTATTCTCGGGAATCCCGTTTGACAAAACTCCTTTCAGTTGTAATTTTGTTCAACTTTTATTTCAGAGAGGCTATGAGTTTTAGATATGAATCCAACCCGAATTATGCCTATGCAGAGGAGTTTGTGATCTTAATCTTATCATGTTTGCCATTTTGCTAACTATGTCGGGGATCGAGCGGAGAATCTTTGGTTCTAGAAGTTTGAACTGTCTGTAAAAGTATTGAAAGTTGTGTTTTTGCGCTCTAGCAGAACTTCCTGCGTTCGAGCGTCAGTCCGCTCGAGCAGCCATTCTTGCGCTCGAGCAGAGATCACAGATTAGTTTTCTATAAATATGTGGTTCTATCCGTTTTTAGGGTTACGACTTCCAAATCTTCTTCTTGGATATTAGGGTTTATATCTGGAGCTTCTTTGCTAGTTTCTTTGATGTTTATTTGAGTTTAAATCTGATTTGAAAAGTATACATCAAATGATTTTTTGTTTCATTCAATATAAAAGAGAGTGTTGTTCTTCGGTGGATTCCGTGGAATTCGGGCCTGGAGCTTTGGTGGATTCTGGAGTAGCTCATCGTTGTGGATTCGACATTGGTGTTGTGGATTCAACGTTGGGTAAGACAATTCCGAGGTGAAGATGGGGCTGGAAAAGACACATAGGGGTCGGTTCGATTTGGGCGTGGATTCGCTAGGTAATTGAGAGTATACTTGTGTAATTCCTTTATGTCTTCTTAGTGGATTGTTTTGTGGATTTTTCCCGTGGTTTTTTTTTTTTATTTATCACAATTGGAGGCGCTCCAATTGTGGTTTTTCCACGTAAAATCATTGTGTTGATTTGTCTTTGATTGTTTGATTGGGATTGCTATTTACTGATTTAAATTGATACATAATCACAAATCAATATCCAGGGGATCTCTAAATTTTTCAATATGCTTTTGAAACCGTTCCAGTTCGCTATAGTTAATACATATATATATATATGTATATATATTAACCTCTAATAAAATATCAAAGTAAAAATGAGTGTGAGAGAGATTTAATATGTGATTTTTTTACAAATCAGCAGTTATATATATAAAAAATATTATGTAAAATTAGTTTGTGTTATACATGCAAAAAATATTATGCAAATTAGTATTATATACTATACAAATGCCTGATAATTGCTTAAGAATATTTTTCAATTCGTCAATCTATCCCAAACTGCCCAAATTGGGATTTGGTTATTTGTCAATCCACCATTTAGTTTATAATTTCACTTTCAAATGCCCTGAGTCGTACCGTGCACACCCCTAGTCACCGTTAATTCTTTGGTGCATATTTCCCTAATTTACTTATCTATGACAAATGTTAATGAGTGCCTTTGGGAGACTATTTAATTTTGAAAATTGTCTATTTTTTTAAAAAAATAATGAAAATGCTAATTTAAAATTAGTGAAAAGTGTCTTGACTTTTTTTCTTTTTCTTTTTCTTTTTCTAGTGCCTAGGGGCATTTGTTAGTGAGAAATTTCATTTATTTTTATTTTATTAAAAAAAAGCAAAAGAAAATGAAAATTTTTATACCCATATTGTGCATTCACTCTTTATCTGATTAGTTCATTGGATCTAACATCTCAGAAGAAGGGAAATAGGTCATCTTTTTTAAACAATTGGAACTTGTTAAAGATAAATTATCTATGCATTTTTCTCAGTCTTTCTCTCCCTTTCTATTAAGAATAATACCTGGTAGCTCAAAAATCATTGGCCCAAATTGGCTCAAATACTCAAAATGACGTCATTTTGGGTACTCCTCTTCTTTTTTTTTTTTTTTCCTTTTCTTTTCTTTCTATTCCCTCTCTGAAATAGAGAAGAAAGAGAGAAGGTGCGAGAAAGAGAGAGGGGGCGAAAAGATGGAGATGAGGGAAATGAAGAGAAGAAGGAGACAGTGATGGCGGTGATGGCGGCGCCAGTTGGCTGGTTGGTGGTTCTCTCTCTCTCTCTCTGCCGGTGGGTGGCGCTCTCTCTCTCTTTCTCATATATATATATATAGATGTGTGTGTATAGATCTGTGGATGATGATGTGTGTGTATAGGTCTAGTGGCTCTCTCTCTCTCTCTCATATATATATATATAGATTGTGTGTGTATAGATCTGTGTATATACCCAGATTTGATGTTGATGATGATGTGTTAATGGGATGAGGAGAGAAGATGAAGAAGATGATCTGGTGTTGATGATGTGTTGATGAAGAAGATGATCTGGTATTGATGATTTGTGTATAAAAAATAGAAGATCTATGTATACAATTTTTTTTTTTTTTTTTGATTAGTGGTTATTGATGTTGATGATGTGTTGCTGTTGATGTTGATGCTCTCTCTTTCTCTCTCAGTCCCCTGCTGCATCTCTCTTCTTCTTCTTCATCTTCATCCTCTCTGTTTCAGAACAGAGAAAAGGAAAAAAAAAAAAAAAAAAAAAAAATCCAAAACGATGTCGTTTTGGATTCGAGCCATTTCGAGCCTCAGTATTTTCGAGCTACAAAACGGAACTGCCTATTAAATGAGTGGGGTAATTTAAATTATGTATTTATTTCTTATATGGATTTAAGTAAGCACAATTTATTGTTTAGTCATTCATGATGATATATTTTTTTTTATTAGCAAAAAGAAACTTTATCGATGATATGAAAAATACAAAAGCATAACATACATCAAAAAAATAAGGGAAAAGTTACAAGCATCATAACTAGATTACTGATCCCAACTAGGTTGGCACCAAAAACTAGTACAATCATCTGCTAGCAACCCAAGTTGATGAGTAACCAACCAAGACAGCAAAGAAGAAAACAAAAGCAACAGAGACACTCCTAATCATCAAAAGCAGCCAAGGCCCCTAACCATTAGCTAGTACATCCACTTGACATCAAGTGATAGCCAATCTTCTGCTGCAACATAAGCCTTACCCTCACTTTCACCAACTCTGCAGTTCATTCCAATCAACTGATTTACCACTAAAAAGACAAGCATTCCTAGCTTTCCATGTTGCCACATTTTAAGAACCATTGATGAACTCTTCCTCTATGCCGCTTCTCTTTGTTTCTTGAATTACCACTACATCCACACCTCTCTCTTTTATCATTTTTTTTAACTTTCTCCTCTGTTTTGGCCTTCTTAGACCTCGAACATTGCATGTCATTATCTTCCTAAGGAATCCATAAAATACACCTAAACCCCTACATTGGTTACTTAGGCTTCAACAGCCTTTCCACCACCTTCAATCCTTTCCAAATCCTTGCTTTCCAGCTGAATACTTTTCTCTATAGCTTCATTCACTTTTCCTTTAAAATTTCTACCAAGTGATTTCCCCATCTAGACTGTTGCCCTAGCTTCCATGATCAACTTCCTACTTCTTTACTCGACTCACTATTAATTAATAGTGAACTTGATATAGTTGATTGTATCAGTTACCTTCTCATCTCTAGGTAAGCAATAAAATCTATGTAAGTGTGACAACCCTCACCACTGTTTATTGATTAACCACTGAATACTGCTAAACTGAGACTAAGCACGTTAATTGACTGACTGACTGAAATCTGGAACCGATTGATTGTCTGTATCTGTTAAGGGTATTCTATCTGTTGACTGTTAAATGCATCTATTCATGCTACATACTTTAAACTACAAATTAAAGGCCTTATCGGCGGTCGAATCTGGAATTGACTAGTGATATGTGTTAACCATAATTGATGTGATTTTATGACATATTTATTTGAAATGTGATTTGGTATGATTAAATTAGATTGAATAATGCTAATTTACAAGACTTGGGTTTATTTACCTTATTGCCATCCTTAGTGGCCCACTACCTAAATATGTTGAGCTTCATTACACCTAAACACAACATTTGCTCTGTCCATTTGAGAGACAAATCGACAGAGAGAGAGAGTTAGGAGATTGAATTGTTCTTGAGGGTTCTGCTTGGAAACTTGAGGAAATTGTAGAAGACTTGCAACATTGAGCCTCCATACCTCTAATTCAAGACTTAGGCAAGGAAATTCAACATCTCATTGTTGTATTTAAGATTGTTCATGCTTGGTTCTTGTGTCCTTAGTGATCTAAGCCTAGTTTGAGCCTTATGATGTTGAATTGAAGCTCATTCCATGCATGCATGCCAATATTGATGAGTTTAAAGTTGTTTCCATGGAAATTGTTACATGCATGTCCATATTATGGTTATAGTCTATGATTTCATCTTGTTTTGAAAAGATTGGCTCATTTGAGCAAGTGATTGAGGCTTTGAATCGGCTTAAACTCATTCATGTTACATATTCTTCATGTTCTTAAAATGTTGTTTGAAATCACGTTGAATTGATCTTCCTTTGGGACTTTGATTTTACAATTGCGCTTTGAATCATGTTAAACTATGAGTTTTGAAGAGTTTTCTGGAAAATTAGCCCAAGAGGATTGGTTTTGATACATTAAACCTTCGTTTTGAGCTTGGGACTCAAATTTGGAAATTCCAGATTTTGGTCTCCCGCTCGAGCGGGGAAAGTGGCGCTCGAGCGGGGAATTCGAGCTCCCAGCATCTTGCATTGTTTTGCAATCCGCTCGAGCGGAGTATTGGACGCTCGAGCGGGGGCTTGTGTCACACGCTTGAGCGGGTGTCGAGCGTCCATCGAGCGTGATTTTCGCACATCCAGTACTTTTGCCATGTTTTGTAGTCCGCTTGAGCGTTGGAAGTAATGCTCGAGCGGGGAACCTTTGTCTGCATGTCCGCTCGAGCGGGGAAAGACACGCTCGAGCGGGACCCTGTTTTTCTGAAAATTTTGAAAATGTTTTTAAAGTGCATCTTTGCATCCTCATTCCATCCTACGCATTCCTAGGCCTAGTTTAAGACATCTTAATGAGGATATAGATGTAGAACCGCACTGGGTCTAAGTAGGGACTAAGTCTTTGATTCCCGAATGTGAACTTAGTGTGTGTTCATTCTGTAAACTGTGTAGGGTTGGCATTCAGAGACGCTCTAGCTTATCTATAGCCCGGAACTCTGTGAGTAACAACTGTGTAAAGATATGTTCAAATATGAATATCTTCTGAATGGTTAAACTGTACTGTTTCTGAATTGATACCGTTAACTGAATGAATGTATGTCCTCTATTCTGAGCTGTATTGTGGCATCCATAGCAACTACTGTTACTGTTACTGCTACTGTTACAGAGATCTCTGTTAGTTCCTATCTTGGAACTTCTGTTTACTGTTATGATGGCCATCATTGATTGTTCGGTCTTTTTAGACCTACTGTTTACTGTACTGCTATGCTAATGGATGTACCACATATGACTGTTATGACTGAATGACTGAAATACTGATTCAATAAACTGTTTTCATTACTGTAAGGACATTCATTCTCAACCTCTTTACGCATTATGTTATTCACTGGGCTTTAGCTCACTGTTTACATATATATGTAGGTGTTCAGGCACCAGACCGGAGTTAGGAGCGTGGGTTAGACTCCCCTTTTTGTCAAGCCAACCACCGTGCCTCACTGCGAGGTTCCGAACCTGCCAAGCTATGGCTTAGGGGCATTTTATTTCCCTCGTCTGTCTCTGTATCTGTTTTGTAATGACTGTATAGACTGATCGCACTGTTACTATACTGTTATAATAGGGATTAGGTCCCTGTTCTAAATGATTGTACATATATGTATAGACTGTTTCTTTATGAATGTGCATACGAATGAAAAGTCTTTTTGCATACAGACTGTCACAGCTCATTGGACATTGTTTAATTACTGTTTTTGGCTTCTGCCATGCCCCTGTACTCTGTAATACTATCTTACTGTGAGGTAGGCCTTCGGTAATTTTGGATTACTGGCTGGTTACGGTGCTAAACCCATAGGGGCAGGTTTGGGTCGTGACAGAGTGGTATCAGAGCGATAGTTAACCACGAGTTATACCGCACACACGTGTCCAAATGAGCTATAGGGTGTCCTAGAAAAGCAGTTAGGGCATCACATGAGCATGAAAAGTGTGTGTGGACATGACATGAATATGTGTTAATGTGTTTAAACATATAACTGCTTATGTTTAAATGTTTAAAGTATGCAACTTCCTATGTTTATTATTACTATGTTGCATATAGTGAAATGGATAATGCAAGCACTGCTAATGAAACCGAATCATCCGAAGCCAGAATGGCAAGACTTGAAAGAACTGTAGAACTGCTAACTGAGGCCTTAAGGCAACAGCAACAACAGAACCAACAGCCCCCACCTCCTCCTCCGGTACAGCTGGAACAAAATGTTAATGATGGGGATATAATTGCTCTCACCCAGAAGTTCAGCAAAATGAAACTGCCATCCTTTCAGGGAGGCCTTGAACCACTCAAAGCTGAAGCTTGGGTTTTGGAAACAGAAAAATTGTTTGAGGTGTTTTCGTGCACTAAAGCACATAAAGTATTGCTAGCTATCTTCACCTTGCAAGAAGAGGCCAGAAGGTGGTGGATGCTGGTCCGTGACACTAACACTATTGTAACTTGGGCTCAGTTCAAGGAGTCCTTCTTCGAAAAGTATTTCCCTCAGTGTGTCAGGGACAGAAAAGTGACTGAGTTTGAACAGTTGAGACAAGGCACCATGTCGGTAGCCGAGTATGAAACAAAGTTCACCGAACTTGCTAGATATGCACCACATATGGTGGACACTGACTACAAGAAGGCCAGGAAATTTGAAGGCGGCCTTAATGTTGCAATACTTGATAGAATAAATGTTTTAAAGCTACCGAACTATGTAAATGTTCTTGACCGAGCATTAATGGCTGAGTCGAACATCGAGGCACTGAAACAAACTGAAACACTAGCGTCTGAATGGCATGGTAAAAGGCAGGGTTTTAAATTCAAGAAAGGCAAAAACAACCCATTGAACAAAAAGCAAAATACAGGGTCAACGATTACTTCTAGTCAAGGGAACCGTTCCATACCACCCTGCTCTAAATGTGGTAAGAACCATAAGGAAGTTTGTTATAAAATATCTGGAGCCTGTTACAGGTGTGGCAAGGTGGGCCACATGGTTAAAGACTGCCCCTCTGCTCCGCAGGCTAATAGTAAAGCTGCACCTAGCGCAGCAGCATCAACTGCTACACCAAAGCCTAACTCCAAAGCTACCGGGAAAGAGCCTGTGAGGCAAGGCCGAGTGTTCGCATTAGTACCGGAAGATGTGCAGAATACCGAGACCGTTGTGTCAGGTATTCTCTCTATTTGTACTCAAAATGCTTATGTACTGATTGATTCGGGGTCTACACATTCATATGTATCGCATGCTTTTTCGCAAAAATTGAATAGACCGTTGGAACCCATGAATTACTTATTAGCTGTATTCTCACCTGTTGGGGGATCTGTAACTTGTGCTTATATGTACCCTACATGTGAAATTATTGTTGGGGATATGCATCTGTATATTGACTTACTGCCTCTGAACATAGATCATTTGATGTTATATTGGGGATGGACTGGTTACAAAAATATCATGCTACTATTGATTGTGTAACTAAACAAGTGATTTTCCGTCCACCTGGTTTATCCGAATTTGTGTTTGACGGGATTGGAGTAGTACCTCCCCTGTATCTGATTTTGTCCATGAAAGCCTGTAAATTGATTAAGGATGGGTGTAAGGGATACCTGTGTTCTGTATTGACTGTGCCTACTGATGTTGAAACTGATGTGAATAGTATTCCTATAGTCGGAGAATTCCCAGATGTTTTTCCAAATGATCTGCCAGGGGATTTAATCGATAGGGAGATTGAGTTCACCGTTGATGTGATTCCGGGTATACAACCAATATCTAAAGCTCATTACCGAATGGCTCCGACTAAACTGAAAGAATTAAAAGTGCAATTGCAAGAACTGTTAGAGAAGAAGTTCATCAGGCCCAGTACTTCGCCATGGGGCGCACCTGTCTTGTTTGTGAAAAAGAAAGACGGCTCACTGAGACTCTGTATCGACTACCGTGAACTGAACAAGGTAACTGTGAAAAATAAATATCCATTACCGCGTATTGATGACTTATTTGATCAGTTACAGGGTGCTCAAGTTTTCTCTAAGATTGATCTCAGATTCGGATATCATCAGCTGAAAGTTAAGCCAGAGGACATTGACAAAACTGCTTTTCGAATGAGGTATGGACATTACGAATTCCTAGTTATGCCTTTCGGAGTTACCAATGCACTTGCTGCATTTATGGACCTTATGAACAGAATCTTTAAACCATTCCTCGATGACTTTATTGTTGTATTCATAGATGACATTCTAATTTATTCCAAGAGTAGAGAAGAACATGAACATCATCTGAGACTTGCCCTACAGACCCTAAGAGAACAGAAACTTTATGCTAAACTGTCTAAATGTGAGTTTGGCTTGATCATGTTATGTTTTTGGGACATGACATTAGCAAGGATGGAATTTCAGTTGATCCACAGAAAGTTGAAACAGTAGTGAACTGGCCTAGACCAACAAATTTTACAGAAGTCTGAAGCTTTTTGGGATTAGCTGGATATTACAGAAGATTTGTCAAAGATTTCTCCAAAATTGCCTTACCGTTGACTCAGTTAACTCAGAAGGGGATATCATTTGACTGGACTGACCAAAGAGAATCAGCTTTCCAAGAGTTGAAAACTCGACTTGTGACTGTACCAGTCCTTACTCTACCTTCAGGTACGGATGGTTTTACCATTTTTAGTGATGCTTCTCATAAGGGTTTGCGATGTGTTTTAATGCAGAATGGGAGAGTTATTGCCTATGCTTCCCGACAACTGAGACCGCATGAAAAGAACTACCCGACCCATGACTTGGAACTTGCTGCAGTAGTATTTGCATTGAAAATCTGGCGTCACTACCTTTATGGGGCGACATGTGAAGTATATACCGACCACAAGAGTTTGAAATATTTCTTCACACAGAAAGAACTGAATATGAGACAGCGAAGATGGCTAGAACTGATTAAAGACTATGACCTACAGATTTTGTACCATCCGGGGAAAGCCAACACCGTTGCCGATGCCTTGAGTCGGAAATCGATTGGAAATTTAGCCTGTTTACTTACCGGACAGAAAGAGTTGCTTTGTGACCTTGAGAAATCTGAAATTAAGATTGTCTTGCAAGAATAAGGTGGAACAATAGCTGCTATTTCTGCTCAACCGGCACTGATTGAAGAGATTAAAGAGAGACAACCACATGATGACTTCTTGAAGAAGATCATCGATGAACGAGAATCTAAACCGAGATCG
Source organism: Camellia granthamiana (assembly GCA_036172215.1). Lineage (NCBI taxonomy): Eukaryota > Viridiplantae > Streptophyta > Magnoliopsida > Ericales > Theaceae > Camellia > Camellia granthamiana. The sequence goes on from CM069917.1 coordinate 74,924,921, forward strand.
AATTTCCAATTTGAAAATAATGTACTGAAATTTCAGGGAAGATTGTGTGTACCAAATGACTCTGAACTGAAAAGAAGAATTCTACAAGAGGGCCACAATTCAAAACTGTCTATCCATCCAGGAAATACAAAAATGTACTAAGATTTGAAACTGAATTTTTGGTGGCCGGGAATGAAGAGAGAAATTGCTGATTTTGTATCAAAATTCCTTCATTGCCAACAAGTCAAAGCCGAACATTAACGACCCGCAGGCTTACTGTAGACCTTACCAATACCGGAGTGGAAATGGGAATATATCACCATGGATTTTATTATCGGTTTGCCTCGCTCTAGTAAAGGTATGGACTCAATTTGGGTTATTGTTGATAGACTGACTAAATCTGCTCACTTCTTACCTGTCAAAACAATTTATAATGCGGACAAGTTGGCTGTGATTTATATTGATGAGATTGTTAGATTGCATGGAGTGCCTGTGTCTACTGTTTTTGACAGAGATTCGAAGTTTACATCGAGATTCTGGCAAAGCTTACAGACTGCATTGGGTACTGAACTGAGACTGAGTAGTGCCTATCATCCTCAGACAGATGGCTAGTCAGAAAGGACCATCCAGACTCTGGAGGATTTATTGAGAATGCGCGTCCTTCATTTTCAGGGAAACTGGGAAAGCCATTTGCCTTTAGCTGAATTCGCCTACAACAACAGTTATCATTCAAGTATTGGTATGGAGCCTTTCCAGTATGGCAGAAAATGTAGATCTTCGGTTTGCTGGGCAGAAGTTGGAGATGGGCCTTTGCTTGGGCCCGAGATTGTTTATGAAACGACTGAGAAAGTGAAACTGATACAACAGAGACTGAAAACCGCACAGAGCCGACAGAAAAGTTATGCGGATGTCAGAAGACGAGACAGAGAGTATGAAGTAGGTGATCACGTTTTTATGAAAGTGACACCGATGAAAGGCTAGACTCGTTTTGGAGTCAGGGCAAGCTAGCGCCGAGATATGTCGGACCGTATGAGATCATTAAGAAAATCAATCCGGTGGCGTATCAAGTAGCGCTTCCTCCTGAAATGGAGCATATGCACAATGTCTTCCACATCTCTATGTTGAGAGACTACCTCCGGGATCCTTTTCATGTGATTGAGCCTACTCGTGTAGTGCTGAGTGATGACTACACTTATGAGGAACGGTCTATTCAGATTGTAAATCGACGGATCAAGAAGTTGAGAAACAAAGAGATCCCGTTAGTGAAAGTTGACTGGCAAAACCATGGTGGCGTGTATGCCACTTGGGAAAGGGAAGATGACATGGCCAAGAGATATCCTGAATTATTGCCACTGAATCCTGTTTTCTTCCAGAACGAAGGTAGTTCGAGTTTGGAGGACCAAACTCTTTATAAGGAGGGGAGACTGTGACAACCCTCACCACTGTTTACTGATTAACCACTGAATACTGCTAAACTGAGACTAAGCATGTTAATTGACTGACTGACTAAAATCTGGAACCGATTGATTGTCTGTATCTGTTTAAGTGCATTCTATCTGTTGACTGTTAAATGCATCTGTTCATGTTACATACTTTAAACTACAAATTAAAGGCCTTATCGGCGGCCGAATCTGGAATTGACTAGTGATATGTGTTAACTATAATTTATGTGATTTTATAGCATATTTATTTGAAATGTGATTTGGTATGATTAAATTAGATTGAATAATGCTAATTTACAAGACTTGGGTTTATTTACCTTATTGCTATCCTTAGTGGCCCACTACCTAAATATGTTGAGCTTCATTACACCTAAACACAACATTTGCTCTGTCCATTTGAGAGACAAACCGACAGAGAGAGAGAGTTAGGAGATTGAATTGTTCTTGAGGGTTCTGCTTGGAAACTTGAGGAAATTGTAGAAGACTTGCAACATTGAGCCTCCATACCTCTAATTCAAGACTTAGGCAAGGAAATTCAACCTCTCATTGTTGTATTTAAGATTGTTCATGCTTGGTTCTTGTGTCCTTAGTGATCTAAGCCTAGTTTGAGCCTTATGATGTTGAATTGAAGCTCATTCCATGCATGCATGCCAATATTGATGAGTTTAAAGTTGTTACATGCATGTCCATATTATGGTTATAGTCTATGATTTCATCTTGTTTTGAAAAGATTGGCTCATTTGAGCAAGTGATTGAGGCTTTGAATGGGCTTAACCTCATTCATGTTACATATTCTTTATGTTCTTGAAATGTTGTTTGAAATCATGTTGAATTGATCTTCCTTTGGGACTTTGATTTTACAATTGCGCTTTGAATCATGTTAAACTATGAGTTTTGAAGAGTTTTCTGGAAAATTAGCCCAAGAGGATTGGTTTTGATGCATTAAACCTTCGTTTTAAGCTTGGGACTCAAATCTAGAAATTCCAGATTTTGGTCTCTCGCTCGAGCGGGGAAAGTGGCGCTCGAGCGGGGAATTCGAGCTCCCAGCATCTTGCATTGTTTTGCAATCTGCTCGAGCGGAGTATTGGACGCTCGAGCGGGGGCTTGTGTCACATGCCCGAGCGGGTGTCGAGCGTCCATCGAGCGTGATTTTCGCACATCCAGTACTTTTGCCATGTTTTGCAGTCCGCTCGAGCGTTGGAAGTAACGCTTGAGCGGGGAACCTTTGTCTGCATGTCCGCTCGAGCGGGGAAAGACACGCTCGAGCGGGACCCTGTTTTTCTGAAAATTCTGAAAATGTTTTTAAAGTGCATCTTTGCATCCTCATTCCATCATACGCATTCCTAGGCCTAGTTTAAGACATCTTAATGAGGATATAGATGTTGAACCGCACCGGGTCTAAGTAAGGACTAAGTCTTTGATTCCCGAATGTGAACTTAGTGTGTGTTCATTCTGTAAACTGTGTAGGGTTGGCATTCGGAGACGCTCTAGCTTATCTGTAGCCCGGAACTCTGTGAGTAACAACTGTGTAAAGATATGTTCAAATATGAATATCTTCTGAATGGTTAAACTGTACTGTTTCTGAATTGATACCGTTAACTGAATGAATGTATGTCCTCTATTCTGAGCTGTATTGTGGCATCCATAGCAACTACTGTTACTGTTACTGCTACTGTTACAGAGATCTGTGTTAGTTCCTATCTTGGAACTTCTGTTTACTGTTATGATGGCCATCATTGACTGTTCGGTCTTTTTAGACCTACTGTTTACTGTACTGCTATGCTAATGGATGTACCACATATGATTGTTATGACTGAATGACTAAAATACTGATTCAATAAACTGTTTTCATTACTGTAAGGACATTCATTCTCAACCTCTTTACGCATTATGTTATTCACTGGGCTTTAGCTCACTGTTTATATATATATATATATATATGTAGGTGTTCAGGCACCAGACCGGAGCTAGGAGCGTGTGTTAGACTCCCCTTTTTGTCAAGCCAACCACCGTGCCTCACTGCGAGGTTCCAAGCCTGCCAAGCTATGGCTTATGGGTGTTTTATTTCCCCTGTCTGTCTCTGCATCTGTTTTGTAATGACTGTATAGACTGATCGCACTGTTACTGTACTGTTATAATAAGGATTAGGTCCCTGTTCTGAATGATTGTACATATATGTATAGACTGTTTCGTTATGAATGTGCATACGAATGAAAAGTCTTTTTGCATACAGACTGTCACAGCTCATTGGACATTGTTTAATTACTGTTTTGGCTTCCGCCATGCCCCTGTACTCTGTAATACTGTCTTACTGTAAAACAGGCCTTCGGTAATTTTGGATTACTGGCCGGTTACGGTGCTAAACCCATAGGGGCGGGTTTGGGTCATGACAGTAGGTAACAACAAAGGTCTCACAAAACACTATTTCATGGGATTTCTTTCACTTAGGAAAGTCCACATTGATCATCCCAGAACAACAATCACTCTTCTAAGAAAAACGTTTCTGAATTGTAAGCAAGATGTAATTTCATGATAGATGACCAACATTATCTCTTTAAATTCATCTATCCCCATATTCCAAAATGATCACAATAAGTTTTAGATAATAATATTTTATTGTGAAAATTACATTATTAGCCCCGCATTTTGTCCCTTGTGTGTCATTTTGGTATGAAAAAAAAAAATGAAACTATATTTCTCAAGTTTATCTATATTAAAATTGTCTTATTTATATTATTAACTAAACCTATACAATTAGATATGTATCTAACATTCTAACTAACTCACATGTGCTAATTACTTGTATAACTGACCTCCTAACAAACTCTCTAATAACCAATGCATTATATAGCTCATGTAACAACTTAAGCTAGTGTAGCTGTAACAGGCCCGCGAGGGACCTCGCTACAGTTCGGACTCGATTTTGTTGCGGTTCTAAATCTCGAACCAAAGAGTCCAACTCTGGCAAATCGTTTTGAAGAAAAACAGATTTTTTTGAAAGAAGTGCCAAACATGGACTGCTTTGCCAAATAACAGAGTCGCCACCTAAATATTTTTTAAAATGGGAAATTTAGGAAACCCTGACTCGGTGCCAAAGGCCACGTGTCCGTCATCACCAAAGTTGCCTCGGCTCGGGAACTTGGGTACGATTGGGGAAGGTCACATCGTGAGCACCCCCGCTCGCCCGGTCAAAGACCGGCCTCTACTAACCATGATATCTACTTTTGAAAACTTTGTGAGTTCTTATTCCAGTTATTAGCCTAGGTTACTATGTGATGCTCGCAGCAAACAAGTATAGACTGGGCCGTCTGAATTGGAACAAAACATTTCATGTTTGTTTGTTTGAAAATGGTGTGATGGTGCTACCCGCAGGTAGGCTAAAATGCGGATTTGCCACCCTCAGGTGGGCTTAGAAAATAGTGATTTTGCCACTATCTAGTGGGCTTAAAACAAACAGTCAATGCATTGTCCCAATTCAAATAACTCAACCTCCACCCACAGGCATTCAAGGCAATTATATCACATAAGCACATAGCCTCATGGTAAGCATGCTATCATGGCAGTCACTCACACGCATGCAAGGATGCTAAAGCATAAAACTCACCGAGTACTCCAAGCCAAAACAAAAAAACTGATTAGGAATCATGCATGATCCTAAATACACTAAAATGCCTAATGCAACACATGCAAAGATGCAAACTATAGCAGGCTCGGCTCGGCTATTCTAAACATGGCATATGGAATGCAACAGCTATCATGTATTCAACTTGGAATTGGAATACAAATGCAGTTAGTATGATGCGCCGAGCCCGGTGCATGCAAAACAGATGAATGATGCAAACATGCTGTCATACTGTATGCTAATTGAAATATGCCCTAATCTAACCATCATAAGCGGGTAAATAAAAGGGAAGAAAGACGTGGGGTTGGAAGACATACATCACACTCACACACCCTTATTACAGTTGTGCCCTCGCGCAGAGGGTCCGAATGAATAATACAGTCCGAAATAAAAGAATAATACAGTCCAAAATATACAGTTCCTAATTAATTTACAGATTAACTAAGAAAGCTGTAAACTGGCATACAAGCCAGGGGCTGCCTCGCTGTTGATGAATGATGTATGCCGGGCTACCTCGGGTGGAAATCCACTGGGATGCCCCAATTAGCCTCTGTTTGTAGTATTTCTTGAAATGCGTGCCAGACTCCGAAAAGTTTGTTGATTCTTCATTTTGCTGCAACAGAGAGCAGGAAGAGGGCATAGCAATGTATTTCACAAATATATGCATGCCTCGATCCTCGTGCCACCAATCACGCATACCGATGCATGATGGCCGAGGAATCGGATTGCACAACTCAATATAGGATGAATGCATATGAATGCCACAACAAAACCTAACTCCATCATGGGTAATCCGGAGTGTCGATGACTTGGGAATTGAGACCCGTTCCGTCTCTCGGAGTACGAAACGTGCCTCGTTTCCCGTGCCCGGGTTAACTCTTATCCCGAACACGATGCAATATGCATGGTATGCATGAAATGTAGCTAACATGTGATATAGCATGCACAATGCCATGAAAATGAGTAACCTCGAAATGCGCGCACACGGGTACGCAGACCGAGGTAATGCACGAATGCAATCTAAGATACAACCTAGTATGCACAATTCGGATGAAAATGAGATGAAAATAAGATGCCTCGAAAAGCGTGCACACGGGCACGTAAACCGAAGCGATGATGAAATAAAAAAATCAGATAAAATAGAAGTGCCTCGAAATGCGTGCCCACGGGCACGTAAACCGAGGCGATGATGAAATGAAAATCGGATAAAACCGAAGTGCCTCGAAATACGTGCCCACGGGCACGTAAACCGAGACGATGATGAAATGGAATGAAATGGCATACAGAATGCAATGATGGGCTTACGCCAACGAGAGAGGGCCTCAGCCACACTCACATAGGCTGCCGATGAACGAAAACAGAGTGCCTCGAAGTGCGTGCCCAAACCGAGGCAATGCACTAAGGCATGAGATGACATGGAAAATGGTATGCAAGTATGCAAACCAAATTTCAGCAGCTAAATGAAGGGGAAAACAGCCCCGAAATGATACGAAATGACAATCAATGCATGAAATCATCCCGAAATGTGGTTTTAAGTACCCGAAATGGCCTACGGCTATGCTAAATATGCAAAATTGGCACATGACAGAAAGAACAGTAGCAAGGCAGCCCTAAAAATAGCATCTTTTCAGTACAAAACAAGGCTAAATAACAACCACAAGTATGGCAAAAATAGCATGCAAAAATGGGGAAAAAGAGGAGAATTACAAAGCAAGTGGTATCTAAAATGCTCAAACTGAAAAATACAGTTCTACAACATTAAAGAGGAGCCAAAAATATGCATATTTACAGAAGATGACATCCCCCAATTCAGTGTGTAGATCTACTAAACATGGCATGCAAGATGAAGCCAACAAAGGCTATAAAGAGAAGTAACAAATGGATGCACCAAACCAACAAAGACCCTTAACAAAACATGAAGAATGGGTCAAAATAAGACACTTTCTAAGCCTGATGAAGGCCGAAATCAGAAGCTAAGATGGCCTAAACAAGCATGCAATTTTACGGAAAATAGGAAGAATTTAACACAAAGTACCAAAAGCATTCACCAAATGGCTTAAGGTCCTTAACAAAACATGAAGAATGGACCAAAATAAGGCTCTTTCTAAGCCTGATGAAGGCTGAAATCAGAAGCCAAATAAGCCTAACAAAGCATGCAAAATAGGCATAGAACATGAATTCAAATCAAGTGGCATATAGAGCATGAAAACCAAGTTGAGCCCTTCTTCAATGTTGAAGAAGGCCTCAAAAAAGGCACAATATCAGTATTTTGCATGCTCCAATTCAGATCACAAATAGGCCAAAACAATCATGCAATTTTACGGTAAAATAGAGGAATTACAAAGGAAGTGCATGATAGATCCACCAAACATGATGGAGCCCTTCTTCAATGTTGAAGAGGGGCTCAAAATAGGCCCACTAACAGTTTACATCAGGCTCGAAAATGGATCACTCATAAGCCAAATATTTGATGCAGAATATTGACATAGAAGATGCTATTGAAGCAAGTGTACCATAGAGGGCTCAAACAGGGTTGAGCCCTTAATCAAAGATCAAAATGAGCTCAAAAGGGGACCACTTTCAGTAGGGGTCGAAGCTCAACACAACATGGAAATAGGGTTAAGAAAGGAAGCAAGAAAATGGTACAAAAGAGGGATTTGAGATTTACCCTTGAAGACAAGACTTTTGCTACCTCTTTGCTTGATGAAGGTTGCTTCTAAACACCCCAAGAACTCCTCATTGCTGCTGGAAATGAGGTGGTGTTGGTGGTGCTTGGTGTTGATGAACAAATAAGCTAGGGACTTGAAACTTTTTTGAGCTTTTGGCTATGGAAATGAAGGTGTTTGGGAGAGAGGCTTTTAGATGAAATTTTCCAACCCTATCAAAGGAGCTGTCCAGCCCCTTAAATAGGGAAGAAAGGGTGTAAAAGGGGAGGGAAAAGCACCCAAGCTTTCCCTCCCAAAATATCCCCCGGATGCCCGGGATATTTTGAAAAAATATCCGGACAGCTGGAAAGGGCTGGAAAGCAGAAAGCTGGCCGGCCAGGTAACTTTCTGGGAGGTGGCCGGCCGGCCACCCCACCTGGTCGGCCAGCCACTCACCCTGGCCGGCCGGCCATGGACCAAAAATGAAGGGTAAAAAATCTGGCCGACCACCATGCAATGGTGTCCTCCCATGTGTGTAGAATAAGGCCCCAAGGTCGGAAATTGGCAACACTGAAGCAGGAGCCACAACATAGAGCTTGAAGGAGGGGCTCAAAAATGAAATCCACAATTGCTGGCCGACCACCAACTTTTAGGGTCCTCCCAGATGTGTGGAACAAGGTTCCAAGGTCAGAAATTGGCAACACTGAAACAGGGGTCACAACATAGGACTTGAAGGAGAGGCTCAAAAATGAAATCCACAATTGCTGGCCGACCAGTAGTTTTTAGGGTCCTCCCATGTCCCCTGATCACAGATATGTAGCTTTGGTTGGAAGAAAATATCCCCAGGGTGTTCAACATTGGTCCGGAAGTGAGCAAAACGGGCGCCGAAAGAGCGAAACTGGTTATCTGGGATAATTGCTGGCCTCCCACCCCCCAGTGATCTTCCTGGTGTTGAAACAGAGGTACCTGCCAAATTTGAACAAAAACTAATGAGAAATGAACGCTCGGGGCCCAAACCGCGCAGTTCGGGGTCCCGAAAATGGGCTGCAGGCACCGAAAGTGGTATACGGCAGCGAAGTGGGTATCTGCGACCCCAGTGTCCCTCGGAATGACAAAACAGAGGTTCCTGCCAAAAATCGGAGAAAACCGATGCAAAATGAATGCTCGGGGACTAAACCGCGCGGTTTGGGGTCCCGAAAACCGGCTACAGGCACCGAAAGTGGCATACGGCCACGGAGTGGGCATCAAAGGCCCCAGTGTTCCTCGGAATGATAAAACAGAGGTTCCTACCAAAAACTGGAGAAATCGGAGATGGTTGGGCGGTCCCGAACCGAGGCACACGGCCTGACGGTCCCGAAAACCGGGAACCGGGCTCCGAAATGGGTAAAATGGCCTATGGCCACGAAAAGTAGTTCACGGCCACTGGGAGATAGTCTACAGGACCACTCCCTTCCCTCAGGAAAGAAAACAGAGGAAACCGAGTCTGGTTCGCAAACCGAGACAAGGCACAGAAGAGAGTTCGGAAGCCCGGAGGCAGGGCGCACGGCCGCGACTCTGAGACTTCTGAACGAGCACAACATGCAACATCACCAAGCGCTCAATCGGTGACATCTGAGTCTTAAGGTCGGTCAAAAATGGGGTGTCTACAGTTGCCCCTCTTTGAGAGAACTCGAAAGTCATAAGGATGACGGGAGTGAATGTCAAAGCCTAGAGACGACCCATTTTTGACAAGGCCGAAGACTTAGACAATCATACAAGACAAACAGAGATGTGTGCCCGCAGGCGGGGGGCAAAATGCAAAGTGATAGGCACGGAGCCAAGTAACCATGTAAATGCAGCGAGCTGTAATGAAGCAAGTATTAACAAATAGATGCAACAGTTTTAAGCAAGAATGCAAAGCAACGACTACATTTCATGCAGTTGGGAATGCGGAGAATTATTCAATTCTCGTCGCGTCTCACACGGAGAAGATACGATACCTGCGCGATTCGTCTGGTCGCACCAGCCTCAAATGAACCGTACATACAATATCGTGCCTGCAAAATAGAGAAATTCAATAAGAACAATATGCCAACAACATATATTCAATGCGATTCCTATGATTCGAAAAGTTTGACACACACAGTGTCGGCGAGTGGATGCATCACAATGCGAGAAAAGATAATGCGCGACAATGCATGTTTAAGCACAGAAGTACTGTATACCAAGAAATCACGCATGACAATACAAAACATTCATGAGAATGTAAATTATGAGCCAAATAATGCAAAACGAGCACAAATCAGGATGCCCGTTTGTTGCGCAACAACGAGCTGGGAAATGCGCATTTCGGCGACGGCAACTCGATCGCGGCCTCTTGATTTACCTCCCGGAGAGGTCACAATATGTTTAAAAAGGATACACTCTGATTTTGATGAATAATGATGAGACACATGCCAATAATTGCAATTGAAGTTCTGGTGGAGCAATTCGGCGCCAGAAAGTGCACTTTTCTTGAACTTTTTCGGGTCCCGGGAACTCCGATTTTCCTCAAAATTTGCAGAGAGGTAGGGGAGGGGGTGGGGAGCATGGTCGGCCAGCCCACTACCCTAGGAGAGGCCATCGGCCAGGGGGAAAAAGCAGAGGGGCCGGCCAGCCAGGTTAGGTGGCCGGCCGGCCACTGCCCAAAAGCAGGGGCATTTTGGTCTTTTCGGCCATTTCTATATATACACACCTCCATTGCCTCCGAAATCACACCCAAGGCTGCAAAATTTCCTCCTCTTGCTCTCTAAGCCATTTTCTCTTTCAGATCTGCATTTTATACGCGCCCCTCGGCCTCCCACGCAAGTTGTTTTCACGAAAACATTCAATTTTAAACACTTTGGACCGATTAAATTTTGACTTCGGGACACCTCTTCTCATTTTCACCACTTGAGGTAATTTTATCTCAATATTTGAAAGATTTTCCCGAGAGTTGACTTTTGTTGACTTTTCATTTCCCGAGAGTTGACTTTCGTTGACTTTTTCCAATTTTGGCTCATTTCGCTCATTTTTGCTCCTCTTTGCAGATTTCTCGACATGGCGGACCATTTCCCTCGCGGTAGAGGTTTTCCAGGTGCCGGAGATGATTACGACATTATGACATTGCCCCCGAGGGTCCGCCCTTTTATTCCCGAGCGATATGCCCCAGCGGTACATAGGCTTCCGCGAGCCACTTTCCGTCATTTTACCGATTTCAACGATCGGGTACCAGGGGATCTCCTTCTGCGAGAACCGGAGCAGCACCTCTCCTACGATGTAGAGGTATTTTACTTTATTTCCTGTATCATTCGTGCATTTCACTCTCCTGCCATGCTTAGACACACAGTTTAGCTTACAACACAATACTTTACTTGCATCCCGAGCATGTGACTTAGCCACTTGAATTTCACGAACACACAATACATCGCCTGATTGTGAATGTATAGTACGCATTAGTTAGAAATTGAACACACGACTCAAACATCGATTCACCGAACACACAGCCCGAAGGTGAAAATGAACACACAGCACATACTGACTAAGAGTAGAACGCACAGCCCCAAGCTCAGATTTACTGAACACGCAGCCCAGATTTTGAAGTGAACACACAGCCCACTGACTAAGAGTAGAACACGCAGCCCTAAACTCAGATTTACTGAACACGCAGCCCAGATTTTGAAGTGAACACACAGCCCACTGACTAAGAGTAGAACACACAGCCCTAAACTCTGATTTACTGAACACGCAGCCCAGATTTGAAGTGAACACACAGCCCACTGACTAAGAGTAGAACACACAGCCCTAAACTCTGATTTACTGAACACGCAGCCCAGATTTGAAGTGAACACACAGCCCACTGACTAAGAGTAGAACACACAGCCCTAAACTCTGATTTACTGAACACGCAGCCCAGATTTGAAGTGAACACACAGCCCACCGATTAAGAGTAGAACACACAGCCCTAAACTCTGATTTACTGAACACGCAGCCCAGATTTTGAAGTGAACACACAGCCCACTGATTAAGAGTAGAACACACAGCCCTAAACTCTGATTTACTGAACACGCAGCCCAGATTTGAAGTGAACACACAGCCCACTGATTAAGAGTAGAACACACAGCCCTAAACTCTGATTTACTGAACACGCAGCCCAGATTTTGAAGTGAACACACAGCCCACTGACTAAGAGTAGAACACACAGCCCTAAACTTTGATTTACTGAACACGCAGCCCAGATTTGAAGTTTGATTTGATTTGCACACAGCTCTTTCATTTCATTAGCACACAGCTCATTTCCACTTCATTTGCTGGTACACGCATTCATTCTAAATGCAGGCTGGCTCTCGTACAGTATGAGGATATGGCTCCACTGCCGCGAGGGAGTGGTATGTTGAGCTTCCGGAAGCTGTCCGGGACTTGGTTGATTTTGCAGGATTCGGACCATTCTGCAGGGGGTTATCACACTGCCTTATCAGTAGGACATTATTTGCTGCTCTGGCGGAGAGATGGTGGGACACCACCAATTCTTTCCATTTTTCTGCGACTGGGGATATGACCATGACCCCACTGGATTTCGCTATGCTTACCGGCCTAGACCTAGGCGGTGGACCTATTCCCTACGACGAGGATATGGGTCAGTGGGAGGCTGCTTGGATGCATCTATTGGGAGCCCGCCCGCCTGTAGACAGAGGTACAGGGAGGGTTCGGTATACTTGGTTCTCTTCCCATTTTCGGCGGCCACAGATGGAGCCTGAGTCTCCCGAGGAGGTCGAGCAGTATACCCGTGGTTTCCTCATGTTCCTCTTTGGCACCACTCTGTTTGCCGATAGAGGGAACATGGTCGGGTTGTATCTTCTGAGTGCTCTGGTAGACCTATCACAGGTCAATCAGTATGATTGGGGCGGCGCCGGCCTGGCTACCCTTTACTGCTACATGAGCGCAGTCTCTCGCGGGCGGGGGGACTTACTCGGCGGCTACTGGAGAGCTTGGGAGGTACATTCTGTCCTCTTGATTTACATTTTGCTCCTCATTACTTATTCACTGCACACACGGCGCACTCTGCATTCTGTATTCTGCCTTTAGCACATTGTATTCACATCCCGCACTGCTTTTCTCAGCTATGGGTATATGCATATTTCCCCACATTAGCCCCGGAGATGGAGGTGGCAGGACCTCCTATTACTCCGTTTTCGTTGATGTTTGAGGGCGAGCACCTATCGAGGCCCCGAGAGACTCTCTTCTCTCTGCGACAGTACTTCGACACCGTGCGAGCGACAGAGGTATTTCAGAACTCTCAGTTCTTTTCATTTCATCTTTGATCTGCTCTATATTTCTTGATTTCTGATTGATTTGTACACTGGTTATCCGCAGATCACTTGGCAACCTTGGGCAGTCTTTGGCGACGATCTCGAGAATCAGTACCCCGGAGGGTCGACTAGTTCCCAGTATAGGTTCCTGCTCGAGGGACCAGTCGGCAGGGCTTGGTTCTTGGGGGAACGCTTTCAGCGTCAGGTGTGGGGGTATGATTCTCAGGACCCTCCTGCTGTGCCTCCACCCACTATGCGGACTGCCGACAGGCTATCTACTGAGGAGGTCACTAGGGACATGCAAGGCACCGATGCTTTATTATATCTTATTGAGGGGAACTACGCCACCTATCGCCGCATATATTTGATGCCCCCCTTGACGGGAGTACGGGCTCCACCACTGAGGCCCACTGGCGCACCATCTTCGAGTCGCGCTCGTGCTGCAGACATCCCTTCTTCTAGCAGGGCTGGGGCGTCTAGGGGTAGAGGCAGTTCGATTCCTCCGATCCCTCCGACTCTCGATCATCCTGGATGGCCAGATATGCCGACTGAGTTGACGAGTTGGTAGTATGGGACTACTTCTCCGATTCCGATCCCTATGGAGCCTCCGATGCCTGGTCACAGATATGTCAGTGATCCTGACTCACCACCGGTATGTTCTACCATTTTTCATTTATCACACAGACATTTCGGCAGTTGCTTATTTATTGATGACTTGAGCTTGTATCTGCAGCCACCTCGGGAGTACATAGATCAGATGCTCGGGGTGGTAGCCTCACTTGAGGGGATGGTCCTGCGTAGAGAGGCACATATGTCCATCATGGGCTTCCAGGTACCCTTCATCTCTCTTGTATTTAGCATATTTCTGTTAATGCTGGTTTTGAGCATTCTGCTACACTGATAGGCTATGTAGAACGCATCTGGCCCACACCCCACTCACATACTGTACTTGCACCTGCTTTTTATGTTTGAACTGATGTATTGCACTTTTCATTTTCAGATGCCTCCCGTATATGCTCCGGCGCGAGGCGGGCCACCAGGGCCTTCTCAGAGAGGTCGAGGTGCTAGACCTGCTCGAGGTACTGGGCCTCGAGGAGCTGGGCCATCCAGGCCTTACCGAGGAGCTCGAGGAGCAGGGTCGTCTCGCAGACGCAGGGCACCCATTGTCGAGGATGAGGAGGAGGAGGTCGCAGACCGCGTGTCAGAGACATCTCCTGGGGAGGGAGGCTCCGGTCTTGGTTCCGGGAGCGGAGGCGAGGCTGAGGGGGATCCGGAGGATGACAGCTCTGATCCGGATGGTGATGATGGTGCAGAGGTTATCCCGCAGAAGAGGATGAGAGGGCCTCCTCATTCCCGTTCCCGAGGACACTGATGTTATTTCCTGCTTTATTTTACTTTTTGCTAGTAGTTTGTAGCACTTTGCACATTATTAGGCAGTTTTATTTCCTGTAAAACTTGTACCTTTATTTTGCTGTAAAACATGATGGAATGAAACAGCTTTTTGAAAAGATGTTTGTATTTGAAATTCTTAGCATCGCATCGCATCATTTTGCACAAAATTAGAATTGAATGGAAATGTGCCTTGTGTATTTACCGAGTCAGGTAATGAACCGACGCGACAAATCAAAACAACTCGACTTACTAAGAAATAACAGAATCTTAGCAAGTTTACAACTCGATAAACAAAGTACAACAATGTTAACGACTCAATAGACAAGACTTAACGAAATTGCGTAACCAAAAGTAACAATTCAAAACACAAAATGCGACAGCTCGACAAAACTTACAACTCGATAAACAAAACAACAACTCGATAAGCAAAATACAACAGAACATACTTCGGACGGACAATCCGGATGATGGAACGCACCCGAAATTGAGAGAAATGGAAGCCTCCGACATTCCCGATGCATGAAAATACCTCAAACTTTCTTCCGGCGGGCGAAACAGGACCAACGCGCGGCCGAAAACACTTTGCATTTGGAAACTAGAGGGTGGCCGGCCTACTAGAAAAGAGGGCCGGCCGGCCACCTCTACCACAACCACCGAAATGTTGACACGTGTCCTTTGAATAGTGTTTTGCCCCTCTATAAAAGCTCCACTCTTGGAACTCATTCATTTCATCACCATTTCTCACAAAAATGGAGGCGTTTCTTGTAGAAAACCTCACATCTTGGATTTCTTCTTTAGATGGCTCGGAGAAGTTGAACTTCCGGGGTTTTGGCTTGAACGCACTGTTCACGCTAGGCCGGACTCCACTGCATCTTCCTTTCCTCTGTGCGGCGGCGAGATTTTGGAATCCGGTGACGCACGTCTTCAGCTTCGGAGGGCAAGAGGTATGTCCCACTTTTGAAGATTTTCAAGTCTTGATGGAGTCTGAGCGAGGCGAGGAGATCTTGCCCCGGCTCAATTTTGGCTATGCCCAGACCTTAGGGCGGATGTGCGGTCTTAATGCGCATGACGCTAGATCTCTGATTGGTGATGGCATGTTGGATATTCCGAGCCTGATTTACCGATTTTCTGATGCCGGTGACCGCAGCAACCACTATTGGCAAGGCTTCCGGCAGCACGCCCTCTGCTTGTGCCTACTATCTCATTTTCTGTTTGTCTCGGGTTCCGGAGGAGCTAGCATCCGTTTGATTGAAGTCGCCCAAGGTTTGAGAGAAGGAAAGAGTTGCATCGCCATGACTCTGGCCGAGACACTGATGGGCTTGGATGCTTTCCACCGCCGGGAGACAACCAGGTTTGCAGGGAGTCCACTACTGCTACAGGTAATGTTTCCCACCCAAACTCACATGTATATTTGCTCACATCACTCGGCCCTCGGGCTCGGTTTTTCTCACAAAACCCTCATCTTACTTTTCTCTCATCGCGCATCTCTCTATTCTTTATTCTCTCATTTTTCATCCCTCCCCAGATATGGTTGATGGATAAACTGCAAGTTGTGGACTCTTGCCCTGCTTACTCAGCCCGTGGCTACTTCTTTCGGCAACGCTTAGTCAACGCCCTTGATGAGGGATGGTGGTTTGAATGGATGTGCAACTTGTCGGCGGATCGCATTGCGTGGCGCTGCCCTTGGCTCAATCTCCCGGCAATGAGCTATAGCATGTCACGGCAGGTCGGGATTCGACTGATCGGCTTGACTCACTGTGTGTTCTATTTCCCATTCCGTATTCTGCGTCAGTTTGGTCATGATCAGACTTGCCCACCGGAGGGGATAGAGTATCCGGCTACATTTCCAGTTCGAGGCGCACAGCTGGCTCGCATGGAGAGTTAGAGAGCTTCTGGCCCCTGCTCCTATTTTCAGTTGCACTTTATCTGACGAGTGCTGGGATTGGCTCAACGAGGAAGCACAGGTTGGGCCTAGGCTGGCATCAGAGGCTTCAACTAGCTCGGGAAGGAGGGGCAGGGACACCTGACTTGACTATGCCCCAGATTTATTGCTTTATTAGTACTTTCAAGTTTTCGTTATGAATGTAATAAAAAAAGCAACTTTAATTGTATGCAAGAGCAGGAGAACTCTGTTTTGAAATCAATGAAATTGAAGGTTGTGGTACTGAAAATTTTCCGCTTTGGTCCAAGAATGGTCTTAGTTGTGAAAAGATTAATTTTAAACAAAGTCAACTTTTATTAAAACTTTTCAAAACTATTTTCGATATGGATCAGAACGGGACACGCCTGAGATCTGTCACTGAGATGCACAACCCCGGATCCTAGCAACTGGAAAGTTGCCCCTAGTCTGAAAGGGACCGCAGCACTCCATTGCAACGGAAAGTTGCCCCTAGTTTGAATAGCACTATACCGGAGATTGCGATAAATGCTGATGAATAGAGATGACTGAGACGATCAAATGGACAAAGTTGATCGGGGAAAAGATTGTGGCTGAACTTCAGGATGAAGCTGCCTACGTATCCCGAAGATGGGAATCAAGCCTTACGTAGTTCAGGCTCAGGTTCGCTCGGGTATTTTTACTCTCCTTTTGCGCTCTAACTTTTGCCAAGGCCGCCCTTTGCGGGTTTTCAACCTTGCGAGCTCAGTTTTTATATTTTCAAATTTTTTGTGCTCTGAGTTTTGCCTAGGTCGCCCTTTCGGGTTTTCGGCCTAGCGAGCCTCTCAGGGGTAGTATTTCTTCAACTTGTCCATGTTGATCGGTTGGGAAAACTCTAAGCCATCCAGATCCATCAGAACCACAGCTCCACCTGACCAGATAGACTTAATGATGTAGGGACCAGTCTAATTGGGTCTGAACTTGCCCCTTGGGTCGTGGATGGGAGCTCGGTTGTCCTTGAGCACCAAATCTCCTTCTTTCAAATTCCTGGACTTAACCTTCTTGTTAAAAGCCCGGGCGATTCTACGTTGATAGCCTTGGATGTGGTACAGTGCTTTCAGTCTTCTTTCATCAAAAAGCATGAGTTCCTCAAATCTGTTCTGTTGCCAATCTGCCTCGGCTATTTGGCACTCGGCCAATACTCTCAACGACGGAACCTCAATCTCAATTGGTAGAACGGCCTCCATCCCATAGACTAATGAATACGGAGTCGCCCCTGTAGAAGTTCTGATTAAAGTCCGGTAGCCCCACAGAGCAAACGGCAGCTTATCTGGCCAGTCCCGGTAGGTTTCCACCATCTTCTGTAGTATGCGCTTGATGTTCTTGTTGGCGGCCTCAACCGCTCCATTGGTTTGCGGCCGATAGGTAGACGACTTATGAAAAGCCACATTGTATTTTTCCAACAAGTCTATCACTTCCTTCTTGAAGTGGGAACCGTTATCTGAAATTATTTCGTTTGGGACTCCGTAGCGACAGATGATGTTGTTTCTGATAAACTTTGCAACGTGCGAAGCCTTCAACACCGCATAAGATTGGGCCTCAACCCACTTTGTGAAATAATCTATCGCTACCAAGATGAACTCATGCCCATTCGACCCCTTTGGCGTAACAGCCCCGATTACATCAATTCCCCAGACTGAAAATGGCCATGGCGAAGTCATGTTGTACAGCTTTGATGGCGGGATGTTCATGCGATTCGCATGGATCTGACATTTGTGACATCGCCGGACGAAACCTATACAATCCTCCTCCATGGTGGACCAGTAATAACCCTGTCTGAGAATCTTCCGTGCCAGCATGACCCCATTCATGTGTGCTCCACATTCTCCTCCGTGGATGGCTTCCATCAGACGCTTTGACTCTTCTGCATCAACACACAGTTTATGCATTCCCAGATGACCCCTTTTATACAGTTTACCCCCGCAGATGATGAACTGAACGGCCAATCTTCTTATTGCCCTTTTGTCTTTGGCATTTACCCCTGGCGGGTACGCTTCTTTCTCCAAGAAATTCCAGATATCGTGATACCAAGGGTGTTCATCCTGAACTTCGTCTATGGCTGCAATCGACTCATAGGCAGGTGCAAATTTCTGATCAATAATGACTGGACGCATTCGGACTCCGCACGGGATGTCTATCATAGATGATAGAGTTGCTAAAGCGTCTGCGAACTTGTTGTTCTCTCTCAGTAGATGAGTAAAACTTAACTTTTCAAACCGAGGAATGAGCAAGTCCAAGGTCTGGTGATACATCATCATATTTTCCTCTTTTACTTTCCAGTCTCCTTTAGCTTGAGACACAACAAGGTTCGAATCCCCAATGACGTCCAGCCGTCTTGCCCCTAGTTCCAGGGCTGCTTCCAAACCAGCAATGCACGCCTCGTATTCTGCTTCGTTGTTCGAGACTTTGAACCGGAGTTTGAAGGCTAGAGGGATACGGGAATTGTCGGGTGCTATCAGCAACACTCCTATCCCATACCCATGTTGATTTGATGCTCCGTCAAAGTACATCGTCCAGGCTTCTTCGTCGATATGCAGAATTGATTCATCCGGGAATAGGTACTCAACTGCTTCATCCCCCTCAACTGGATGGTCGGTAAGGAACTTTGCCACTGCTCTTCCTTTCACTGACTTGCGTGTGACGTATGTGAGATCAAATTCGGAGAGCAACAGCAACCAACGGGCTAGCCTACCTGTAAGTGCTTGTTTCTCGAAAAGATATTTGATGGGATCGAGACGTGAAACCAACATTACGGAGTGGGCTAACAAGTAGTGCCGCAGCTTCCTGGTAGCCCATACCAGAGCTAAGCAAGCCTTTTCCAACGGTGTAAACCGGGTCTCATATTCTAGCATCTTTTTACTCAGATTGTAGATGGCCTTTTCCACCTTGTCTTCTGATTCTTGTGCAAGCATGCAGCCCATTGTAGTTTCAGTCACTGACAGATACAAAATCAACGGTTTCCCCGGTTCTGGTGGTGATAAAACGGGTGGGTTTTGTAGATATTCTTTAATCTGTTCAAATGCAGCTTGACATCGGCCGTCCCATTGGAACTTCTTTCCTTTCTTCAGAAGACCAAAAAGTGGTTCACAAGTCAAGGTTAGTTTTGAAATAAACCGTCTTATGAATTGCACTTTACTCAGAAAGTCGCGCACCTCCTTTTCAGTCCTTGGTGGTGGCATTTCTAAGATGGCCTTGATTTTGGAAGGGTCGACCTCGATGCCCCTTTGTGTAATCAAAAACCCCAGCATTTTTCCCGCTGTAACACCAAATGTGCACTTCTGAGGGTTTAGCCGCAACCTGAATTCCCTGATCCTTTGGAAAAACTTGTGCAGGGCGGTGTAGTGGCCCTCTCTTTCTTTGGACTTGACAATCATGTCGTCCACATACACCTCAACCTCTTTGTGGATCATATCATGTAATATTGTGGTCGCGGCCCGTTGATAAGTAGCTCCAGCGTTCTTTAACCCGAACGGCATTACCCGGTAGCAGTATGTCCCCCACGGGGTGGTGAATGCAGTCTTTTCCCGGTCTTCGGGTGCCATCACTATCTGATTATACCCTGAGAAGCCATCCATGAATGAGAGCAAAGCGTGCCCTGCTGTGAAGTCCACTAACTCATCGATGTGCGGTAGGGAAAAGTCGTCCTTCGGACTAACTCTGTTCAGATCTCTGAAATCTACACACACCCGGATCCTGCCATCTTTCTTCGGCACCGGCACAATGTTGGCCAACCAAGTCGGGTATTCGGATACCAGCAGGAAGCCTGCGTCGATTTGCTTGGTGACCTCTTCTTTGATCTTGAGGGCCCAGTCTGGGCGGATCCTTCTGAGCTTCTGCTTGACAGGTCGGGCCTCGGGGACAAGGGGGATCCGGTGCTGTACAATCTCAGGATCGATTCCAGGCATGTCTTCGTAGGACCACGCGAAAACATCTTTGAAATCTTTTAATAAAGCGACTAAGCGCTCGCGTTCCTCCGAAGACAACGTGGACCCGATCTGGACCAGCCGCGGGTCCTCCTCAGTACCAATGTTCACGGTAGTGATTTCGTCCACTAGGGGTTTAACAAACCTCTCCTGCTCCTGTTCAATTAAACGTTGTAAAACCGGAGGAACTTCGTCCTCTTCGTTTTCATCAAAATTTTGAAAATCTGAATTAATGCAATAAATTAGGGGCACAGAAAAGCACTCGGAAACCACGGTTGCCTGATTCTCATTAAGTTCATCCAAATCGTCCTCGGTTACAATAGACTCAAATGAGAAAGAAAAAGACGACCTGGACAAGACCGTGGCATCCGGGTTAACATCCCCAGGAGTACCAGACTCAGACTCAGTCGAGCTGGAACCTGATTCCGACTCACAAGACTCGGTGGAATCAGATTCCGGCTCACTACCTGACCCGGTGCTGCTGGACAGAAATCCCTCCTCGTATTGCCAGGTGAGGGAGGGTGCGGTTGATGCATCCAAGATAGCTGCTGGTCGGCTCGCAGCCGTTTCATTCCCAATCATGGAAACCACAAAGTTATCCCCCAAGCACTCTTGGTCGATCAGAGGATCAGAGAGGAGACATGACAGTGCTACCCCCATTTCAAATTCAATGCCCTCAGGATCCACTGCTTTATTCTGCTCAACCTCAGTTGTTGGGTCTGTCTGCTCTGTGGCAACGTCATCCCCGGATAGTTGCAGGTCGAAGAAGATCTCGAAGCCTGGCACGCGCTTCTTCTCCGCGTTCAGCCACGGCTCTGGGAAGCCGCAAAATGGAAAGTCTTCCCCCTCCCGGACAAAGCGTCCGTTCAGGGTACCCTGGATGGGCCTGTGCATCAGATCAAAAGGCTTCCCAGCCTGCTTCGCTCTGGCTCTGCCGGCCATTTCTTTCCCTTTCCTTGCCCAATCTTCTTTGGTGGGCAGATAACCCAGTCCAAAGGTATGTGGATTGTGTGGCACTTCGGCCAACGCTGCGACTCCTTTCCTGCCGCTTCTTCCCAATCCCATCCCAGGGATATGTTGTAGCTTGTTCATGAGGTAGACGGCTTGAGCGCTGACATACACACCCTCATTCACAGCCATAATATTTTGCACCACCCGGGCCTCAGCCAAAGTAAATCCTGATATGAACATGTCTTCCATGCCGTGTTCGATCTCCAGGACTGGCGTAGATACCTCTGGAGGAGGATGGATTGATGAATTCCCAAAAACAATGGCTACTCCCTTTCCATAGGGGTATTTCACCATTTGATGTAGAGTAGATGAGACAGCCTTCACCTGATGCAACCAGGGTCGCCCCAAAAGCATGTTAAAAGATGCAAGGACCTCCAAGACATGAAAATCTACCTCGTGTTGTCCAGGCCCAATCTTGGTTTGGATTTTTACTGTCCCTAGGACATCCCTACTTGTATTGTCATAGGCTCTGATTACCTGAGTGGTCGGTGTGAAGTCTGCGGGCTTCAGCCCGATTGCATACGCCGTTCTGGCTGGGCAGACATTGATAGCGGACCTGGTATCAACTAGTACCACCGGAATCCATTTGTCCCTGCATTCTACAGAGATGTAGAGGGGTCTGTTATGATCCACGCCCTCAGGCGGCAGCTCCTTGTCTGAAAAAGTCAATGCCGGGGAACCTCCTCCCGGAAAAACCAGCCCAACCAGCTGCTCTGGCGTAGTTTCGATGGAGAGTTTGGCCTTGTCCATGGCAGATAGGACAGCCTGTCTGTGTACTCGCGAGGCCATAAGCAGTCCCTAGATGGAGATGTCTGCTTGTATCTTTTTTAACTGCTTCAGTACAGCCTCTTCTTCAACTTGCTTCTCTCTCTGTTTTTCCGCCTCTTTGTCTTTCCTTGATGCCTCGGGTTGATCAAGGTGTGGAGGCTTGAAATACTGCCCACTCCTAGTCATATGGTCTACCTCTTCGAGATACCAGGTGCTGTCTGGTTGGCCACCCGCCCAATCTTCGTCTGTGTGGGCGAGATACAAGTCGTCATCTTCGCACCACATTCCATTAGCATCTAGCAGGCACCTGTCTGGTTCCGGCTTGTTTGCGCTCTCAGCATTTTCCTCCCACATGCTCACAGCACGTTCAGTTTTTGTGTTCACAGCATTCTCAAATTCCTCATGGTTCTTTGCTTTTCGGATCCTCTCAGAATCCCATTTCTTTTCTTGTTCCTCCAGTGTCAACTGTTCGGTTTTCGAAATGTCTTGGTCCCGAGCGGAATTCTTCGTACCGGCGCTCTCCGGCAATTCGATCTGACTCTCGGCCCTTTCGGCCACAAATGGTACTTTTGCCCCTGCCGGGCCTTGCTCTGATTGAAATTCCACAATGTCTGGCTGATCATCTAACCACCCAACGACTTCTGGTGACTCCTCGTATTCGAACCAGTTGATTGATGCATCCCCTGATTCTTGGTCACTGAAAAATTGGAGGTTGGCGAAGTCCTGTTCCGTTGTAGTCAGATCATCTACCCCTTGTTCAGGTCTGTCCCCCCGGATCATGCACAGTTCGGCCTCTTCTGGCGGTCCCACACTCAGCTTAGACTGGCTCATTGACAAGATATATCCACTCGGATCATAAGCTCTGCCAGCTAAATTCTCAGACTGCTCCACCCTAGACTTAACAGTTTTGCTCTCCTCAGAAGCCTGCCCCGTTCCATTTTCGGTGGTCACCACCTTTGGCTCAGGTTGGGTTGTAGAGGTGTCCATCATGCACAAATCAGTGCTATCAGGCAGGATCACCTCCGGCTTGGGTAAGTGGGAGGGAGTAATGTAGATACTAGGGTCGTAAGACACGTCCCCAGTTTGGATAAGATTGATTCTTTTGGGTGGATCTTGGTTATGTGTTGGGAGTGGGTTAGTCGTAACATTGGGTCGCTCGGGAGGTAGAATGATATTTTTGTCAATGAGATCTTGAATCTCATGACGCAGCCTGTAACATTGGTCGGTATCGTGACCATGCTGCTGGTGGTATTTGCAATATTTGGCTGGGTTATGGGAAGGGGGGAGTGGATTTGGAGGGGGCCTCGGTTCCAGGGGTTTTAGATGTCCCTTTCTGACTAGAACCCCGAGGACTTTGGACAAAGGCATATGTAGTGGGGAGAAGGTTCGTTGACCCCTGGATTGGTATCTTGAAGCTTGGTTACTGCTCCCAGATGCGTCAGAAAAAGGTGTGGCCGCTGCGGGCCTTGGTTGGGGAGGGGGAGTGGTGGTGACCATACCGACCTCTGAAGTCCTTGCATTGGTAGAGCCACTCGGGCCCGCATTGTTGTTTCGGTTGAACGTCCGCCGGGGCTGTTCCCGGTCTTGGTCGATCAATCCTTGCTTCATTGCATCTTCGATCTGTACCCCCATCTCGTGTAAATCTGAGAAGGTGGGAAAAGGGAGTACGATCATTTTCTGCATTAACTTAGGTTGGAGATTGCGCACAATCATCCTAATTTGATCTTTGTCTGTAGGCCTCAAGGTCATCATCGATGCCTTTGCTCTCCAGTGAGTCACGAAATCAGAGAAAGTCTCTTTTTGTTCCTGCCTCGTCGTTTCGAGATCACGTGTTGTAATCTCGATCTGAGTATTATATGAATATTGTGCAACGAAGGCCTCGGCTAGCTCATCCCAATTTCTCTTCACATCATCTTCCAATTTTGCGTACCAGATGGCCGCAACCCCTGACAAAGTTCTGCCAAATAAAGAAAGCTTTTGCGGTCGGGTTAGGCCCATCGGCCTCAAGACGTCTGAAAATAGCCGGAGATGGACCATAGGATCCCCTGATCCGTCAAAACGATCAATCTGCGGCATCTTAAATCTGTCCGGCAGTGTCACGGCCACGTCAGTGTAGCTGTCTTCAATATCTGGGATGGCCTTCACCCCCTGTGATTTCTTGAAGAGCTTTTCCAATTTGCTCAATTTCAGAGCTGTCTGGTCTACCTCGAACTCAAATGGAGAGTCCGGGTGATTAGGTGTAAGATTCTTGGACAGTTGCGGTGGAAGTGGGGGCGGAATCAGCCCCGTTGGAAGACTCGTGTCCTCTTGAGTGTTTTGGAAATTTGGCGGAGCGTTCTGTGGATTTGGGAGGGTGTTCTGGGTGTTTTGGGTATTCTGAGGATTCGGAGGGGCATTCTGAGGATTTAGCAGGGTATTTTGGCCAGTGGGTGCCTGCTCAGGCAGTGGAGCCGCTGGTGGAGGGGGGATCTGATGCGCCCCTAGTGGAGGAGGGACCTGGTGTGAAGCAGATGCTGCATTCTGCTGTTGTAATCTGATGATCAGCTCAGACTGTTGGGCCATGACAGCGGCCTGTTGTTTAGAAAATTCCGCCTAGCGGATAGCATCATCTTGCATCTGTTTCATGCTCTCATTCATCTGGCGCATCATCGCCTCCATCCCTGATGTATCCTGATGTTCCATCTGAATGGCTGGCAAGTGTATCTCTATAGCGGACACAGAAATCTCAGTTCGACTGTCTGTTGCTAAAGTAGACTGCTGTACCAGTAATCTCTGCTCTGATGGACTGCGTTTCCTCGGCCTCCTTCTGATAACCGGGGGTAGTGAATGGAACACCGGATGTCCGTCAACTAGATCCTCAGATCGAGTAAGTCGGCGACCTCGTGTCCAAAATGCTTGGGGAATATCTGATGGTTCGGAAGCAATTGTGCCACAAACTGCCCTAACAAAAGATAAATAAAGCGAAAAGGAAATAAATAACCAGAAAAACGGGCAGCATAACAGCTTAAATTAAATATACACAATACACAGTCGGGCATACAACACGCAGTTGATAAGTTGGAAATACACTGTCCTCAACCACTGATCACTGTTCCTGTATCACTGTTCCCCTAAACTGAATCCGATATCCGCAGACAACTGATTCTCAGATATTGAATGATGCCCGCAGGCCTGATGCCCAAACTCAACTGATACATGCATTCCCTGTAGAGACGCACTCTAGCAAGCACATAACAGATAAGTGAGAGCCAAAACACCCCTTTGTTGGGGTAGGGTTTCCCTGTCCTATTTTGTCAGGAACTAGGGCTTCACTACGCACACAACGGCTTCAAACAACCTATAAACGGGTAAGCAACCTGTCCTAGTTTGGAATGGTCACTATGGATCCGAATATGCACTAGGTCGAATGGTCAAAAAGGGTGCCCTGGTAAAACCGGGGTTTGTGTTCCCATGCTGTCAGAGCCCAGAGCCGATCAGCCTTACGGACATGACTTGACAAGACAAGCCTCCGGCAAATCGTTCGGGAATGGCATATGGCAAACACGGTGTCCTAGGCGCACCAATGCAAATGCAATGCAAAGAAACACACAAGTGTAGTCAAAATCAGATATCATGAGTTCGAGTCAAGTTCTCTAACTGCCCAGCAGAGTCGCCAGAAACTGTAACAGGCCCGCGAGGGACCTCGCTACAGTTCGGACTCGATTTTGTTGCGGTTCTAAATCTCGAACCAAAGAGTCCAACTCTGGCAAATCGTTTTGAAGAAAAATAGATTTTTTTGAAAGAAGTGCCAAACATGGACTGCTTTGCCAGATAACAGAGTCGCCACCTAAATATTTTTTAAAATGGGAAATTTAGGAAACCCTGACTCGGTGCCAAAGGCCACGTGTCTGTCATCACCAAAGTTGCCTCGGCTCGGGAACTTGGGTACGATTGGGGAAGGCCACATCGTGAGCACCCCCGCTCGCCCGGTCAAAGACCGGCCTCTACTAACCATGATATCTGCTTTTGAAAACTTTGTGAGTTCTTATTCCAGTTATTAGCCTAGGTTACTATGTGATGCTCGCAGCAAACAAGTATAGACTGGGCCGTTTGAATTGGAACAAAA
Source organism: Camellia granthamiana (assembly GCA_036172215.1). Classification (NCBI taxonomy): domain Eukaryota; kingdom Viridiplantae; phylum Streptophyta; class Magnoliopsida; order Ericales; family Theaceae; genus Camellia; species Camellia granthamiana. Next base: position 74,951,050 of record CM069917.1, read on the forward strand.
CATTTCATGTTTGTTTGTTTGAAAATGGTGTGATGGTGCTACCCGCAGGTAGGCTAAAATGCGGATTTGCCACCCTCAGGTGGGCTTAGAAAATAGTGATTTTGCCACTATCTAGTGGGCTTAAAACAAACAGTCAATGCATTGTCCCAATTCAAATAACTCAACCTCCACCCACAGGCATTCAAGGCAATTATATCACATAAGCACATAGCCTCATGGTAAGCATGCTATCATGGCAGTCACTCACACGCATGCAAGGATGCTAAAGCATAAAACTCACCGAGTACTCCAAGCCAAAACAAAAAAACTGATTAGGAATCATGCATGATCCTAAATACACTAAAATGCCTAATGCAACACATGCAAAGATGCAAACTATAGCAGGCTCGGCTCGGCTATTCTAAACATGGCATATGGAATGCAACAGCTATCATGTATTCAACTTGGAATTGGAATACAAATGCAGTTAGTATGATGCGCCGAGCCCGGTGCATGCAAAACAGATGAATGATGCAAACATGCTGTCATACTGTATGCTAATTGAAATATGCCCTAATCTAACCATCATAAGCGGGTAAATAAAAGGGAAGAAAGACGTGGGGTTGGAAGACATACATCACACTCACACACCCTTATTACAGTTGTGCCCTCGCGCAGAGGGTCCGAATGAATAATACAGTCCGAAATAAAAGAATAATACAGTCCAAAATATACAGTTCCTAATTAATTTACAGATTAACTAAGAAAGCTGTAAACTGGCATACAAGCCAGGGGCTGCCTCGCTGTTGATGAATGATGTATGCCGGGCTACCTCGGGTGGAAATCCACTGGGATGCCCCAATTAGCCTCTGTTTGTAGTATTTCTTGAAATGCATGCCAGACTCCGAAAAGTTTGTTGATTCTTCATTTTGCTGCAACAGAGAGCAGGAAGAGGGCATAGCAATGTATTTCACAAATATATGCATGCCTCGATCCTCGTGCCACCAATCACGCATACCGATGCATGATGGCCGAGGAATCGGATTGCACAACTCAATATAGGATGAATGCATATGAATGCCACAACAAAACCTAACTCCATCATGGGTAATCCGGAGTGTCGATGACTTGGGAATTGAGACCCGTTCCGTCTCTCGGAGTACGAAACGTGCCTCGTTTCCCGTGCCCGGGTTAACTCTTATCCCGAACACGATGCAATATGCATGGTATGCATGAAATGTAGCTAACATGTGATATAGCATGCACAATGCCATGAAAATGAGTAACCTCGAAATGCGCGCACACGGGTACGCAGACCGAGGTAATGCACGAATGCAATCTAAGATACAACCTAGTATGCACAATTCGGATGAAAATGAGATGAAAATAAGATGCCTCGAAAAGCGTGCACACGGGCACGTAAACCGAAGCGATGATGAAATAAAAAATCAGATAAAACCGAAGTGCCTCGAAATGCGTGCCCACGGGCACGTAAATCGAGGCGATGATGAAATGAAAATCGGATAAAACCGAAGTGCCTCGAAATACGTGCCCACGGGCACGTAAACCGAGACGATGATGAAATGGAATGAAATGGCATACAGAATGCAATGATGGGCTTACGCCAACGAGAGAGGGCCTCAGCCACACTCACATAGGCTGCCGATGAACGAAAACAGAGTGCCTCGAAGTGCGTGCCCAAACCGAGGCAATGCACTAAGGCATGAGATGACATGGAAAATGGTATGCAAGCATGCAAACCAAATTTCAGCAGCTAAATGAAGGGGAAAACAGCCCCGAAATGATACGAAATGACAATCAATGCATGAAATCATCCCGAAATGTGGTTTTAAGTACCCGAAATGGCCTACGGCTATGCTAAATATGCAAAATTGGCACATGACAGAAAGAACAGTAGCAAGGCAGCCCTAAAAATAGCATCTTTTCAGTACAAAACAAGGCTAAATAACAACCACAAGTATGGCAAAAATAGCATGCAAAAATGGGGAAAAAGAGGAGAATTACAAAGCAAGTGGTATCTAAAATGCTCAAACTGAAAAACACAGTTCTACAACATTAAAGAGGAGCCAAAAATATGCATATTTACAGAAGATGACATCCCCCAATTCAGTGTGTAGATCTACTAAACATGGCATGCAAGATGAAGCCAACAAAGGCTATAAAGAGAAGTAACAAATGGATGCACCAAACCAACAAAGACCCTTAACAAAACATGAAGAATGGGTCAAAATAAGACACTTTCTAAGCCTGATGAAGGCCGAAATCAGAAGCTAAGATGGCCTAAACAAGCATGCAATTTTACGGAAAATAGGAAGAATTTAACACAAAGTACCAAAATCATTCACCAAATGGCTTAAGGTCCTTAACAAAACATGAAGAATGGACCAAAATAAGGCTCTTTCTAAGCCTGATGAAGGCTGAAATCAGAAGCCAAATAAGCCTAACAAAGCATGCAAAATAGGCATAGAACATGAATTCAAATCAAGTGGCATATAGAGCATGAAAACCAAGTTGAGCCCTTCTTCAATGTTGAAGAAGGCCTCAAAAAAGGCACAATATCAGTATGTTGCATGCTCCAATTCAGATCACAAATAGGCCAAAACAATCATGCAATTTTACGGTAAAATAGAGGAATTACAAAGGAAGTGCATGATAGATCCACCAAACATGATGGAGCCCTTCTTCAATGTTGAAGAGGGGCTCAAAATAGGCCCACTAACAGTTTACATCAGGCTCAAAAATGGATCACTCATAAGCCAAATATTTGATGCAGAATATTGACATAGAAGATGCTATTGAAGCAAGTGTACCATAGAGGGCTCAAACAGGGTTGAGCGCTTAATCAAAGATCAAAATGAGCTCAAAAGGGGACCACTTTCAGTAGGGGTCGAAGCTCAACACAACATGGAAATAGGGTTAAGAAAGGAAGCAAGAAAATGGTACAAAAGAGGGATTTGAGATTTACCCTTGAAGACAAGACTTTTGCTACCTCTTTGCTTGATGAAGGTTGCTTCTAAACACCCCAAGAACTCCTCATTGCTGCTGGAAATGAGGTGGTGTTGGTGGTGCTTGGTGTTGATGAACAAATAAGCTAGGGACTTGAAACTTTTTTGAGCTTTTGGCTATGGAAATGAAGGTGTTTGGGAGAGAGGCTTTTAGATGAAATTTTCTAACCCTATCAAAGGAGCTGTCCAGCCCCTTAAATAGGGAAGAAAGGGTGTAAAAGGGGAGGGAAAAGCACCCAAGCTTTCCCTCCCAAAATATCCCCCGGATGCCCGGGATATTTTGAAAAAATATCCGGACAGCTGGAAAGGGCTGGAAAGCAGAAAGCTGGCCGGCCAGGTAACTTTTTGGGAGGTGGCCGGCCGGCCACCCCACCTGGTCGGCCAGCCACTCACCCTGGCCGGCCGGCCATGGACCAAAAATGAAGGGTAAAAAATCTGGCCGACCACCATGCAATGGTGTCCTCCCATGTGTGTAGAATAAGGCCCCAAGGTCGGAAATTGGCAACACTGAAGCAGGAGCCACAACATAGAGCTTGAAGGAGGGGCTCAAAAATGAAATCCACAATTGCTGGCCGACCACCAACTTTTAGGGTCCTCCCAGATGTGTGGAACAAGGTTCCAAGGTCGGAAATTGGCAACACTGAAACAGGGGTCACAACATAGGACTTGAAGGAGAGGCTCAAAAATGAAATCCACAATTGCTGGCCGACCAGTAGTTTTTAGGGTCCTCCCATGTCCCCTGATCACAGATATGTAGCTTTGGTTGGAAGAAAATATCCCCAGGGTGTTCAACATTGGTCCGGAAGTGAGCAAAACGGGCGCTGAAAGAGCGAAACTGGTTATCTGGGATAATTGCTGGCCTCCCACCCCCCAGTGATCTTCCTGGTGTTGAAACATAGGTACCTGCCAAATTTGAACAAAAACTAATGAGAAATGAACGCTCGGGGCCCAAACCGCGCAGTTCGGGGTCTCGAAAATGGGCTGCAGGCACCGAAAGTGGTATACGGCAGCGAAGTGGGTATCTGCGACCCCAGTGTCCCTCGGAATGACAAAACAGAGGTTCCTGCCAAAAATCGGAGAAAACCGATGCAAAATGAATGCTCGGGGCCTAAACCGCGCGGTTCGGGGTCCCGAAAACCGGCTACAGGCACCGAAAGTGGCATACGGCCACGGAGTGGGCATCAAAGGCCCCAGTGTTCCTCGGAATGATAAAACAGAGGTTCCTACCAAAAACCGGAGAAATCGGAGATGGTTGGGCGGTCCCGAACCGAGGCACACGGCCTGACGGTCCCGAAAACCGGGAACCAGGCTCCGAAATGGGCAAAATGGCCTATGGCCACGAAAAGTAGTTCACGGCCACTGGGAGATAGTCTACAGGACCACTCCCTTCCCTCAGGAAAGAAAACAGAGGAAACCGAGTCTGGTTCGCAAACCGAGACAAGGCACAGAAGAGAGTTCGGAAGCCCGGAGGCAGGGCGCACGGCCGCGACTCTGAGACTTCTGAACGAGCACAACATGCAACATCACCAAGCGCTCAATCGGTGACATCTGAGTCTTAAGGTCGGTCAAAAATGGGGTGTCTACAGTAGCCACAGGTGTAGGTAGTAGAGCTAAGCCGCAGCTAGGCTTCATTAGACTGCAACTTGAGCTGTGATTGAGCTTTGATAAGCCATTGGTATGAATTTTTTGAGTATCCTCAACATCCCCTTTCAAGCTAATGGGGTGATTGAACTCCATGTGCTTGTCTTTGAGATGTAAAAATCTTGAGATTAAGAGAGATTTGATAAAAATGTCAACCAACTAATCAATAGTGGGAATGTATTTCAAAACAAGCTTTTTATCAAGAAACTAATCGCAAACAAAATGATAGTTGGCCTCAATGTGCTTAGACCTTGAATAAAACACATGATTAGATGCTAAAGCAATGGCAGACACATTATCACATCAGAAAGTAGGAGGCACAAGAGAAGAAATAGATAAGTCTTTAGGAAGCATGCTAATTCAAGCCAATTCTGTAGTGTGAACAAGAGATCTGTACTCTGCTTCAATGGATGATCAGGAGATTGTGGCTTGCTTTTGGGTTGACCAAGACACGAGATTAGACCCTAGAAAAATGCAATAACTTAAGGTAGATTTCCTATCGAAATGTAAGTAAATGGAAATAGATTGAATAGAAATAGGAGATGTAGCATGACTAACAGAATTTGACTGAATAAGAGAAACATGAGTGATAGAATTGGACTGAATAGGAGAAGCATGACTTAATGGAGTAGGAGAAGCAAGATGTGTAGGAGGAGAGGGAGGAGAGGGAGGAGAGGGAGGAAAAGGACTAGAAGTATATTGGAATTCAATAGGTGTAACAGAGAATAGGGATTGAGAAACAGAAGAGAAAAAGGAGAAGCAGTAGACCAAAAGAAAGATAGAATCTGAGGTAAGAAAGTAGATGAAGAAGTAGAGGTTTTAGTAAAAGAAAATTCAGACTCATTGAAGATTACATGTCTAGAGAGATATTTTTTTCTTGAACTAGGATCAAGACACCTGTATTCCATAGCAAAGGGATGATAGTCAAGAGACACACAAGCTAGGGACTTAGGTTAGAGTTTATTAGAGGTGTATGATTGGAGCCAAGGATAGCAAAGATAGCCAAACACCTTGAGAAAAGGGCAATTAGGAATAAGATGGAATTTAGACTTCAAGTAGAGATTTATGTTGCAACTAAGTAGAGGGAAGTTTGTTAATCAAGTAGATAGCTGTAGCAATAGCCTTAAACTAGAACTTGCGAGGCATGAAAGAGTAATGAAGCAAGGCAATAGCAATCTCTGTGATATGCTTGTGTTTTCTTTCAGCAGTGCCATTTTGAGGTGGTGTATATGGACATGAGTGTTGATGAATAATACCATTAGCAACAATAAAATCCTTCATTTTATTATTACAATACTCAATTCCTTCATCTGTTCTAAGTATTTTTAAGACAATCTCAAATTGTGTTTTAGCATAAGTTTTGAATTCTAAGAATTTTTCATAGACTTTGCTTTTGTAAGCTAGTGGATATAACCAAGTAAATCTACTAAAATTATTAACAAAAATGACATAGTATTTGTAATTGGAAGAGAAATAAAAAGGGCCCATACATTATGGATGAGAGAAAAAGGCTTATTTACACTTGAATTTGACAATTGAAAAGAAAGCCTATGGCTCTTTGCAACATAACTGTGATAACCCAACCCGTACTATGCTTAATTATGTATGTGATTATGTGTTTGATATGAATTTGCAAGTTTAAGTATGAGAAATATGTGAGTTTGGAAAAATATTTGTTGAAAGTAGGAATATTTGTTGCAATTGAAACTTTGAATTGAAATTGAAGGTCGTAGAGGCGCGATAAACAAAAACCGACTTCATAGCTATGATTAGCATGTTTTTTAGAGCCTTTGGTGAGATTTTGAAAAATTATGATTCGTAATTAATGAATTAAGATTTTTGAGTTAAGTTATATATGTATAGCCTTTTTTGTTCTTCATTTGTTGGAAGAGGGCTCCAAAGTGTGAGTTAGAGAGAGAAGAGGAGGAGAAAGCCAGGGATTTGAAGAGAGTCAAGGGGCAAACCATAGATTTGAGTTAAGGTTGTGTGCCGAAGGAAACACCACAAGATCAATCATCACTGTGAGTAATAATACCATATTTATATGTTTGTTATTGTGTACCTCGAACCATGAACAGTGCTTGGTGCCGACATTGTGATTTGTTTGAAATGAGAAACCTCATTAATGTCACATGACATGTGCAACGTTGGGCCCGAGGCCATTTTGATATACATTGCGCCTGAGGCCGTTTTGAAATATGATTAGGCCCGAGGCTATTTTGATATATGATTGGGCTTGAGGCTGTTTTGTTATACATTGGGCTTGAGGTCGTTTTGAAATATGATTGGGCCTTAGGCCGTTTTGAAGTATGATTGGGCCTAAGGCCGTTTTGTTTATACGATTTTGAATATTGTAAGAATCTTATGAGTATCTATTTACACTATCTTACTGTATTGTTACTCATTGAGTTTTGCTCGCCCAATTTTATGCATGCACATGTAAGTAATCCACAGCATGGAGCACACCCCTAGAGTCAACTTCAGGAGCCATCCTTTTTGAGACCCAATCGAGTCATGTCTCCAAGACGGAGTTTTTTCTTGACTCACATCATACTTGGTCCTTACTTTGTTTTGCTAATGTGGTCTTGGGTTTGTAAACGTTATGCACAAATTTCTTTTGATACTTATATTCTTTTTGCATCGACATGTAAATGACGTGGATGCGTTACATTTTGCTTATATTGGTATAGCTCAATGGACTCATTCTTTTGTTGTGTACTTCCGCTTTTGGCCCCATTACTATAATTACTCTGTATGTTTGTTTGAGGCTGAAGGTAATCAAGTGATTACCAGCCGATTATAACCCAAACTTTTAAAGACGGGTTCGGGTTATGACAATGACAATCTACACAATCTTGAGTAGCATGATTAACAGTTTTAAGATGAAAATGCTGTTCAAGATGTTGAAACTTCAAAGATGAAGGATGACCTAGTTTGTTATGCTAAACAGTAGTAGAAATAGAAGTAGATACAACATAAGCAGTCATATAGGCTTGTTAAAAAGACGTAGAATCAGATGAAGAAGCATTAGATGGAAGAAAATGATAAATGCCATTGATATTAGATCCCTTGTGAAGAACCTTCTTGGTAAGCTTGTCCTGAATCACAAAGTTAGACTCATTAAATGTTATAATGCAGTGATTATCTTGAGCTTATTTTTGGACTGAAATAAGATTTGATAAAATAGAGGATGAATGAAGAACATTCTTAAGACAAAAGGAGTAGTGAGGTGTAGGTAGAAGTCCTTTACTAATGTGATTAATAGGAATTCAATTTTCATTCCTACTAGTGACTTATTTTGCACCCTGATATGGTTAATAACGAGTAAGATTGTTCAGATCATTAGTTATGTGATCAGTGGCAGCAGAATCTAAGTACCATGGGATTGATGATGAGGAAGAAAAAAACATCAGAAAAGGGAGCAACAAAGGCTCTAGGTGTTGACGAGCCATTAGAACTAGCATGAGAAGTTTGATGGGAAGACTGATATTGAGAATCCATTTAGTGCCAGCAATCAAGAGATAAATGACCAAATCCTCCACAAATTTGACAAGCTTGAGAACAAGATTGAGAGTATCTTCCTCTACCTTTGGTAGAAATTTCAGAAAATCTACCATTATCTCTATAAAACCTACCTCATCTTCTATCTTTAAAAGAGGTCATTCCTCTAGAAGATCCAAAGTTATGTCCACGAGGCTGAAAATTAAAAGAGGAAGGATGAGTGAAACCTTTTACAGTTGGGAATGCAACTGTTGGTTCTAAAATCTTTTTATTCTTTGCCTCCATATGAACTGCCTCAGAACACAAAAGGAGAGACAATTCTTCCACTGAAATATACCCTGATCTGGCTCGAATTGTTGTTTTGAAAGCATCAAATTCATCCGAAAGACCATTCAAAGTTAACAAGACAAGATCTTCATTTTTGATAATCACTGATGCAAGAGCCAACTAACTATCTCTTTGATTTTCGAAAGATATTCCTCTATTGATTCAAATTTCTTAACCACACAGTTAAATTTATTCTTTAGTTAATGAATATGTGACCTTGAAAGTGAGGTAAATTTCTTATGAAGAGCAGACCAAACTTCAGCACAATGATGAAATTGAAGAACTGTTGAATAGATTGAAAGAGATAGAGTAATAGTAAGACAACTCAACAAGCGTGCATCAATGCGATTCCATTGAATATGATCTAGATTGGAAGATTCAATACCATTGGCATCGATGATTGTAGAAGGGGGATAAAGAATTGTACTATCGACATAGCCAAGAAGATTGGTTACTCAAAAGTATATTGTAGATCTAACTCCTCCAGATGATGAAATTTGTTGCGTCTAGTTTGACAGTAATAGACAAAGAAAGATTTGAAATCAGAAGTGTTAAATTCGATGGAATTGAAGAAGATAGAGATGACGTAGAGGATGCTATGGAAATGTGCTCGTAAGAGCTTCATAACTTTGATACCATGAAGAAAAAGATGAAACTATATTTCTCAAGTTTATTTGTATTATCATTGCCTTATTTATGTTACTAACTAAACCTATACAATCAAATATGTATCTAACCATACCTCCTAATAAACTCTTTAACAACCAATTCATTACATAGCTTACATAACAACTCAAGCTACTGTAGTCATAGATGTTGATAGTAGAGCTTAGCTGCAGTTAGGCTTCATGTAGCTAAGCTTCATTAGACTGTAACTTGAGTTGTGATTGAGCTTTGATGAGCCAGTGGTGTAAATTGAATGAGTATATATCCTCAACATGGTACCTATAGTTTTAATTAGTTTGATTTTGACATTAAATTTTAGTTTTTGTAATAATTTGATCTAATTGATTGCCGATTAGTGTTTTATTTTTTAAAATTTAAAAAATGGTTAATGAGTTGGTTGATATTCATTCACTGAGTTGAATAAATTTGCAATTTTACTAATAAAAGTATAACATATATTGTTCATGTAAGTATTTTCTACAAAAAAATACTGACAATTGTAATCATTTGGATCAAATTGAGACAAAATTATAAATTCGGGATCAAAATCGAGTCAAATAAAATTATAGGGATCAAAATGATGAGCAAGGATCCCCTCCTTGACTCTCCTACTTGACTCCCTACTTGATGGGCCATTGGGTCCACTTTTGGGCCCAATTTCAATAATCCGAACCATTCACATTTTAGAATTTGTCATATACATTGTACCTATAAAAAATCAAATTGATCGAATATTGGAAGAACTAAAAACCGTTTATTAAAAAAAATTTAATAAATAGTTTTATTGTTTAATAAAACTTTTAGTTCATGTGATTTTTGATATCCGATCGACTTGATTTTTTACAGATATGATATACATGAGAAATTTTAAAATATGAACGGTTCGGATCATCAAAATTCGATCCAAAAATCGGCCCAATGGCCCATCAAGTAGGAAATCAAGTAGGGGAGTCAAGGAGGGAATCCTTGCTCCAAAATGATATAAGGACCAAAATATAAAGACTACTAGTATAATTTTTCCTTTTTTATTTTATTTTTGGGCTCTTGAACAAGAAGTGATTTATCAGGTTTTTATTATTAGAGTGAAAGAGAAGGATGGCTTTATTTGGTTAACCTTTGAGCAAAAAAATTTATTAATAGGTCTTTGAATATTATTTTCATTTTTCGGTGACTCTTTATATAGGGTGGTTATTTATTTTACAGACCTTTTAGACACCAAGAATTTCATTTACGGGACCTTTTGACAAATATCTAAGTGGATAAAAATTTAGAGTTCCAAAAAATTACAAGTCGTGGGCGAGCACCTAACTCTACTGAAACATGGACCGTCGTTGTAGGCCGATTCAGGATACATATTGATTCATAACTGATTTACAAGTAATGCAACTAGTTCACAATATGACGGATTTAACTATGATATACAAATTTTTGTTTTCGATTGATAATTTTAAAAAATTCATGACCATGCCATTTAAACATATGGCTGGATATTTCATATATTGCTATACTGCGACCAATACCAACTCATCTCTCAATACCACTATCTAAAATCTCACGTTAAAACGTCCAGCTACACAAATTTCAAGTCATAAATTAATGATTGTAAGCGTTTTGTTAAATAAAATAATAAAATTTGGAGACAAAAGGGAAAAACTAAATAGATAAAAATGATTTACGGAAAAAAGGATATGGCAATGAATGGAACAGAGAAGCAAGGAGCAGCAAAGGGTCAAGGAACAACAAACAGAGAAGATGGATGCTGGATACCTATTTTTCGGCAGCAGCAACGAAGGAGTATGGGAAATACGAGCATTCATACATTATTTGTGGATAATCTTCTAGAGTCCATGAATCCAAAAGGTCTTTATAAAATGTTCACAAAGTTCAGTGTGGTCAAAGATGTGTTCATCCCACTCAAGAGAAGAAAAACAACACAATCAAGATTTCGTTTCGTCTGTTACGATTGTCATATTGCAGCATATATGGCTATATAAAAGGCAAATGGAGTTTGGTGTGATAATAGATCGCTGGTAATTAAGAGCGCTGCATTTAGAAGAGATCAGAGAGGTGAGGTACAACATATACGTAAGCAAGACATGCAAGGCATAGGGACTGATGCGGGTTGGGTGAATAGAAGGACATTGTTTGCAGAGGTGGTAAGAAGAGGGGAGCAACCAAAACAATCGTAAGATGTAGTAATAGTAGAGGAATATGGAAATGGGTGGTTACGTAAGAGTGCTATAGCTAGACTCAAGAATACTTGTCAGTTTTCAGACTTTAGAAAGGAATTTTTAAAAAGAGGTCTGAAGAATGTCTGAATTCGAGAAGGGGGAGGAAGGTTAGCAATACTATCATTTGATTCGGTAGAGGCATTAAGGAGCATGAGAGAGGTGTTGGGTGATTGGATCAATGAATGATGTGAAAACATAGTAAAGTGGAGGGCAGGTCTTGTGTTCAAACAAGAAAGGGAGGTATGGTTACATTGCTATGGTATTCCATTTAATTTATGGAATACTACAAATTTCAAAAGAATTGGAAAATTATGGGGAGAGGTATTAGAGGTTGAAGAAGTTACTATGTCCATTGCATCCTTAGCATATGGTAAACTTAGAATCTTGACGAAGTCTATGGAAACCATTAATAAGTGAGTCAAGTTGATAAATAAAGGCTTGGTAAACAAAATTAGGGTGTGTGAAGAGTTATGTTTATGCCGAGAACAGCAGAGGGATGAGAACTTATCAAATTTCCAATTCAGTGAAGCTCAAGGTGCAGAAATGGGAGATGGGCACGATGAAGATGATGATAACGTGGATGAATTAGATAATGAAGTGGATGGAAATGATAATGTGTCACAAGACCATAGGGAAGGGGTTGGTATAACAAAGGAGGCCAGCGGCGGCAGTTCACTGCTGTGTCAGTAGTTAATGAGACGTGCTATGAAGTGGGAGACCCAAGAGTAGCTGGGATAGGTCTGGAGAAAGAGGAAGGCATGCACAGGGTGTTGATTTAGAACAATACGAGGGGAAGTAGTAGTGTTACAGGGTGTGGGCCTTCTGTGGGTTTTATGAAGAGCTTAAACAGTTTGGATCTGCACAGGCCCAGCATTAACTTAAATGTGGTGTTGGACTAGGCCCAGTTCAAGGGATTAATTGGAGGTCCGAACCAATCAAGAAGTGAATGGAAACAGGATGAAGCCCAAATCACAAGATATCACCAGCCCAGATATCCATTGAGGAGACTGTAGGTCCAATGGGATCAAATGAGCAACCGAATCAAGGTGAGGCAGAAATGAAACAGAGAAGAGTGATCAATAGAAACCAAGCACTATTGAGTAGAAGCAGTGGTGAAGATCAGCTGAGTGGTGAGTCGAAAAGGAAAAGAAGACTAGGGAAAAATAAGGCATGACCAAGGTATGGTTTTCAAAGATGGGCAATTTTGAGGACAGCAGTAGTGGCCTTCTCATCATCATTGCCACAGACTACAGATCATAACAGAAGAAGGAATGTCAGAGATCAACAATATTTGCTACATGAGGCTCAAGCTACAATCTATATTGGGAAAGCTCTGGGTGTGGATTTTGAAGGCAAAGAAAGAGAGATGACAGAGAAAATTATCACAATGGAAAGAAATGATAGGACTCAGGCTCCAAAGAGGGTTGAGGGAGTGAGTGCTTGAATAAGCAATTTCAGAGAAGTAGGAGTTAAAATATTTTGTCATGAAGATAGTATCTTGGAATATAAGAGGGATATGTAGGATTGAGAAAAGAAGGAGAATAAAAGAGTTCATCAGATAGAGAAAGGTTGACATGGTTTTGTTTCAAGAAACAAAAATATCAAAAATGTTAGAATTATTTGTCAAATCACTGTGGCCAGAAGAGTTAGTTGGCTTTATGGCAGTGGATGCTGATGGAACTATGGAAGGATTGCTTTGCATATGGAGGCCTAAGGTGTTTGATCTGATTGACTGTTGCAATAATCGAAATTGTATCATACTCTCAGGTAAAATGCATCAGTTAATTGAATGTATGGTTGTAAATGTTCATGCACCCAATGATAGGAGTATGAGAAGGAATTTATGGAAAATTTTGGGTAATCTAAAGCGTAAGTTTTCCAAACCATGGTGCATTGGGGGAGATTTTAATGAAATTAGAACAATGGTTGGAAAAAAAGGTTGTATTAGGAGGGATGGTGGAATGAATGAGTTCAATGATTTTATAAATACATTGGAGTTAGTGGATGTTCCAATGATTGTGAGGAGGTATAGGTGGTGCAACTCATAGAAAGGGGAGAGGTGGAGTAGATTGGATAGATTTTTAATCAGCCCTAAATGGTTAGAATGGTTTAGTTTCAAATTGTGGGGGTTATCTAGATCATTATTTGACCACTGCCTAATATTACTAATGGAGGATGAGAGGGATTGGGGGCCTAAACCATTTAGATTCCTTAATGCTTGGGTTCTTCACCCCACCTTATGAATAAGGTAAAATCAGTATGGGATAATACTCAGGTGGATGGATGGGCTGGGTACAGACTCAAGGTTAAACTGAAATCCTTGAAGGAAGCACTGAAAGTATGGAACATTGAAGTGTTTAGGAATGTTGAGCACAAACTCAAGGGCGCAGAGGATGCATTAGACTTGATTACTGAGGTTAGGCCTTTGAATGGTATTGAATTATCAAGAAGAAGAAAGGTAAAATGGGACATTTGGAAGTTGAGAAAAATGAATGAATGGTTTTGGAGAGTAAATTGGGCTTTAAAAGGAGATAGAAATACTAAGTATTTCCACCTCATGGCTACAAAGAGGCTAAGTAGAAACCTAATGGATTCCATCATCATCAAGGGTACTTCTTACAATAAACCTATAGAAATGAAACGGGAAATTGCAAGGTATTTTGGAGAGGCATTTGCAGAAAATTGGAAGTTTAGACCAAAGATTAGTGGAGCTTTTAGGTCAATTGAACCTCATCAAGCTAAGTTGATAGTAAAAGAGTTCTTTGAATCAGAAGTATGGGCTGTCATTAAGGAGTGTGATGGGAATAAAACCCCTGGGCCTGATGGATGTAATTTAATTTGCATCCAAAAGGGGTGGAGGATAATGAAGGATGATATTCTCAAATTTATGGCAGAGTTTCATGTGAATGGGAGGTTGGTGAAGGGCCTGAATGCTTCCTTCATATCATTAATTCCTAAGAATGAAGACCCAACAAGTATCCAAGATTTTAGGCCAATCAGTCTCATAAATTCCATGTACAAGATTCTATCAAAAGTCTTAGCTAGTAAATTAAAACAAGTGTTACCAAGTATCATTAGTTCAACACAATCTGCATTCTTAAGTGGGAGAATCATACTGGATGGGATATTAGTAGCAAATGAAGTAGTAGACTGGTGGAAAAGATCCAAGAAAAGTGGCCTAATTTTGAAACTTGATTTTCAAAAAGTTTATGATACAGTAAATTGGAGCTTCCTGTTTGATATGTTGGGCAAGTTTGGGTTTGAGACCAAATGGGTGGAATGAATGAGGTCTTGTTTAGGTTCAGCCAGAGTATCATTCCTAGTTAATGGCTTTCCATCTGAAGAAGTGTGCCCCTAAAAAGGGTTGAGGCAAGGGGATCCAATCTCACCATTTTTGTTCATTATCGTAGTTGAAGGGCCGAATATGTTGTTATCAAGAGCCAGAGAACTAGGATTGATAAAAGGGGTCATTATTGGCGATGAAAGATTGAAGTTATCTTATCTACAATTTGCTGATGACATAGTCTTATTTTGTGAGGTAGATTGGGTGGAAGTTTCAAATGTGAAAAGAATTTTAAGATATTTTAAAGTAGTATCTGGACTAAAGATCAATTATCATAAGAGTGCTGTCAGTGGAGTGGGTATTGATGAGGCCATGGTTGTTGATTTTGCTTCAAGATTAAATTGCATGAGTCAAAAACTGCCTTTTAAGTACTTGGCTATGCCTTTAGGGTCTAATCCTAGAACATAGCAAATTTGGAAACCTGTGGTGGACAAGTTCAAGTCAAAATTAGAGTAGAGTGACTCTAATTAAGTCTGTGCTCTTTAACCTGCCGGTTTATTCACTACAAAAATTTCAGTTTTTTGTGACGGCACTAACACTCCTAATGCCATCTCAAAAAACTTTTAGCGACGGCACATGACTTTTAGCGATGGCAAAGGGGGGGTCACAACAGAGGGCGTTGCTAAAACGTTTTAGTGACGGTGACGGCAACGGCAACGGCAAATGTTGCCTTTTGTGACGGCATTTTACTATCGCCTTTATTATGTAAAAAATCGAGATATTTTGCGACAGCAATGCTGTACCGTCGCTAAAAGTCTTATTTGGTATGGCAAAAAAATTGTTGTCGCGAAATGTTTTTTGTTGCGACGACATGACCTTTGTCGCCAATTTCTTTTGCGACGACATTACCTATGTCACCAAAAAAAATACATTTTAGTTCTAATGTTTTTTGAGACAGTGTGGTGCTGTCACAGCACAAAAAAAAAAAAAAAAAAAAACTATAATAAAAATATTAAAAATATTAAAATTACCTGTATTAAATGAAAAAACATTGAAAAAGAAATCAATAATTGCATAATAATATAAAAATTCCTATATAGAAATAACAATTTCTCCATAATAAAAATATTTTTGCATTCATAATTACACATCAGCAAAATTACCCCATTACATAATGTTCCATAATATATATATATATATATATAATGTTTAAATACATAATGTTGTTCACAATTCAAAATAACATAAACCAAAAACAAAAGTTTTCCTCATCATTCTCTGTGGGTAACAAAAACAGCAGGTAGTCACATTCTTCAAGGGCATGCATTCCACAAGAAGCAAACTTCTACTCGAGAAATATCTGAAAATAAAAAACAAAAATAATTAATGACAATAGAATTATGTGTTAATATGTTAATTACAAAAAAACATAAAAATTTAACTACTATACAATTATAAAGATAATTAAGTAAATAATTTTGCCTAGACTGAAATCTGGCTCTAACTCTCAAATCGAGAACCCGATTCGAGGCCTATCTTCTCCCACAAGTCTCTCGTGCCAAGACGGTCGTGTGTGCCAAGTTTTCTCCTTATCCGACGCCCTTTTGTGATTTTGGGATGTCAACACCTCGAATTCTAAGTTTCTTAAGGAACTAGTTTGCCTAAACTGAAATTCGGCTCTAACTTCCAAATCGAGAACCCGATTTGAGTCCCGTCTTCTCCCACAAGTCTTTCATGCCTAGGCGGTCGTGTGTGCCAAGTTTCGTGCTAATCCAATGCCATTTGGTGATTTTGGGGCATCAACACCTCGAATTCTAAGTTTCTTAAGGAACTAGTTTGCCTAGACTGAAATCTGGCTCTAACTCCCAAACCGGGAACCCAATTCAAGTCCCGTCTTCTCCCACAAGTCTCTCGTGCCTAGGTGGTTGTGTGTGCTAACTTTCGTGCTAATCCGAGGTCGTTTGGTGATTTTGAGGAGTCAACACCTCAAATTCTCAGTTTCTAAATGAACTAGTTTGCTTAGACCAAAATCTGGTTCTAATTCCCAAACCGAGAACCCGATTCTAGTCCTGTTTTTTCCCACAAGTCTCTTGTGCCAAGACAGTCATGTATGTTAAGTTTCGTGCTAATCCGACACTGTTGGTGATTTTGGGGCGTCAACACCTCGAATTCTAAGTTTCTTAAGGGACTAGTTTGCCTAGACTGAAATCCGACTATAACTCCCAAACCGGGAGCTCGATTTGAGTTCCGTTTTCTCCCACAATTCGCTCATACCTAGGCAGTTGTGTGTGCCAAGTTTCGTGCTAATCCGACCTCGTTTGGTGATTTTGGGGCGTCAATACCTTGAATTCTATGTTTCTTAAGGAACCAGTTTGCCTAGACTGAAATCTAGCTCTAGCTCCCAAACAAAGAACCCGATTCGAGTCCCGTCTTCTCCTACAAGTCTCTCGTGCCTAGCTGGTCGTGTGTGCCAAGTTTCGTGCTAATCTCATGCCATTTGGTGATTTTGGGGCATCAACACCTCGAATTCTAAGTTTCTTAAGAAACTAGTTTGCCTAGACCGAAATCTGGCTCTAACTCCCAAACCGGGAGCCCAATTCAAGTCCCGTATTTTCCCACAAGTCTCTCGTGCCTAGGCAGTCGTGTGTGCCAAGTTTTATGCTAATCCGATGCTATTTGGTGATTTTGGGACGTCAACACCTCAAATTCTAAGTTTCTTAAGGAACTAATTTGCCTAGACCAAAATCCGGCTCTAACTCTCAAACCGAGAGCTCGATTAGAGTCCTGTCTTCTCCCACAAGTCTCTTGTGCCTAGGCGGTCGTGTGTGCCAAGTTTCGTGCGAATCCGATGTCGTTTGGTGATTTTGGGGCGTCAACACCTTAAATTCTAAGTTTCTTAAGGAACTAGTTTGCCTAAACCGATAATTTGCATACTTGTGGGTACAAAAATATGAAAATATTTACAAACAAGAGCTGTATTAAATGCCAATATTGCGGCAAAAATTTTCTTCATCTATCTATGAAGCCCAGTTGGTGTCACTTAAGAGCTCATTTATAAGGTTTGTAACAAGAAAAACAAATTCCATTTTTACCTATGGAATTGTTATGAGATCACTAAGATCTGAAATCCTAAAGTATTTGTGTCTCCATAGAATCCTACGCTTCAGTATTTACTTAGTACTTTTTATGTGCCTTTTCAAAAAGTTGGACCTTTTGCCTATACTATGTTATAAAACAAAGTTAATGACCCAAAACATTAATCAAATTTGAACAGCCATAATATTCCAACACATATTGTGCTAGGAAGATATATAGAAAGATTTGGTACAAACAAGTATATTGGAGTTATGTGAAACTTAATTAATAATAAGCGTAATTAAATCAAGTAACAATTCTGGAATGATGCTAATTCAGAGCATTTTATCATCGACAACTAGAGAAAATGACAGGAACATTAAAGGAGTTGCTAGATTCAATTACTCTAGCTCTACGGGAAATACAACTGAGGAAAGAAGAGAGAGTGAAGTAATTCGAAGCTGTGCAAAGGAAAATTCAAAATTTTTTTGTAGAAATAGCAGGTCAATCAGAATGTGACGATTCATCATCAAAAATCAAAGTAAATGAGAATAATCTTTCACAGAAGAAACTTGATGAGTACCAAATCGAGCTACAAAGGCTGCATAAAGAGAAAGTACTATAACAATAATCAATAAATTGTTTAGTGAATACTTAAATTGAGTATGTGCATCAAGTAATGCCTTTTTTTCTTGTTTCCCTTATTGTTTTCTCTTTAATTGATGTCAAAGAATGATAGACTCCAAAGAGTGGAAAAATATATAAGCACAATTCAGAACTTGTCAGCCACGTTGGGAATGGATTCGTCGATGATCATCACAGAACATAGCAACTTCCTTTGGACTTGATCAGGTCAAAGACAAGTAACATTTTTGAATAAGATACAAAGTAACTTAGAAAATGCAAATATAACTCTATAAAATATTAAATATTTTAATTAGGCAATCAATTTGCTTGAAAAAAGACCAATATGCTGTTTCCCAAAACCAGTTTTACAGCCAACTCTGTCAACTCTAAACCATAAGTAGTATGTATCCATGCAATGATTTTCTTGTAGCTTTGGTGGACCTACTGATAGCCAAGACTAAAGATTGGGAAGAGGAACGAAAGAAAGTTTTCTTATATGATGAGGCAAGAAATTCAATTATTTATGAGTATTCCTTGGTATTTTAATTTCATTCTGCTAGTTGTCTTAAACAACGAAGTTTCTTTGGAAAATTTAATCGGATATATCACGTTATACTATTGTATACAACAAATGGGTGATGGATTCCAGATGTTTGTGAAATAGCATAGCATCTTACTATTTCGATAAAACTTGATAACCCATAATGCTGCTAACATGTCAATTCTATAAATTATGTTGGCATGTTTATAGTTTCTTTTACCAGGTTCAACAACAGATTAATCGAAATGCATTTTTACTAAAATTGGCTTCACCCAAGTTGCTAAATAAGGTGTTACAAATTAATGAGAAACTGTTCTAAACATAGGGATTGGATATCTTCCATTACAATTATGTAATAGAGATGATCTGAATCTCACACCCAATATAATTTAACAATCAATAGGATTAGTAATTTCAAAACTAATGATTAATCAGTAAACTGGAAATGAACACTGTTAGTTAAGTAGAAAACAAAGCAACAAGGTCAATGAAAAACTTTGAATCAAAAGGTGTTAATAGGAAAAGAGGCTCATAAATTCCCAAGCCATGAATTTACCTATTCATTCTTACCTAATTTATGTACTAAGAACCAAGCCAAAAAAACCAACTAAAATAGCCAACTATCAACTTAACTCTGGCCACAAAATCATATAAAAGAGTTAAATATTTTTCTCAATTGAAAAATTAAACCTTTTCCTGGAGGTCCTCTAGTTTCTCAATTACTAAACAAAAGACAATGAACCAACACATCAATACTTATGAGAAAGCAGAAACAATAATCATTCACATTTGACAAAGAAAGGAATAACGACAACCATGAAATACATTGTTACAGGACAATGGAAAAACATTAACCATAATTTAATTACAACATGTGCAAGAGCTTGAATACAAGGCTGCAACTTTAATACAGACACAACCCATCACAGAAAAGCACATACTTCAATTACAAAATTATAAATTATACCAAATTCAAATTCAAATTCAAGTTCAAGAAACAAGAAAAAGACAATCCAGTACAAAGCCAAGTTCAAACTAACAAGAACTTCTATTCTTTTAAAAACAAATTCACTCATTTGTATAGATTACAGAAACGAAAACATTGCTCAATATATCAAATCATGGCATAAATTAAACATGCAAATGCAAAGAAACTCTATGATGCATAATCAAACATAGACAATGAAAACGATTTCTCTCTCACATATAAGATCAAGTAGCATGAAAATTAAACCAATATGTATTCATATAAGTATGCAGATCCAATGGAATGAATGACCATAAGTCAATCACAATCCAAAGGTTCAATCTGATATCGCAATGAGTTAAAGGAATGTAAACGATCACCATATGGATTGAGAAAAATGTATGGATATTGTAAATATATAAGCCTTTTGGGCCGTTCCTTTTTTCCTTCTTTGCTAACATACATCATGTCTGTTCTGAAATGTTCATATAGCATATAGTAAGGTTTAAATCAACTGAGTATTCAACTTTTTAAAAGTCTTGTATAAGGAAAGAATTGAGTTTTAGATATATATACATAAGGAAAGCTGTGTGCAACAAAAAATACAATCATATGTTAATTGAAAAAAAAAATTTATGGGTAATTAAAACATAATTGATTTGATTAAAAATGCAAAATCCTGATTCAAATCACCAACTTTACCTTTTCCATATGTTGAATGAGAAGAGAAATTGCCTTCTTAGTGTCCACTGTTTGAGTTTTTGTTGGAACATATATTGTCACTGCTGCTGCAAGGCTTGAACTCCAAGAAGTCAATCTCTGCATTGAATTCCCACCCACTATCATTAGTCAAGCTTGAAATGATTGTACATTCTTTATAAAATGTACAACTTTTTGGTACACTCTCCTTCTAGATACATATATTTGATATTTTCATAGAGGATTCCATTGGTAACATGTATAATTCCAAACTACAAAAAGAAGAAGAAGAAGAAGAAGAAGAAGAAGAAGAAGAAAAAGAAGAAGCATTTTAAAGGAGTGAAGTTCTGATTTTAGTATTATTGTTACAACCACTTTTAACTATGAAAATATGTCATATTTAAATGATTAAAGTATCAGCACTCATTCTATATCTCATTATTTGTTGTTGAGAAAGGTTTTAGAGAGACAAAGCCTAAGTAATTTTGTATTTGATTAGTGTGAGCTAAGCATTGATCCCTTAATCATGGAAAACCAGACAAATAGCATAATGTATGTAGGATGTCCATATATATATATATATATCACTGTTTATAGTTTGAAATGCTTATTTTAGTTTATGTGTCTTGTTCGTAAAACCAAAACATGGATGAAACAAATTCACCAGGTCTGTTTCATAGTTCGCTAGCCATCTCACAACAATTACTATCAACCACATCAATTCAATGCTTTGTTTTTTAATTTATTGTAGTGTCTTTAAATCTACAAATCCATCAATTTTGTTTGTTCAGGTATATATTGTATGCCCAACATAGATGGCTAATGTCCAAAGAAGTAAGCATCCAGGTTCTCTTATAAACATATTCACAAACACCTTGTAGGTGTATTCAATGGCCATAAACCTATAATCAATCTATAAATCACAAACAAAACATGTCCAAAAAGGGGGACCATGAAACCCAAACCTTAGGTGAACAAAATTGAGAAGAAAACTTCGTTTGCTTTTCTTCTCTAGTTTTCTGCAGATAGGCCTCAATTAAGATAGCTTCTGTTGTACGACCTGAATGAGGTGCAAGTAAAATCACATTAAGACCAAACTGACAATCCCCTGAAAACCAAACCAATCAAAATAAACCCAATTCAACAAACACACCATTCAGTCAATTAAACAAACACATAATGAGCGCAGTTAAGACCAGTACCAGTAACCTAAGAAACCCACATTGAAGACGACTATATCATACTTACATTTGAATAGAAATGGAAAGAAAAATTAGGGCAAAGATGAACTATCCACCTTCCAATTTCATTTCTGACGCATTAATGTACCTGGCCGCCTAATCTTTCTCATCGCAATTAGCCCGTTCGAGATCGTCATTCTAGTGAGTCCGATGGTAGTCCTTTGCAGAGAAAGGTTCTGAAACCGTTGAGAGGAGTGTAGGGTCTGGATTCGAACATATGGCTTATAGAGGGATTGAAGAAGATTGAAGGTAGGGTTGGGGTTTTAGAATCGACGACGAGAGTGAAGAAGACGAAGTAGACGACCTATGAAGATCGGTGAAGAGAATAGGAGAAGAGAGAGAGAGAGAGAGAGAGAGAGAGAGAGAGAGAGAGAGAGTGTGGTAAGGGAGGAGCTGGTGGCAACAGCAGTGGTGGTCGCCGTTGCTAGCCGTCGTCACTCGCTGCTCACCGTCATCATTCGTTGCTCACCATTGACCCCTCTTGCTGCTGCTGCTGCCGCCACTGCCGCTGTTTGCAGTCGTGAGAGAGAGAGAGAGAGAGAGAGAGAGAGAGAGAGAGAGAGAGAGTATTTTGGAGATTTTTTGTTTAAGGGATTGGGGATTGGAGATAGTGAGAAACAAAAGAAGGGAAAGAAAAGGGGGGAATTCGGATAGAAAGACTGAGAAAACGAAAAGAAAAAGAAGAAAATAAGAGGGGAGTTAAGACAGGCGATGTGAACGACGCCATTTTATTTATTTTTTTGTAGTTAATGAATTTTTTTTTTTGATTTTTGATTTTTGATTTTTTTTTAGTTACTAAGGTTGAAAATTTATTTGTTTCATTTTTCTTTTAATGAAAAAAATTATTATTTGGTCGAAGTAGAGGTAATTTTTTATTAAAATAAAGTTAATGTTTTGTGGTCAATGAAAAATATTTTTCTGTGGTCCATTTTTTTTGGTTACTAAAAATCAGGAACTAATTTTTTGTGGTAGATGAGAGGGAGCGGCAATAATGGTGAAGGTGGTGGATAAGAGGTAATAGTGGTGGTGGTGGTGATGACGAAGGAGATTAGTAGTGAAGTTGTGGTTGTGGTTGTGGTAGTGGTAAAGGAGATGGAGTGGCGGTGGTGGAGGAGAGGTAAGGGTAGTAGTAGTGGCAATGGCAGTAGTAGTGGTCGTGGTAGTGGAGTGATGGCGATAGTGGTAATAATGGTAGTCGTAAAGGTGGAGTGACAACAATGGTAGTAGTGGTGGTAGTGGAATGACATTTACAGTAGTGGTGAAGGTGGTGAGAGAGAGAGATGATTGAGAGACAGATAGATAGAGAGATAAAGATAGAGTGATGATCGAGTGAGAGACAAAATGGTCGCTAAAAGTGTATTTTTTTTATAGTGGATCGATAAATCGAGGGAGAGCTCGGTAAATAGAGAAGAGAAGAGGGAGAGAGAGAGAGAGAGTAAGCAAGGCGAACACAGTGGGGGAGAGAGAGAGAGAGAGAGAGAGAGAGAGAGAGAGAGAGAGAGAGAGAAAAGAGATGAGCATGACAGACAAAGAGAGAAGAGAGATGAGAGAGATAGAGAGAAGAGAGATGGGCGAGAGAGATAGAGAGAAGAGAGATAAGTGAGAGACACAAAGAGAGAGAGAGAGAGAAAGAGAAGAGAGAGAAAGAGACAAAGACAGAGACAAGAAGATGTAAAAATTGGTGAAAAGAGAAATGTTATATCAAAAGAGTAAGACGACGTTATTTTTTTAATTTTTTTTTTGCGACAAAAAAATACCATTGCATTTATTCAAATCATTTTGTGACTGTATATATATGAAGCCGTCTCAAAGCCACAATATTATTTTTTTATTATTATTTTTTATTTTTTTTCGACTGCAGCTGGTGCCATTGTAAAAACTTTATTTTTTCGCGAAAGCAATCTCTGTCATTGCAAATACTCTTCTTTTTTTGTGACAACAATTTCTGTCGTCCTAAATACTCTTATTTTTTGCGACAACATTTTCTGCCGCCGCCGCAAATACTCTATTTTTTTGCTACAACAAGTTGTGTTATTGCAAAAACTCACATTTTTCGCAACAGCAAGTTGTGCCGTCGTAAAAACTCACCTTTTTCGCGACAGTAAGTCGTGCTATCACAAATGTTTTAGTCTTTTAATCCCACTTTTCTTGTAGTGATTACATGTCCTTATGTAAGATGCCTAAATGAATGGCAAAGGAGATTGATAAGATACAATTAGCATTCATGTGGGGTGACACTGATCTAAAGAGGAAGTCACACTTAGTGAAGTGAAAGGAAGCAACAGTGAGCAAAAATCTTGGAGGACTGGGTATTAGGGACATTAAAGCAGTAAATGATAGTCTATTGGCCAAGTGGTGGTGGAGGTTTGGGGCTGAAGATGATACACTATGTAAGATTTTGATTTGCAGAAGGTATGGAATTGAAGGTGGGAGATGGTTTCTTTTTCATATGGTTGATTGTGATAGCTCAAGGATCTGAAGTGATATCCTATCAGTAGCACACTCTAATCTTAGGCTACTGAATTTCTTTATGGAAAATGTTGAAATCAGAGTGGAGAGTGGAGAGTGGAAGTAGGATTAAATTATGGGAGGATGCTTGGCTGGATAGGATCTGTTTGAAGGATAAATATCCAAGACTTTAGCATTTTTACTGATAAAGTGGTATCACTGAAAGAAAAGGTGGACAAAAAGGGTAATCATGTTGAATGGATTTTCAGTTTTAGAAGATTTTTATTGGCGTAGAAAAAGGAGGATCTAAGAATTTTGAAAGATGAATTAAGCTTTGGACCAAGTCTGTGCTTGGAAAACTTGAATAACATTAGATGGAATGCTAATAGTTCTGGTTGTTTCAGTATAAAGTCAATTTTCAATTGGTGTGAGCTGATTCATGGATCTCAGAAAAGGTTATTTGGTTTAATTTGAAGCAATACAGCAGCTCCAAAAGCACAGTTCTTTGCTTGGTTGGTAAGGACAGGGAGAATAAAGACAATGGACTTCTTCTATCAGATTGGGGTTGTTGACACAAGAGTGAGATTATTATGTGCTCTTTGTAGAACAAATGAGAAGTTATTAAATCATATTATGTTACATTGTCATTTAGTGTGGAATATATGGTCTAGCATAATCAATTGGTGGGGAATGCAATGGGCAACACCTGGTACAGTGGAAGGTCTGCTTTAGTGGTGGAGTGGCTGGAAGTTTAAAACAGGGGAATTACAGATATAGAAAACAATACCAGTAACAATCTTTTGGTCTGTTTGGAAGTACAGAAATGATGTTATTTTCAATGAGGTACAGCCCAATAGTAAAGAGCTGTGTAAGCTTATTAAGGTTAGGTTGGCCATGTGTTTGAAGTCAAATATGGTAGGAAGAGATTATTCTATTAATCAGTCAAATTTGCAATAGATTAGGAGATGTATCAAGTGAGGCGTGATGGGGATATGGATGGGTACTGGTGTAAAGTGGAGGAAATGTGTGGCTCTATTGCTGATCTATTCCTGTGTTTTACTGATCTGCTGCTGGTTTTTGCTCTATTGCTGGTTTTTTGTCTGCTTTGGTGGTGGTTTTTTGTCTGCTTTGTTGCTGGTTTTTGTCAGATCTGTTACTGATCTGTTTTTGATCTGTGTATGTATTTGCTATTCCTGGGCTGTAGAAGTATTGGGTTGCTGGTGGTGTTTTTACTTGTTGGTTGTTGCTAGTGTTTTGCTACTGCTGGTGTTTTGTTTTGTTGGGCTACTGCTGGTGGTGGCGGTTGTTGTTAGTTTGTTATGGAGTTTTTTAGTTTTTTGGGCTTGGTTTCTCACCAACCCTTTGGCTTGAGCTAGCATATGATAGGGTGTTTCTCTTGGTGTCAACCTAGTTGGGATGAAGAGAAACTCTGTGATACTTTCTGCTCTTTGCCTTCGTTTTATTGATGTTGTCTATATGTATATGTATTTGATACTATCAATAAATTTTTTTTACTGATCAAAAATAAAAATGATTTACAAAATTAATTACAGATAAGACACAAAGGCGTACTCTTTTGTTCTTGTGTGATTGATTCTGTGAAACAATTTTGTATTATGTATTTATAGCAAAACTCGATGTATGAAGGGTGATAAAGGCCCTGTTTGGTAGAGCTGTGGGAAAGTACTTATAACTTATATCTTAACAGCTTATAGCTTATAACTATGAATATAAACTGATTTTTGACTTATAAATTAAGCTTCTCCTGCCCCACTCAAAGAATAAGTTGATTTCTGACTTACAAAAAGTTATAAGCTGTATTGTTAAGTTAAACAAAATATATCAAAATAGTTTAAATTAAACTGAAAGTTAAAATAAATTAAAATTAAACTGTACCAAATAAGGCCAAAAAGTGAAATTAGGGCTTCTCCAAGTGAAGGGTGATAAAAAGTGGGATTAGGGTTTTTCCAAGTGAAGCCAAATAGCAGAGTAAATGACATTGAATGCCACGCGGGTCTGTGAGGTCGAAAGAAGACAAAGGCATCTCTCTTAAGCAGTTAAGCACACGGCTGACTTTTGCAAGCAAATGAGTAAATGCTCCTTGCTGTCCTCTTTTGACTCTTTTTTTTTCTTTTCTTTTCTTTTCTTTCTTTTTGGGATCCAAAATTGATATCACCCCCCTTTTTACCGCTTCCTCTTCTTTCTTTGGGGTCAGCTAAAAACAAAAACTGTGGTCTTCTCTCTCTCTCTCTCTCTCCCTCTCTTTCTCTACATGTATATATTGACAAGCCCACAAGCCTTGGACCCCTGTCTCATCATTTCTCCCAAAGAAGAAATCTACAAGTCTTGTAGAGAGAGAGAGAGAGAGAGAGAGAGAGTAAGAGATTGAAGGTGTAAGATGGGAAGACCGCCTTGCTGTGATAAAGTAGGGGTTAAGAAAGGGCCATGGACTCCAGAAGAAGATATCATCTTAGTGTCTTACATCCAAGAACATGGTCCAGGGAATTGGAGAGCTGTTCCTACTAACACTGGTAAATTTTCTTTTGTTTTCTTGAATTATTTCTTTTTTCTTTTTCTTTTGCGTTTGTTTTTACTGTTTTTGGTTTTGGGGTTGGTTTGATCATTAAAGGTGGTGTATTTAATATCCTGCAGTTCTAGCACCGACTTCTTGAATGAGCAGTCTATAGCTTCAATTTTTTTTTTTTTTTTTTTTTTTTTTTTCAAAATTTCACAGTTTTGTTCTTCTTTGTTGGGTTTTTTTTTAGGTCTGCTCAGATGCAGCAAAAGTTGCAGGCTCAGATGGACTAATTATCTCCGTCCAGGTATCAAACGTGGTAACTTTACTGATCATGAAGAGAAGACGATAATCCACCTCCAAGCTCTTCTTGGCAACAGGTAAATCACCACCTCTGTCTCTCTCTCTGTCTCTCTCTCTCTCTCAGACATGATGTTTAGATTTGAGTCTTATTATTGCGTTATGCACTTTTTTTCTCTATTTTGCTCATACCGATTGTATGAAAGTTTTAAAATCACGATTTCCTGATTTGGGTTGGATCTACTTATTTTTCAAATCCCAATATGAAGACTCCATGTGGTCTAATGGCATGGGTGCAACACTTGGGTGTTTGCAAGAGTGAGGTTGGAAGTTCAACTCTCTTACTGTGTTAATCTAACAACTTAACAATTAACTTTTGCCGCTAAAAAAAAAAGTGTAATATTATGTCTCAATTTGTATTGTTGAAAGTGAGATTTATTTTATTTTTTTGTGTGCCCTAAAAGTTTTATGTGAAAATTTGTTTTTGTTACAGATGGGCTGCAATAGCTTCCTACCTTCCTCAGAGAACAGACAATGATATAAAGAACT
Source organism: Camellia granthamiana (assembly GCA_036172215.1). NCBI lineage: Eukaryota > Viridiplantae > Streptophyta > Magnoliopsida > Ericales > Theaceae > Camellia > Camellia granthamiana. Next base: position 74,978,666 of record CM069917.1, read on the forward strand.
ATTGGAATACCCATTTGAAGAAAAAACTCAAAAAGCTTCAAGACCGTGAAGGTCAAAACCAGGATGAGTTCTCAGCGTCACAGTCAATCTCCAAGGGTCAGTGGGAGAGAAGACTCCAAACCGACATTCACATGGCTAAGCAAGCTCTCTGTGAGGCTTTGTCTCTTGACAAAACAACCAATTTACCGGAATTGAAACCATCCAGTGACAACTACCCTTGTACTAGGCCATCCCAATCAACCACCACATATGCGTGGAGCACCGAAAACATAGCTCGATTGCTCCAGAACTGGATGAAAAGTTCACCTAAATCATCCCAAACAAGCTCAGAAACTACTACTCAAAACTCCTCCTATAACCCTCTTGGGACAAATTCTAGCCCTAGTGAAGGGACTGTGACCGAGGGTTTTGACTCGCTTTTCAGCTTCCATTCTTCCAATTCTGATGTCTCGCAGTCTATGACTGTGTCGGTGGATGAGACAACAACCAATTTCACACCTGAGACTAGCTTTTTTCAAGATGAGAGCAAGCCAAATTTGGGGACTCAAGTTCCTCTATCTTTGCTTGAGAAATGGTTGTTTGAGGATGGTGCTGCACAAGGGCAAGGTGGTGACCTACTGGACATGTCTCTTGAGGGAAGTGATGAGCTGTTTTGAAAAAGGGTTTCAAATCTTTGGGGGTTCTTTGTTTGTTTTATTTTACAGAGTTTTTAGGGCTTGAACTAATAGGTTTTCTTTTCAATTGAGCAGAAAAAAGATTTATCTTTCATATATTGGAAGAGAAAAAAAGTGTAAATTACAAGTATATCTCCATATGTACTAGATATATATATATAGGAATAAAACTCCTTTCATTTTCTTTAGCTCTCTTGTTTTGTATATCTCTGGATTTTTGAGATTTCGGGATTAGGGTTTATTTTTTCAAGTTCTAAAATCCAAAGAATGAAATGATCCACTTATTTTGCAATGTAGCCATCATGGTTTTAAATACATCGTATTGAATTGTGCCCACCGATACAGATATATCCTGATATTATTTAAAATGAAAATTATGTATTGATTGATTTCCAATATATATTCTCAACTTACATATCAAAATCACCATAAAACAATAGTCAATTCTTTAACCTATTTCACTACGTTGTATAAATTGATGTGAACACATTAATAGATAATTTTCAACCACACACCACCGTTATGTGTTTATTAAAAAGAAATGTGACTCCAAACAATTTTTAAATTTTTTTTTGTTAAACCTGTCTATATAAGAGGTTTAATAAAAAATTTTAATAGATTATTTAGGTCTTAACATTACTCTTATCAAAAGGAGGTGATATAAAGAACGAGAAATGTTAGGGATCATGAAAGGCTTTTCATGAAAATGATTATGAAAGATTTGTGACCTTTAGATTACTTTGATTAGTGTGTGGTGCTTTATTTTAAGTGTAATCCAAATATCACAAATCTCTTATAATTATTTTCATGAAAAAATTTTCATGATAAAGAACACTATGGTTTGACCTTTCCCATCTTAATCCTTTCCCTTGTCGGCAAGGAGATAGAATTTGCTCTAGTTAGTTGCTTTGTGTGTATTATAAGAATCTTTCATAGAAGAAAGTCTTCTAATTAATTGATCTCATTAATTAGACATAAGGGAGCCAAACTACCCAGAGTACTCTACTAAATGCAGAAAAAATGATGTCATTCTGGGTTTCAATTTCTCCTTTTAACAAAAACTGAAGTTATATGATGATGATATATGTGTGCAACAACCATATATTTGTTTGCCCAGAAAATATTATATGATAATATTTTTTTATATTTTTGATATTTTGTATAATAAAATATAAAAGTCAACGAAAAATATTTTTTATGATTAATGGAAAATAAGTTTATTTGGACAAAAAATGTTTTACTTTTAAAAGGCGAAAAATATTTTTTGAATTAAAATCTTACTAACGTCACTACACTACTACCGCTATTCTCACCTCCACCATCACACCACCACCACCATAGCTACTGTCATCATCACCGTTGCTATCGTTGCCATTGCGGCCCCACCACCATGCCACCACCTCCACCCCCACTTTCATTCTATCACCACAACCCCCAAACATACTGAAAATATTTTTCTTGGAAAATATTTTTTTCTAAACAAAGGGGCGCAAGTTAAAATTTGATAATAAAAAAAAAGTAGAAATCCAAAAAATTCTTCCTCCAACTTTTAGACAATTAGCATATTTAAACAGTTTTTACCTAATAAATTATAAGAAGAAAATACACTACACAATAAGATATAATATCAATAAAGAAATAAATAAATTTAGGGTGAATTACATTGAAGGTTCCTATAATTTGAGACTTGTGTCACTTTGGTCTCGGACTTTTTAATTGTGACAAATTTAATACTGAATTTTGAATCTTGTTCCAAATAAGGACAATTGAATATACCATCGCTCAATTTCAAGGGCAAAGTCGTCAATTTGATAAAATATAAATTAATTTGACAAAAATAAATGTCAAAAAATATTTTTAAATTTTTAAAAATTATTTCTACCCACCAATGATAAAATTATGTAAAATTGATAAATCTTTACACACTTATTTATTTATTTATTTTACCAAATTAATTTTTATTATGTATTTGGATGATAATCATGTAATGGGTGATTGTTTTTATTTTCATTAAATTAGTTTTTATTTTTTTCAAAATTCACATATGGCAATAACTTATCATTATTCAACTAATCTATTAAATCAAAAAATTCAAAACTAAAAATATTTCATATATTAAGTATATCGATTATAGATTAAAAGCTTAGCAACTACCCATTACATGATCATTATCCAAACACATAATAAAAATTAATTTAGTAAAAAATAAATAAATATGTAAAAGATTTATTAATTTTACATAATTTTATCTTTGGTGGGTAGAAATAATTTTTAAAACTTCAAAAATATTTTTTTGACATTTATTTTTGTCAAATTAGTTTATATTTTATCAAATTGACGACTTTGCCTTTGAAATTGAGCAATGATATTTTCAATTGTTTTTATTTGGAACAAGATTCAAAATTCATGATCAAATGTATCACAATTGAAAAGTTTTTTTTTTTTTTGATTAGCAAAGAAAAAGAACTTTATTGATGAAAAGACAAACATTATATATGAAAAAACATCAATAAAAAAAAAGGAAGTGCGGAAAGCATCATAGTACACCCCCCAATCCCAACTAGGTTGGCACCAAGGAGGATACCCATTCATTTACTAGCACAAATAAAGAGTTGGTGAGAAACCAACAAGAAAGAGAAAAAAAAAAAACCCAACACCACAACCATCCGTGAACACAACAGCAAACCAACTATCACCAAGCAGCCACAGCATGCTCCACTGAAAAATTGAGGGAAAACACCGAAACAGGTCAAGATCCACGCCTAATACAGACTCTAACTTGTTGAAGGTTATGAACTAAGTCATTAACAGAGTACTAGATAGAATGGCAAGAAAAATTAACCCACAAAACAATTCTAACCTTGATAGATTCACACAACCCATCAAAATCCACCTGAGTATTGTTAAAAATACTGTCATTTCTCTGTTAATGACCAAAATGATACAAATTCCAAACTATAGGAACGGTTAGTGTAATTCGTCCATAAATTTATGAACAGTTCAAATAAGCTATAACTCTTATATGGTTGTTAACAAAAATCCCATCTGTTAAAAGAACATACCTCCAAACATTTTCCTAGTTTTCTTGTTTATTTTTTATTTAATTAATTAATTAATTTTAATTTTATAATAAATTACAAATACATGTCCTAAAACTTGCTTAAAATATAAATTACCCCCGATGGGTTCAGAAATTGCAAATAAACCCTTATTAGAATTTTTTAATGGGAGATTTGATCAAGGAAAATGCTATAGTTCTCAAATTTTCTATCAAACAAATGGCCCAATGACTCACATGAGTGTGGTGTCCACTTTTTGATAAACCCCACACTCATGTGAGACATTTGGTCATTTGTTTGGTAAAAAATTTGATATCCCTAACGTTATCCTTTGATCAAAGTCCCCCCATAATAAAACTTCAACGCATTAATGATAAGTACAAAATGATTTTCTTGAAAAATCTAATACACACTACTATTACCAAAATATTCTTAGTGATTAATTTAATATTTTAAACTTTAAAATGATATAACTTTTTATCTAGATGTCGATTTTTAATAAAATTATTATTTTTATAATTCTCTCATCAAGATCTATTAAATAAGATATATATTGACTTAAAAAAAAAATTACTATCGAAATTAACGCAAACAGTAATATTTTACTCTAATTCACAGTAAATATTACTTTGTCTCACAGTAAAACTTGTATAACAGAAGAAACAACTCAAGAACACACTATTAGAGTAAAACTTTATTGTCAATCTATAACCGGACATAAAAAAAAAAGAAAAAAAAAAAACATATTAAAAGAGTAACAACAACGACTAGAGATAAAATTTTACTTTTATATTTATCAATTAAACTTTGTTTGAGATATTTTAAATAAGTGCACTTTTTGACTTTTTATAAAATATGGATTGGGTATAGATTGGGTTTGAAGTGATATAGTAGAGATGTGATATTACTTATATACGATGATGTGACTTAAATAGAGCAATGACTTTTTGATTTTTTTAGAGGATGACAAACAAGCGTTACTTTACCCAAATCAACATCATTAATCCATCTAAATCACCACCACTAAACCATCCCCCTTTTTTTTTTTTTTGAGAAAGGATGCTCTGAGGTGTTATCACTACATCCGTAGGCCCAGGCTCCGGGATAGCCGGTTGTCAACCTGATTTAACCTAACCCATAGGAAGGGACCCACCACCGAGGCACCAGTGGAGCTCATCAACCGCCCCAGCCACGGCCAAGTTTCGATCGGAATACAGCGCGAGGTCTCCGAAGAGAGCCACTGGAAAATCCAGGATTTTTCGCGTCCCCTAGGAGTCGAACTTGACTCATGACTGTAGGAAGACAATGCCTTCACCACTGGGCCACCACCCTCGGTGGTAAACCATTCCTCTCTTTACTATCCTTCTTATCAAACACCAACCAATTTTACTATTAGAGCATGTTAAACAAATTAGGAAGTCTCCAACGCAATACAGAAACTTTTATGATAAGATGTGAGACCAACCTTTTCATCTTCCAATTCTTTTGTTTATCATATACTAGTTAGGCCTCTAATTTTCAATTTTCAGTGGTGAAGTTGTTAGAGTATGAGAGAAAAGTCACTTAGAAAAGAGCATTCGTGATAGCGTGGAGTCTCTGGACTTTTAGTCCCAAAATAAAATAAAATAAAATGGGAAATTCTATTTCCACACACCAAATATTTTCTGTGCACATCATTTCTCAAGGCACACACTTAATAAATTTAAAATCTCATCTTCTACTCAATACACAACATATCATACCAAAAATGCCCTCATCTCTTTCCTTCTTCAAACCCTAATCCTAACCCTAGCTCACCATTTTTTATTCACCGCCGGCCAACCAACGCCAAAAAATTACGCCATCATTGCCATTCTCATCCCTCTACCATCACCAGCCCATCCTATCTCATACCATTCTCTATTTACAGTTTTAAAAAAATTGTATAATTTTCCAAACATAAACTGATGTTTTGTGAGTGTGTGCATAAGAGAGAGAGAGAGGGGGGTAAATACTTGTGATATTGTTGGTCAACTTGGATGCAGGTCTGAGTCTCTAAATTTGTGATCAAGTTGAATTCACTACAAGAAAAAACACTTTCTGTGACCAACATTTTGGTCGCGAAAAGTACCATATTTGGTCGCTAAAACCTTTTCGCGACCAAAATATGTTGGTCGCGAGTTGGTCGCTAAAGCCTCGTCACAGATAGTTTTCTGTGACCAAAAAAGCCTTTGGTCGCTAAAAGTGACCATTCGCGACCAACTTTTTTGGTCGCGGAAAGTCCAATTCATATCACCCAAAAGTAAACTTTTAGCGACCAAAGGTAAGTTGGTCGCCAAAAGTCAACGCCTTGGCCCAAAAAATATAATTCTTTTGCGCTGCCTGGGATTTGAACTCTTGACCAAAGAGTCACCACACACCCAATCCACTCTACCAACAACAAGCTTCTTGTTCATATTTGGAAATAAAAATATATAACCCATAAAAATTGGGTTATATATTATTTTATAAAAATTTTAATGCCTAAACAAAAAAAAAAACATGTAATTACAGTAGTATTTTTTTTTTTTAGATTTATCCCGCCATAACTTTTCGCGACCAACTTTTCTTTTTGGTCGCCAAAGGGTAAGCTTCCGCGACCAAAAAACCCTTTTGGTCGCCAATAGTATACTTTCCGCGACCAACTTTTTTTTTTGGTCGCCAAAAGGTGATCTTCTGCGACCAGAAAATCCTTTGGTCGCGAATAGTATACTTTCGGTGACCAACTTTTTTTTTTGGTCACCAAAAGGTGATCTTCCGCGACCAGAAAATCCTTTGGTCGCGAATAGTATACTTTCCGCGACCAACTTTTTTTTTTGGTCGCCAAAAGGTGATCTTCCGCGACCAGAAAATCCTTTGGTCGCGAATAGTATACTTTCCGCGACCAACTTTTTTTTTTGGTCGCCAAAGGGTTATTTTCCGCGACCAGAAAATTGTGGTCGCCAAAAGTTAAATTTTAGTCGCAGAAAGTAGACTATTTGCGACCAAAAAAAATAGGTGGTCGCCAAAAGTGTTTTTTCTAGTAGTGATTTCAAGTCCTCCAAGAGGATCACATAATGTTTTAGAATTGCGTCCACTTGCACCATTTCCAAAACTGTCCATTATATTTATCCCTCATTCACTCACAACTCACAACATCTAAACTCGATTCTTGACTTTCCAAGAAATTATGTAGTAGACCCAAGATTCGTTAATCATTCACATTCTAGCTAGTATTCATCAAAACAAAAAACAAAAGAATGAGCCGGGTACAAAATCTTGCAAAACCCAACATATGGTAACAGTGGCGGTGGGGAAAGTTCACCGAAGGTGGAGGCTAATGACCACAGACGACAAAATTGTGTTTTGGTTTGAGAATTAGGATTTAGGTTGAAAAGATGAGGATATTTTAGTATTTTTATTTTAGGATAAAAATGTAATATAAGAAAAATTCATTAAGTGTATGGATTGAGGAGATTTGGTACGTGGAAATAGAATTTCCCAAATAAAATAGGGCAAATTAAATATACCCCTCGAGATTTAGCAAAATTACAGATAACTCCCTGAGGTTTGAGAAATTACAGATATCCTCCTAAAGGTACTATTTGCATAACAAATTAGGGGACAAATTACTATGAAAATATAAATTTCAAGGGACAATTTGTTATGAAAATATAAATCTCAAGAGGGTGTCTGTAATTTTCAAAATCTCAAGAAGGTATTTATAATTTAACTAAACCTCAAGGGAGATATATGTAATTTGCCCAATTAAATAAAATGAGGGACGTAAGCCATTAAAAAAATTGTGGGTGGACTTAAGGCATTACGTGTCTTGCGGGAGGGAGTTTTGGCAATTTTTTATTATTTAATAAGATTAATTAAAAAATAAAATTCTTAACTACTCTTTTATATAATAATAAAATTATTCAAATTATTAATTAAAATATATTTTTGATATCATTAAAAATTGTTAATTAATTTAATAATTTATTAATAAAAGAGAGTATTTATTATGCGATTAAAAATTTAAAAAGATAGAATCTAATTTCTAAAATCACAGAGACAGTCTGTGTTTTAAACAGACTAAGAAGTGTACTTGTTTATTATTTTCACTATTTGGAAAAATGGAATAGGAGGAGGAAAATAGTATCATGCAACAAGACTCAACTATAAAGATTATAAACGAATATTTTGTCACAAATAAAATTGGCTACACAATAATTACTCAGACAATTTTGGAAGATACGAGAAAAAATTATTTTTTAGTCATATTATTCTCATTACATTATTGTACTATTAAGTAGATAGATTACATGGTTATATATACTATAATATAACTTTTGTTAAAATGTGTTCTAAGAACACATGTTAAGTAAGACATTAAATGAGTACAATTAGATCCTAAACCCCACAATTTTACTCTAATTTATATAGAAACTTAGAAAGTATAGTAAAAACTTTTAAAGATAGTGAGTAAGACTAAGGCCTGGTTTGGGGATTAAATGTTTTAACTAAAAAATCAAAAAGTCATTATAAGTTGTCACATCACTCTCACTATTTTTCTGTACATCTTTTCGTAAAATAGAAAAAAGTTACTAAAATAGTCTGTTTCCAAACGAGACTTAAAGAATTTTTTTTTTCTTTTTTGTTTTTTGTCACATAGAGACCAAAATAACCTCTTTGTATTTTATTCAATTTCACCGTTAATTTTCATTCTATTAATTTATTTTTTGTAACTATAATTTTATTTTTTTCAAAATTTGCAACACATACAGTGATTATATAATTATAAATAAAGTATTTTTATTTGCTTGGTTTATTATATTTTGAAATCATTTGAAATGCATTTTTATTTATATTTTGTTATAATATTATCAATGGATTGCTTTTTTTTTTTGGGGGGGGGGGGGAGGGGGGGTCTAATATTGTAGCATTAATGGATGAACATATAATTGTAAGTGAAATTCATCAATTCATTTCAAGAAACATTTAAATGAGCTTCCAGATAAAAGTATATTATTTTATGTGATTTATAATTTTTTTTATAATGAAATATTAATTTTTTTTCCTAAATGTGAGGGCATTTTTGTCCATGTAGAAAAAAATTTAATTTTTTGAAAATCACCATCTTTAATTCTATTATGTTTTACATTCCCTATATAAGTGGAAGTAGTTAAATTCATTAATTACATTCTTAACATGTGCCCATGTGCCCCAAGGGCACATGTTAACAAGACAGATGAAGGGTAATTGCTATGCCTTTGCACAATAGTCACTATTGTTCATGCGATAGGGCCATTCGAATCTTAATTCGATAATCTGAATTGTTCAATATTTTAGATTTTCAAATAGAATATCCTTACAAAAAATCAAAATAATACTATGATTAAATCAATTTCGTATTTAGTTTTATACTTAAATTGCATTATCATTTATTTTTATTGATACAAAATTGATTTGATCATAGTGTTATCAATGTCAGATCAACTTGATTTTTACAAGGATATTCTACTTGAAAAAACTTTAATATTGAAAATTCGATTCATCGAGAGGGACCCGAAATAGGCTCCATTGCCTCGAATAGCAATGACTATCATACAACAGCCAACATTCATCCTAACAAGACCCATATAATGTAATTTGTAACTTACATTCTCCTACTACTAGATAGATTACATTTTTCATACATAAAAAACACAATAAAAATGATGTGGTAAAGACATTGTTGTAAATATAAGACATATTTATGATTGTTTTGTTTTAATGAGAAGTGTCTCCATTAAATCATATCATTTTGTATGAATTTTCTGTTATACCATCACTCATATCATAATTTGTAACTTATGGACTCAATGAAGTTTGTATGTACCTTGTATTGTGTTATTACATTAATGAAGTTTCTTTTTTGCCGATCAAAGAAATTTGTAACTTATGGACTCATATTAAGACTCACTCAATTTTTGTAACTGCTAACATTAACATGTCATGAATACCCATTAACATATCATTAATTACTACTAAATTTTCCTATGGGTAAATTACTAATATATCATAATAGTTGAACTTAATTCCCATCAAATCTTATTGTAAATAAATTCTAGTAAAATCTGTTGGTGGAAGTGAGGTATAAATCACTTGTTATGATTCATAAAGAGAGAATTAATACTGCACCAAACTCAATTTAAATTCACTCAAAAAACAAACAAAGCATATATTACAAATCATCCCCCTCTCTCTCTCTCTCTCTCTCTCTCTCTCTCTCACTCTCATATTTTTCTTTCTCCCATACTCTTATTAAACAACTAAACACTCAATCTATTTATAGACTAATTCCACAATGAAAACAAACAATCTAAACACAAGAAAAAAACACATAGCGGCAAACCAAAACCAAATTAAACTCCGCTTTCTAGGAGGTTCTTCAACCTTCATTCTTGACTTTGCAGCCTCCAAATATACAGTGATGGACGGTGGTGAAGGTTCCTGAATTATGCTCTTGCTCTGAATCAAGCTTACTTTCAACATCCCCCATTAAGCTTGATTCCCTATGCTGCTTCATCCCAAGCATCATCTTCATTCTGTTAAACAAATTAGTTTTCAATGGCTTCGTGAAAATATCTGCAAACTAATCTTGAGACTTGCAAGGCAATAACTCCACCTCTTTTTTTACATGCTCTTGGATGAAATGATAGCGGGTGTCAATATGCTTACTTCTTTTATGATAAACTGGGTTATTTGCTAATGTAATTGCTGACCAATTGTCGATATAGAATTCTGTGGGATCAATTTGTGGAAATCCAAAATGCTTAAACACATTCCTGATCCATATACACTGGTAGACAACTGAGCTGGCAACAACATACTTAGCTTCACAAGATGACAATGTCACCATAGCTTGCTGTAACAAGCCCGCGGGGGACCTCGCTACAGCTCGAACTCGGTTTGTGTCACGGTTCTAAATCTTGAACCAAAGAGTCCAAATCCGGCAAATCATTTTGAGAAAACAGATTTTTGAAAGAAGTGCCAAACATGGACTGCTTTGCCAGATACAGAGTCGCCACCTAAATATTTTATTTTGGGAAATTTAGGAAACCCTGACTCGTGCCTAAGGCCACGTGTCCATTATCACCAAAGTTGCCTCGGCTCGGGAACTTGGGTACAATTGGGGAAGGTCACTTCGTGAGCACCCCCGCTCGCCCGATCAAAGATCGGCCTCTACTAACCATGATATCTAGTTTTGAAAACATTATACGTTCTTATTCCGATTATTAGCCTAGATTTACTATGTGATGCGCACAGCATACAAGTATAGACTGGGTCGCCTGAATTGGAACAACACATCTCATGTTTGTTTTGAAAATAGTTTGCTACTCGCAAGTAGGCTTAAAATGTAAATTTTGCCACCCTCAGGTGGGCTTTAGAAAAGATGGTTTTGCCACTATCTAGTGGGCTTAAAACTCACAGTCGATGTATTGTTCCAATCCAAATAACCCAACCTTCACCCACAGGCATTCAAGCAGGTATATCACATAAGCACATAGCCTCATGGTAAGCATGCTATTCATGGCAGTCACTCACACGCATGCAAGGATGCTAAAGCATAAAAACTCACCGAGTACTCCAAGCCAAAACAAAAACTGATTAGAAATCCATGCATGATCCTAAGTATACAGAAATGCCTAATGCAACACATGCAAAAATGTAACTATAGCAGGCTCGGCTATCCTAAACATGGCATATGGAATGCTACAGCTAACATGTTTTCAACTTGGAATTGAAATACAAATGCAGTTAGTATGATGCGCCGAGCCCGGTGCATACAAAACAGATGAATGAATGCAAACATGCTATCATACCGTATGCTAATTGAAATATGCCCTAATCTAACCATCATAAGGTGGTAAATAAAAGGGAGAAAGACGTGGGGTTGGAAGACATACATCACACACACGCACACTTATTACAATTGTGCCCTTGCTCGGAGGGTCCGAATAAATAATATACAGTCCCAAATAAATTATTACAGTCCGAATGAATACAAAATCCTAATTAATTAACAAATTAAACTAGGAAAGCTGTAAACTAGCATGCAAGCTAGAGACTGCTTCGACTCTGCTCCGGATGATGGATGATGCATGTTTTGAGTTGCCTTGCGCGGAAATCCACTACTATGCCCCGATTAGCCTCTGTTTGCAATTGTTCTTGAAATGCGTGCCAAGCTCCGGAAGGCTGCTAATTCTTGATTTGCTGCAACAGAGAGCAAGGAAGGGGCATGGCAATATATTTTCACATATGTATGCATGTCTCAATCCTTGTGCCACCAATCACGCATCTCGATGCATATGGCCGAGGAGTCGAATTGCACGACTCAATATGAAATGAATGCACATGAAAACACAACAAGGCCTAGACTCCATCATGGATAATCCGGAGTGTCGGCGACAGGGAATTGAGACACGTTCCGTCACTCGGAGTACGAAACGTCCCTCGTTTCCCGTACTCGGGCTAACTCCTATCCCAAACACAATGCAATATGCATGACATGCATGAATGCAATCCTAATATGCAAACCTAGCATACGCAATGCTACAGACTAAAATGGCGTGCTCGATGCTCGATGTGACATAGCATACACAATGCGCTAACATACAACCTAGCATACACAATGCTATGAAATGAAATGGCATACACAATGCACAATGGACTTACACCAACATGAGTGGACCTCAGCCACACTCACATAAGAGGCCATTAGATGAAAATGAGACACTCGAGATGCGTGCACACATGCACGCGAACCAAGGATTGACCCTAAGACACGAATGCCACTCTACCAAAGCACGGCAAGGCATGGAATATGGCATACTAGCATGCAAATTTCAGTACCAAAATGTGATGCAAAACAGCCCCGAAACATGGAAACATGGCACCCGATGCATGAGATGAGACTCGAAACTCGAAACTAGGCGCATGGAATGACTTATAGCTATACAAAGCATGCATTATTTGAACATGAAGTATGAAGACAGAATCAAGAAAGTCCCAAAGAAAGCATATTTCCAGTTTTAAGCAAGGCCAAAAGGTGAACACAAGTAGGGCTAAGCTAACATGCAAAAATGGCCTCGAAAGAGAGATAAAGAAGCAAGTAACGGCTACTGGCCCTAAATGGCAAAGAGCCCTTCAACAAAGTTGAAGAGGGGCTCAAAATGAAGCACTTTACAGTTTATACCAAGCCACGAAAATAAATACAAGCAGGCCTAAAACATTATGCAAGAAAAAGGCCAAAAGAGGGACAAAGAAGCAAGTGATGGCTGCTGGCTTCAAACAGAGGAGGGCCCTTCAACAATGTTGAAGAGGGGCCCAAAACATGATATTTTACAGTTTATGACCAAGCCCAAAACAGTGCACAAGCAAGCTTGAAATACTATACAAAATAAGGCATAAAAGAGAGTTTTAACACAAAGAGAAAAAAGGAAGCCTCAAACAGTGAAAGACCCTTGATCAAACATGAAGAATGGGCCAAAATATGACTATTTACAGTTCGGACCAGAGCCCAAAAATACAAGCACAAGGGGCTAACAAAGCATGCAAAAATAGGGCCAAAAGAGAGATAAAGAGGCAAGTGACAGATGGAAGCCTCAAACAGTGAAGAGCCCTTCAACAATTTTGAAGAGGAGCTCAAAAAAAAACAACTTTACAATTTACAACCAAACTCAAAATAGTTTACAAATAGGCCTAAAATAGGGTTTAAACACAAAGGGTAAGAAGGAAGCCTCAAACAGGAAAATGCCCTTAATCAAACATGAAAAGGAGGTAAAAATATGACTATTTCTAGTTAGGGTCGGAGCCCAAAAATGTAAGCACAAGGAGCTAGAATATAGATCAAAATAATGCACAAAAGAGGGAAAATGGGACTTACCCTTGTAGAACCAATCTTTAGCAACCTTTGGACCAAGTTTGGGAGCTTTTAACCTCTGGAAGACAGCCTCAAGCTGCTGGAATGGATGTTGGAGGTATTGTGCTATGGCTTGTAGAGTAAAGGGTATAGGAAGCTTAAGGTTTTGAAGTGTGGAAGAGAGGGAGAGGGAGAGTCAATGCAAGAGGCTTAGACCAATTTTTTGTAACCCTTGAAAATGAGCTGGGGGGGCTGGTTTTATAGAGGGAGAGAAGGGAAAAAGGGGGGAAAAAAGGGGGAAAACCAATTCAAATTTCCCCCCAAAAGGTTGACCCTCGGGCATAGGGCCTAGAGGAAAACAAATTGCACTTCTAGAACACACTTGGGGAGGGGGTCATGGCCGGCCAGCTCAAAAGGGCAAAAAAGGTCATCCAACTAGGTAAGTGGCCGGCCTGCTACTTTTCAGGACAAAAAATGGGTCTTCCGGAAAGAAAGGTGGCCGGCCAGTGATAGGGAATTCCAATGATGGCCGTTCAAGTATCTAAATTGAAGCCCCGGAAGTTAGCTTTCCAATGGCGTAAACCTTGTATTAAAATTCCTCCTGTGAAAAAAGTTATGCCCTTTTTGGTGAAGCCGCGCAGATTCGGTCCAACCGGAGTGATGCCCTACTTCAATCAACTATATCTCCCCCGTCCGGAATTGGATTTAGGAGATTCTTAAGTGAAAAATGAAGCCCCGGAAGTCTTATTTCCAACGGTGGTGGCCTCATAGCTTGATTCCAAGTATGCAAATGAATAGGCCCGATTCGGCGAGAGCTGCTCGACTCTTTCTTTACGGTTCATGCCCATTTTCTCCCCCAACTGGATTTCTTCCCTCTTCTCCTCTTTTCTTCAACTCCAAACCCCTAAGTAAGGTGTTTTGAAAGATTTTTCAAAGATTTCATCTCTCTTTCATTCATTTTCACTTTGTCCTTGCTCGGTTTACCGAAAAGCGCAACATTTGACAAAATGCGAGCCTCGGAACATCGTAAAAACTTTATTTCAAAAACGTTTTGAAAGAGAGCGCTTTAAGACTAAAATCTTTTGATCAAGATCGTTTTGGTCCAAAAAGGGGTATGGAGTTGAGCTTTGACTCTCTCATTGCCGAAGAAACTGAACTTTTTCCCTACACACTTTCCGAAACCATCAGTCGCGTCCAAGTCTTAAAGGTGGTCAAAAATGGGGTGTCTACAGTTGCCCCTCTTTGACAGAACTCAGAAGTCAAGAAGTGACGGGAGTGAATGTCAAAGCCCAGAGACGACCCATTTTTGACAAGGCCGAAGACTTGGACAAACAAACAAAATATAGATAAATAAATGGTTGTGCCCGCAGGCTGCCTACGTATCCCTTTGCAAGGAATCAAACCAGTGTAGTTCAGGGGCAGGATTCAAAATGATATGCAGAAAGATTTTGATAATTGGACTTATACGCTACGCGAAGCTGGTTTGAAAGTTGGACTTATACGCTATGTGAAGCCGGTTTGAAGATTGGACTTATACGTTACGCGAAGCCGATATGAAAATTGGGCTTATACGCTACGCGAAGCCGGTTTGAAAATTGAGGATTTCTGCAATGCACTGTAATGTAGTGGCTAAAATGCAATGTAATAGCTAGGAAATGAAGGTACCTTACAAGGGCACTTGGCAATGACGTACCTCATGCTGCTGGGGATCTCTCACTTCTTCTTGATTGAACCACAAGCACTACTTTTCTCCCTGACTATGGTTGCAGCTTTCCCTATTCTCCAACAGGGTGATAGACTAGGTTGGATCAGTATCCAGAATTGAGGTGCATACAGGTGCTATCTTAATCTATGGGGTTGCCATACAGATTTCAAGCCGATGATATGCCCCTGGGTATTTAAACCAGACTTTAGTCTCGGAAATCCCGAACCTTTGCATTCTAGGCATGAGCCATTCGAACTCTAGTTTCCACCGTCTCAGTTGCTCTCCTAGGAACTCATCGCAAACACAGGCAGGTGGTTATACCAGACCACCGGAAGTCGTTCGGGTACGATAAACACCAAAGGAATTGCACCTTTAGAGGATTTAAGGTCTCCTAGACCGGAAAGTGCACAAGACGGTGCGAATAAATGCAAGTGCGATGCGCAAAACAGCGCGAATGATGATGCAGGATTTAAGGTCTCCTTAGACCGGAGGATTTAAGGTCTCCCAGACCAGACAATAAAATAGATACGATGCAATGGATGTAATAGATGTGATGCAATAGATAATAGATGCGATGCAACAGAGAGTACAATAGATGCAAAATGGTGACATACGCCAACTACGCTGGACTCGTGAGTGGAGGAAGAACAAAGAAAATCAATCAGGAGCGTGTTCCATGCAACCTAAGATAAATTCCAAACACGCTGAAATCATGTGAGGAAGGGGACACTCAAACCACGCTGAAATCGTGAGAGGAGGTCCAAAAACAACCCGCCCAGCACGTCTATAACGCAACCTGGGATAGATTCCAAACACGCTGAAATCGTGTGAGGAAAAGAACACTCTAACCACGCGGAAATCGTGAGAAGAGGTCCACAAACAACCGCTCAAGTGCGCACACAACGCAACCTGAGAAGGTTTTAACCGGGGAGAAAAACAATGGTGTAACCAACAGGCGTATCTTAACGTATTTCATACGGAGAGAGGGAATGTTTTAACCAGGGAGAATAACAATGGTGTAACCAACAGACGTATCTCAACGTATTTCATACGGAGAGAGGGAAGGTTTTAACTGGGGGGAGTAACAATGGTGTAACCAACAGGCGTATCTCAACGTATTTCATACGGAGAGAGGGAAGGTTTTAACCGGGGAGAATAACAATAGTGTAACCAACAGACGTATCTCAACGTATTTCATACGGAGAGAGGGAAGGTTTTAACCGGGGAAAGTAACAATGGTGTAACTAACAGGCGTATCTCAACGTATTTCATACGGAGAGAGGGAAGGTTTTAACCGGGGAGAGTAACAATGGTGTAACCAACAGGCGTATCTCAACGTATTTCATACGGAGAGAGGGAAGGTTTTAATCGGGGAGAATAACAATGGTGTAACCAACAGGCGTATCTCAACGTACTTCATACGGAGAGAGGGAAGGTTTTAACCAGGTAAACAATGGTGTAACCAACAGGCGTATCTCAACGTATTTCATACGGAGAGAGGGAAGGTTTTAACCGGGTAAACAATGGTGTAACCAACAGGCGTATCTCAACGTACTTCGTACGGAGAGAGGGAAGGTTTTAACCGGGTAAACTATGGTGTAACCAATAGGCGTATCTCAACGTATTTCATACGGAGAGAGGGAAGGTTTTAACCGGGTAAACAATGACATCCTAACACGTTTCACGTGAAAGGAGGAAAGGTGGATTCAAAATCCAAATGCGCCTCACATGAGTGGAAGAATGGTAGAATGATTTCTTGCTGACAAGGGGTAATCTCTACATGTAAAAGCCACTGATGTCACTTTTCTTTCTGATCATATTCACAACTTTCCCTCATTGCAAACAAAAGCCAAGATAACTCTGACGGGGAATGGTACTCTGGGAGAGCACTTCTGATCGCCATTCTGGCTTGAGACAGTGAAATAGTCAACACAGTATTCTGTTTACTTTGAACACACAGTTCATATCAGCACACTGCTCATTCTGAACACACAACTCATAGCACAGTATTCGGTTTATTCGGAACACAGCTCATTCTGAACAGACAGTCTAATCTGAAAATACAGGATGCAAAACGGAACTTGTAGAAGTTGAAACAAACCCGGATGCTCCAAATTTTCCCTCTTTTCTTTGGCTTTACAGTCTGGAACCCACATAGCTTCAGATAAGTCCTGGTTTTACTATTTTCACATGACTTGGGTTGAACCCTGTAGTTTTATGAAAGAACAAATCTTGTTTTGCACAAATCTGGAAAATGGCACAGCACTCTGAGCACAAAATGATTCGTTTTTGAAATTGAGAGATTAGTTTTTGACCGGGTATTGAGCCTACAACTGACCGCAGTCAAAACGACTCAAAAACGGAAAACAAAGGTAGAACAACCTAAACTCAACTCAACAAAGGAAAAACAAGGTAAAACAACCTAAACACATCTATTGACACTCAAATGACTCAAAACAAGAATTGCGACAAACAAAACACACAAACACAACGCTCAGCTGTGTTACAAAGGCAAGAGACCTCTCGGTGCATGAGGAGCCAGTTTCTCCGGGTATTGTTTCCCATCCTTTCTCATTTGTGATTCTCACATCACTCGGCCCTCAGGCTCTGTTTTTCTGAAAAAGCCCTTTTCTCACTTTTTCTCTCATCGCACATCTCTCTATTCTTCAATCTCTCGTTTTTCATCCCTCCCCTGGGTGGTTGATGGATAAACAAGAAATTGCGGGCTCATGCCCCTAGCATTCTGCTAGATTCTTCCTTCTGCTTACAACAGTGAACTTTCCCACAGAGGGGTTGCGCTATAACTGGGTGTGTAGCACATCTGCAGTTGACATCGGTTGACGATGCTCCACGGGGGAGTTTGGATGTAATCAGATGTGTCCAAACAAAGGAGTGGAATGTCTCGATCCATTCCCGTTTGTGCTTCGCACTTGGCTTGATACCTCGTTGCTTGGAGGATGTGAGAGCTTTCTGCCCTTTTGTTGTGCCCTTTTCTGGCGAATACGGTGCCATTTCCGGCAAGTAGAGTGCCCTTTCTAGCAAGTATTTTGACAAAGGGGAAAAGACAGAACACCTGACTCAACTGTGCCCCTAGTTCATTATTTTGACTATTTTTTGTTTTGATTTTTCTACTAAAACAAATTTGACCAATATGAGAGTTAGATTAACACGCTTGTTCAATTTTTGATTTGAAATCATGCAAGTCAGGCCATGAGCACTGAAAATTTTCCTTTTTTGGGTCCAAGAAAATGGTCTAGTTTCAGAAAATGAAATAATTTTCGAGAAAATTAGTCAACCTCAGTAAAAATTCTCAAAAACTATTTTTGCAAACGGCCACTTGCTCAACGAGCATGAAACCTACTCCTGAGATGCACAACCTTAGATCTGAAGGAAAATTGCCCCTTGCTTGAAGAGAGCTGCATGGCAATAGAAAGTTGCCCCTTGTTTGAACGGCACCGCGGCGCATTGAATGGCAGCGGAAAGTTGCCCCTTGTTTGAATGGCACCGCAGCGCATTGTAGGCAGTCCTCAGAGTGACGAACACAACCAAATCCTCAGATACAGAGAAGACAAAGATGACCAGAACCATCGCATGGACACAATCGAATTTGAATTGTTTTACGGCTGGACTTCAGAATGAAGTTGCCTACGTATCCCAAAGATGGGAATCAAGCCTTACGTAGTTCGGGGTTAAGGTACGCTCGAGTATTAACCTCTCCTTTTTAGGCTCTAACTTTTGCCAAGGCGCCCATCGCGGGTTTTCGACCTTGCGAGCTTTGTTCTTCTTTCTTTTTCATTTCTTTTCTTCTCTTTTTTTTTTTCTTTTTTTTTTTTTTTCTCTTTTCTTCTTTTTTTTTTTTTTCTTTTTTTGCTTTTCTTCTTTTTCTCTTTTCTTCTTTTTTTTCTTTTTTGCTTTTCTTCTTTTTCTCTTTTCTTTTTTTTTTTTTCTTTTTTGCTTTTTGTATATATCTTTTCTTGCTCTAACTTTTGCCTGGGTCGCCCTTTTCGGGTTTTCGGCCCAGCGAGCCTCTCAAAGGGTAAAAGTGTAACAAGTCCATGCCAAATGGTTTTAGGATCTCGAAGCCATCTATATCCAAGAGAGTGGCTATTGTATCGATTTGCAGAAGGATCCATCTTCGGCTCTTCGAGCACATCGGACATTTTCGCCCCTAGTTCGAGGGGTGTTTCTGTTCTAGCTTCGCAAGCTTCTTCTGATAAGGTCTAATCTTCTTGATTTGACTTTGGTGCCTCTTGTTCGAGGGTTGTTTCAAATCTGGCCACACAGGCCTCATATCGCGGTTGACCGTTGAACACTCTGAATCCAAGGTCAAGGTTTGAAAGCAAGGGCTCAAGTCTCGAGGCTGAGAGCAATCCTAAGCTGCACAATCTCAAGAGCGATTCCACACAGGTCTTCGCAGGACTGCGCAAAACATTTTGTTTTTGAAAATTTTTAAGAAGGCGACAAATTGCTCGCGCTGAAGATAGTGTGAAACCAGTCTGGATCAAGCCAGCGTCCTTCTTAGTACTCACGCTAACAAGAATGATTTCATTCATTAAGGGCTTAGCACGCCTCTCTTTCTCTCAATTTGATCAAAGTTTTGCAAATCTCGAGGAATTCCTCCCTCTTCGTTTTCACCGCAGTGTTCAAAAAGTTTTGAAAAATTTAGGTCATTACAATGACTTCAAGGCACAGAAAAGATAGAGTCCTTAGTCAAATACTATCATCTGCTTCAGAACTTCCGGCATAACTGGCACAAGGCAGAAGCAAACGCGCGAGCGTAAAAATCACTGTTGTTTCATTCATAAACTGTTGGCACAACTGGCTCCCTGGCAGAAACAGACTCAAAACAAAACAAAAAGACAAACGCAAAACAGAATGGTGACGCCCGAGGTAACACCCCCGGAATCACTCGACTCCTATACAACAGGACTGACTCAATACAACAAGACAGACCCAAAACAAAAGAGATTGACTCAAAACAAAAAGACAGACTCAAAAACAAAACAACAAGACTGACCCAATACCCAAGTCAGAAAGCACAAAAGCTAGCATTCGCAAATGCTCAAAACAGTGCATGCCATCCACCATATCTGGAGTTAATCGAGCGTCGCCCGCAGGTGGTTCATTCTCTGATCTCATCACATTATCCCCACAGGTTCACTGGTCGAGTGCCGATAGACTTTGTTGGACTGGCGCGGGGATGACCCTGTTGTCAAACAGATCTTGTACATCATGGCGCAGACGAAAGCAACTGTCAGTGTCATGACCGCTTTGTTGATGGTACGCACAGTACCTAGTATGGTCATGCTTTGGAGGGAGAGGATCAGGTAAAGGCCGTTGTTCTAATGGTTTCAGATGTCCTTTCCGGATTAAGGCCTCTAGAGCCTTTGACAAAGGCATATAAAGTGGGGGTGAAAACCCTCTTGACTCGGGGTGGATATTTGGCCGTCTGTGAGCTACTTCCGGACGCACCGGTGAATGGGGTAGCTTTTTTTGATGTGGTGGTGGTGACCATGCCCACTTCAGAAGATCTTGCAGCTACATCACCACTGGTGGTCGCATTCGAACTGCGGGAAAACACCCGCCTAGGCTGCTCCTTCTCCTGGTCAATGAGGCCCTGCTTCATAGCATCCTCGATCTGTACTCCCATCTCATGCAAATCTGAAAAAGTAGGGAAGGGAAGCACGATCATTTTCTGCACTAGTTTGGGCTGGAGGTTGCGCACAACCATCCGTATTTGATCCTTATCCGTTGGCCTAATGGTCATCATTGAGGCTTTGGCCCTCCAGCGGGCCACGAATTCTGAGAAGCTCTCCTTAGGCTCCTGCCTCGTCATCTCAAGATCACGGGTCGTAATCTCGATTTGGGTATTGTATGAATATTGTGCGACGAAGGCCTCGTCCATCTCCTCCCAGCTTCGTTTCACTGAATCCTCCAATTTGGCGTACCAGATGGCTGCAATACCCGACAGGGTCCTGCCAAAAAGGGAGAGCTTCTGTAATCTTGTCAAGCCCATCGGGCACAGAACATCTGAAAACAAACTCAGGTGGACTATGGGATCTCCTGACCCGTCAAAACGGTCGATGTGAGGCATCTTGAACCTGTCCGGCAGTGTCATAGCTGCGTCGGTGTACCCGTCCTCAATGTCTGGGATAGACTTTACCCCCTGCGATTTTTTGAACAACTTTTCAAGCTTGCTCAACTTCAACGCTGTAGGGTTGACCTCGAACTCGAAGGGAGAGTCCGGTAGATTGGTAGGTGTTTTGGACAGCTGGGGTAAAATTAGGAGCGGAGCCGGACCTACCGGAATGTCCGTACCTTCCTGGACATTGGGTGTTTCCCCGGGTGTCTGAACCCCTGGTGGTGGTGGAGCTTGATGCGAAGCAGATGCTCCGTTCTGTTGTTGCAACCTAGTGATGAGCTCGGCTTGCTGAGCCATGATTGCAGCCTGCTGCTTGGAAAATTCCGCCTGGCGGACAGCGTCTTGATGCATGAGTTTCATACTTTCTTGCATCTAGCGCATCATTGCCTCCATCCCTGACGTGTTCTGCTGATCCATCTGACTGACTGGTACCTATCCCTACAGTAGAAACTGAGACCTCAGCCTGACTGTTCACTGGTGGGGTGGATAAGGGCCACTGATCTGGTAACTGCTGAATCGGTGATTTGTGCCCGACTGGCCCTTTTACCCTGCCTCTGGCAAAGGAACACTGATTGCCCTTGAACTGAATCTCTGACCTGACAAAGTCTATCAGCACAAGTTCGATGAACCTCAGGGGATATCGGAGCCTTCTGAAGTGTGGTTCCAGGACTACCCTAGCAAAAGAGAAAACAGACAGCAGCTCAGCTCAACTTCACCAAAACAGATACGAGTGTAGCAGGATGACTGTGCCCTCTACTGAATTCTGCCCCCAAAATTCAGCCTCAGATCTGATACCCTCAGGTAAACTGAATCCCAAAATACTGAACTGGTGCCCGCAGGCCTGATGCCCAAACTTGTAAACTGATATATGCATTCCTGTAGAGACGCACTCTAAAAGCACATAACAGGTAAGTGAGAGCCAAAACACCCCTATGTTGGGGTAGTTTCCCTGTCCTATTTTGTCAGGAGCTAGGGTTTCACTACGCAGACAGCGGTTTCAAACAATCTATATTGGGTAAGCAACCTGTCCTAGTTTGGAATGGTCACTATGGATTCGAATATGCACTAGGTCGAATGGTCGAAAAGGGTGCCCCGGTAAAATCGGGGTTTGTGTTCCCATACTGGCAGAGCCCACAACCGGTCAGCCTTATGGTCATGCCTTGACAAGACAAGCCTCCGGAAAACCGTTCAGGAATAGCAGATGGCAAACACGGTGTCCTAGGCGCACCAGTGCAAATGCAATGCAAAGAAACACATAAGTGTAGTCAAAACAAGATATCATGAGTTCGAGTCAAGTTCTCTAAGTCCCCAGCAGAGTCGCCAGAAACTGTAACAAGCCCGCGGCGGACCTCGCTACAGCTCGGACTTGGTTTGTGTCACGGTTCTAAATCTTGAACCAAAGAGTCCAAATCCGGCAAATCGTTTTGAGAAAACAGATTTTTGAAAGAAGTGCCAAACATGGACTGCTTTGCCAGATACAGAGTCGCCACCTAAATATTTTATTTTGGGAAATTTAGGAAACCCTGACTCGTGCCTAAAGCCACGTGTCCGTCATCACCAAAGTTGCCTCGGCTCGGGAACTTGGGTACAATTGGGGAAGGTCACTTCGTGAGCACTCCCGCTCGCCCGATCAAAGATCGGCCTCTACTAACCATGATATCTAGTTTTGAAAACATTATGCGTTCTTATTCCGGTTATTAGCCTAGATTTACTATGTGATGCGCACAGCATACAAGTATAGACTGGGTCACCTGAATTGGAACAACACATCTCATGTTTGTTTTGAAAATAGTTTGCTACTCGCAAGTAGGCTTAAAATGCAGATTTTGCCACCCTCAGGTGGGGCTCTAGAAAAGATGGTTTTGCTACTATCTAGTGGGCTTAAAACTCACAGTCGATGTATTGTTCCAATCCAAATAACCCAACCTTCACCCACAGGCATTCAAGCAGGTATATCACATAAGCACATAGCCTCATGGTAAGCATGCTATTCATGGCAGTCACTCACACGTATGCAAGGATGCTAAAGCATAAAAACTCACCGAGTACTCCAAGCCAAAACAGAAATTGATTAGAAATCCATGCATGATCTTAAGTATACAAAAATGCCTAATGCAACACATGCAAAAATGTAACTATAGCAGGCTCGGCTATCCTAAACATGGCATATGGAATGCTACAGCTAACATGTTTTCAACTTGGAATTGAAATACAAATGCAGTTAGTATGATGCACCGAGCCCGGTGCATGCAAAACAGATGAATGAATGCAAACATGCTATCATACCGTATGCTAATTAAAATATGCCCTAATCTAACCATCATAAGCTGGTAAATAAAAGGGAGAAAGACGTGGGGTTGAAAGACATACATCACACACACGCACACTTATTTCAATTGTGCCCTCGCTCGGAGGGTCCAAATAAATAATATACAGTCCCGAATAAATTATTACAGTCCGAATGAATACAAAATCCTAATTAATTAACAAATTAAACTAAGAAAGCTGTAAACTAGCATGCAAGCTAGAGACTGCTTCGACTCTGCTCCGGATGATGGATGATGCATGTTTTGAGTTGCCTTGCGCGGAAATCCACTGCGATGCCCCGATTAGCCTCTGTTTGCAATTGTTCTTGGAATGCGTGCCAAGCTCTAGAAGGCTGCTAATTCTTGATTTGCTGCAACAGAGAGCAAGGAAGGGGCATGGCAATGTATTTTCACATATGTATGCATGTCTCGATCCTCGTGTCACTAATCACGCATCTCGATGCATGATGGCCGAGGAGTCGAATTGCACGACTCAATATGAAATGAATGCACATGAAAACACAACAAGGCCTAGACTCCATCATGAATAATCCGGAGTGTCGGCAACAGGGAATTGAGACACGTTCCGTCACTCGGAGTACGAAACGTCCCTCGTTTCCCGTGCTCGGGCTAACTCCTATCCCAAACACAATGCAATATGCATGACATGCATGAATGCAGTCCTAATATGCAAACCTAGCATACGCAATGCTACAGACTAAAATGGCGTGCTCGATGCTCGATGTGACATGGCATACACAATGCGCTAACATACAACCTAGCATACACAATGCTATGAAATGAAATGGCATACACAATGCACAATGGACTTACACCAACATGAGTGGACCTCAGCCACACTCACATAAGAGGCCATTAGATGAAAATGAGACACTCGAGATGCGTGCACACATGCACACGAACCGAGGACCGACCCTAAGACACGAATGCCACTCTACCAAAGCACGGCAAGGCATGGAATATGGCATACTAGCATGCAAATTTCAGTACCAAAATGTGATGCAAAACAGCCCCGAAACATGGAAACATGGCACCCGATGCATGAGATGAGACTCGAAACTCGAAACTAGGCGCATGGAATGACTTATAGCTATACAAAGCATGCATTATTTGAACATGAAGTATAAAGACAGAATCAAGACAGTCCCAAAGAAAGCATATTTCCAGTTTTAAGCAAGGCCAAAATGTGAACACAAGTAGGGCTAAGCTGACATGCAAAAATGGCCTCGAAAGAGAGATAAAGAAGCAAGTAACAGCTTCTGGCCCTAAATGGCAAAGATCCCTTCAACAAAGTTGAAGACGGGCTCAAAATGAAGCACTTTACAGTTTACACCAAGCCACGAAAACAAATACAAGCAGGCCTAAAACATTATGCAAGAAAAAGGCCAAAAGAGGGACAAAGAAGCAAGTGATGGCTGCTGGCTTCAAACAGAGGAGGGCCTTTCAACAATGTTGAAGAGGGGCCCAAAACATGATATTTTACAGTTTATGACCAAGCCCAAAACAGTGCACAAGCAAGCTTGAAATACTATACAAAATAAGGCATAAAAGAGAGTTTTAACACAAAGAGAAAAAAGGAAGCCTCAAACAGTGAAAGACCCTTGATCAAACATGAAGAGTGGGTCAAAATATGACTATTTATAGTTTGGACTAGAGCCCAAAAATACAAGCACAAGGGGCTAACAAAGCATACAAAAATAGGGCCAAAAGAGAAATAAAGAGGCAAGTGACAGATGGAAGCCTCAAACAATGAAGAGCCCTTCAACAATTTTCAAGAGGGGCTCAAAAAAAACAACTTTACAGTTTACAACAAAGCTCAAAACAGTTTACAAATAGGCCTAAAATACTATGCAAAAATAGGCCTAAAAAAGGGTTTAAACACAAAGGGTAAGAAGAAAGCCTCAAACAGGGAAAGGCCCTTAATCAAACATGAAAAGGAGGTAAAAATATGACTATTTCCAGTTAGGGTCAGATCCCAAAAATGTAAGCACAAGGAGCTAGAATATAGATCAAAATAATGCACAAAAGAGGGAAAATGGGACTCACCCTTGTAGAACCAATCTTTAGCAACCTTTGGACCAAGTTTGGGAGCTTTTAACCTCTGAAAGACAGCCTCAAGCTTCTGGAATGGATGTTAGAGGTATTGTGCTATGGCTTGTAGAGTAAAGGGTGTAGGAAGCTTAAGGTTTTGAAGTGTGGAAGAGAGGGAGAGGGAGAGTCAATGCAAGAGGCTTAGACCAATTTTTTGTAACCCTTGAAAATGAGCTGGGGGGCTGGTTTTATAGAGGGAGAGAAGGGAAAAAGGGGGGAAAAATGGGGGGGAAAACCAATTCAAATTTCCCCCCCAAAAGGTTGACCCTCAGGCATAGGGCCTAGAGGAAAACAAATTGTACTTCTAGAACACACTTGGGGAGGGGGTCATGGCCGGCCAGCTCAAAAGGGCAAAAAAGGTCATCCAACTAGGTAAGTGGCCGGCCTGCTACTTTTCAGGACAAAAAATGGGTCTTCCGGAAAGAAAGGGTGCCGACCAGTGATAGGGAAGTCCAATGGTGGCCTTTCAAGTATCCAAATTGAAGCCCTGGAAGTTATCTTTCCAATGACGCAAACCTTGGATTAAAATTCCTCCTGTGAAAAAAGTTATGCCCTTTTTGGTGAAGCCGCGCAGATTCGGTCCAACCGGAGTAATGCCCTACTTCAATCAACTATATCTCCCCCGTCCGGAATTGGATTTAGGAGATTCTTGAGTGCAAAATGAAGCCCCGGAAGTCTTATTTCCAACGGTGGTGGCCTCATAGCTTGATTCCAAGTATGCAAATGAATAGGCCCGATTCGGCGAGGGCTGCTCGACTCTTTCTTAACGGTTCATGCCCATTTTCTCCCCCAACTGGATTTCTTCCCTCTTCTCCTCGTTTCTTCAACTCCAAACCGCTAAGTAAGGTGTTTTGAAATATTTTCAAAGATTTCATCTCTCTTTCATCCATTTCCACTTTGTCCTTGCTCGGTTTACCGAAAAGCGCATTATTTGACAAAATGCGAGCCTCGGAACATCGTAAAAACTTTATTTCAAAAACGTTTTGAAAGAGAGGGCTTTAAGACTAAAATCTTTTGATCAAGATCGTTTTGGTCCAAAAAGGGGTATGGAGTTGAGCTTTGACTCTCTCATTGCCGAAGAAACTGAACTTTTTCCCTACACACTTTCCGAAACCATCAGTCGCGTCCAAGTCTTAAAGGTGGTCAAAAATGGGGTGTCTACACTTGCTTTTTTGATGACCATGTAAAAGATGTATCTCCTATGAAACATGTAAATCTAGTTATGCTTTTTCTTTCATCCATGTCTCTTCCCCAGTTGTTATCCAAATAGCCAATAAGTCTGAAGTCTTAATGCTTTGTATAGAATAGTCCATCATCGATGGTACCCTTGATGTAATGGAGTATTCTCTTTGCTGCATTTAGATGAGACTGGTCAGGGGTCTCCACGTACTTGCTAACAAGCCCAACTCTGTAGAGTATATCTGGCCTAGTACATGTCAAATATCTCAAGCTTCCAATCAAAATTTTGAAATATGTAGGATCAACATCTCCTTGTTTATTCTTGCTTAACTCTAATCTTGTTTCAACAGGTTTTGTGACATAGTTACAGTTCTCCATGCCAAATCTCTTGAGAATATCCTTCGTATATTACTCTGGAAGATGAAGATTCCATCATTGCTTTGAACTACTTCGATGCCAAGGAAATGACACATCAATCCAATATCTGTCATTTCAAACTCTCGAACCATATTTTTCTTGAAGGATTCAAACATTGTTGGATTGTTCTCAGTGAATATCAAATCATCAACGTAGAGGCACGCATACAACAAGCTTCCATCAGCTTCTTTCTTCAAATAGAGTGCATGCTCGTAAGGATACTTTTCAAATCCATTCTCTTGGAAATAATCATCAATCCTCATGTTCCACACACGAGGAGCTTGCTTTAATCCGTGCAATGCCTTCTTAAGCCTGTACACTGTAACAAGTCTGCGAGGGACCTCGCTACAGTTCGGACTCGATTTGTGCCACGGTTCTAAATCTTGAACCAAAGAGTCCAAATCCGGCAAATCGTTTTGAAAACAGATTTTTTTTTTTTGAAAGAAGTGCCAAACATGGACTGCTTTGCCAGATACAGAGTCGCCACCTAAATATTTTATAATGGGAAATTTAGGAAACCCTGACTCGGTGCCAAAGGCCACGTGTCCGTCATCACCAAAGTTGCCTCGGCTCGGGAACTTGGATACGATTGGGGAAGATCACTTCGTGAGCACCCCCGCTCGCCCGGTCAAAGACCGGCCTCTACTAACCATGATATCTTATTTTGAAAGCATTGTATGTTCTTATTCCGGTTATTAGCCTAGGTTACTATGTGATGCGCACGGCATACAAGTATAGACTGAGTCGTCTGAATTGGAACAAAACATTTCATGTTTGTTTGAAAGACGGTTTGCTACCCGCAGGTAGGCTTAAAATGCAGATTTTGCCACCCTCAGGTGGGCTTAGAAAACATGGTGTTGCCACTATCTAGTGGGCTTAAAACAAACATTTGATGAATTGTCCCAATCCAAACAACACAACCTCCACCCACAGGCATTCATGCAGTTATATCACGTAAGCAATTAGCCTCATGGTAAGCATGCTATTCATGGCAACACTCACATGCATGCAAGGATGCTAAAGCATAAAACTTACCGAGTACTCCAAGCCAAAACAGAAACTACATTAGAAATCATGCATGATCCTAAGTATACTGAAATGCCTAATGCAACACATGCAAAAATGCAAACTATAGCAGGCTCGGCTATTATAAACATGGCATATGGAATGCTACAACTAACACGTATTCAATTTGGAATTGAAATACAAATGCAGTTTGTATGATGCGTCGAGCCCGGTGCATGCAAAACAGATGAATGATGCAAACATGCTGCCATACTGTATGCTAATTGAAATATGCCCTATATCTAACCATCATAAGCGGGTAAATAAAAGGGAGAAAGACGTGGGGTTGGAAGACATACATCACACTCACCCACACTTATTACAGTTATGCCCTCGCGCAGAGGGTCCAAATAAATGTACAGTCTGAATAAAAAAAAGAATATTACAATCCAAAATATTACAGTCCGAATAATATACAGAAATTCCTAATTAATTAACAGATTAACTAAGAAAAAAACTGTAAACTGGCATGCAAGCCAGGGGCTGCCTTGCTTCCGCTCCGGATAATGAGATGATGCATGTTTGGGCTGCTTTGCGCGGAAATCCACGGCGATGCCCTGATTAGCCTCTGTTTGCAATGTTTCTCAAAATGCGTGCCAGACTCCGAAAAGTTACTGATTCTTTATTCTGCTGCAACAGAGAGCAGGAAAGGGGCATAGCAATGTATTTCACAAATATATGCATGCCTCGATCCTCGTGCCACCAATCACGCATCTCGATGCATGATGGCCGAGGAGCCGAATTGCACAACTCAATATAGGATGAATGCGTATGAATGCTACAATAAAACCTAACTCCATCACGGATAATCCGGAGTGTCGGTGACTTGGGAATTGAGACCCGTTCCGTCACTCGGAGTACGAAACGTGCCTCGTTTCCCGTGCCCGGGCTAACTCCTATCCCGAACACGATGCAATATGCATGATATGTATGAAATATAGCTAACATATGACCTAGCATACACAATGCTATGAAAATGAGATGCCTCGAAACGCGTGCACGCGGGCACGCAAACCGAGGCGATGATCTTAAGGCATGAAATGGCATGCAAATGCAGTGATGGGCTTATACCAACATGAGAGGGCCTCAGCCAGACTCACATAGGACGCCTTCGGATAAAAGTGAAGTGCCTCGAAATGTGTGCACACGGGCACGCAAACCGAGGCAATGACATAAAGGCATGACATGGCCTGAAATATGATATACAATGAGACTAGAATGAGGTGTCTCGAAATGCGTGCCCACGGGCACGCAAACTGAGGCAATGGCATACGGAATGCAATGATGCTAAAATGACATACAGAATGCAAAATGGACTTACACTAACATGAGTGAGCCTCAGCCACACTCACATAAGAGGCCGTCAGATGAAAATGAAGCGCCTCGAAATGCGTGCACACGGGCACGCAAACCGAGGCAATGACATAAATGTAATGATGCTAAAATGAGATGTCTCGAAATGCGTGTACACGGGCACGCAAACTGAGAAAATGACACGAAATGCGATGATGCTAAAATGAGATGTCTCAAAATGCGTGCACACGGGCACGCAAACCGAGAAAGTGGCATACGCGATGTGATGAAGCTAAAATGAGATATAAAATGCAAAGTGGACTTACACTAACATGAGTGAACCTCAGCCACACTCACATAAGAGGCCGTCGGATAAAAGTGAAGTGCCTCGAAATGCGTGCACACTGGCACGCAAACCGAGGCAATGACATAAAGGCATGAAATGACCTACGAAATGAAATGAGGGCTTACACCAACATGAGAGGGCCTCAGCCGCACTCACATAGGATGCCGGAAGTTGAAAAATGAGATGTCTCGAAGTGCGTACCCGTGGGCACGCAAACCGAGAAATGGCCCGAAGGCATGGAATGACATGCAAAATGAGACATGGCATATGGAATATGGAACATGCAAATTTCAGCAGCCACAATGATGCAAAATAGCCCCCGAATCATAGCAAAATTACACCCGATGCCCGAAATAAGTCCTGAAATGCAATGGAATGGCCTACAGCTATGTCAAACATGCACAATATGGACATGAAGTGTAAAGACAGATGCTAGGCAGTCCCTAAACTAGCATTTTTCCAGTACAAATCATGGCCAAACAACAATCATAGATGGGGGAAAAACAGCATGCAAAAATGGGGGAAAAAGAGGAAATAATGAAGTAAATGGTACATGCAATGTTCAAACTGAAAAATACAGTTCTACAAAACTGAAGAGGGACCAAAAATGTGAACATTTACAGCTTATGGTAACCCTCAAAACAGTATGTAGATATGCTCAACATAGCATGCAAAATATGAGCCGAAAGAGGGCTATAAAGAGAGGTATACCAAGCATTCTCCAAACAGCCTAAGACCCTTAATGAAATATGTCAAGGGGGCCAAAATATTACCCATTTCAGTTCTGAGGATGGCCCAAAAACAGAAGTAAAAGAGGCTAACAAAGCATGCAAGAATGGGGGCCAAAGAGGGATATAAAGACAAGCACAACATGGAGACCCCCAACAAGGTTGATCCCTTCTACAATGTTGTAGAGGGATCCAAAATAAGCCTATTCACAGTTCATTACATGCTCCAAAACAGATCACATGTAGGCCAAACAAATCATGCAAATTTACGGTAAATGTGAGAGATTATGAAACAAGTGCATGATAGAAAGGCCAAACAGGGTTGAGCCCTTCTTCAATGTTGAAGAGGGGATCAACATAGGCCCACTCACAGTTTATATCAGGCTCAGAAATAGATCACACATGAACTAAAAGAAGCATGCAAGATATTGACATACAAGATGATATTGAAGCAAGTGCATCATAGAGGGCTCAAACAGGGTTGAGCCCTTAAACAAACATGTATAATAGCTCAAAAAAAGGTCCCTTTCAGTTAGGGCCGGAGTCTAAAACAGTGAGAAAGTAGGGTAGAGGAATGGTGCAAAAAAAGGTGCCAAAAGGGGGTGATTGATACTTACCCTTGAAGATTACACTCTTGTTGCTTCTTGGCTCAAGTTTGCTACTCCTAAGCCTCTGAAAAAACCCTTCCTTGAATGGAGTGGTGGTAGTAGAGCTTGAAGATGATGAAGAGATGAAACCAAAACTTGAGAATTTGAGAGAGATGGAGAGAGATATGTGTCTAAGCTCTCAAGAGAGTTTTTTCTAACCCTAGTCCAAGAGTTGGGAGGTCCCTTATATGGGCAAAAAGAGGGGTGTAAAGGTGGAGGGAAATGCACCTAAGTGTTCCCCTCCAAAATATCCCCCGAATACAGATCTTTTCTGGGGGAAACAGCTATACACCTGTGCAGCACAGGTCCCAAGGAGCATGGCCGGCCAGGCACCTTTACTGGAGGTGGCCGGCCGGCTACCCCCCATGGCCGGCCGGCCAGGGGCAAAAATGGAAAGTGAAAATTGCTGGCCGAGCACCAAAGGGTAGTGTCCTCCCATGTGTGTACAACAAGGTCCTGTGGTTGGAATCTGGCAACTCTGAACCAAGAGGGACAACAAGCCATTTAAAAGAGGGGTTCAAAAGGGTCAAATGCAATTACTGGCCGAGCACCATTTTTTAGGGTCCTCCCAGGTCTCCTCAACACAAATATGTGGTTTTGGCTCAAACAAAAAGGCCCTAGGGTGTTCAACATTAGCCCGGAAGTGAGAAAAACGGGCGCCGGAGGAGTATAACTGGTTGTTTGAGACAATTACTGTGATCCCACCCTCCAGTGATCTTCCTGGTGATAAAACAGAGGTACCTGCCAAAAATGAACAAAAACCGATGCAAAACGAATGCTCGGGGGCCAAAACACGCAGTTCGGGATCCCGAAAACCGGCCGTTAAGCACCGAAAGGGGTGTTTGGCCACGAAGTGGGTATCTAAGACCCCAGTGTCCCTTGAAAGGAAGTAAATGAGATGCATGCCAAAAATCGGAGGAATCGGAGATGGTTGGGTGGTCCCGAACCGAGGCACACGGCCTGACGGCTCCGAAAATCGGGGACCGGGCTCCGAAATGGGCAAAATGGCCTACGGGCACGAAATGTAGCCCACGGCCACTGAGAGATGGTCTACCGGACCTCTCCCCCCCTCAGGAAAGGAAACAGAGAAAATCGAGTCCGGTTCGCAAACCGAGGTAAGGCACAGAAGAGGGTTCGGAAGTCCGGAGGCAGGGCGCACGGCCGCGACTCTGAGACTTCTGAATGAGCACGATATGCAACATCACCGAGCGCTCAATCGGTGACATCTGAGTCTTAAGGTCGGTCAAAAATGGGGTGTCTACATACACTTTGTTTTCCTGGTCTTTCTTCACATATCCAGGTGGTTGGTCTACATAAATTTCTTCTTCAAGAAATCCATTTAGAAATGCTGACTTGACATCAAGTTGGTAAATCTTTCAATTCTTCTGTGTTGCTAATGATATTAGCCACCTGAGAGACTCTAATCTAGTAAACAGGGGCAAAAACTTATTCATAGTCAATCCCTTCTTTTTTCTTGTAGCCTTTTGCAACAAGTCTTGCCTTGTATCTTTGAACTTCTCGAGCATTTCTTTTAGTCTTGTAGACCCATTTCACTCCAATACTTTTGCAGCCCTTCGGGAGAGTAATTAACTCCTAAGTCTTGTTCTTCTCAATAGACTTGATTTCTTCATCTATCGCAATCTTCCATTTATCTTCACTGTTAGCTTCCTCAAAGCTAATTAGATTACTGCTCATCAGTAGATAGAATAGATTGGTATCTTCATCCATTATTTATGTATTTTCATACAAATCTTGTAGATTACGAATTCTTCTAGGCCTCATGTCTGAAATTTCTTCCTCCATTGGTGATTGAGTTTCATTTCTCTATAGTGAAGGAAAAACACGAAGAGATATCTCTTGCTCTATGGGTGATGGTGGCTCCCTAGCCATTTCTCTTGGTTGATTTGATTCTTTATCTTTAATTGTCAGCTCTGCATTTGTGGAGGATTCTGTTTCATTCCATTTCCAGGACTCATTTTCTTCAAAAATGACATCTCGACTGAAAAACATTTTCTTTGTGATGGGGTTGAATAGTTTGTACCCCATTGAACTGTCATTTTATCCAACAACGATACACTTCTCTCCTTTATCTTCAAGCTTTGTTCTTATTGTTTCTGGGATCTTGATGTAGGCAATGCTGCCAAAGATTCTAAGATGACTCACACTCGGCTTGTGAGTGCTCCATACTATTGTCAAGGATGTTATAGGATATTTGTTCAACAAATAGACTGCACACAAAACTACTTCAGCCCAAAAACTCTTGGGCATATTCTTGTCTCGTAACATGCTTCTGACTATGTTCAGGATTGTGTGATTCTTTCGTTCAGCTACTCCATTTAATTGGAGAGTATAAGCTGGTGTAAAATATCGTTTGATTCCTTACTACATAAGGAATTCTTGCAACTCATCCATCTTGTGTTCTCCACCTTGATCTGATCGTAATGTTTGGATATAATAACTGATTTGCTTCTCCAGAAGAGTTTTGACCTCTTTGAACTTTTCAAACACTTCTGACTTCCTTTTCAGGAAATACACCCAAGTCTTCCTACTAGAATCATCAATGAAAGTGAGGAAGTATCTGTTCTGTCCATTTGATATTGGTTTCAATGGACCACACACATCTGTGTGAACCAGTTTGAGCGGCTTGGTTGCTCTCCAATTTGCTTTCTTTCCGAAGCTATTCCTGTATTACTTGCTAATAATACAAGTTTCACACATCTCAGTTGGTTGGTGAATATTGGGCATACCTTTCACAATGTTCTTGGTTTCCAACTACTTCAAGCTGTCAAAGTTGAGATGTCCGAATCTGAGATGCTACATCCAGTCTTTGTCATTTATCATCGCACTTAGACACTTTGGTGTGTCATGATGAATGGTAAGAGGAAATATTCTATTCTTCACCATCTTTACTTGAGTAACCAGCTTTCCTCGAGTGTCTAGAATTGTGAATAGTATATCTTTCAGGCTAATTTGGTAGCCTCTTTCAAGGAGTTGTCAAAGACTCAATATGTTGGTCTTCATGTTTGAAACATAATAGACATTGGAGATGAAAGCATGATCTCCATTTTTCCTCTTGATCAAAATATCACCTCTTCCTCAAACTGGGTCTTTGGAAAGGTCACCGAATGAGATTTCTCCATGAACTTTCTCATCAAGCTTAATGAATAAAAATTGTGACAGTAGTAACACTAGACATTGCTTTTATTAAAATTCTGACGATTATTGAAACCACCTCTTCTTCTTGGTCCTCTTCCTCTCGAAACATAGCGTTGTTGTCCTCGCCTTCTTTGAGATAAACCTTTTCCTATTTCCAGAACTTCTTCTACGATAGGTTTGACCACATCCTTGTCCTCTTTGTGATGTCTCTCTTTGCTTTGATCTCTCTTCAATAAGGGGCAACTTTGATTGTAGGGCTTGTTTTAACCCTTTGTTTTCATTTCTTCTCATCATTTTTCGCTCATGGGCGTATAGTGAACCTATAAGTTCTTCTATGAAAACAGTCTTTAGATATTTGGTTTCTTCAAGAGCAACAACAATATAATCGAATTTTGGATCCAAGGATGTAATAGCCCTGTCCGGTATTATTTTAATTAATCATGATTATGTTTGTAATTATGTGCTTAACTTGAATTTGGGTGCTAATTGCATGATTAAATGTGATTTTGGCTTTGTATCTGTTCACCGTAGGGAAATCTGTTAGAATCTGTGTTTTGAACTGAAAATTGAAGGCCTTATCGGCCGCAGAAGCCAAAGTTGATTATGCCATTGTGATTAGTGTAATTTTTAGAGCCTACGGTGAGATTTAATTAAAAATTTATTCGGATCAAAATAATTAGATTCAGAACGATTAATTAATGTACCATTACTTAGTCTTAATCCATTTTATTAAGAGAGCCTATAAATAGGCCTCTTTATGCACTTAATTCCTCTCCTTTGAGTTCATTTTGCTGAGATTACACTCTAGAGAGAGAGTGTGTGCCAGTTAGAGAGAGAGAGGGAGCTCAAGTTGAAGAATTAATCAAGAAGCTTGAATATCTTGAAGATCAATTCAAGAATTACCTATAATTTGGATGATTAGAGCTCCTAGGTAAGCATTTGAGTATAAATTCATGTGTATAAGTTTGTAATTTTGTGAATTCAAACTTAGATGGCAATCAAGTGTATGAGTTGTGTTGATTATGATGAATTGGGAGCCTATGCATGATGCATGCATAGAATTGCCATGATTTTACACATTCAAGCATGGAGCATGTTGAACATGATGAATTGGGCACCAAATCTTACATGCATGCATAATTCTCATGAGTTTCATGATCATAAGCATCATTAGTGCCAGTTGAAATGGAATTGGAGTAAAAAAATTACATGCATGCTTGATTGATGGAGATATGAGGCTTGTGTGAAGTTTGAATGCATGAATTTTGGTCATGCAAGAGAAATGCTGATTAATTTGAGAATTAGATCATGATTTTGAACAATTGGTCTCATATTGCTTACATCCTCATGACATATAATGCATTTCCATGTTTTTGAACCAAGAACATGAGTTATGGGCCTTTGAATGTTGAGTTTGAACCTAAAAACCAGTTCTGGAAATTCCAGAATTTAGCATGTCCGCTTGAGCGTGGAAAGGGCCGCTCGAGCGTATAATGTTGGTTCTTGGAACTTTTATAGACATGGGTACCCACTCGAGTGGAGATATTTATGCACAAGCGTCAAGCCATGTAGTTTGACTTTCAGCTCGAGCATTCGAAGTCACGCTCGAGTATAAAAATGAGGCAACCAGTATTTTTGCAGGCCCAATGAGTCCGCTCGAGCGGCCAAAGTCACGCTCGAGCGGGGAGCCTTGTTTCAGAAATTTTGTAAAGATGTTCTGTGTTTCATTTTCCGTTCTCTTTCATTTCTAAGTACTCTTAGGCATATATTAAGTATTGTAAATGAGTTAGAAGATAAGAAAGAAGCCTAAGAGGGATGTATGAATTTAGAACGGATTGAATTGCTTGTGACCCATTATGTCTGTGAAATGTGTAGGGTCAAGCGCAAGGGCAAATCATCCAGTAGATTATTGTGAGTAATATCTTAATAAAGATATTTTCAAGTATGTTACTTTCCAAATGCTACTTCTATATAAGCTTCATGGATTTACTGATTTGAAACATGAATGAGTATTTTATATGCCTAATTTTGTATAAGGCCGTCGGATATGAATGATTGGGCCGAAGGCCGTTTGACATGAATGATTGGGCCAAAGGCCGTCGGACATGAATGATTGGGCCAAAGGCCGTTGTAGACCGCCTGAAACTTGCTCTGCGCGCCCCCCTTTCGGAGAGGGCGTGAATTGTAGTTCTTAGCTACTACAGTTCGGACTCCTGTCACGGTTCTGAATCTAATCTCACAAAGTGCAATGTAAGACTGATAAATCACCAAAGAGTCCAAATCCGGAATTGGTTTTGAAAAATCAATTTTGAATCAAAAGCGCTAAACATGGACTGCTTTGCCAGATTTCAGAGTCGCCACCTAAATGTTTTGTTTTTGGGAAATTTAGGAAATCCTGACTCGTGCCTAAGGCCACGTGTCCGTCATCACCAAAGTTGTCTCGGCTCGGGAACTTGGGTACGAAGGGGGAAGGTCATGAAATGAGCGCCCCCCGCTCGCCCAATCAAAGGATCGGCTTCTACTAATCATGATATGTTATTTTGAAAACACATGTGTTCTTATTCCGGTTTATTAGCTAACTTACTATGTGATGTGCACAACATACAAGTACAGACTCAATCACGTGGATTGGAACAAAACAACTCATGTTTGTTTTTGAAAGTGGTTTGAAAGTGCTACTCACAAGTAGGCTAAAGCGCGGATTTGACACCCTCAAGTGGGCTTAGAAAAACATGATTTTGCCACTTCAAGTGGGCTTAAAACTCACGATCATCGTGTTGTTCCAATTCAGGCAATCAAACCTTCATCCACAGGCATCCATGCAGTTAAACACATAAGTACATAGCCTTATGGCAAGCATGCTATCATGGCAGTCACTTACACACATGCAAGGATGCTAAAGTGTAAACACTCACAGTGTACTCCGACCCAAAACAGAAGCTAGTTAGAAATCATGCATGATCCTAGCTATGTTAAGATGTTTAATGTAACACATGCAAAAATGCAACTGAGTAGGCTCGGCTATCTAAGATGGCATATGGATGCAACACTTCAAAACATGTTTTGAAACACGTATTCAAGTAAGTGTATTGAAATACAATGCAGTTTGAATGATGCGCCGAGCCCGGTGCATGCAATATATATGAATGATGCACGCATGCAAAGCACAAGTATGCTATTTGAAACATGCCCTAAACTAACCATCGAAAGCTAATAAGAAAAAAGGAGAAAGAAATGGGGTTAGAAGACATGCATCACACACACGCACCCTTATTACAACATTTGCCCTCTCGACGGAGGGTCCGAATAATAAACTAACTAGCTACACTAATTAAACTAATTATTACAAACCAAAAACTAATTA
Organism: Camellia granthamiana; assembly: GCA_036172215.1. Taxonomy (NCBI): domain Eukaryota; kingdom Viridiplantae; phylum Streptophyta; class Magnoliopsida; order Ericales; family Theaceae; genus Camellia; species Camellia granthamiana. Next base: position 75,016,751 of record CM069917.1, read on the forward strand.
ACTATTCCTAGTTAACTAATTATTACAAAACAAATTGATTAATCAAGCACATTAACTAATTAAGTACAAAACCGACGAATTAGCTAACTAAGTAAAGTAGCTAAAGCAGTTAAAAGAGATCCTCGGGGAGAGGGGTGCATGCATGCTCGATCGCCTCGCTCGGAAATCCATTGCTATGCCCATAATTGCCTTTGTTTGCATTTGATTTGATCTCTGAAAAGTGCACTAACTTCCAGATTGCTTCTGCTCCAACATGGGGACCTCCTGGTGGGCTGCCGACTAGAAAAAGGGGCTGTACACCAGAAAAACTGGTTAGAAACCAGAAAAAGTGGTCGGTCGACCACTTCTATTGGTTGGCCGACCAGAAAATTTGCCAAGCTCCAGTTTTGATGCAACAGAGAACAACAAGAGGCATAGCAGTGTATTTGCAAGATATGTGTGCATAACCACCCTCCCTATCATTTCTCAAGCTCAAGGGAGCGTGGTACTCGACTCTCAGGCCACCAACCGAGCATTGCAATGCACGATGGCCGAGAAGCCAAGTTTGCACAAGTCAATGTCAATGAATGCACACAAATAACACATAAGGGCCTCCACCTCTATCATGCTTGATCAAGAGGGTTGGCGATCGAGAAATGCTACATGTTTCATCACTTTGAGTATGAAACGTGTGACATTCCTCGTGGTTGGATTAACGTCCAATCCAAACGCATGCAACGCAAACAAGATGATCAACCTTCAATGCTAAAGTGACATGTGCAAGACTCTATCATTTAAGCAATGCATGCATGGCATGTTTAAAAGCTAAGACAACAAAGCTAATGAAACATACTACACATGAGGCATGCACTATCAATCTCAAATGGTCAAACCAACTCCGGACAGAGGTCAAACATGCCAAAGCAGTGGCTGCAATATGTTAAGATCAAGGCACAAAAAAGGCAAGATGTGCATGCTCATTCATTTGCTCACAAGCAAGGCAAAAGGCTTAACTCAAACACATTGGGAGAGTGACAAATATGAGAGCATGACAAAGGTTCAAACACTGAAATCATATGCCAAATGATGACATATCATCCAAGCAACATAAGTATGGCATACTAGAGTCCTTAAGCATGAAAGCTAGTGAGGTACACAACACTAGGACTATGCAATACAATGCTCAATGGACTAGATCAGCCCCAAACAGACCTTATGCATGTCAAAATAATGGCCAAAATGCTCTGAAATGATGGTATGAAAGGCAAGATAATGACACTCATGTAATGGCTCATCAACTAGGCATAAGGGTCAACTCTCAAACACAATTAAAGAGCGATATATATGAGTGCATGATGGAAGTATATACTCTAAAATACCATGCCAAATGATGCCAAAACATGCAAATACCTCAAACCAAGCATGCAAATATCTCAAAACTCAAAGCTATTCAAGGCTATTGCACTACAAGCATGCATAACAAGCGTCATATGACTAAGAAGCCTCAAAACAGAGCTAAAGTAAAAACTTGCTGGAGTGGAGCCAAAACATGCTAGAATAATGGGACAAAACACCAAGTATTCTGGACTAGTGAGCAAGGTTTACACTACAAGTATAAGAAGCATGCAAGAGGTGGCTCTACCAACCAAAATCAGAGTTACAACATGCCAAAATAACACCAAAAACATGCTGAGATAGAACCAAAATAGGCTAGAATGATGGATCAAAGTATTGAGCACACAAGGCTAAATGGTAAGATTACACTACAAGTGTAAAAAGCATGCATGAGGTGACTTAACCAAGCCAAAACAGAGTTATACCATGCTAAAATAAGGCCAAGAATAGGCTGAGAACAAGCCAACACATGCTAGAAACACATGCTCAATAATTAGGCCAACAAGACAAGCAAACAAGACAAGAGGAGAGGGGACCACCCCCTCTCATTTTGGACCTCAAAACCACATTTCTACCACTGAAAATCCACTGGATTTTAGTGGTTAAAAGGCCAAATAAAGATTGTCTCAAAGGCCTTAAAAGATGGCACCAAACTCAAGCCAATAAGGCACACAAGAGGGTAGAACACCCTCAACACCAAAGAGGCCTCAAACAACCATTTTAACCACTTAAAAACAAAGGTTTTTTAAGTTGAAAGTTAAGCCAAAAGTAGCATGCAAAGGTGGCAAAATATGCAATCAAAATAAAGCTTAAAAGGGGGAATATGACTCACCCTTGAAGAACAACAAGAACAACAACTTCTTGAGCTCAAAACCAGCTTTTTGAAGCTCCCACAAGACCCTCCAGCACCTCAGCAACAAGGTAGGAGTGTTTGGCTAGGAGGTTGTGTGCACAAATGTAAAGAAAATGCACTTTAAGGCACAAATATATATATATATATATATAGAAAGAGAGAGAGGAATATAGAGAAAGAGTAAACCTCAGCTCTGGAAATTTTGTCAACCTAGAAAAGGGAGAGAGAGCCTTCCTCTTATAGAATTCCAAGCTTCAAGCTTCTTGGAGAAGCTAGAAGCCTGGTGTGTATGGAGGATGCAATCTGTGCTTACTAGTTGGCACAGCTGGTACCCACAATATCTGCAGAAAGTGCAGAAAGGCCGCCGACCAGTTAAAGTGGTCGGCCGACAACTCCCCCCTAGTCGACCGACCACAAAAAGTGGTCTATAGGGAATAAAACCGGTCGGCAAGGGAGGAAGAGGGTCTACAGAGAGAGTAGAAGGTGGTGGTAGGCTGCCAACCACCTTAGGTGGTCCACAGACCACCCACCCAAGCTGACCGACCACTAAAAGTGGCTGGCAGGGAAGAAAAGTGGTCTACAGGGGGGAAAACTGGTCTACACCCCTGTTCCACCCTCCAAGCAAAGGGTAACAAGGTTTGGTTCAAAAACAAACCAAAAGGAAGAAAGACAAGAGTCCGTAAGGCAAGGCACTCAGCCGGAAGCCCCGAAAACTGGTCTACGGGCCACTATAAGTGGCCTACGAGAGGGAAATGTAGCCTACGGCTACAAAAAGTGGCCTACAGGCCTCTGTCTCCCTCTAGGCAAAGGCAATAAGGCATGGCCCAAAAACCAGGCCAAGAAAAGAAAGTTAAGAGGCCCCGAGACAAGGCGCTCAGCCTAAGGCTCCGGAAACTCAAAACGAGCACAAACATGCACAATCATTGAGCGCTCAATCGATGACGTCTGAGTCTTAAGGCTGGTCAAAAATGGGGTGTCTACAGCCATCGGATATGAATGATTGGGCCAAAGGCCGTTTGACATGAATGATTGGGCCAAAGGTCGTTGGATATGAATGATTTGGGCCTAAGGCCGTTTGCCATTTGGTATGATTGAATATAAAGATGGGCCAAAGGCCGTTTGAATATAATGATGATGGGCCAAAGGCCGTTTAAATACCGTGATGGGCCAAAGACCGTTTGAACATGAGCGTAATGGGCCAAAGGCCGTTTGAATGAAAAGGGATCATGATCATGAATATGAAATACGCATAGATATTAATATAAAGAGAATGGGCCCGAGGTCGCTTGATACGTCTGATACGTTTGAATTGGGCTCGAGGCCGTTTGATATGTTTGAATTGGACTAAAGGTCGTTTGAATAAAGAGTTGGTTGGACCAAAAGTCGTTTTGTATAGATGGACCCAAGGTCATTTTGTTTCATATAAGAATTTGACCTGAGGTCCTTTGGAATATAGATATGATGTGTTGGACCCGAGGTCGTTTTGTTTTGTTGAGATTTGTAAATCTGATGTGAATGAGAGTAGTGGTTCAAATGTGTACATTATAAGTATGACTCATTTATGAACGAATCTCATTCATTAACCTCTTTATTTTGATATTATTCACTAGGTGTTAGCTCACTCTTATTTATATGTATGTAGGTGAGCAAAGGGACGTTCAACCCTAGCCTTAGTGGAATCTAAAAAAGGAACCCGAGTTTTGTGAAATCAGCCGAGGTGCCTCACGCAAGAGGCTTTGTTTATGATATTTTGTATTTCTTTTGCTATTTCTATTGGTCATGGTAGATCGTTATGTGTATAGGCTTTTGGTTTAGCTGACTATGTGTTTGAATGATCCTGGGTATACAAGATGTTAGCTATTGATATATAGTGTGAGTTATTATTAAGTATATGTGAAATGTTTGATATGCCATGTAAGCATAGCTCATTGGACAAAATTTTTAAGTTCGTTTCTACATCTGGCCCCATATTATTAATTCTTAATTGATATCAGGTTTGAGGCCGTAGGTAATCTCATGATTACTGGCCGGTTATGACCTTAATCCATAGGGGCGGGTTCGGGTCATGACAAAGGATCTCAAAATTTTCTTTGATATTCTCATATCAATAAGGGCTTCTCCATTCCGATTTAATTGGTTTGCAACCACTATTACTCTTAAATAGTATTCAGAAATAGATTCTAAAGACTTCAGGCGTAGATATTCAAATTCACCTTGTGGAGTTTGGAGGAGAATTCTCTTTACTTTATTGGCACCTTTATGTGTAACGTGGAGAGTTTCCCAGATTTTTTTCGCTATTTTGGAGGAGGCGATGATGTTGAATGTGGATGCATCAAGACCTTGATATATGATGGATTTTGCTTTGCAATCTTTCTTTTGTTCGGCTCGAAGAATTGTTTTTCCTGCTTCGGGCAAGGCACTTTCTTCTTCTTTTAAGGCGGGTTGTACATATCCGTCTTCCACAAGATCCATGACGTTTTGAGCACCTAGCAATGCTCTCATTTGGATGCACCAATTGTCGTAGTTGTCCTTCGTAAGTTTTGGAATGAAGGCATTGGCCACTGGTTGACTTTAATCTTGAAAACAAAACTGCAAATTTTCTGAATGTAATTTGCAAATTTCGACTATACACATGTTTTCGAAATACTCCAAATAGCTTGAAAGCACTATTTGATCATTCCAATCGGACTTCAAATGACTTAGATTAAGCCAAAACAAATTGGTCGGTTCAGATCTGTTGAATCTGTGACTCGTAAATCACCGAATAATTTTTTTCGAACTTCGGTATGATGACATCAGCAATGGTCGTCTCCAATGACAGAGTTGACTTTTTCTGGACAAACTTTGATCGGCCCTTATAGTTTCGTTTTAACTCCGTTTTTCCAGAACGATCGTCTCAACAAGGGATACCCATTGGTATGATCAAAAGTTGATTTTGACAACTTTAAAATTTTCAAATTATGAAATTTGTTCTGTATCATAATTTGTTTTTAGAAATTTGGCCAATCCTTGGCTCTTCTAGCTTTGATACCACTTGTTGGTGGGAGTAGGAAGTAAATCACTTGTTGTGATTCACAAAAAGATAATTAACACTGAACCAAATTCAATTTAAATTCACTCAAAAAACAAACAGAGCATATATTAAGAATCACTCTCTCTTATTTTTGTTTCTCTCACACTCTTATCAAACAATTAACCACTCAATCTATTTATAAACTAATCTCACAATGTAAACATACAATCTAAATACAAGAAAAAACACACAGCAGCAAACCAAAACCAAATTGAACTCCTCTTTCTAAGAGGTTCTTCAATTTTCATTCTTGACTTTGTAACCTCCAAATACACAGTGGTGGACGGTGGTGAAGGTTCTTGAATTCTGCTCTTACTCTGAATCAAGCTTACTTTCAACAAAATCGTAGCTAAAATTAATTTTTCATGACGATTTTTTACATATGTTGACAATTAGTGACTTTTTTTTTCATGATTTTTATAAATTGTCGCTAAAATTTATAATTGGTAATGTTTTCCTGTGATGAAATTTTCAAATTGTCATTACAAGTTGAAAAAAATAGTGACTTTCTTTGTAACGATTTTTTTAAGCCGTTGCTAAAACTTATAATTAGCAATATTTTTTGTAACAAAATTTTGAAACTGTTATTGAAAATTAACAATTAGTGACTTTTTTTTAATAGTGTTTGATGAAAAACACCATTATTTCTCACAGGACCTATTAGACAATAAGTCCACTTATTCGAACCTACACGTAAGTCCCTTTATTCGAACCTACACGTAAGCCCCTTTTTTCTTAACACACCAATTAGAGATGGTCATTTTCTCCCCTTTCGCCCTGTCCTACTCCAAATCCGATCTGTGACCATCCCTAACACCAACTTAATACAGTAAAAAAATCTACAATGTGTATCCTTCAAAAGAACATATGATATGCATTTCATTGTATGATTCATGTTATGTCACTTTATTAAAAAACTAACTTTTTAAACCGATAAGCGAATAAGTTACACTATTAAAATATAGCATAATCACAATAAATTATAAATTTTATCAAAAATGTCATAACAAACAATACAAAGAATTATAACATTGTCGTAACATAACAATATCACAATTACTCGTAACAAATTTAATTATACCATAAATTATCCTAATATTTTGAATTTTGATTTACTATAATATATAAGTCATAACTTTCATCAATATGAATTGTAACTTTTTACATTGAAATCATAACATTTTAGATTGTGGTTTACCACAACAAATCATAACTTTTGTTCCTCTTGGACAATCAATTATGCGATCAACTATGTGACCACACGTAACTAAAATTGGTTGGGCAATTGAATGGATGTTAACTTATAGTTTATATTGTCCAATCGATTATTCAATATAAAGGTTTATGGTATTGTTATCTAATTGATGAGCAATGTTAGGGTGTAAAATTTTCTAGTAAATTTTTTTATTCAACACTCACTTAGTATTAGATTTACATGTGAGTGTTTAGTAGAAAATTTAAAATCTCTAAGATATTTGTTAATTGATTGCATAATTGATTAGTATTAATGAGAGTAATGGATTGTCTTTAATGCCTTTTCAGTTCAGCAGGTAACAAGTATTAAATAATTAAGGATTTGGATTAAGTCTAGGTCATTCAACAGTAGATTAAAAAGGTGCACATGATAACGGGACCCTAATGTAGCAACTCTCAAATTATTAAAAATAAGTTCATTATTTTCAACACAATTTTTTTGTTGGAGAGGTGCTGTTTCACACGTTTTTCTTCACCATTTCTGTCACCGCACAAAAATGATGGATATTGAGAACTCATATTGAACTTATAGATCGCCTACTAAGAAGGATTGTTGGCAGCGAAAATCGTATTGAAGTCGTGAAGCCAAAGTATTCGATCCTTATCAACAAAACCAACATTGACTAGAGAAAAAGAAATAATTTAATACAATAAAAAACTTTGAATATGAAGATTGATTCCGGACCTCTTAGATAAGAGCATATAAACATGAGTAGTTAATTTGAGTTTGTTCATTTTTTTTTTTTTTTTTTCTCTCTCTTACCGACAGGAGAGTTAGTCAATTAATTTTTTTTTTTTTCCCTTAGCGACGGAAGAAAATTAGTTGTGGATGAGGTTTGAATATCTATAATATCTAATATATATTATATAACAAGATGTAACATAATATATAAAGTTTCTTATACAACTATCTATCAAATTAAAAATATTTTTTATTATTTTTTTTGAAAAATTATCATTTTGTTTTTTTTTTTCTTCTTAATTCTACTAATAAATTGTCACCTCTACACACACACCTGCAACATACTTTCTATTTAACTGGTAAAATATAGTATTTTTTTTTTTATAACATCAGTTCCTATATATCTTTAACTGCAAAACAAATAAAAAGCAACTTAAATAATTGGACTATTTGTTAATTTAAAGTTACTAATTCTCTCTCAACTTTAATTATTATTTCTATTATTAAACTGAGTATCACTTTCATATATTATAATTTAATATCATATAGAATTATCGATATATTTATGTAAGTTATATTTTTATAGAATGACAAGGCAAGAATATTCTCATGCATTGCATATTTCGCAACAATTTTTTTAAAATAATTTTATACGCATATCCACATACATACACATAAATAATTTATCTAAAATTATCACATATATTTATTTATGTTACGATTTTATAATTCTGTAAGACTAAGATGATCAAACTAAATCATCATAACACTCTTTAAAATTAAGTTACTAATTTTTCCTCCAAATTAATCATTATTTTTTAAATAATTTTATATATCTAAACATATAAATACACATTTATAATTGAATTAAAGTTATCACATATATTTATTTAATTTACATTTTGTGGCACAGTAGGACTAAAATCCTTGCCGGGAAAGAAGGCAAGTGAGGCCCTTCCAAAATTTTCTAAAATTCTACAACTACACCTAAAAGTTACAACTGTCTATAGTACATACAAAATGACTCATCTTAAATCCTTTAAAAAAAATTTATTGACCTTTATTTCACATGTATTTCTCCAATATTTGTGACAAGATCTAACTGTTTTACATATTACGTAACGGCATCAATGTAATGCCATCTGTTATTTTTCTGATTATAAATACCGCAGAAATAGATTTTACAAATTGATATAAATTATTTCAAATAATAAAATACCTCAAACGAAAATCTAATAAATTATACACTAAGGTCCTAATTATATAGCTCAAAAGTGTATAAAATAATTGAGATAAATATTAAAAAGGAAAAATTACTCATAAATGTCATTTGGGGAAATGTTAGTCTATTTAGTCTTATAAGTTTTTTATAAACCAAATAGTCCTTTTTATTTGTAGTATGTATTATTGATTTGATTTAGGAGTTGTTTGGAGTGTCCTAAATAAGTGCATTTTTTGTCTTTTTGAACTAAAAATTTGAGAAAAAAATATATGGATGTTTGGGTTAATTTTTTAACTTTTTATGAAAAAATGTGTATTAAAAATTGTATAAATAAGTGTAGAGGAGAAGATATGGTAGGAGTCGTACCGAATGGCAGTGGTGACTGGCTAGGTAAGTAGATGAGAAAATATTGTCTACTTCTCAGACTTTGATTGGATGGTGTTGTTTGGCCTGTAGGGGCCCACCATGGGTCCCGTTTTTCTAATCGGAACCGTTCAATGTGTAGAACTCATCGAGTACTACATGCTTGTAAAAAATCACGTTGATTGGATATCGATAACTATTTGATCATGTTAGTTTTCTTTGTCAACTGTTTACTATAATACCATCCAATTTTTATACAAAATTGATTTGATCATATAGTTTGCATATAGTACTAGACGATTTCTACATATTGAACGGTTTGGATTATCAAAACGAGACCCATGATGGGCCCCCACAGGCCCAACTTTACCATGCAAATAAGTGAATGTACACATGTTATTATTTTTTGTTTTTCCTTTCATTGCAGGTGGCTGACGTATCCGTACGTTGATGGGTTGGTCAGATTGAACTTTTATATTAATTTACCATTTAAATTAATATTTGTATATTATTTTTTTATTATTTTTTTTTAGTAAATAGTGATAACTTTTTAATTTTTTTAGTAGCTTTTTGACTTTTTGGCTTTTTCAAGGGTTGCCAAACCAGCCATTAGTAATATTTGAGTTTACTTGTTTGCCTTATTGTGATTATGTTTTTGATTTTTTTTTGGATTGAGTGTATGTGGATAAGGTATGATTTAACATTTCTATTTTTTTTAGGGATTTCGTGGAGTGATTGTGGGGATTATTGATGTTACCTACTTTGTGTTGCATTATTGATGTTAAATCATTTGCGTTTTTCCTGGGGAGGTGTGTGGGTTGTAATGTTTACATTTACCTACATAACATTAGCCCAGAGCCACATTACCGTACCATTAAGCCTCTCACTAACAACCTATAAAATTAGCACCAAACACCAACCACATAACATAGGCACTGTTTGGGAAAAAAAAAGTTGAGGCTATTGTAGCCTCATATATGAAAATAGCCAAAAAGCTTTAATAGTGTGGTTGTTTGTATAGCTGGGTAACATTATGAGGTACAATTTCCATTTTACCCTTTGACTATTTCAAAAAAAAGTATACAGATTGCACCTATCCCACAGCTCATTTCATGCCTCTGCCCTATCTCATCTTTTGCGTCTCTCACAACGGACTGAAGCGACACGAGTTCACCTGACCGATCTCTCTCCGGCTGACCTATCTCCGGTGGAGCTCTGCCTTCCACACAACGCGACCGGCGAAGAACTGCGACAGGTAAATCACCTGAACTGATTATACATCTGTTTGTAGCCTTTGCTGACTCAGTTATGTTGATTTTTTATTCCAATATACAAGATCTTGCTGTGTTTTTCCCCCTACTGATGGTATTCGGTGGATATTTTCGTCGATCTGGTGATGATCTGTCTTTCCCTAAATTGTTTTCGCCGGTGAGAGTGAAGCAAACACTGGTTGTTCCCTAACAAGATCCCTGGATCTGTAAAGTCTCCTCACACGAGTCCAGAGTGCTTGGGGGGTAACAGAACTGTTCAAAGTAATTGTGATAAACTACCTTACAAAAAGAAATAAAGCAAAAAGAAAGTGAAAATAAAAAACCGCATAGCATTTCAGCTCAGATATGAACAAGACACAATTGTAATCATAAGCTGTAGAACTGCACTCAACACTGATTTCTTCCCTCAAATCTGATACCCAAACTTGCAACCGATACGTACATTCCTGTAGAGTTTCACTCTAAAAGTACATACCAGCTAAGTAAGAGCCAAAACACCTCTATGATGGGGTAGGGTTACCCTGTTCTAGTTTTGTCAAGAACTAGGGTTCACTATTCAAGCAAAGTGACTTCACACAATCCTGTATTTGGGTAAGCAACTTGTCCTAGTTTGGAACAGTCTCTATGGCTTTCCATATGCAACTAGGCCGACTGGTCAAAAAGGGTACCTCAGTAAGGCTACCTAATATACCTCTCACACCTAACACCGAGAAGTGAAAGAAGGATCAAATGGTACAACGGCAGTCCAGATCCAAGGGTTATGTTCCCATCGTGGCAGAGCCCGCAACCGGTCAGCCTTTTGGCAAGCTTTTCCAAGCAAGCCTCTGGCAAACCGTTCAGGAATAGCAAAAGGCAAACACAGTGACTTAGGCGCATCAATACAAATGCAAATATAAAGAAACAAATAAGTATAAGTAAAATGTCATATCACGAGTTCGAGTCAAGTTCTCTAAATTCCCAACAGAGTCGCTAGAAACTGTAGCTCAGTTTTTTCACGCCCATTTTCGGAAGCTTGAAAGAAGCCCTACAGTTCGGACTCTCACGGTTCTGAATCTAATCTCATAAGTGCAGTGTGAAACTAATAAACACCAAAGAGTCCAAATCCAATAAATCTTTTGGAAAATTGATTTTAGGATAAAAAATGTCAAAAATGGATTACTTTGCCAGATATAGAGTCGCCACCTATGTATTTTTTTTGGAAAAATTTAGGAAACCCATGACTCATGCCAAAGGCCACGTGTCCGTCATCATCAAAGTTGCCTCGACTTAAGAACTTAGGTACGAGAGGAGAACGTCATGAATTGAGCACCCCCGCTCGTCCGATCAAAGATCGGCCTCTACTAATCATGATATGATTTTTATCAACATTATATACTCTTGTTCTTGTTTGTTAAGCTAGGATTACTACGTGATGCACACAAGCAAGTGTAGACTAGTTTGCCCGAATTGGAACAATTCAACTTTATGTTTATTTTGTGAAAAGGGTTTGATTCTGCCACTTCAAGTGAGCTTAAAGTTTGCGAATTTGCCACTCAACAAAGTGGGCTTAAAACGTACATTCTTTGAATCATTCCAATTCAAGTAACAAGCCTTTATCTGCAAGCATTCAAGCAGTTATAGCAATTAAGCACTTAGTCTCATGGAAAGCATGCTGGACATGGCAATCACTTACACTCGTGCAAGTATGCTAAAGCGTTAAAAACTCATCTAGTACTCCAAGCTAAGATAAACAAAAGAGTTAGAAAAAAATGCATGATTCCTAACTATACAAAATGTCTAATGCAACACATGCGATATGCAATTACTGGGCTCGGCTACTAATATGGCATGTGAATCAATTTTAGACATGCGATCTAAGCACGTATTCAACGAAGTATTGAAATAACAATGTAGTTTGAAAGATGTGCCGAGCTTTGGTGCATGCAACACAAGATGAATGGATACAAGCATAAGGTATGCTAATTGAAACATGTCCCCAATCTAACTATCAAAAGCAGATAAATAAAAGGGAGAAAGACGAGGGATTCGAAGATATACATATTATTACATTACACTTTTACGAAGGAGAGTCCAAATGAATAAACTAGCTAAGCTAACTAAACTAATTATTACAAAACTACGAATAATTAACTAACTATCTAAGCTAATTGATTAAGAATTTAACTAGGCTAAACTAATTAAATATTACGCACAAACTAATTTAATTAATCTAAACTAATTAAATGAGTAAACTAATTAGCTACAACTAATTAAGCTAATTTAAATATTACAACATAAACTAATTAGCTACAACTAATTAATTTACAACAAACACCTAATTAAATGCTAGTTTAAACTAATTAACTAGCTAACTAGTCTCGGGAAGCGAGGGAGGCCCATGCATGCTCGGTTTCCACCCGAAGAATATCGGTTTAAATATTATTAAACTGAGTATCACTTTCATATATTACAATTTAATATCATATAGAATTATCTATATATTTATGTAAATTATATTTTATAGAATGACAAGGCAAGAATATTCTCATGCATTGCATATTTCGCAACAATTTTTTTAAAATAATTTTATACGCATATCCACATACATACACATAAATAATTTAACTAAAATTATTACATATATTTATTTAGGGCTCTTTTTTTATAAATCCTATTTGTAACTGTTTTATTCAATAAAACCCAAACTATTTTTGAATATTCCATTAGGTCCATTAATTGTAAAAGGACGAAATAACCCTCCTCCGCCTCTCCCGCGTCTAATCGATTTTGAAAACCCATTCCCATTCCAACTATTCAATCCACAAAATTTCCAAAACAAAAACTGATCGTCGACCCCAGGTTCACATCGCCTTACCGTAACCCTAGATTCACATAGCCTCACCATCGTCGTCGTCCACCGTCCACTGTCAACCCGAGATTCCTCTTCATCTCACCGTTGCGAAGGTTTACATCGGAAGGAGAGTTCTTCGACGTTCCAAAATTCTCGTCGATGGACTGAGTTTATTTCATTGACTGAGTGTGGTCCATACCCACCCACCATGAGGAACAAAAGTAAGCAATACCATTCCACCTTCTGCTTTTCAATCATAATGTGATCACTAATGTATACATTTACATTGCCTTATAACTGTTGTTGTTTTTGGAATTGATTTTGTAAACATAGATGATGTGAACAGTCACATTACTGTTCATTACTAGATAAACTGACATTACTAGTCACTGATGTGAAAATTCACATCAGCGTATACTAATGTGAATGTTCACATTACTATCATTGTTGATATTGTTGATTGTTGATGTCCATAGAACCCCCAATCTTCACTCAACAATGTGATGGAATATGATGTAAATATTCACATTGTGACATCAATGTCAGACTTGTTGATGTTGTTGGGTGTTGTTTGGTGTTGTTGGTTCCACTCTTTATTTTTCAGCCAATTATAACATAATGGGATCACCCATGTAAACATTTACATTGCGCTATAACTGTTGTTGTTTTTGGAATTGATTTTATAAACATAGATGATGTGAACATTCACATTACTACTCATTACTGGATAAATTGACATTAGTAGACACTGATGTGAACATTCACATCAGTGTATAATAATGTGAATGTTCACATTACTGTCATTGTTGATTGTTGATGCCCATAAAACCCTCAATCTTCACTCAACAATGTGATGGAATATGATGTAAATATTCACATGATGACATCAATGTCAGACTTGTTGGTGTTGTTGGGTGTTGTTGGTTCCACCCTCTGTTTTTCGGCCAATTATATGTTCTTATTTGAACAAACAGGTCTTCCTCGTAGATTTGATGGCAAACGAAAGAGAGCGGAATCGGGTGCCAAAAGAAAACCCGATCAAATAGCTGGTCCTGAACAAGTCAACATGAAAAACGTTAACTACCGGTCAAATATAACTGGATTGGTGAAACTGTTGAAGGATACAAAATTTACAAGTGGTCAATTGAAGTGCCTTAGAAAAACACCATTTTGGCCCTTATTTGATTGTTTGATCAGCAATGAAGTCGACCTCAACCATTGCATGAAATACGATGATGTCATTGTACGTATAGTGCAGACATTCAAGCCATCTAGTGGGATGTTTTACATCGGGGACAAGAGCATTCAGATTTTTAGAAGTGATGTATCACTTATTTTTGGGGTGGACTGCGACACCAAGTTGATGGACCTCTCTTATGGTGCAAAACCAACAACCGGCATCATACACCGAATGTGCAAGGATGTTAGTCGGTTAAGTGCTGCCAAAATACGAGAAATTCTGAACGAAGCATTAAAGGGCACAAAGAAACAAGACAATGAAGAGGTCGCAAGATTAGTTTGCATGTATGCATGCGTCAAGCTGTTCTTTTCTACGTCCGGAGAAACAATTGGATCGGCTTTCTACTCATACATGGACCCATTGGACAACATGATCGAGTATGACTGGGTTGAGAGCATCCGGGCAACCCTGATGGGTTCAGTGGGCCAAAACTGGGGAAAACCAGGACGAGTCACTGGATGTGTTATGTTGTTAATGGTAAATTTCATAAAACTTATTCTATGTTTAATATGAACATTTACGGGGCCTGCTCACTCTGATGTGAATGTTCACATTACTGGGCAATGGTGTGGAAGTTAACATTAGTGATGTAAACATTCACATTACTGTTCAGTAATGTACAAACACACATTAGTAGACACTGGTGTAAACATTCACATCAGTGTAGATTGATGTGATGTTGGCACTAAAACAAATATGTAACATTCACATTACTGATGTGAATGTTCACATTTTTGGCCAATGGTGTGGAAGTTGACATCAGTGATGTAAACATTCACATTACTGTTCAATAATGTACAAACACACATTAGTAGACACTGGTGTAAACATTCACATCAGTGTAGATTGATGTGATGTTAGCACCAAAACAAATGTGGAACATGCACATTACTGATGTGAACATTCACATTACTAGGCAATGGTATGGAAGTTGACATCAATAATGTGAACATTCACATTACTGTTCAGTAATGGATAAACACACATTATTAGCCACTGGTGTAAACATTCACATCAGTGTTAATTGATGTGAACATTCACATCAGTGTTATTTGATGTGAACATTCACATTATTGATGTTTGTTATTTGTTTCAGTACTGGTTGTGTGAGCATACAACAATCTTACAACCTCGCAACCCTAATGCCATTCTGCGATGTGTGAAGTGGGACCTCACAGCCTTACATACCAACATGAAGTCCACATCTTTGGCTAAGCTTGGTTTAAATAAGGTAGAAGTACAACAAAAAATATTGTGCCCATTCATATAGTGAGACAAGGAACTATGTAACTAACATAATGTCTCCAATTGCAGGTATATGGCGGCGAGCTGATGGCATCCCCAACTGAAGCAAAAATGTACCATCATACAAAATTGAATGTGAAGCCCAAACCTGAGGTTTTGTCGAGTGCACCAGCAAAGCAAGATGAAAGCAATGATGATGAAAGCAAAGACAATCAAGGCAGTGACGACAACGATGGAATTTCTGGCGTTACAATGGACCTAAATGACATTGGACATGACATCAACACCAGCTTTAACACCCCCAATGCTAAGAGAGGTATCATCATAGCACAACCAAGTGAGTCAGACATTGTGGATGTACTTATAAAAGAAAACCAAAAAGCTTGGGGTCTCGTACGACAATGGGAAGCGAAATACAAACAGTTAGAAGAATCGTGGGAGTTGAGGGCAAGGGTGATTGTTGCCCTTGAAGCCAAACTATTTGACCAATCGGGCCCATCCAATATGGACATGGACATCAAGAATTGCATGGAGTGGAAAGATACAGAAATTCGACAGTTGACAAAGTTGGTCATCAACTTGGAATGTGAAAAAATAATTGTTCAAGACCTTTTTGATGATCAGTTCGTCCACATTATCACTCAAGTTGAAGCACAAAAGGCTCATGACAGCCTTAAGAAGCATCACATTGCAGCATTGGAACACATTATCAGCCCACTATCGAGGGTAAAGCGCATCAAGCAGAAGGTAAGGAAAGAGCACCGGTTAGATGAGTTTGAATACCCCAATTTGCCTAGTCAAAAGAAAGGGAAAGAAGGAGCTGAAGAGCAATCCCATGCAGTCCAAATTGCACAAGATTTAGACAAGCATCCACAAAAAAAAGACCCAACAAAGTACAAGAAGTTATCCTTGAACAACAAACTGAAGGTTTGGGCCAACATGAGCAAACTCAACAAGCATAAGGTCCAAAATTTGCACAAAAACGGCGGTGATGAGTAAGTGATCTTACATATCCCCAATTGAATTTATTTTTATGCTAATGTTGACCTTCACATATGTACTTAATAGATTAGATCATTTCATAAATGTGCAATGTTAACATTAACGTTTTCTGTAATCACAATGCACAGGTTGCTTGTGTGGCGAGGGGACTCAAAGACTAAAGACGTGTATTTTGATGACATCATACACATCATCAAGGAAGAATCAATAACCAACAACGTATGGAAATCGTAAATGTGTACAAAACACACACACACACACACACACACACACACACACACACACTGTAAAGACACTGCAAATAATGTACTACCACCCCTCTATTTGTGCAGGTGATAGATGCATATGGTGAAATTCTACTCGAACTACAAGGGCTAATCAACCCAAGTTTGGAGGATTCGACATTCATCTTTACAAGCACATGTTTGGTAACCACTACACTTTTGGTTTGTTTATGTTTGATGTTGATGAGAATGTTCACATGAACAGTATTTAATTTGCATGTTCAATAGATGTCAATGTTCATCTCAGCATTATATGCTTATATTGTTAACTTAAATGATAGGCAGATGTGAATGTTAACAACAACATAAAATGACAAGTCTGAACATTCACATTGACAGATGTGAACATTAACATCATTCGCAGTGAACATTATATGTTTATTATGTTGTTAACTTAAATGATACACAGATGTGAATGTTAACAACAACATAATATAACAGGTGTGAACATTCACATCTGTAGTACATTGCATGACTGTTTGACAAATTAACAGATGTGAACATTCACATCATTCACATTGAACATTGATATACATATGTGAATGTTAACAACAACATAAAATGACAGGTCTTAACATTCATATTGACATATGTGAACATTAACATCATTCGCAGTGAACATTATATGCTTATTATATTGTTAACTTAAATGACACACAGATGTGAATGTTAACAACAACATAATATGACAGGTGTGAACATTCACATTTGTAATACATTGCATGACTATTTCACAAATTAACAGATGTGAACATTCACATCATTCACATCACTCATCATTAGCAGATGTGAGCATTCACATCATTCACATCGAACATTGATATAAATACTTGGTACATCATTGTATGCCCTTTGTGTGCAGAAAGTCATGCAAGAGTACCCCCTCTCACAAGAGAAATAAACTGATTGATGTACATATCAAGGAGTATCAAGGCCAGAGATTCTTAATCTTTCCAATACACGACAAGTTCCACTGGACGATTGTTGTGTACGATGTGAAAGACAATGTATGGAGGCATTATAACTCGCTACGCCCAAGACCCAGTATACATGACCCATATATTGACAAAGCACAAATAGTGGTAAGTGGCTGACACATATAATACTTGTCATGATGTGTAATATTTGAACTTGGATGTATGCACTATGTTGTTTGGTGCCTAATATGAAATTTCATTGTTGGCAGAGGGACTACATTGAGGCTTTAGTGCACAACATCGGACCATCATCACCATTATGGACCAAATTATCAAGCCAAAATACTTCACAACCAATCATATCAGTAGACATCTGTCCTCAGCAAGCACTAGATTCATAAGCCTAAAATCGATTTGTACACATGTTCCATAACCATTACACACCTAAATTTCAAAATCTAACAAGAAGTTTGCATTTTCAGGGTGGATTGTGGGCCTATAGTTTGTTACATCATGAGGGTGCATGTATACCGTGAATATATTGTTGACAGCCTAAATCGCTTTGAATGGTGTCAAATAAAAGACTCATTAGTACACCTTTTTTCTGAATCACAGAAAGACAGTGCAATGTGAAAACCTATAGGTGGGGGGTGTCCATCTATCACTGTTACCCAAATCTGTTACCCACATTTAAGACAATTTAGTGTTAATAAATTTTACATATTGGAGCAGACTAGCTTAATTGTAAATCAAGTCTATATCACTGCTTGTACAGATATTTTTCAATCAATATATGTATATGCATTTTTGAGGCCTATTTTGTGTTGGTCATGCACATTGAGATTGTATTTTCTTTTCTTTTCTTTTTTTTTTTTTTTTTGAGACATGACATGATGTGAATTTTCACATCACAGAATGATCATACACTTTCTTATATTTTAAAGCCATACTACATGGATGTGAATATTGCTTAAAGTGTTATTGTAACACAATATGACAGATGTGAATATGATATTTTTTAACACATAAGTCAATATTCACATCTAATAATTTGATGATGTGAATATTCACATCGTAACTTCTGATTATTTGAATGGCAGCAACGATGTCAATATTCACAGCACGCCCATGCATGCATCATAATATACACAAGAATATCTAATTTTTGGTAGCAACAAATACTGACAATTACATTTTGTAATACATATATGAATATTCACATTTTCTGAGTTGATGATGTGAATGGTTACATTGATGTAAACGTTCATGTCATCTACTTTGATGCTGTCAACGATAACAAGAATGTGAATATTCACACCACAGAAATGTTTAAAAGTTCAACCCATGTGTAATTATTCACATAATGTGATTATATTACACAAGTGTGAATGTTAACATCATGTATTCATCCAAAATACAACAACAAAAATGTCAGATTGGTACTTTAAAAAATTAAAAATAAAACACAAATCAAATACTAATGCATTATTATGTTTGCCAACGCAACGTAATCTTATTGCAACACAATGTGTGGCAACATAACACAATCTTATTTCAATAATCAATACAAGAATCTCATGTAAAACACAATGTTGAAATAAAAAATGTATACCCTATATCGGCTCCTTGCATGATTTCCGATTGTGGCTTCCCAACTTATCACATCTCCCGCACCTTATTTGTTTCAGTTTCTTACCCCTTGATGGGATTCTATTCTTTTTTGGCCTTCCGGGTGGTCTTTTCACAATTGGTGGGTATATAGTGAAGTCTGTGGGATCGAAAGGCGGCTTTTCTACCGATGGTATAGGGAATATGGCACCCGAATAGGCTGCACGATATGTCTGTACATGAAAGTAATGTTCCACACAATCATTGAGATTGTAGCGGCTCTTCTAAATAGCAATAACAGCATGGTCACATGGGAATCCGTTGATTTTCCATTTGAAGCAAGAACATGTACACCTCGCAACATCAACTGTAACAAATGGTATCGAATGAACTTCAAACACATTCTCATTGGCTTTGCTAACTTGCCAAGCCCTGCTGTCATTGAACGAATCCATAAGCATTGTTTCGAATGTAGGACAAATAAGCTCATTCCATTTGTTTGCTTGGTCACGTCGAGCAGACATTTGCCGCATCAACTGAGTACAAATTGTGTTTGCCATTTGAGTGATAAGAAAATTATGTGCTTCTTTAATCCAGTTATTAAATGACTCCGCCGCATTGGATTTCATCTCCCCATAACACATTCCCCTGCACAATATTACAAACATTGTACAATACGGAATTTAACAGGCCTGAACATTCACATTGACAGATGTGAACATTAACATCATTCGCAGTGAACATTATATGCTTATTATGTTGTTAACTTAAATGATAGACATATGTGAATGTTAACAACAATATAATATGACAGGTGTCAACATTCACATCTATAATACATTGCATGACTGTTTGACAAATTAACAGATGTGAACATTCACATTATTCACATCATTCATCATTAGCAGATGTGAACATTCACATCATTCACATTGAACAGGAAACACAATTGGATGATTGCTACCATTCTAAACTGAAAATTCACATCGCTACCATTCTAAACTTGACAAATGGAACACTTTAGGAAACTATTATTACCTGAAGTATGAATTTGCCCAGTGCTCAGGTGCCAAGTCCTTGAAAAAATTATGTGCTCGTTGTTTACCCTCCTCTTTTAATTTGCAAGCTTTTCATGGAACCCTACCACAGTTGGCTCGTAAGCATAGTCACCCAAATTACTTACTAGGTGATCCCTGAATCCATTATCAATTCCTTTCATCTGGTCTCTTAAATTGCTCTTCAAGTGTTGTAAGCAATAACCGTGGTGAGCCGATGGGAACACCTTTGGCATAGCTTCTAATAGACCAAGATTACGATCCAAAATAGAAGTAATCTGGCACTTACCATCAACAACCTTCCTAAGTTCGTGCAAGAACCACAACCAATTGGCCGTGGTCTCTGAATCAACAATCGCAAATGCAACAGGAAATAGATCTACAACACAACACCATTACACAACTGTTCACAATATTCCAAAGTGAATAGAAAACAATATAAACGAAACAGGTCATATGAATGTTTATATCTACATTGCCCTATTACTATTGTTATTTTTGAATTCGGGTTCGTAAACATCAACGATGTGAACATTTAAATTGACGACCATTAATAATTCATTGTTGATTGTTGAATCATTGATAATGTGAACATTCATAGTACTATTCATTAATGGGTAAACTGACATTAGTATACACTGATGTGAACATTCACATCAGTGTATAATAATGTGAATGGTCACATTACTGTCATTAGCAGACACAGATGTGAACATTCACATCATTGCATACTAATGTAAATGTTCATATTACTTATAATTTCTCAATCACTCATATTTTGTTGTTGTTCACATCAATGTGTATTGATGTAAACATTGACATCAGTGTAAATGTGGAACACACTATGTAATCGTTTGTCATTTGTCCATACTATGCTACTCAATGTAAATATTGACATGAATAGACAGCTAAAAAAAATACTAACCATTGTTTCTGTCTTTCGCCATTGCCGCAAGTAGCTGACCTTTGTACTTTTCTTTGAGAAATGTTCCATCCAGGAATAATAAAGGCCGACAAGAATTGAACCCAGAAATACACGCAGCGAATGACATAAAGAAACGACAAAACTGTTGACTACTCGCATCATAGTGAATATTGACATAACTCCCCGGATTGTAACGCATCATAGCATCCGAATACCACCGCAGCTGGTCAAACGATAATAAGTGATCTCCACGAATACTAGCCTTTGCTTTCTCCATGCCGAACCATACCATGTGGTAACTCACATCTAGCCCATAATCCCTCTTCAAAATAGTCACCACCTCACATGGCCGAGTCAACGGCTTGTCCCTCACAATTTCAGATATGGTACTCGACACCAAATCTGAACTAACTCGTGGATTCTTCGATGTTCGGACATCCGTACCACAACTATGCACATCACTAAATCTCTTGATATAGAAAAAACCATTTGCTCGTTGTGCTCTACAATTTATAGCCCATAAGAAGCCTCTCTCCTCACGCATCGCACACACAGCAGTAACTCTTGTTGTCTCGTTCTTGACATACGTAAACTGAAACCCACATTGGATGGCATACTTACATAAAACATCACGAAATTCTTGTGCACCTCCAACAAACCGTTGTCCCACATGCGTAATACCATTTGCCCAAGGGGCTGACAACAACACCTTCTCCTTATGGTGGCAAAATCTCCGTAGTGCATCAATTTCTTCCTCAAACCCCATACGCAACAATCCCGAGCTACTTGACTGACCAATATCACTTTTCAACTCAACAACAACTTCTACATGTTGTACCCCCATTGATTTAGCAAGCAGTAACATGTTCTGAAATTCTTCCTCATTGTCCAAATCACACCTGTTAATCCCAGGTAACCGACAGAACAATGAAATAGAACCAGCAGACAACTTACCCCATTTTTCATACAAACAGTCCACCAAACGCGAATAACACAATGTGCGGGCAACATTTATTACAATTGTACTGCAACCATATGTACATACCAACATTATAAAGGTATCTATCTCCTGTAAAAACACAACAATACAACAATCAATAATAATCCAAAACGATATAAAAATTCACATTGTGCAAAAATTAGATGACTACGTGTACAGTTCAAATGTTAAATCCGTAATTCACATTAACAAGATGTGAATATTCACATTGATACATATACTCTGAATTATATCACCCACACAGAGCCTCATTAAGCAAACATCAAAGTAAAGTGAGAACATCAACATTCTTCACATAATATTAACACGATGTAAACATTTACATTGATACATATACTCTGAATTATATCACCCACACAGAGCCTCATTAAGCAAATATCAAAGTAAAATGAGAACATCCACATTCTTCACATAATATTAACACGATGTAGACATTCACATTATTCCATATACTCTGAATTATAGAACATCCACATTCATCACTAATCTGATGACCTTCCATCCACAGGACCACGATGTAAACATTCACATTGATCCATATACTCTGAATTATATCACCCACACAGAGCCCCATTAAGCAAACATCAAAGCAAAATGAGAACATCCACATTCTTCACATAATATTAACAAGATGTAAGTATTCACTTTGATACATATACTCTGAATTATATCATCCACACAGAGCCTCATTATGGATACATCAAAGTAAAATGAGAACTACACATTCTTCACATAATCTAAATGACCTCCCCTCCACAGGACCACGTATGATGCATATAATTGAAAAAATAGAGCATCCGATCCATATCAATAAAAAAACAGAGCATCTGATCCATCATACAAATTAAAACATAAAGTGAACATGTATTCATAATCAAAATGATAATAATCTTAATCATGCAATCCTACAATCGTCCAGTAACTCGAAAACAACTGCTTTGAAGTAGTTATACTCCAGAAAATGTGACAACCGAACACCTTCAAATTCGTCGTCTTCACTTGAAAATCACCGAACCAGACTACAACAGTAACAATGAAACCTTAGCACATTAAAGCCTCAGAACGAGCATGCAAGATAGAAACGTATCCATCTGAATTAGAATGATGATGAAAAGCATAAAGATAGAAACTGTCAAAACTGAATCAGCGAAAAAACAGGGAACGTGTTATGTATTAACACAGTATATATATATATATATAAGGGCATAATAGTCCTGGTAAAAATATAAAATTAGTAAAATGGACTTTATGGAATAAAAAGAAAAGTATATGGGACTAATCAGGTTATAATATTCCTTTGTGGACCTAATGGGTTAGAACAACTCTAAAATGGATTTATCAATAAAAATTCTATTTATTTATGTTACAATTTTATAATTCTGTAAGACTAAGATGATCAAACTAAACCGTCGTAACACTCTTTAAAATTAAGTTACTAATTTTTCCTCCAAATTAATCATTATTTTTAAAATAGTTTTATATATCTAAACATATAAATACACATTAATAATTGAATTAAAGTTATCACATATATTTATTTAATTTACATTTTGTGGCACAGTAGGACCAAAATCCTTGCCGGGGAAAAAAGGCAAGTGAGGCCCTTCCAAAATTTTCTAAAATTCTACAACTGCACCTAAAATTTATGACTGTCTATAGTACATACAAAATGACTCATCTTAAATCCTTTAAAAAAAATTTATTGACCTTTATTTCACATGTATTTCTCCAATATTGTGACAAGATCTAACTGTTTTACATATTATGTAACGGCACCAATGTAATGCCATGTGTTATTTTTCTGATTATAAATACTACAGAAATAGATTTTACAAATTGATATAAATTATTTCAAATAATAAAATACCTCAAATGAAAATCTAATAAATTATACACTGAGGTCCTAATTATATAGCTCAAAATTGTATAAAATAATTGAGATAAATATTAAAAAGAAAAAATTACTCATAAATCTCACTTGGAAAAATGTTAATCCATTTAGTCATACATGTTTTTTATAGACCAAATAGTCCTTTTTATTTATAGTATGTATTATTGATTTGATTTAGTAATATTTGAGTTTACTTGTTTGCCTCTTATTGTGATTATGTTTTTGATGTTTTTATGGGATTGAGTGCATATTTTTGATGGTTTTATGTGTTTTTTTATGTTTTTAGCGGTGATGCTTTTTGCACTTTCCTCTTTGTTGATGTAAGTTTTTTGCTTGTTTTGCTTTCTTCATCAATAAAGTTCTTTTTGCTTATCACAAAAAAAAAAAAAAAAAAAAAAAGAAGGATTGAGTGTATGTGGATAAGGTATGTTTTAACATTTCTATTTTTTTTAGGGATTTCATGGAGTGATTGTGGGGATTATTGATGTTATCTACTTGGTGTTACATTATTGATGTTAAATCATTTGAGCTTTTTCCTGGGGAGGTGTGTGGGTTGTAACGTTCACATTTACCTACATAGCATTAGCCTAGAGCCACATTGACATACCATTAAGCCTCTCACTAACAACCTATAAAATTAGCACCAAACACTAACCACATAACATAATGTCGACACAGTCCGACAATCCCCAACAATTAACAGCCACTACTCCCTACTACCACCAAACCCCATTAACACTTTCAGACATACATCCTCCCACTAGCCCCCAACATTACAAAATACACACCCAATGATACAAACATTAGTTACAACATCATGCGTCTGTTACATTACATACATGCACAACATCACATTTGCAATCACTAGTAACCCCCAAACCCATGAAAATATTACAATATTAACCAACAAAATCATGTGTCTGTCACATTACAAACATGCACAGCATCACATTTACAATCAATGGTAAACCTCAAACCTGCGACGTGAACAAGATCACCTAAAACCTCACATGATGCACCAATTAAACAAAAGCTCCTTTTGAGCATCAACCTTGATGTCGTATTGTTCCACAAACAACCAAACTAACATCGAAGACACCCATACTTATTGTCATCGCACTAACACACGATCAACGATGTTGTCGACGGATTAATTTTAAATCGCCAACCTTACGTTCTCAATGTTAATCGCACTCCAAGATGTCCCAGTGTCCACTCGGTTTCGCCTTTGTAAATTTGATAGAAGGGGTTTATATGATTTTCTAGGGTGTTTTGGGGGTTTTGTAATGTTATTTGGGGAATAACGAATTCTAGGTGTAACGTTCCCAAATCCAGCGTTCAACTCACACAAACTGAATGTTCCCATTTTTGAGCTTCCATTTTGTTCGCAATAGAGGGAAAAGGGAAAAAAAAATGCTATAGTATACTTTTGTGTTTTTTAGTAATTACAACATTACCTAAACACCCAATATACCATTCCAAACAGCTAGCCCATGCATTACATTCGTGAGCTCAAGTGTAATTAACATTGACATGGGACCAATTAGTCTACAAAATAAATTGTAAAACTAAATGGTTTAAACTATCTAAACTTGGGATTTATTGGTGTTTTCCCCTTATAAAAATCTAGTTTTTTTTTTTTTTTTTTTTTTGGGGGGGGGGGGGGGGGAATTCCTTTGGTAATGCTTATTTAAGAAATTATTATTTTAAAAGCAGTCTTAATTTTAAAAAAAAAAATTCGCAATGTTTACCTTGGCCCCCTTAAATAAAATTTGCAGTTTCTTTTGCATACATATTATTCTATTCCATTACATATATCTCTACATATATATATTTTATTATATATTTACGTACACATAGAAATAAATATATAAATAATTTAACTAAACTTTACAGAACATTATTTTGAATTTTGTATTCTATGCATTCCACTGGTCAATTGCTACCTTTTTTCTAAAAATAATCTATTTTGAGGTTAAATTCGTTGGTAAAAGTCTCATCCAAGGTCATATTAGTGTAAATTATATGAAATTTTTATGAAAAAAAGAAAAGAAAAAAAAGGAAGACGTCATTAAGTTCACTTTTGTGTCAAACAATGCTAGCGAAGAAGTTGAAAAGCTTCTCATCAAAACTAATGTTATAGAGAATGAATTGTACTTTGTGTTCTTCCTCTCTATTTTCTTTTCTTCAAAAGAATTATGACATGAAATTTGGATGAGGCATGATTTTTGAAAAATGAATTTTTAAACTGCAAGTTTGGTAATAGACTACTTTAGTAAATAATAATAATAATAATAATAATAATTATTATTATTATTATAAAAAGTTATTATAATTATTATTATTATAAAAATAATAATAATAATAATTATTATTATTATTTTCTCTATTTTTCTGAATGTCTATTCATAAAAAGTTAAAACACTAACTAAATATATAGCTAGTTCTCAAATTAATAGTCTTACTGTCACGATCCAAACTCGCCCTTAAAGGTTTGGATTGTAACTAACCAATAATCCTAGATTATCAGGCTTTAAAAGACAAAATTTCAAAATTTATCTAATTATATGGGGCCAGAAGCGGAAGCAAAAATATAAAATTTGTCCAATGAGTTTGTGCATAAATGACATGTACAAAATTTTTTGTACGTTAATAATAACTCACACCCATACATACATAGGAAATTTCACATGTCCAAGATCATACGTATGTTATCAATATATAAACAAAAACTTATATACGGATGTGGTCAAGCGTGACCAATAAGAGAAAACAAAAGGTTAAAAACAAAAACCTCGGTTGTGAGGCGTTTCATAACCAATTCCACAAAATTTGGTAGTCCTTCACAGGTTCACTAGGGCTAGACATCTCGTTGCTCACCTACATACATATAAATACAGAGTAAGCGAAAGCCCAGTGAATAACATCAAATTAAAGAGGTTAATGAATGAGATTCGTATTAAATAAAATCATACTTATAATTTAAACATTTGTAATACCCTTCCCATTCATATCAAATTCAAATAGATCATAATAATGCAAAACAACCTCGGGTCTAATACATTGTACTTAAAACATACCAAAGGAAACAAAATGATCTTGGATCCAACTTATATGCAAAACGACCTTGGGTCCATTTCAGATATACAAAAGGACCTTAGGTTCATTATATACGTTCGTATTTCATCAAACACATTTGCAGATATCATGTTTATCTGACAAATAGAAACTCATTCATACTTGCAAATCATAGTTTCGAAAAAGCTTACCACATTAGAACATTTAGAAAGTAGAGTAAGTAAGAAAATATCTTTACTAAGATATTACTTACAGTGTTCGAAGTGTTGCCACACCTCTGTGATCCAACCTACATTACACATAACACATAACACACATTGCAACATTTGACCAATTCAAATCATTCTTGCTTTACTTAATTCTTTTTATTTTATTTCTTACTTATTAGGTCATTCATGAGGCCTAATTCATGTCTAAGAATGCTCAGAAATGAATGAGAATGCAGGCGTGATCAGAATATATTTTTTCAAAATATGCTTAAACGGAGCACTTCGCACGAGCGTAACATTGGTCGCTCGAGTGGATCACTTGGCTTGCAAAAGTACTGGATGGTCCAAATCTAAGCTCGATGGTTGCTCGATCCAGCATTCAAAATAAAAGGCAGTCGCTCGAGCTATAACTTGGTCACTTGAGCCAACTACAAATCTCTACAAAACTACTAGATGCTTGTTGTGTGCGCTCGAGCGACAACTTGTTTGCTTGAGCAGTGAGGCAGAATTCTAGAATTTTCATAATAGAGTTGAACTTCAAAATTCATGTTCAAAGTATGGATTCATGCATGATTTAACCCAAAACCAAGGAAAGCTTTCCAAAACATAAGTACATGGCCAATACTGAATAAAAACTTTATGATTTTGCAAATTTGAAGCCTAAAACTTCATAATTGAAACCAAAACTCTCATGCCTGTATCAATTGTTTCCAAACTCTTTTCCAAAACTTCAAAAACATGCAAGTCACTTTCAAAACTTTGTGAATCATGCATGCATGTACAATTTATCTTCCAAATTCAACATGGATGACAAAATCATGGTCAAAATGGTGAAACTCAGCAAAAGTATGTATACATGTATGAATTAGCTTTAAATTCATCATCTTTAACTCATATCTAGCTCAATACTTGTGATTAATCTTATAATCTTTAAGAAATCACTAAATAGATAATTTAAATTCATGAACTAGGAATCAAATTCTTACCTAGAGCCTTGTACTTAGCTTGATTATGCAAAATCCTAGCTTCCTCTAGCCAAAATCCAAATTCTGTAGCTCCCTCTCTCTCTAGAATGGTCTCTCTCTCTCTCTCTCTCTCTCTCTCTCTCTCTCTCTCTCTCTCTCTAACTTGTAAAATCTCAGCCAAATGAAATGTTTGAATTCAAATTCTTAATTATAACATATATATATATACATGTTGATTAGATTAGGGTGCTAATTAAGGTTCAGATTAACTAATCACACTTAATTCTAATTGATTTAATCTAATTAATTTATTTTGAATCAAATTTTAATCAAATCTTCCATTAGGTTCTAAAAATTATGCCGATCTTAATAAAGTAACCAATTTCGGTTTCTGATGCCATTAGGGCCTTTAATTTTCAGATCATAACAGAAATTATAACATATATTTGTACGATCAATAAATATGAAGTCAAAAACCACATTAATCACATAATTAACATTCAAATTTACACTTGACACATAAGCACATGCATAATTAAAAACATAATACATGATGGGGTTGTCACAATCTTTCCTCCTTTAAAAAGTTTGGTTCTCCAAACTTGCGTTACCTTGAGTCAGAAATAACTCGGGGCATCTTTGCCTCATTTCATCTTCTTTTTCCTAAGTCGCTTCCGTGTCGTAGTGTTCCTTTCATTCTACTTTTACTATAGGGATTTCTTTATTCCGCAACTGTTTCACTTGTTGATCAATAATTTGAATCAATTTTTCTTCATACTCCATATTCTCATCGAGAGCTATTCGGTGATAATCAATAACCTGGAACGAATCTTGGAGGTAGCCTCTTAACATCGATACGTAAAGCGCATTATGCATTTATTTCATCCCTGGCGGTAAAGCAAATAAATTTGTGATGGAATGCGGTACTAAACCTCAATTCTATTCCCATTGTTCTTTGAAAACTCTTCCAAAACCTTGACACAAATTCAACAATTCCCTTCTTCATGTTAGGCCACCAATTAGGGGTGAGCAGCAGATATTTTGATCCACTCAAACCAACCGACTCGATTCGATTCACCGCATTTTAGAAGGATGTGTGATGACAAGAAGATGGTTGCGGTTTGATTTTTTTCAATCCGCCTAATTTTGGATGAATGGCGGATTTGAGGTTCCTTTGGCTACAACCGAACCGCCAAACTGCGAGCACCCCTAGTAATTTGTAAGACTTTGTGTTTTCAATTTATTTAGATATTCTATTTGTGTTTTCAATTGAAAAAGAATTTAGATATTCTGTTGTGTTTTCAATTTGGAAATCCTTTCATCAAATGGCAAGGGTTGATATTTGGTATTTTTGTGTAAAAAATATGGGGTTTAATTTTTTTCATTTTAAAAAAATCAAATTAAACAGTTTTTCAATAAAAAAAAGTAATGAAATAGTTTTGATAATGCATGATTTTCTTACATGTATTTATTATTGGTATTTGACAATTTACTTGATAATCTTTTAGTTATGTTGAGTTGGTATGTTCAAAATTTGTCAAAATTTAAACCGCCAAACCAATTCGCATCCATTCGCTAATCTGCTCAATTCATATCTATCAATTCGGCAAACGAAAGCAAACTGACTTTTTCCAATCAACCCATCTGACGAACGGATGGTGGATTAGAGGTTCCCTGGCCGCAACCGAACCGCGAACACCGCTACCACCAATACATTTGCTTCATATCTCATCTAACTTTACCACAGTAGTTCGATCTATATCCCTTTGTCACGAAAGTTCAATTCATTCCTTAATCATTCCACAATTCACAATTTAATTTGGTATTCGGTTCAGTGATTCATCACAATCATCCAAGGTTATTTGTATCAGGAATATAAAGTGGATCCAGGTACTAATTCCCAAGTCAGCAAAGGTAACAACGAAGCAATCAAACACATGACGTATGTAATTCACATATTCCCATAGCACCAATTGTAAAGTACGATAATACTGAAGCAACCAATCACAAAACCTGCTAAATTCATATACTTCCAAATAGTCGAGGTTTTTAATTCCAAGTAGTGTTCATAATCAAAATAGTTCGCTATTAACAATTCCCATAGCATCGGGTTTAAAACACGGTAACACTATGTAGCTTGTTTTTCGTACTTCTTTCGGTTATGATTAGCCCTATAGTTCAAACTCTTGTGGTTCTGAATCTGGTTTCACAAGTGCAATGTGAAATGGATAAACACAAAAGATTCCAAATGTGACAAACCATTTTAGAAAATCGATTTTGAATCAAAAATGCCAAAAATAGATCGTTTTGCCAGATTTCAAAGTCCCTACCTAGATATTTTTGAAAAATTTAGGAAACTCGTGACTCATGTCAAAGGCCATTAGTTCGTCATCACCAAAGTATCTCGGCTCGGGAACTTAGGTATGAAGGAGAAAGGTCACGAATTGAGCACCCCACTCACCCGATCAAATATCGGCCTCTACTAATCGTCATGTGATTCTTATTTACATTATATGCTCTTGTTCTGATTGTTATGCTATCTTTACTATGTGTTGCACACAAGTATAGACTAATTCATAAAAGTTGGAATGTTTTGATTTCATGTTCGTTTTGAAAAGTGTTTGAATATGTACCACTTGAAAAAGTGATCTCATATGTACATTTATCCAAATTATTCCAACTTAAGCAAAAAGCCTCCATCCACAAGCATTCAAATAGGTATATCAACTAAGCTTTTAGCCTTATGGTAAACATGTTTGACATGGTAACATTAACATTCATGCAATATGCTAACGCAAGAAACGCTCACCTAGTACTCCAAGCCAAGCCAAGCCAAACGAAACAAAATAATTAGAAAAATGCATGCTCTAATATGCAAGTGACTAATGCAACACATACAAAATGGAACTCCTAGGCTCGACTACTAGCATGGCATGTGAGTCAATTCAAGACATGCGGTGAAGCACGTATTCGAGCGAAGAATTTGAAATTGTCATTGGTTAAAATGATGAGTCGAACCCTTATGCGTGTAAGACGAATAGATACAAGTCATGGAAAATGCTAAGTAAATATGATGCTACCATTATAAGAAGGTAAATAAAAAGGAGAAAGAAATGGGGGTTGGAAGACATACACAATTATTACATATTTTTCCCTCGTGGAAGAGGGTCAGAATGAGTGTCCAAGTGTTTGCATTATTACTAGCTATTACAACACCAAATGAACGAATTAATTGAACTAACTACCAACTAGCTTTCTAAGTTATTACAACAAGGATATTACAACAATTACATCAATATAATATGAACAACAATAACATGAAAAGTAATTACAACAATAACATGAAAAGTAATTATAACAATAATAATATGAACTACAGATACACAAGGATCAGATGCATGTTCATGCGAACAGTCTGTAAAAACTACTCTGTTTGCCTCCCTGGAAATCTGCCATGTTTCACCCTCGGCCACTGCCCCATGTTTCTGCCAAGTACTCTATTTTACTAAACATTGGAGCCCGACCGGCCCCTAATAAAGCCCGGTTGGGTCCAAACAAGGCTGGTCGTGCCTTAATTTCATGCAAAAACCTATTTTTGTGCTCTGAGGTAAAAATAGTGCAGACAGAGTAGCTTAAGCCTTGTTTGTCGTTTCTATTCTTCTCTATCAGAGAGAAACTCAAGAGAAGAGTAAATTCGATTCCGAAGCCATCAACAATCGTAAGTTAATTTCTTGATGGTTTCAGATACGATTTGGACATAAATTTATGAATGCAATGAAAGATGATCACTCCTCACTCTTATCATGAATTTAGCTCAAAGAGGAAGGTAGACATGCCTCAAATTTCATCAAAACATCATGAAGTAACATATGATGACTCTTGACACGATGGACTTGGCATAACGTTCGGCTGAATCTAACCAATTTAAAGCATTTTCTTTGTGTTGGTTGAGTTGATTTTAAACCAATTTTATTAGTCCTTTTTGACTCACCTTTCCATTATTTACTCATTTTGTCCAAAGTAATAGTTAAGCCACTAAATGAAAAGAAATGTCAAACGAGAAGTGATCCATAGCATGAAAGAGAGACTATGCCTTGACGATGAACCTCCGTAGAGATTAAGCCATTAAGCATAGATCTCTTTTCCATGCCTTGAATAATAATCAATCACTTGAAATAACTCTCAAACAAAGAAAAACCAAGAAAGGAGGGAGAGCGCAAAAATGATTATGTGAGATTGATTATTAAAATGAGACTCTTTACATGAAAGGAAGGTTAAAAAGGCTATCAACTCGAATGACTCGGCATCTAAGGCCTAAACAACCGAAGCCATAAGGACTTACAACACAACAAGCAAAGTATTCAAAGCAAGAACTAATTAAATGAATTAAAACAACCTAAAACAGCCCCTAAAGTGTAAAAAATAGTGGCTACAAAGATGCCTAAAGAGCACAAAAGATAAGAAATAACAAGGAATTACAAGACTAGTAAACATGAGCAAGGAGAGGTGGACCCCTCCATTTTTTGAGACTTTTAAACCATGTTTTCCAGCCCTTTTTAACTCTGAAAATCAGTTTTAAAACCAAAGAAAAGAGTGCAAGAACAAAGGGTATGAGCTATGAAACAAGGTGCAATAAAGGGTGTTAAGCCTTTCTACCTTTGGTAGCTATTCAACCCTAAGTTCCAACACTTAAAATGGATCCAAAACAGTGTAAAAACATGAGAAATAGATAGCATAAGATTGAAATGAAAGCAAAGAGAAAGGTGGTAAGCTTATACTTCTTTAAGAGAACAAGCTCTTGTTATGAACCAAACTCAATCCAAAGGCACTCTCAAGTTTGAATTGTGATTCTCAAGCCTCAATAAAGACTCTAAGGCTATGTTCTAAGGTTGTATATGGTGTATAGATATAGGGCAAGGATGATAAGCTTGTTTAAAGATAGCTTGTAAAGGAAGAAGGAGCTCTCAAGGGTGTATTAAGCTCTTTGAAAATTTTTCAACCCTAAAAATAGAGAGAAAGCCTCGTATTTATAGAATTTGAGCAAAATAGGTTGAAAATATCTTCAAAAATAGACAGTTGGCGGATTCCTCCCCGAAACAGTGTTTATTGGCCAAAAGGCACTGCCGACCCCAAATGGCCACAACCGGCCCCCAATGAGGCACTGACGGGTCCTAATGTGCTTCCTTATTCTTATTTTTCAGGTTCAATGTAAGTTGGCATAGTGCTAAAAGACGAGCTTCTGTGGTAAAAAAACAATGTGGGTAGGGAGGTTTGAGATTGTCCTTTGTTGAGAATTTGAATCATTAACAAGTAACTTTCATTATCGAGTGCTCAGGACAAAGCTCCCAAATCTTGCGGGCCGTCAAAAATGGGGTGTCTACACACAGAAGCAGCCATTCTGTTAAACAATCAATTACTGGACTTGCATAATTTAGTTCATCTACATCACATATGTCCCCCATAGTTGAAAATTGGTTCTTAATAGTGTTCATGATTAGATCAATCTGTTGTTGGTAGCCCACATGCAATTACTATCATAAGGTAAGCGTTCAATCAATTCAATATCTCTAAGCAATATAATATAGTCATTTGTTCATAAACAATTCATAATCCCCTATAAACGAAATCAAATTAGATAGAGGTTCTATCAAATCAAATCAGGTAAAGGCTCTATGTCATCATTCTCAAAAAAGGTACATTTGGTTCCGAGGGTCACAGTCAATTCGCTTAAGTACATAGTCAATAGTTTCACAATCGTTCTAAGTTCATCTGTTCTCAAGATTATAATGGTTCATGTCAAAGCATTTCAAGTCATATAATATGGCATTCTCCAAATAAGTTCACATGCAGTTATAATGGTATGTAGTTGTTCATAACATAGAGTTCTTCGGTGGCACATAATATAGAGTTTATTATTTGGGGTGCCCAACCTAGTGGCATAATCACTGAGTCATAGTCCTGATGGTCTAGTCATTGGGAACAAGTAATATAACAAATCATCCTGAACAAAGGTATATATATATATATATATATGTCCATAATCAATTAACATTTCTAATGCATATTTTATAAGCATGATGTACGGATGAACACAAAACAGATTCTCCAGATAGAGCAGATACACATAATAGATAAGGCAATGATTCCATGGGTCTACTTAATCTAGATGCAAATGTAGTAGATACAAAAGAATGTGTCCAGCCTGAATCAATTAGCATATAAATATCTTGATTGCAAATAGAAAGAGTACTTGAGACAATGGCCTCGGTATTCTGTGTATCTCCTGGGACAAGTGCAAACCTTAATGTGTCTTTTGTAGCAGCAGGTCTTGTAGTGTTTCCTGATATTGGGACTGACCCAGTTGAGCTAGCAGCGGGTCTTCCACTTCTCTGTTGTTCAGTTTAGGGGTAATTTCTCGCCATGTGTCCCATTTTACCACATTTAAAACAGGCCTCAGAAATATAGTAACAAATCCCTCGATGTTTCTTTTCACATTTGCTACATGTTGGTGCCGTATCCCTTATGGAGTTTGAAGTGCTCGTTGATCCCATATTTTGCTTTTTAAAAGATCCCTTCTTTGAGAAAAAAGGCCTTGCTTCTTGCTTTCCCATTCAAATTGTTTATTATGATTTGTCATGTTAGTTTTATACATTATGGCTCGATCCAACACATCAACGTAAATGGGTAGCTTGAAAACATTAACTCTCTCTAGAATTGCATTTCGGAGTCCACCTTCGAATTTTCTTGCTTTTTTGTAATCAGTGTCGACCATATGAGGTGCAAATCTAGCCAACTCTGTGAATTTTCTCTTATACTCGGTTACTGTCATATTACCTTGCTTGAGTCCCTCAAACTCAGATACTTTTCGATTACGGATGCACTGCGAAAAATATTTCTCATAAAAAATTTCAAGAAATTGTGCCCAATCAATCCCCTTATTATCTTCTCGGATTACCACCCATCATCTACTTGCCTTATCCTCTACAGTGAATGCAGCCAACTGAACCTTTTGTGCCTCGACACATGGAAATACTTCAAATAATTTCTCGATTCCAATGACCCAAGCTTCAGTTTTTAATGGGTCTACTCTCCCATAGAACATCGATGGTTTCATCTTCTGAAATTCTTTAGTGAAGCTAATTGTACGGTCATTAGCCTGATGATCTTGCATAGGTGGTACTTTATTAGAGGTGGGGGTGGCGGTTGTTGCCATTATTGTTGTTGTCTTAGACTTTCTTCCACATCTTACATCATTCTCTCCATTCTGTCTAATCGAGCAGTGGAAGACTCTTCTATTTCATTGGCTCTTGTTTTCACCATTATCTATATAAAATTGCATTATAAAAAAAAAAAATCTTGCTCGTACACATAGGTACAACAATTCATATCTCATATATTCACATACTCTCAATGCACACAAGTATGTTCTTATCAGATGAATGCACCTTAAGTCTTTTCTAGATATCTTAACGCTCAATTGGACAAGGGTGTGAGTCATTAACTCGTGGTCTGATACCACTCTATCATGACTCAAACCAGCCTCTAAAGGTTTGGACCATAACCAGCCAGTAATCCTAGATTACCCGCCTCAAAAGACATAATTTCAAAATTTATTTAATTATATGGGGCTAGAAACGGAAGCAAAAATATAAAATTTGTCCAATGAGTTTGTACATAAATGGCATGTACAAAAACTTTTGTACGTTAATAATAACTCACAACTATACATACATAGGAAATTTCACATGTCTAAAATCATATCTATGTTATCAATAAATAAACCAAAGCTTATATATAGATGTTGTCAAGCATGACCAGTAAGAGAAAACAAAAGGATAAAAACAGAAGCCTTAGTCGTGAGGTGTTCCATAACTGACTCCACAAAATTTGGTAGTCCTTCATAGGTTCACTAGGGCTGGACATCTCACTGCTCACCTACATACATATAAATACGGAGGTTAATGAATAACATCAAAGTAAAGAGGTTAATAAATGAGATTCATATTAAATAAAATCATACTTATAATTTAAACATTTGGAATACCCTTCCATTCATATCAGATTCAAATTGATCATAACAAAAAACGACCTCGGGTCCAATCCATTGTACTTAAAACATACTAAATGAAACAAAACAACCTTGGGTCTAACTCATATGCAAAACGACCTTGGGTCCATCATTTACAAAATGACTTTGGGTCCATCATTACAAAACGGCATTGGGTCCATTTCAAATATACAGAACAACCTTAGATCCATTATATTTGTTTGTATTCCATCAAACACATTTGTAGATATCATATTGATTAGACAGATAGAAACTTATTCATACTTGCAAATCATAGTTTCGAAAAAGCTTCCCATATTAGGACATTCAGAAAGTAAAGTAAGTAAGAAAATATATTTACTAAGATATACTCACTATAGACACCCCATTTTTGATCGCCCGTAAAACTTGGACGCTTTGTCCTGCACACTCGATGATGAAAGTTGCGTTGAGTGTGGTTTGAATTCTCAACAAAGGATCTAAGTTCAAGCTTCAAAACGAGCCCAGACCTTTCATATTTACACTGTTTGTACCCCAGAATTTCTTTTTTTTTGAACCCTGTGCTGATCTGCACTGAGCCTGAAACAAAGGAACAGGGAAGCACATTAGGAGCCGGCCATGCCCTAGTTTGGTTTACAACAAGAGCTTGTTCTCTTCAAGAGGTAGAAGCTTACCACCTTTCTCCTTGCTTTCATTTCTGTCTCTTTCTATCTATTCCTAGTGTTTTTGTGTTGTTTTGGATCCATTTCAAGTGTTGGAACTTGGGGTTGGATAGCTACCAAAGGTAGAGAGGGCTAACACCCTTTCTTGTGCCTTAACTCATAGCTCATACCGCTTGTTCTTGCTGTCTTTTCTTTGGCTTTCAAATTGATTTTCAGAGTTTAAAAGGGCTGGAAAACATGGTTTAGAAGTCTCAAAAAGTGGAGAGGTTAGCCACCTCTTCTTGCTCTTATTTACTAGCTTTGTGTCTCTTCATTTTTCCTCTCTTTTTGTGCATTTTTAGCCACCGTTTTTCACATACTAGAGGTTGTTTAGGGTTATCCTAATTTGTTTAATTGGTTTATGCTTTGAATATCTAACTTGTTATGTTGTAAGTCCTCATGGCTTCGGTTGTTTAGGCCTTAGACACCGAGTCATTTACTTAGTTTTCATATCAAGAGTCTCATCCTAATAATCAAGTTCACGTGATCATTTCTGCACTCTCCATTCTTTCTTCTTTTCTTTCGTTTGAGAGTTATTTCAAACGATTGATTGTTATTCAAGGCATGAGAAAGAGACCTATGCTCAATGGCTTAATCTCTACGGAGGTTCATCGTCAAGGAGTAGTCTCCTTTTTATGCTATGAATCACTTCTCGTTTGACATTTCTTCTCATTTAGTGGACTTAAACATCACTTTGGACAATTTGATTAAAGAATAGAAATGATTAATAAAATTGGTGTAAAATGAATGAAAGCGACATAAAGAAAATGTTTAGATGGTTGGATTTGGCCGGACATTATGCCAAGTCCATCGTTTCGAGAATTGCCACTTATCAATCCATGATACATTGATGAGACTTAGAGCGTGTCTACTTCCCTCTTTGAGCCTTCATGATAAGAATGAGGGGTGGTCGTATTCATTGCATTTATTAACTTTTTTGTCCAAACATGCCCGAAATCATCAAGCAATCAACTTGCTATTGTTGATGGTTTCGGACTCGAATTCGTTCTTCTCTTGAGTTCCCCATGACAGAGAAGAGCATAAGGGACAAACAGGGCCCAGAAAGGCTCTGTCTGCATTGTTCTCACCTCAGAGCACAAAAACATTTTTAGCATGAAATTAGAGCACGGCCGGCTATTTGTGAACTCGGCCGGGTCTCATTTCAGGCTGGCTGGCCCCCAATGTTTGGTAAACAGTGAATTCTGGCAAAAATAGAAGACAATGACTGAGGGTGAAACAGAGCAAGTCTAGGCAGACAGAGCAGTTTCTGGACACTGTGCATGTAGTCGTTATGCCTCATTGTTGCTTGTAATTATTATTGTTATAAATAATTATTGTTACAATTTCATTGTTTGAGCTAGTATTGTTATAATATCCTTGTTATAATAAAATTAGATAGCTAGGTTAAGTTAGAATTCATTCAAGTTTGTAATAATTAGTTATTTTATTCATTATTCATTCGGTGTTGTAATAGCTAAATAGTTTAATTCAAACACTCGGACATTCGAACCCTCTTGCACGAGGGAAAAAATATGTCATAATTATGTATGTCTTCCAACCCCCATTTCTTTCTCCCTTTTGTTTACCCGCTTATAATGGTAGCATAGAGCATCATATTTTCTTAGCATTTCCCATGTTTGCATATACTCGTTTCACATGCATTTGGGTTTGGGTCATCATACTAACCAATGTCGCATTCAACTCTTTTAAATGAATACATGATTTATCACATGTCTTGAATTGGATCACATACCATGCTAGTAGCCAGGCCTATTTACTTGCATGATTGCATGTGTCACAGCAATCAGTCATATTGCATTGTTTAGAGGCATGTATGCTTTCTAAATCTTTTGTTTTGTTAGCTTGCCTTGGATTACTGGGTGAGCGTTTATTTCTTTAGCATATTGCATTGCATGTGATTGTCGCCATATCTAGCATGCTTTCCATGAGGCTAATTTCTTAAGTAATATACCTGTTTGAATGCCGGTGGATGAAGGCTAATTGTCAAAATTGGGATAAAGTGACTAATGTATATACAAACTCACTTTTTCAAGTGACGTGTATTCAAAATAATTTTCAAACAAATATGAAATCAAAGTATTCCCACTTTTGCAAATTAGTCTATATTTGTGTGCAACACCTAGTAAAGTTAACTTAATAATCGAAATAAGAGCATATAATGTAAATAAAAATCACATCATGATTAATAGAGGCCGATCTTTGATCGGGCGAGTGGGGTGCTTAATTCATGACCTTTCCCTCTTGTACCTAAGTTATCGAGCCGAGACACTTTTGTGATGACGGACACGTGGCCTTTGGCACGAGTCACGGGTTTTCTAAATTTTCCAATTAAAATATTTAGGTGGTAACTCTAAAATCTGGTAAAACAGTCCATTTTTGGCATTTGATTCAAACATTGATTCCAAATTTGGACTCATTTGTGTTTATCTATTTCACATTATACATGTGAAATCAAATTTAAAACACGGGAGTCCGAACTGTAGGGCTAATCGTATCCGAAAGGAGCACGAAAAACAAGATACAGTTTCTAGCGACTTTACTGGGGAAATTAGAGAACTTAAATCAAAATTCATGATGTGAAATTTTATTTACAATTATATGTTCTTTGCATTACATTTGCATTGTTCTTTTAAGTCATTGTGTTTTCTATCTGCTATTCCGAATTCGATCTGAAATATGTGACGCGCAAGTCAGTCAAAGGAAGAGAAGTAGCAGAGTTCTTAGCCGATCATCCAGTAGAGGGAGGTGAAGCAGTTGAGTACTTATTCCCAGATGAGGCCATTTTGCATATCGACGACG
The DNA here is from genome assembly GCA_036172215.1 of Camellia granthamiana. NCBI lineage: Eukaryota > Viridiplantae > Streptophyta > Magnoliopsida > Ericales > Theaceae > Camellia > Camellia granthamiana. The sequence goes on from CM069917.1 coordinate 75,056,660, forward strand.
AGTTTTGGACGATGTACTTTGACGGAGCGTCAAACCAATACGGGTATGGGGTAGGGGTGTTGTTGATAGCACCCGACAAGTCCTGTATCCCTCTAGCATTTAAACTTCGGTTCAAGGTCTCGAATAACGAAGCAGAGTATGAAGCATGCATTGCTGGTTTAGAAGCAGCCCTGGAACTAGGGCCAAAACGGTTGGACGTCATCGGGGACTCGAACCTTGTTGTATCTTAAGCAAAAGGAGATTGGAAAGTCAAAGAAGAAAAGATGATAATGTATGACCAGACCTTGGATTTGTTAATTCCTCGGTTTGAGAAGCTAAACTTTGCTCATCTATTAAGAGAGAACGACAGGTTTGCAGATGCACTAGCAACTCTATCTTCTATGATAGACATCCCTTTTGGAGTCCGGATGCGTCCGATCATCATCGACCAGAAATTTGTGTCGGCTTATGAGTCGATTGCTGCTATAGATGAGGTTCAAGATGAAAACCCCTGGTACTACGATGTCTGGAACTTCTTGGAGAAGGAAGCATATCCACCAGGGGCAAATGCCAAGGATAAGAGGGCAATCAGAAGAATGGCAGCTCAGTTCATCATCTGCGGAGGTAAATTGTATAAGAGAGGCCATCTGGGAATGCATAAGTTGTGCGTTGACGCCGAAGAATCGAAAAGCCTGATGGAGGCTATCCATGGAGGAGAATGTGGAGCGCATATGAACGGGGTAATGTTAGCTCGAAAGATCCTCAGACAGGGTTACTACTGGTCCACCATGGAGGAGGATTGTATCGGCTTTGTTCGGCGATGCCACAAATGTCAGATCCATGAAAATCGCATGAACATCCTGCCGTCGAAGCTATACAATATGACTTCGCCGTGGCCATTTTCAGTTTGGGGAATCGATGTGATCGGGGCTGTCACTCCGAAGGGGTCTAATGGGCATGAGTTCATTCTGGTCGTGATAGATTATTTCACAAAGTGGGTTGAGGCCCAAACCTATGCGGTGTTGAAGGCTTCACATCTTGCGAAATTCATCAGAAACAACATCATCTGTCGCTACGGGGTCTCGAACGAGATCATTTCAGATAACGGTTCCCACTTCAAGAAGGAAGTGATTGATTTGTTGGAAAAATACAATGTGGCTTTTCATAAGTCATCCACCTATCGGCCGCAGACCAATGGAGCGGTCGAGGCCGCCAACAAGAATATCAAACACAAACTACAGAAGATGGTGGAAATCTACCCGGACTGGCCAGATAAGTTGCCATTTGCTCTATGGGGCTACCGGACTTCAATTTGAACTTCTACTAGAGCGACTCCGTATTCATTAGTTTATGGGATGGAGGCCGTTCTACCTATCGAGATTGAAGTTCCATCTTTGAGAGTGCTGGCTGAGTGTCAGATAGCCGAAGCAGATTGGCAACAGAGCAGATTTGAAGAACTCATGCTCTTTGACGAGCGCAGACTGAAAGCACTGTACAATATTCAAGGTTATCAGCGCAGAATTGCTAGGGCTTTTAACAAGAAAGTTAAGTCCAGAAATTTAAAGGAATGAGATTTGGTGCTCAAAGACAACCGAGCTCCCATCCACGACCCTAGGGGCAAGTTCAGACCCAATTGGACTGGTCCCTACATCATTAAGTCTATCTGGTCGGGTGGAGCCGTCGTTCTGATGGACCTAGATGGCCTAGAGTTCTCACAGCCGATCAATATGGACAAGTCGAAGAAATATTACCCCTGAGAGGCTCGCTAGGCCGAAAACCCGAAAGGGTGACCTAGGCAAAAGTTACAGCACGAAAAATTTTAAAATTACAAAAACTGAGCTTGCACGGTTGAAAACCCGCAAAGGGCGGCCTTAGTAAAAGTTAGAGCGTAAAAGGAGAGTGAAAATACTCGAGTGAACCCAAGCCTAAACTATGTAAGGCTAGATTCCCATCTTTGGGATACGTAGGCAACTTCATCCTGAAGTTCAGCCATAAACTTTTCCCCGACCAACTTTGTCCATTTGATTATCTCGGTCATCTTTGTCTATTCAGCATTCAAGAGCTTCGGTTGTTATCTCCGGTACAGTGCTATTCAGACTAGGGGCAACTTTCCAGTTGCTGGGGATCCGGGGTTGTGCATCTCTGTGACAGATCTCAGGCGTGTCCAGTTCTGATCCATACCGAAAATGATTTTGAAAAGTTTTAATAAAAGTTGATTTGGTTCAAATTAATCTTTTTACAACTTAGACCATTTTTGGACCAAAGCGGAAAATTTTTAGTACCCACGACCTTCAATTTTATTGATTTCAATACAGAGTCTTCCTGCTCTTGCATACAAATTGAAGTTGCTTTTGGTAACATTCATAAAGAAAACTTGAAAGTACTAATAAAGCAATAAATCCGAGGCATAGATAAGTCAGGTGTTCCTGCGCCCCCTCCCAGAGCTAGTCGAAGCCTCTGACGCCAAGTTAGGCCCCATCTGTGCCTCTTCATTGAGCCAATCTATGCACTCATCAGACAATGTGCAACTGAAAGTGGAAGCGGGGGCCAGGAGCTCTCTAGTCCTCCATGCTATGGCATACCGGGCAAGCTGTGCGCCTCGGGCTGGGAATGCAGTAGGGTACTCTATCCCCTTTGGCGGGCAAGTCTGATCATGTCCGAACTGGCGCCGGAACTAAAACGGAAAATAGAAGACACAGTGTGTCATGCCAATCAATTGAATCCTAGGTTGACGGGTCATATTGTAACTTATTGCCAGCAGATTGAGCCAAGGGCAACGCCAAGCAATGCAGTCCGCGGACAAACTGCACATCTAGTTGTACCACCACCCCTCATCCAGGGCATCGACTAGACGTCGTCGGAATAAATAGCTGCAAGCTGAATATACCGGACACGAGTCCACTACCCTCGACTTGTCCATCAACCACACCTAGGGAGGGATGAAAAATGAGAGATTAAAGAATAGAGAGATGTACGATGAGAGAAAAGTAAGAAAAGGGTTTTGTGAAAAAAAAAAAAAAAAAAACAAGCATAAGGGTCGAGTGATGTGAACAATATACATGAGAGATAGGGTGGGAAACATTACCTGCAACAGTAGTGGGCTCCGTGCAAGCCTAGCCGTCTCCCAACGATGAAAAGCGTCTAAGCCCATCAATGTCTCAGCTAATGTCATGGCAATGTAGTTTTTGCCCTCTTTCAGGCCCTCGGCCACCTCAAGCAAACGAGTGCTAAGCCCACCGGAGCCCGGGGCAAACAAGAAATGAGATAGCAAGAATAAGCAAAGCGCGTGTCACCGATATCCCTGCCAATGATGGTCGCCGCAGCATCAGAAAACCAGCAAACCAAGCTTGGGATGTCCAGCTCCCCGTCGTGAATCAATGATCGAGCGTCATGCAAAGTGAGGCCGCACATTCGTCCTAAGGCTTGGACATGACCGAATCGGAGTTGAGGCAAGATTTCTTCATTACGCTCAGACTCCATCAAAGCTTGGAAATCCTCTAAAGTAGGACACATCTCTTGCCCGCTGAAGCTAAAGACGTGTGTTACCGGATTCCAAAACCTTGCCGCGGCATGAAGGAAAAGAAGATGCAGCGGAATACGGCCCAGCGTGAATAGTGCATTCAAGCCGAAGCCCCGGAAGTTCAACTTTTTCGAGCCATCTAGAGAAGCAATCCAGGCTGTGAGATTTTGGATGAGAAATGCTTGCATTTTGATGCAAAACTAAGGTGAAATAAAAGAACCACGAAGCTGGGACTTTTATAGAGGATAAGACACTGTTTTGGGGACACGTGTCAGAAATTTGGTGGTCGCTAAACTAGGTGGTCGGCCAACCACCTTTTCTGGTAGACCGACCACCCCTTTGGTCTCCAAGACAGAAAACTGGCCGGCCAGCTTCCTTAGGTGGTCGGCCATGGAGAGAAGTGTGGCTTTGGTCTTATCCTAGTCTCTAGAAGAAAGTTCCTAGCATTTCCATGCATTGGGTGTGTTGAAGGTGCGAGTTTTCCTCTGTTTCGGATGCGTTTCGTCACTCCAATCGTCCGAGATACGTCTGTTTATCGAGTTGTTATTGAGTTTTGTTTATTGAGTTGTTGTTGAGTTTTGATTATCGAGTTGTTGTTGAGTTTTGTTTATTGAGTTGTTGTTGAGTTTTGATTATCGAGTTGTTGTTGAGTTTTGTTTATTGAGTTATTGTTGAGTTTTGATTATCGAGTCGAGTTGTTAAGTTTATCGAGTTGTTAAGTTTTACCAGATTGTCAAGTTTTGATCGTCAAATTGTTGTTTGTTGTTCATCGACATTTCCGGTATTTGCTTATCGAGTTGTAAACTTGCTAAGGTTTTGTTGTTTCTTAGTAAGTTAGGTTGTTTAGTTTGTTGCGTTGGTTCACTACCTGACTCGGTAATTTTCAACGCTCAATTCTCGTTCAATCTCATTTTTGTACAAAATGATACGATGCAATGCTAAGAACAAAAAATACAACACTTTTTGAACAAAAGCTGTTTCATTCCATCATGCTTCCTTTGTTACAACATTTTACAACAAGGGTACAAGTTTTTACAGAAAATAAAACTGCCTAATAATGTACAATGTGTTACAACTACTAGTAAAAAAGGCAAATAAAGCAGGAACATCTGCATCGGTGCTCTCAAGTGCAAGAATAAAAGGCCCTCTTCGTCCTCTTCGGCTGAGAAGTCCCTGCACCATCTCCACCAGCACCACCATCTGAATCGGAGCTGCTGTCCTTGGAACCCTCCTCAGCATCACCTCCGCCCTCAGAACTGGACTCAGAGTCATCCTCTCTGCCTGTAGATGTCTCTAACTGAGGATGCGCAGACTCCTCCTCCTCGCTGGACTCCTCGTCATTGTAGATGACCCCGGACGTCCCGGGAGGGACATCCCATTTTGTTCATTGGGGCTCACTACAGTTCAGGACTCAATGTTACGGTCCTGTATCTAATCTCGCAGAGTGCAATGCAAGACTGATGAATCATCAAAGAGTCCAAATCTGGCAAATCGTTTTTGAAAACAGATTTTTTTGAAAGAAGTGCCAAATATGGACTGCTTTGCCAGATACAGAGTTGCCATCCAAATATTTTATTTTGGGAGGGAATTTAGGAAACCCTGACTCGTTGCCTAAGGCCACGTGTCCGTCATCACCAAAGTTGCCTTGGCTCGGGAACTTGGGTACGATTGGGGAAGGTCACTTCGTGAGCACTCCCGCTCGCCCGATCAAAGATCGGCCTCTACTAACCATGATATCGAGTTTTGAAAACATTATGTGCTCTTATCCCGGTTATTAGCCTAGAATTACTATGTGATGTGCGCAGCATACAAGTATAGACTGGATCGCCTGAGTTGGAACAAAACATTTCATGTTTGTTTTTGAAAGCGGTTTACTACTCGCAAGTAGGCTAAAATGCGGATTTTGCCACCCTCAAGTGGGCTTAGAAAACATGGTGATTTGCCACTATCTAGTGGGCTTAAAACTCGTAATCAATGAATTGTTCCAATTCAGGAAATCCAACCTCCACCCACAGGCATTCAGGCAGTTATGTCACATAAGCACTTAGTCTCATGGTAAGCATGCTATCATGGCAGTCACTCACACACATGCAAGGATGCAAAAGCATAAACACTTACCGAGTACTCCGAGCCAAAACAGAAACTAGTTAGTAATCAATGCATGATCCTAGTTCATGTTGAGATGGCTAATGCAACACATACAAAAATGCAACTAAGATAGGCTCGGCTATTCTAAGATGGCATACGATGATGCTACAGCTAACACGTATTCAACTTGATATTGAAATACAATGCAGTTAGTATGATGCGCCGAACCCGGTGCGTGCAAGACAGATGAATGGATGCAAACATGCGAGCATAAGATCACATTTCTTCAAGGCATTGAGAGGATAACAAATGCAAGCATGTAAGCACAAAACATGGACTGAAATGATGTAATAAGTGATTCCAAATCACTAAAATGGCCAAGGTAATGCATGCTAATGACTCACACACCCGATGCCAACATGCTAGAATGCAAAAGGACTATACAAAGCATGGGAGGCATGACCAAATCAACACCTAACAGACCTCAAGCATGATGAAACATGACCAAAAGCTTCACAAAGCTGGGCAAAAACATGAGAGCATGGTAGGCTATATGCATGATGCACTTCTAGGCAAAACAAGGGAATACAAAGCAAGTATATTAAGCATGCGAGGGGCCATTAATCTGACCAAAAACAGAGGTATAACATGACCAAATAACACCCAAAAACCTCTGAAATGAAGCCAAAAGCAACTACGCACACATGCTACCCTTATGAGCCAAAAATGCAAACAAAAGAGAGACGAAGGGAGAGGGGTGTCCCTCCCCTATGCAAGACCTCAAAACCCCTTCTTCACCACTGAAAATTCTCTGGATTTCAGTGGTGAGAAGGCCAATGCACAAAGGTATTCAAAGCTTAACAAGGAGAGCACAAAAAGGGCAAAACAAGGCCTAAGAGGGGGAGATCGACCCCCAACACCACGATGACCTTAATGAAGTATCTTAAGCATGTAAATACAAGACTTTTTTCAGTTATACACAAAGCTTAAATCAGTATGCAAGATAGGTTAAAGACTAGTGCAAGATTGGGGAAAATAAAGCAAAAGTATTACCCTTGAAGAACACTTCAAGAACAGCAAGTGCAGCCCCTTTTTCTGATCAAAACCAGTCCAAAACCTCCAAGAACAACCTCTCAACACCTCAAGAACCGAAGTATGGTGTAATACTATGTGTTCTAGTGCAAAACTAAGAACAAGTCACCCTTTTAGGCCCTCTAATACACACAAATGAAGAGAGAGAGGGAGATATAGAGAGAGAGGGTGATATATATCAGAGATATATGTAATTAGGTCTGGTTTTGCTGAACCCCCTCAAAGGAGAGGGAAGGTCTCCTTATATAGACAAGGCAAAGTGTTAAGCTTCTAGAGAAGCTAACAAAAGGGTCAAGGCTTCTAAGGGAAGCTAAGGCAAAGGGGCCAAGGCTTCCTGAGGAAGCTGGGACAGGGGTGCAAGCTTCTTAAGGAAGTTAAGACAAAGGTCCAAGCTTCCTCAAGAAGCTAGGCCAAAATGGTGCAACGGTTGCAAATTCCTCCATACACGTGTATGGAGGACAAGTCCGTGCATTCTAGCTGGTACAACTGGCATGCACCATGCTTGAAAAAGGCAAAAAAGAGGTGTCGGCCAGAAAAGGAGTCCATCGGCCAAACATATGGTCGGCCGACCACACAAAGAGCCGACCGGCCATCACTAATGGCCGGCGGAAAGAAAACAAGGCCGGTGGCCCTAAGCCAAGGCTGGTGGGTACCAGGGATAGCTAACAAGCTATTCTCTACCCTCAGGTGCAAGAAACAAACAAGTGTTTGGTCCAACCAAGCACAAGACAGTCGAGTTGATAGATCCCGAGGCAAGGCGAGTAGCCGAGACCTTCGGGAACTCAAAATGAACACAAACATGGATGATCACCGATTGTTCAAACGGTGACATCCAAGTCTCGAGGACGGTCAAAAATGGGGTGTCTACAGTTGCCCCTCTTTGACAGAACTCGAAAGTCACAATAATGACGGGAGTGAGTGTCAAAGCCCAGAGACGACCCATTTTTGACAAGGCCGAAGACTTAGACAAAGCATGCAAGAAAATAAAGAGATGCGCCCGAAGGCGGGGGCAAAATGCAACTAACAATGCAAGAAGCCGAACACAACTTATGATCATGCAAAAAAAACTGTAATGAAGCATGACAATGCAACAGTTTTAAGCTAGCAAACACAAATCCAACTACACCATAATGCAAAATGGATGCGAGAGAATTACGTGATTCTCGCTGTGTGTCACGCGGAGAATACAATACCTGTGTGGTTCGTCTGGTCGCTCCAGCTTCAAATGAACCGTACATACAATGTCGTGCTTGTAGGAGAAAGCAAACTTAACAGGTACAATATTGTTAGCAGTATGCATAACAATGCAATTGAAAGTGCGCGACAACGCAAATTGAGTGGGAAACATAACAATGCGACTTGGGGCAAGCGCAATGATGCTATGAAGGCACAAACACATGTAAGTAAAGAGCACGTGACAACGTGCACAATGTGTGGGGATGTAGACATATGTAAGTAAAGCATACACAACAACGCATACAATGTGTATAAAAGGGAACTTGAACACATGTAAGTAAAGCATAACGCGACAACACATACAATGTGTATAAAAGGAACTTGAACACATGTAAGTAAAACATAACGCGACAACGCATGCAATGTGTATGGGAACTTGAACACATGTAAGTGAAGCATAACGCGACAACGCATGCAATGTGTAAAGCAAGTAAGGCATGAACACATGTAAGTAAAGTACACGCAGAAACGTGTACAATGTGTAACCACCTGAGAATACATATACACATGTAAGTAAAGCATGCTGTAATGCAGGCAATGTGTATAGCAGGAATGAACACATGTAAGTAAAGCAAGCGGTAACGGATGTAATGTGTAACCTCCCGTGAGATGCATAAACACATGTAAGTAAAGCACACATGGAAACATATGCAATGTGTAAAGCAAGCAAGGTATGAACACATGTAAGTAAAGTACACGCAGAAACGTGGACAATGTGTAACCACCTGAAAGATACATATACACATGTAAGTAAAGCATGTAATAATGCATACAATGTGTATAGTAGGAATGAACACATGTAAGTAAAGCAAGCGGTAATGCATGCAATGTGTAACCTCCTGTGAGATGCATAAACACATGTAAGTAAAGCACACGTGGAAACATATACAATGTGTAAAGCAAGCAAAGTATGAACACATGTAGGTAAAGTACACGCAGAAACGTGGACAATGTGTAACCACCTGAAAGATACTGTAGACACCCCATTTTTGACCGACCTTAAGACTCAGATGTCACCGATTGAGCGCTCGGTGATATTGCCTACTGTGCTCGTTCAGAAGTCTCAGAGTCGCGGCCGTGCGCCCTGCCTCCGGACTTCCGAACTCTCTTCTGTGCCTTGTCTCGGTTTGCGAACCAGGCTCGGTTTTCTCTGTTTTCTTTCCTGAGGGGAGGGAGTGGTCCCGTAGACTATCTCTCAGTGGCCGTAGGCTACGTTTTGTGGCCGTAGGCCATTTTGCCCATTTCGGAGCCCGGTTCCCGGTTTTCGGGACCGTCAGGCCGTGTGCCTCGGTTCGGGACCGCCCAACCATCTCCGATTTCTCCGATTTTTGGTAAGTGCCTCTGTTTTAGCATAACGAGGGACACTGGGGTCTCTGATACCCACTTCGCAGCTGAACACCACTTCCGGTGCCCGGCAGCCCATTTTCGGGACCCCGAACTTCGCGGTTTAGGCCCCGAGCATTCATTTTGCATCGATGTCTGTTCATTTTTGGCAGACACCTCTGTTTGGTCCTTCCGAGGGACACTGGGGTCTCTGAAACCCACTTCGCAGCCGAACACCACTTCCGGTGCCTACAGCCCATTTTCGGGACCCCGCGCGGTTTTGGTCCCCGAGCTTTCGTTTTGTATTAGTTTTTATTCAATTTTGGCAGGTACCTCTGTTTCATCATTCCGAGGAACACTGCGGTCTCAGATGCCCACTTCGTGGCCGAACAAAATCTTTTTCTTTTTTTTTTGCCCTCGAAATATCTAGATATTTTGCCCTCAAAATATCTAGATATTTGGGGAAAGATATTTCCACCTTTTTGGCCATAAAAACCAGCAGCTTCCAGCTGGTGGAAGGGTGAAAAAAAACCCTTTGAGAGCTCCATACACACCTCTCCTCTCCCTCTCCATTTCCAAGCTTCAAACATCCAAGTTTGCTTCCATTCCTTCATCAACTCCAAGCTCTACCTCCACCATCTCCATTTCAGCAACAAAGGGAGCTTCTTCAAGGCCTAAGGATCAGCAAATTGAGGCTACAAGGCAGCAAAAGAATTGTCTTCAAGGGTAAGCATTCAAATCCCTTTTTCTTGCATAATCTTGAGTCAAATATTTACTTTATTTCCTTTTAGTTTTTGGCTTTGACACCTACTGTTTTTGTGCTCATTTTGAGCCTCTCTACAATATTGTAGAAGGGCTCAACCCCATTTGGTGTCTCCATGATAGACCTCTTTCAATATCCCTCCTTAGGCCACTAATTTGCATGCTTTGCTAGACTCATTTGGATCCGGATTTTGGCCTTCATCAGGCCTAGATAAAGCCTTATTTTTGTCTCCTTGTCATGTTTTGTTTAGGGTCTTAAGACATTTGGTGTATATTTTTGGTACTTCCTTTGAAATTCTTTCATTTTACCGTAAATTTGCATGCTTTGTTAGACCTGTTTAGCTACTGTTTTGAGCCTCCATCAGGCTTAGAGAGTGTCTTGTTTTGGTCTATTCTACACTTTTTTTTAAGGGTCTTAAGTGGTTTGGTCATTGCTCATGATACCTCTCTTTATAGCCCCTTTTTGCATGCTATGTTTAGCATATATACATACTGATTTAGAGGTTGTCATCTCTTGCATTTGTGCATATTTTTGTTCCATCTTCAATGTTGTAGAACTGATTTTTTGGGTTTGAGCATTGTACATATCACTTGCTTTGTAATTGCCCTCTTTTACCGTTTTTTTGCAAGCTTTTGTTTCCATACTTGTGAGCATTATTTGGCCTTGCTTTGTGATGATAAAATGCTAGTTTAGGGGCTGCCTTGCCACTGTTTTGCATTCCATGTCCATATTCTGTATGTTTAATAGGGCTGTAGGCCATTTCGGGTTCATTTCATCGCATTTTGGGCATCGGTTGCAATTTTATCATAATTTGGGGGCTGTTTTTGCATTATTTTAGTTGCTGAATTTTGCATCTTCCTTATGCCATTCGCCACATCTCATTCGCATGTCATTTTGGTGCTTTAGAGCCTCGCCTCGGTTTGCGTGCCCGTGTGCGCACATTTCGAGGCAGCCTCGTTTTATCCGCCGGCAGCCTATGTGAGTGTGGTTGAGGCCCTCTCATGTTGACGTAAGCCCAATTTGCATTTTCATGCTTGTATGCCATTGCCTCGGTTTGTGTGCCCGTGTGCACGCATTTCGAGGCACTTTATTTTTTTATCCATCGGCAGCCTATGTGAGTGCGGCTGAGGCTCTCTCATGTTGGCGTAAGCCCATCACTGCATTCTGTATGCCATTTTATGCATTCCTCGGTTTGCGTGTCCGCGGGCACGCATTTCGAGGCAACTTTGTTTTTACCCGTCGGCAGCCTATGTGAGTGAGTTGAGGCTCTCCCATGTTGGTGTAAGCCCATCGTGGCATTCCGTATGCCATTTCATTCTATTTCATCATCGCCTCGGTTTGCGTGCCTGTGTGCACGCATTTCGAGGCACTTCGGTTTTATCCGATTTGCATTTCATCATCGCCTCGGTTTGCGTGCCTGTGTGCACGCATTTCGAGGCACTTCGATTTTATCCGATTTGCATTTCATCACTGCCTCGGTTTGCGTGCCCATATGCACGCATTTTGAGGCACTCCAGTTTTATCCGATTTGCATTTCATTATCGCCTCGGTTTGCGTGCCTGTGTGCACGCATTTCGAGGCACTTCGGTTTTATCCGATTTGCATTTCATCATCGCCTCGGTTTGCGTGCCTGTGTGCACGCATTTCGAGGCACTTCGGTTTTATCCGATTTGCATTTCATCATCGCCTCGATTTGCGTGCCAGTGTGCACGCATTTCGAGGCACTTCAGTTTTATCCGATTTGCATCTCACATCATGGCCTCGGTTTGCGTGCCCGCGTGCACGCTTTTCGAGGCACCTCATTTTTATCATTTCGGCATCCCGTGTGAGTGTGGCTGAGGCCCTCTCATGTTGGTATAAGCCCATCGTTGCATTTCGCAGGTCATTTCGCATTCCTCGATTTGCGTGCCCGCAGGCACACCTCGGTTTGCGTGCCCGCGTGCACGCATTTCGAGGCACTTCATTTTCATAGCATAGTGCATGCTAGGGTGTGTCTTAGATTGCATTCATGCATTTTCTCAGTTTGCGTGCCCGTCGGCACGCATTTGGAGGCACCTCATTTTCATAGCATCGTGCATGCTAGGACTGTATATTAGTTGCATTTCATGCATATCATGCATATTGCACGGGAAACGAGGTATGTTTCGCACTCCGAGTGACGGAACGGGTCTCAATTCCCAAGTCACCGACACTCCGGATTACCCATGATGGAGTTAGGTTTTGTTGTAGCATTCATATGCATTCATCCTATATTGAGTTGTGCAATCCGATTCCTCGGCCATCATGCATCGGTATGCGTGATTGGTGGTACGAGGATCGAGGCATGCATACATTTGTGAAATACATTGCTATGCCCTTTTCCTGCTCTCTGTTACAGCAAAACCAAGGATTAACAACTTTTCGGAGTCTGGCGCGCATTTCGAGAAATACTGCAAACAGAGGCTAATTGGGGCATCCCAGTGGATTTCCGCCGGAGGCAGTCCAACATACAACATACATCAGAAGCCAGGCAGCCCCTGGCTTGCATGCCAGTTTTACAGTTTTCTTAGTTTAATTTGTTAATTAATTAGAAATCTGTATTATTCTTTTATTCGGACTGTATATTTATTCGGACCCTCTGCGCGAGGGCAATGCTGTAATAAGTGTGGGTGAGTGTGATGTATGTCTTCCAACCCCACGTCTTTCTTCCCTTTTATTTATCCGCTTACAATGGTTAGATATAGGACATATTTCAATTAGCATACAGTATGACAGCATGTTTGCATCATTCATCTGTTTTGCACGCACCGGGCTCGGCGCATCATACAAACTGCATCTGTATTTCGATTCCAAATTGAATACGTGTTAGTTGTAGCATTTCACATACCATGTTTAGAATAGCCGAGCCTGCTATAGTTGCATTTTTGCATGTGTTGCATTAGGCATTTCAGTATATGTAGGATCACGCATGATTCCTAATCAGTTTTCTGTTTTGGCTTGGAGTACTCGGTAAGTGGTTATGCTTTAGCATCCTTGCATGCGTGTGAGTGCTGCCATGAATAGCATACTTGCCATGAGGCTATTTGCTTATGTGATATAACTGCCTTGAATGCCTGTGGGTGGAGGTTGAGTTATCTGAATTGGAATAATTCATCAACTGTTTGTTTTAAGCCCACTAGATAGTGGCAACATCACTATTTTCTAAGCCCACCTAAGGGTGGCAAATCCGCATTTCAGCCTACCTGCGGGTAGCACCATCACACCATTTTCAAACAAACAAACATGAAATGTTTTGTTCCAATTCAGAGGGCCCAGTCTATACTTGTTTGCTGCGAGCATCACATAGTAATCTAGGCTAATAACCGGAATAAGAACTCACAATGTTTTCATAAACAGATATCATGGTTAGTAGAGGCCGGTCTTTGACCGGGCGAGCGGGGGTGCTCACGATGTGACCTTCCCCAATCGTACCCAAGTTCCCGAGCCGAGGCAACTTTGGTGATGACGGACACGTGGCCTTTGGCACCGAGTCAGGGCTTCCTAAATTTCCCATTTTAAAAATATTTAGGTGGCGACTCTGTTATCTGGCAAAGCAGTCCATGTTTGGCACTTCTTTCAAAAAAATCTGTTTTTCTTCAAAACGATTTGCCAGAGTTGGACTCTTTGGTTCAAGATTTAGAACCGCAACAAAATCGGGTCCGAACTGTAGCGAGGTCCCTCGCGGGCATGTTACAGATACATATACACATGGAAGTAAAGCATGCAATAATGCATACAATGTGTATAGCAGGAATGAACACATGTAAGTAAAGCAAGCGGCATGTAAGTAAAGCACACATGGAAACATATGCAATGTGTAAAGCAAGCAAGGTATGAACACATGTAAGTAAAGTACACGCAGAAACGTGGACAATGTGTAACCACCTGAAAGATACATATACACATGTAAGTAAAGCATGCAAAAATGCATACAATGTGTATAGTTGAAATTTGAATACATGTATAACCAACTGGAGTATGGTAAAGGCATGTTATTCATGATGTTTGAGATGCAAATTCAGAACAAAACCAGGCATTGTTCAACGCAAGGTGTGTAACGAGCGTGACAATCATAGTCATATCGAAGCAATGTAATACAACATGTTTAAAGCAATTAGCGGACTCCGCGAGGTACAAAAGGATACGAGAAAGGATGCTCCTTGCACGCGCCGAACATCGCACACAGAATACGTGTTTCGAGGTCAACACGACGACCAGTTAACATTCCAAAGCGCACTTTCTTGCACTACCTCGAGTAATGAAGGTGCTAGACCGTATAATTGACCCGAACAAGGGCGCAGGAGGTGTACCGACCACAAGGGGAGGTTACTGGTATCAATCCCGATACTCTGCTGCCTTGCCCTCCTTTTGTTTTACTTTCCTTTTTCACCGTTAGTTTTAAGCACATTGCACTGCCTCAGGCAGGTTTTCAAAAGTTGTATATTTTTGCGAAAGGACATGATGGAAATGAAACAGCTATTTCGTTTAAAAGATGTTACATTTGTACTTTCTACGCATCGCATCGCGTGGCATAACAATGTGAATGAAATCAAACTTTGTTTGAAAATTAAGCCCTTGCCTCGTAATAATCAGGTAGTGAACCGACTAACAACTCGATAAGCAAAACAAAGAAACTCGATGAGCTAACCAAGTGTGAGTACAACTCGATAAGCAAAACAAAGATTCGAAGAAATGAAATACAACTCGACAAGTAAATGTACAACAACTCGATAAGCAAATGGGCGTGACTCTGTAAAAATCATCATCGGAGGGCATTGGAAGTGGTGCCAGTCCCCAAATTCTCAGCACGCTCAACACATAAACGGCTCAGGGGACAAGAAGGAAGACCACCAGCCACAAGGGAAATCCACTGGCCTCAAGATATGGCCATCGGCCAACAGATTTGACTCACCGACCAAAAGTGGTGGTCGGTCGGCACCATTTTTGGCCGGCCAGCCATGGATGGCAGGAACCACCAGAATGCCGACAGCTGTCCCCCACTCACACCTTATCCCTTACAAAAACCTCGTAGTTTTCTTCAATTCAACACTGATTTGCTCCAAATGGAGGAGTTCCTTGCCCAAAATCTCATAGCTTGGATTGCCGACTTGGATGGCTCGGAAAGGCTGAATTTCCAGGTCTTTGGCATAAACACACTATTCACTTTGAGTCGTACTCCGCTGCACTTTCCATTCCTCCATGTCGCAGCAAGGTTTTGGAACCTGATAACACATGTCTTTAGCTTTGGCGGGCAAGAGGTATGTTCTACCTTCGAAGATTTCCAAGTTTTGATGGAATCTAAGCGCAACGAAGAAATCTTGCCCCAACTTCGCTTCGGCCACGCCCAAGCTTTAGGACGAATGTGTGGGCTCACGATGCATGACGCTCGATCTTTGATTGGTGACAGAATGCTGGATATTCCGAGTTTGGTTTGCTGGTTTTCTGATGCCGGTGACTGCGGCAACCATCATTGGCAAGGTTTTCGGTGACACGCCCTCTGTTTGTGCATGCTATCTCATTTCTTGCTCACCTCGGGCTCCGGAGGATCTAGTGTTCGGTTGTCGAGGTTGCCGAAAGCTTGAAGGAGGGCAAAAGCTGTATTGCCATGACATTGGCCGAGACATTGATGGGTTTGGACGCTTTCTATCGCCGAGAGATGACCAGATTTGCGGGGAGTCCACTATTGCTGCAGGTAATGCTTCCCACCCAATCTCACATATGTATCGCTCACATCACTCGACTCTCGGGCTCGGTTTTCTCACAAAATCCTTTTCTTACTTTTCTCTCATTGTACACCTCTTTATTCTTTAATCTCTCATTTTTTATCCCTCCCCAGGTGTGGCTGATGGACAAGTTGCAAGTTGTGGACTCTTGCCCGGTATATTCAGCTCGTGGTTATTTCTTCCGGCAGCGTCTGGTCGATGCCCTTGATGAGGGATGGTGGTTCGATTAGATGTGCAGCTCAGCCGCAGATCGCATTGCTTGGTGGTGTCCTTGGCTCAACCTACCGGCAATGAGTTACAGCATGTCTGGGCAGACTGGGATTCAGTTGATTGGCTTGACACACTACGTGTTCTACTTTCCTTTTCGGTTCCAGCGCCAATTCGACCATGATCAGACTTGCCCGCCAGAGGGGATAGAGTACCCTGCTGCATTCCCGATCTGAGGCGCACAGCTTGCTTGGTATGCCACGGCATGGAGGACGAGAGAACTTCTGGCCCCCGCTCCCACTTTCAGTTGCATCCTGTCTGATGAGTGCATAGATTGGCTCAATGAGGAGGCACAGATTGGACCCACTTTAGCGTCAGCAGCTTCAACCAGCTCTGGGAGGGGGCGCAGGAACACCTGACTTAGCTATGCTCCGAATTTATTGCTTTATTAGTACTTTCAAGTTTTCTTTATGAATGTAACCAAAAGCAACTTCAATTTGTATGCAAGAGCAGGAAGACTTTGTAATGAAATCAATAAAATTGAAGGTTGTGGGTACTGAAAATTTTCTGCTTTGGTCCAAAAATGGTCTAAGTTGTAAAAAGATTAATTTGAACAAAGTCAACTTTTATTAAAACTTTTCAAAACCATTTTCGACATGGATCAGAACTGGACACGCCTGAGATCAGTCACTGAGATGCACAACCCCGGATCCCAGCAACTGGAAAGTTGCCTCCAGTCTGGATAGTACCGCGGCACTGGACAGCAATGGAAAGTTGCCCCTAGTCTGAAAAGCACTGCTCCGGAGATTGTAACCGAATTCGTGAATGCTGAATAGACAGAGATGGCCGAGATGATCAAATGGACAAAGTTGATCGGGGAAGAGTTTATGGCTGAACTTCTAGATGAAAATGCCTACGTATCCCAAAGATGGGAATCAAGCCTTACATAGTTCAGGCTTGGGTTCACTCGAGTATTTTCACTCTCCTTTTGCGCTCTAACTTTTGCCAAGGCCGCCCTTTGCGGGTTTTCAATCTCACGAGCTCAGTTTTTATAATCTCAAATTTTTCATGCTCTAACTTTTGCCTAGGTCGCCCTTTCGAGTTTTTGGCCTAGCGAGCCTCTCAGGGGTAATATTTCTTCAACTGGTCCATGTTGATCGGTTGGGAAAACTCTAGGCTATCTAGGTCCATCAGAACCACAGCTCCACCTGACCAGATAAACTTAATGATGTAGGGACCAGTCCAATTGGGTCTGAACTTGCCCCTTGGGTCATGGATGGGAGCTCAGTTGTCCTTGAGCACCAAATCTCCTTCTTTTAGATTCCTGGACTTAACTTTCTTGTTAAAAGCCCTGGCAATTCTGCGCTGATAACCTTGAACATGGTATAGTGCTTTCAGTCTGCGCTCGTCAGAGAGCATGAGTTCTTCAAATCTGCTCTGCTGCCAATCTGCCTCGGCTATCTGACACTTAGCCAGCACTCTCAAAGATGGAACTTCAATTTCGATAGGTAGAACGGCCTCCATCCCATAAACTAATGAATACGGAGTTGCCTCGGTAGACGTTCTAATTGAAGTCCGGTAGCCCCACAGAGCAAACGGTAACTTATCTGGCCAATCCCGGTAGGTTTCCACCATCTTCTGCAGTATGTGTTTGATATTCTTGTTGGCGGCCTCGACCACTCCATTGGTCTGCGGCCGATAGGTGGATGACTTGTGAAAAGCCACGTTGTATTTTTCCAACAAATCAATCACTTCCTTCTTGAAGTGGGAACCGTTATCTGAAATGACTTGGTTCGGGACCCCATAGCGACAGATGATGTTGTTCCTGATGAATTTCGCAACATGTGAAGCCTTTAACACCGCATAGGATTGGGCCTCAACCCACTTCGTGAAATAGTCTATCGCGACTAGGATGAACTCATGCCGATTAGACCCCTTCAGAGTGACTGCCCCGATTACATCGATTCCCCAAACTGAAAATGACCATGGCAAAGTCATGTTGTATAGCTTCGGCGGCGGGATGTTCATGCGGTTTTGCATGGATCTGACATTTGTGGCATCGCCGAACGAAGCCGATACAATCCTCCTCCATGGTCGACCAGTAGCAACCCTGCCTGAGGATCTTCCGAGCTAACATTACCCCGTTCATATGCGCACTGCATTCTCCTCCATGGATGGCCTCCATCAGGCATTTTGATTCTTCAGCTTCAACACGCAACTTATGCATTCCCAGATGACCTCTCTTATACAATTTACCTCCGCAGATGATGAACTGAACAGCCATTCTTCTGATTGCTCTTTTATCCTTGGCATTTACCCCTGGTGGATATGCTTCCTTCTCCAAGAAATTCCAAATATCGTAATACTAGGAGTTCTTATCTCGAACCTCATCTATCGTGGCAATCGACTCGTAAGCCGGCACGAATTTTTGGTCGATAATGACCGGACGCATCCGGACTCCAAATAGGATGTCTATCATGGAAGATAGAGTTGCTAGTGAATCTACGAACCTGTTGTTCTCTCTTAACAGATGAGTAAAATTTAACTTCTCAAACCGAGGAATTAACAAATCCAAGGTCTGGTGATATATAATCATCTTTTCCTCTTTGACTTCCAATCTCCTTTCGCTTAAGATACAACAAGGTTCGAGTCCCCGATGACGTCCAACCGTTTTGCCCCTAATTCCAGGGCTGCTTCCAGACCGGCAATACATGCCTCATATTCTGCTTCGTTGTTCGAGACTTTGAACCGGAGTTTGAATGCTAGAGGGATACGAGAGTTGTCAGGTGCTATCAGCAACACCCCTATTCCATAACCATACTGGTTTTACGCTCCGTCAAAGTACATCGTCCAAGTTTCATCGTCGATATGCAAAATGGCCTCATCTGGGAATAAGTACTCAACTGCTTCACCCCCTTCCACTGGATGATCGGCTAAGAATTCTGCTACTGCTCTTCCTTTGACTGACTTGCACGTCACATATTTCAGATCAAATTCGGAAAGCAACAGCAACCAGCGAGCTAGCCTACCCGTAAGTGCCGGTTTCTCGAAAAGATATTTGATGGGATCCAGTCGGGAAACCAACATTACAGAGTGAGCTAACAGGTGGTGCCGCAGCTTCCTGGTAGCCCATACCAAGGCTAAGCAAGCCTTTCCCAACGGTGTGTAGCGAGTCTCATACTCTAGCATCTTCTTGCTCAGATAGTAGATGGCTCTCTCCACTTTGTCTTCTGATTCTTGCGCGAGCATGCAGCCCATTGTAGTCTCAGTCACTGAAAGATACAAAATCAACGGTCTCCCCGGCTCTAGCGGTGACAACAAGGGCGGGTTCTGTAAGTATTCCTTGATCTGTTCAAAAGCAGCTTGGCACCGGCCGTCCCATTGGAATTTCTTTCCTTTCTTCAGGAGACCCAAAAAGTCGTTCACAAGTCAAGGTTAATTTTGAGATAAACCGTCTTATGAATTGCACTTTACCCAGAAAGCCTTGCACCTCCTTTTCAGTCCTTGGTGGTGGCATTTTTAAGATGGCCTCGATTTTGGAAGGGTCGACTTCGATACCTCTATGTGTAATCAAGAACCCCAGCATTTTCCCTGCTGTGACACCAAATGCACACTTCTGGGGATTCAGCCGCAACCGAAATTCTCTGATCCTTTGAAAGAACTTTTGCAAGGCGGTGTAGTGGCCCTCTCTTTCTTTGGACTTGACAATCATGTCGTCCACGTCCACCTCAACCTCTTTGTGGATCATGTCATGCAATATCATGGTCGCGGCCCGTTGATATGTAGCTCCAGCATTCTTCAGCCCAAATGGCATCACCTTGTAACAGTAAGTCCCCCACGGGGTGGTGAAAGCGGTCTTTTCCCGGTCTTCAGGTGCCATCACTATTTGATTATAGCCTGAGAAGCCATCCATGAACGAAAGCAAAGCATGCCCCGCTGTGAAGTCCACCAACTCATCAATATGCGGTAAGGGAAAGTCGTCCTTCGAACTAGCTCTATTCAAATCCTTGAAATCCACGCATACCCTGATCCTGCCATCCTTCTTCGGCACCGGGACGATGTTGGCCAACCAAGTCGGGTATTCGGAAACCAGCAGGAACCCTGCGTTAATTTGCTTGGTGACAACTTCCTTAATCTTGAGGGCCCAATCCGGGTGGATCCTTCTGAGTTTTTGCTTAATGGGTCGGGCCTCGGGGTCAAGAGGGATCCGGTGCTGTACAATCTCAGGATCGATCCCAGGCATGTCTTTGTAGGACCACGTGAAAACATCTTTGAAATCTTTTAATAAAGCGACTAAGCGCTCGCGTTCCTCCGAAGACAACGTGGACCCGATCTGGACCAGCCGCGGGTCCTTCTCAGTACCAACATTCACAGTAGTGATTTCATCAACTAAAGGTTTAACAAATCTTTCCTGCTCTTGATCAATTAAGCGTTGCAAAACTGGAGGAATTTCTTCCTCATCGTTTTCATCAAAATTTTGAAAGTCCTGATTCAAGCAATAAATCAAAGGTACAGAAAAGTACTCAGCAACCACAGCCACATCATTCTCATTAATTGCTTCCAAACCGTCTGATTCTTCTGTTACAACAGACTCAAAAGAGAAAGAAAAGACGACCTAGACAGGACTGTGGCATCCGGGTTATCACCCCCAGGAATACCGGACTCAGACTCAGTCGAGCTGGAACCTGATTCCGACTCACAAGACTCAGTGGAATCAGATTCCGGCTCACTACCTGACTCGGTGCTACTTGACAAAAATCCCTCCTCGTACTGCCAAATGAGGGAGGGTGCGACGGATGCATCCAAAATATTTGCTGGTAGGCCCGTAGCCGTTTCATCCTCGATCATGGACACCGAGAAGTTATCCCCCAAGCACTTCTGTTCGATCGGAGGGTTTGAAAGTAGACATGCCAACGCTACCCCCATTTCACTTTCGGCGCCTTCAGACTCTACTTTCTTGCTCTGCTTAACCTCAACTGTTGGGTCTGCCTGCTCTTCGGCAACGTCATCCCCGGATAACTGTAGGTCAAAGAAAATCTCAAAACCTGGCATGTGCTTCCTCTCCGCATTCAGCCACGGCTCTGGGAAGCCACAAAACAGAAAGTCCTCCCCCTCTCGGACAAAGCATCCGTTTAGGGTACCCTGAATGGGTCTATGCATCAGCTCAAAAGGCTTCCCCGCCTGCTTCGCTCTGGCTCTCCCAGCCATCTTAGTACCTTTCCTTACCCAATCCTCTTTGGTGGGCAGATAACCCAAGCCAAAGGTATGGGGTTGTGTGGCACTTCGGCCAATGCTGCAACGCCCTTCCGGCCGCTCTTTCCCAATCCCATTCCAGGGATGTGTTGAAGCTTGTTCATGAGGTATACTGATTGAGCACTGACATACAACCCCTCATTGACAGCCATGATGTTCTGCACGACCCGGGCCTCAGCCAGGGTAAAGCCGGATAAGAACACATCCTCCATACCGTGCTCAATTTCCAAAACTCGCGTAGATACTTCTGGCGGTGGATGGATCGATGAATTCCCAAAAACAATGGCTACTCCCTTCCCATGGAGGTATTTCACCATCTGATGCAAGGTGGACGAAACTGCCTTCACCTGATACAGCCACGGCCGCCCCAAAAGTAGATTGAAGGTCGTAGGAACCTCCAAAACGTGAAAGTCAATTTCATGCTGTCCCGGGCCAACCTGGGTCTGGATTTTCATCGTCCCCATCACCTCTCTGCTCATGTTGTCATATGCCCGAATCACCTGGGCTGTTGGCACAAAGTCTGCGGTCTTTAAACCGATTGCATAGGCAGTCCTTGCCGGACACACATTAATAGCGGATCCGGTATCTACCAGAACCACCGGTATCCATTTGTTTCTGCACTCCAGAGAGATGTAGAGTGGCTTGTTATGATTCGCCCCCTCAGGTGGCAATTCCTTGTCGGAAAAGTCAACATCGGGGTAGCTCTTCCCAGAAAAACTAATCCCACCAGCTACTCTGGCGTGGTTTCTATCAAGAGCTTGGCCTTGTCCATGGCCGATAAGACAGCTTGCCTATGCACCCGCGATGCCATAAGCAGTCCCCAGATGGAGATGTCTGCTTGTATCTTTTTCAATTGTTTGAGCACAGCCTCATCTTCAAGTTGCTTCTCTTTTTGCTTTTCTGCCTCCCTATCTTTCCCAGACGCCTTTGGTTGATCTAGGTGTGGAGACTTGAAATACCGTCCACTCCTAGTCATATGATCGACTTCGCCATTGTACCAGGTATCATCTGGTTGGTTACTCCCCAAATCCTCATCCGTGTGGGCAAGACATAAATCATCGTCCTCCCACCACATTCCATCGGCAGCAGACAGACACCTGTCCGGCTCCGCTATGACTGTTCTCGTACTCGCAGTACCCTCCATTCGTATGCTCGTAGCATTCTCTGTCCCTGCGCACACAGCAGTTTCAGTCCCCACGTGGGCTTTAGCTTTCCTGATTCTCTCAGAATCCCCAAACCTTTCCTGTTCTAACTGCGTCAGTACAGTTGTTTGTTCAACAATTCCTGTATTCAAAATGCTCCAATCCTGAGTGAAATTCTTGACACCGGCGCTCTCCGGCGATGTATCCTGATTTTCGGCCCTTCCGGCCACCACTATTATTCTTGCCCCTGCCGGGCCCTGTTCCAACTGAGATTCTTCGACAACGTCTGGTAGGTCATCAAGCCACCCGGTGGCCTCTACTGATTCCTCAAAACCTGACCAGTTGACAGCCATGTCCCCTGGGCCTTGTTCGTTGAAAAATTGGAAGTCAGCCAAGTCCCCTTCCACAGCCGCTAAGTTCTCTGACCTCTGATCAAATCCATCACCCTGTATCACACAAAGTTCTGCCCTCTCTGGCAATTTCACACTTGACTTAACCTGGCCTACTGACAGAATGTAGTCACTCAGACTGTACATTTCTTTGGCAAAACTCCTAGATTCCTCAGATTCTGACTCGACAATCCCATTCTCCTCTGAAATCTCCCTTGTCCTGTCTTCGACAGTCACCATCATTGGTTCTGGTTGGGTTCTGGAGATGTCCAACATGCACAAGTCAGTGCAGTCAGGAAGGAGCACCTCGGGCTTGGGTAGGTGGGATGGGGTGATATATATGCTAGGATCGTAAGACACGACCCCAGTCGGGATAAAGTTGATTCTTTTGGAAGGTGGAGCTTGGTGGTGCGGTGGGAGAGGGTTTGTTGTGACATTGGGTTTTTCGGGAGGCACAATCACCGCATTATCAATGAGATCTTGAATCTCATGACGTAATCGGTAGCATTGGTCGGTGTCATGACCGTGCTGTTGGTGAAATGCGCAATATTTGGTTGGGTTGTGGGTAGGGGGAAGTTTTTTCGGTAATGGCCTCTGCTCTAGGGGCTTCAAGTGCCCTTTTCTGATTAAGACCCCTAGAGCTTTGGATAGGGGCATATATAGTGGAGCGAAGGTTCTTTGGTTTTTGGGCGGGTATTTGGCTGTTTGTGTATTGCTTCCGGACGCATCGGAGAATGGCGTGGCTGCCATGGTTCTTGAAGGGGGGATGGTGGTGACCATGCTCACTTCTGAGGCTCTTGTAGTTGTAGTGCCGCTCAGGCCAGCATTAGTGTTGCGGTTGAAGGTTCTTCTGGGTTGCTCTCTGTCATTGTCGATTAAGCCTTGCTTCAATGCATCCTCAATCTGTGCTCCCATCTCATGTAGATCTGAAAAGGTAGGGAAGGGTAGCACGATCATTTTCTGCATCAGTTTGGGTTGGAGGTTGCGCACAACCATCCGTATTTGATCCTTATCCGTTGGTCTAATGGTCATCATTGAAGCCTTGGCCCTCCAGCGGGTCACAAATTCTGAGAAGCTCTCCTTAGCCTCCTGTCTCGTCGTCTCAAGATCACGGGTCGTAATTTCGATTTGTGTTATACGAGTATTGTGCAATGAAGGCCTCAGCCATCTCGTCCCAGTTTCTCTTGACATCATCTTCTAATTTGGCGTACCAGATGGCCGCTACACCCGACAGGGTTCGGCCGAACAGAGACAGCTTCTGCAGTCTGGTGAGGCCCATCGGCCTTAAAATATCTGAAAACAACCTCAAGTGCACCATGGGGTCCCCGGACCCATCAAATCGATCAATTTGCGGCATCTTGAATCTGTCTGGCAGCGTCACAACTGCGTCGGTATACCCGTCCTCAATGTCAGGGATGGTCTTGACTCCTTGGGATTTCTTAAACATCTTTTCCAGTTTGCTCAGCTTTAATGCGGTGGGGTCCACTTCGGACTCGAAAGGAGAATCTGGTACATTGATAGGTATGGGCGCCTTGGATAGTTGTGGTAGAATTGGGGGCGGAGTCGGCCCCGTTGGAACATCTGTATCCTCTTGGATATTCTGGACATTTGGTGTCTCCTCGGGTATCGGAACCCTTGGTGGGGGAGGGGCTTGATGTGAAGCAGATGCCCAGCTTGCTGCTGTAGCCTTATGATTAACTCTGCTTGTTCAGTCATAACCGTGGCCTGTTGTTTGGCGAACTCTGCCTGCCGGACAGCGTCTTGCTGCATAGTCTTCATGCTTTCTTGGAGCTGGCGCACCATCTCCTCTAAACTTGCCACACTGCTTTGATCTAGCTGTATTGCCGGTATATGTTCCCTCTCTGCGGGAGAAATAGGACTCTGATTCCTACTATACCTAGGCGGGGTGGACGAAGCCCTCTGAACTATCTGTCGAACTGATATCCTCTGCCTAACTGCCCTCCATCGGGTAACCGGGGGTAGAGAATGATACACTGGTTGTCCGTCTACCAGATCCTCAGATCGATGGAGTCGACGACCTCTTGTCCAGAGTGCTTAGGGGATATCTGCTTGGTCTGAAGCAATTGTGCTAAACTACCTAGCAAAAAGATAAATAAAGCAGTAATAAAGAAATAAACAACCAGAAAAACGGACAGCATAACAGCGTAAATAAACACACAACACACAGTTGGGCATCACAACACGCAATTGATAAGCTGAATACACTGTTCTCAAACGTTGATCATTGTTCCCAGATTACTGCCCCCAAAACCGAATCTGATACTCGCAGATAACTGATCCTCAAAACACTGGTGCCCGCAGGCCTGATGCCCAAACTTGCAAACTGACATGCGCATTCCCTGTAGAGATACACTCCAAAAGCACGTAGCAAGTAAAAGAGAGCCAAAACACCCCTATGTTGGGGTAGGGTTTCCCTATCCTATTTTGTCAGGAGCTAGGGTTTCACTACGCACGCAGCGGTTTCAAACAACCTATAATCGGGTAAGCAACCGGTCCTAGCTTGGAATGGTCATTATGGACTCCGAATATGCACTAGGTCGAATAGTCAAAAGGGTGCCTCGGTAAAACCGGGGTTTGTGTTCCCATACTGGCAGAGCCCGTAACCGGTAAGCCTTATGGCACACAGCCTCCGGCAAACTGCCCAGGAATAGCAGATGGCAAACACGGTGTCCTAGACGCACCAATGCACATGCAATGCAAAGAAACACATAAGTGTAGTCAAAACAAGATATCATGAGTTTGAGTCGAGTTTTCTATGCTCCCCAGCAGAGTCGCCAGAAACTGTAGACGTCCCCGAACATCCCGGGAGGGAAATCCCGTTTTGTTCATTGGGGCTCACTACAGTTCAGGACTCAATGTTACGGTCCTGTATCTAATCTCGCAGAGTGCAATGCAAGATCGATGAATCATCAAAGACTCCAAATCCAGCAAATCGTTTTTGAAAATAGATTTTTTTGAAAGAAGTGCCAAACATGGACTGCTTTGCCAGATACAGAGTCGGCACCTAAATATTTTATTTTAGGGGGGAATTTAGGAAACCCTGACCTGTTGCCTAAGGCCACGTGTCCGTCATCACCAAAGTTGCCTCGGCTCTGGAACTTGGGTACGATTGGGGAAGGTCACTTTGTGAGCACCCCCGCTCACCCGATCAAAGATCGGCCTCTACTAACCATGATATCGAGTTTTGAAAACATTATGTGCTCTTATCCTAGTTATTAGCCTAGAATTACTATGTGATGTGCGCAGCATACAAGTATAGACTGGATCGCCTGAGTTGGAACAAAACATTTCATGTTTGTTTTTTAAAGCGGTTTACTACTCGCAAGTAGGCTAAAATGCGGATTTTGCCACCCTCAAGTGGGCTTAGAAAACATGGTGATTTGCCACTATCTAGTGGGCTTAAAACTTGCAATCAATGAATTGTTCCAATTCAGGTAATCCAACCTCCACCCACAGGCATTCAGGCAGTTATGTCACATAAGCACTTAGTCTCATGGTAAGCATGCTATCATGGCAGTCACTCACACACATGCAAGGATGCTAAAGCATAAACACTTACCGAGTACTCCGAGCCAAAACAGAAACTAGTTAGTAATCAATGCATGATCCTAGTTCATGTTGAGATGGCTAATGCAACACATACAAAAATGCAACTAAGATAGGCTCGGCTATTCTAAGATGGCATACAATGATGCTATAGCTAACACGTATTCAACTTGATATTGAAATACAATGCAGTTAGTATGATGCGTCGAGCCCGGTGCGTGCAAGACAGATGAATGGATGCAAACATGCGAGCATAAGATCACATTTCTTCAAGGCATTGAGAGGATAACAAATGCAAGCATGTAAGCACAAAACATGGACTGAAATGATGTAATAAGTGATTCCAAATCACTAAAATAGCCAAGGTAATGCATGCTAATGACTCACACACCCGATGCCAACATGCTAGAATGCAAAGGGACTATACAAAGCATGGGAGGCATGACCAAATCAACACCTAACAGACCTCAAGCATGATGAAAGATGACCAAAAGCTTCACAAAGCTGGGCAAAAACATGAGAGCATGGTAGGCTATATGCATGATGCACTTCTAGGCAAAACAAGGGAATACAAAGCAAGTATATTAAGCGTGCGAGGGGGCATTAATCTGACCAAAAACAGAGGTATAACATGACCAAATAACACCCAAAAACCTCTGAAATGAAGCCAAAAGCAACTACGCACACATGCTACCCTTATGAGCCAAAAATGCAAACAAAAGAGAGACGAAGAGAGAGGGGTGTCCCTCCCCTATGCAAGACCTCAAAACCCCTTCTTCACCACTGAAAATTCTTTGGATTTCAGTGGTGAGAAGGCCAATGCACAAAGGTATTCAAAGCTTAACAAGGAGAGCACAAAAAGGGCAAAACAAGGCCTAAGAGGGGGAGATCGACCCCCAACACCACGATGACCTTAATGAAGTATCTTAAGCATGTAAATACAAGACTTTTTTCAGTTATACACAAAGCTTAAATCAGTATGCAAGATAGGTTAAAGACTAGTGCAAGATTGGGGAAAATAAAGCAAAAGTGTTACCCTTGAAGAACACTTCAAGAACAGTAAGTGCAGCCCCCTTTTCTGGTCAAAACCAATCCAAAACCTCCAAGAACAACCTCTCAACACCGCAAGAACCGAAGTATGGTGTAATACTATGTGTTCTAGTGCAAAACTAAGAACAAATCACCCTTTTAGGTCCTCTAACACATACAAATGAAGAGAGAGAGGGAGATATAGAAAGAGAGGGTGATATATATCAGGGATATATGTAATTAGGTCTGGTTTTGCTGAACCCCCTCAAAGGAGAGGGAAGGTCTCCTTATATAGACAAGGCAAAGTGTTAAGCTTCTAGAGAAGCTAACAAAAGGGTCAAGGCCTCTAAAGGAAGCTAAGGCAAAGGGACCAAGGCTTCCTGAGGAAGCTGGGACAGGGGTGCAAGCTTCTTGAGGAAGCTAAGACAAAGGTCCAAGCTTCCTCAAGAAGCTAGGCCAAAAGGGTGCAAAGGGTGCAAATTCCTCCATACACGTGCATGGAGGACAAGTCCGTGCATTCCAGCTGGCACAGTTGGCATGCACCATGCCTGAAAAAGGTAAAAATGAGGTGTCGGCCCGAAAAGGAGTCCATCAGCCAAACATATGGTTGGCCGACCACACAAAGAGCCGACCGGCCATCACCAATGGCCGGCGAAAAGAAAACAAGGCCGGTGGCCCTAAGCCAAGGCCGGTAGGTAGCAGGGATAGCTAACAAGCTATTCTCTACCCTCAGGTGCAAGAAACAAACAAGTGTTTGGTCTAACCAAGCACAAGACAGTCGAGTTGAGAGATCCCGAGGCAAGGCGAGTAGCCGAGACCTTCAGGAGCTCAAAACGAACACAAACATGGATGATCACCGAGTGTTCAAACGGTGACGTCCAAGTCTAGATGACGGTTAAAAATGGGGTGTCTACAGTCATCTATGACAGGTGCTCTGCGCCTGCCTCGTCTCCGAGACGAGTCCCCTCTCCCAGCCCCTCCAGAAGGCCTAGATGGCCCGGCCTGTGGCCCAGTCTGTAGTGGTGGCATCTGAAAAGGACAACTTGAGTATATTAGCCAACATGTATATCAGATGCAGAGACAAGAATGCTACATAGAGTGGGTGTATGCAGATACAATGTATGAATGTGGTGTGTGTCAGATGTGCTCTACGCATACAGTTAAGCGATGCAGTGAAATGGGTAAACACAGCATGTCATCAGAAGTATGATAAATGCAAGGAAATTGAAAAGCACCGGGACGCCGGCAATGAATAGCTGTGTCTCCCTCCGCAGAACCATACCCTCGAGCGAGGCCATCACTCCGAGCATCCTATCCATGTACTCCATGGGGGGCTGCAAATGCAAGTGCAAGTTATCAGTGACTGAATAAATGTCCAAATATCTGAGTGATAAATCAAAACTGTAAAGCATACCGGTGGCGGGTCAGGGTCTCTAACGTATGGGTGACCAGGCACTGGGGGCTCCAATGGAACCGAGTAAGGTGACCCGTATCGCCATCCAGTCAACTCGGTCGGCAGATCTGGCCACCCGGCGTGATGATAAGTCGGAGGAATCGGAGGAACCAGTCCAGTCCCACCTCTCGATGTGTCGGCCCTGCTGGTCGAAGGAGCATCTGTAGCCCGGGCTCGACTCGATAATGGCATGTCAGCAGACCTCCTCTTGGGAGTGTGGACACCTGTCAATGGGGGCATCAAGTATGTATGATGGTAGGTCGCGTACTCCCCCTCCTCTAAATGCAGAACTGCATCAGTGCCCAGCATAACCAAATCAACCTCCTGGGGAGTGAGTCCCTCAGTAGATCGCATATCGTCCGGACGTGCTGCGGGGATACTCTACTCGGGGTAGCCCATCGTCTGGCGCATGAAGCGGTCCCCCAGAAACCAGGCCCTGCCAACCGGTCCCTCAAATAGGATCCTGTACCGAGAGGCGCCCCATGCCCCAACAAACTGAAATCGAGTATCTCCACCCAAGGGCACCCAGGGCGGCCATGTGATCTGCGGATAACAAATGCATAAGCCGATTAGAAATAGTATATGTGCAAGATGAATCAAAGGTGAAAACATGAAAAACTGAGAGTTCTGAATTACCTCAGTCGTCCGCACTGTATCAAAAAGCTGTCGCAGATAGGGCAGAGATTCCCGGGCTTTCGGTCGGTACTGGCCCTCGAATACGAGCGAGTAAGGGATCACAACAGGTGCCTCCACCTCGAGCTCTGGGGCTAGCGTCGAAAAGTATGCGAAAACCCATAGCTGTGGAAAACAGGGCAATAGCCATCAGAATACAGAATGCTGAGTGTAGAATGAGAATGCAGAATGTACAGAGAATGCAGAATGCTGAGAGCGAAGTGTAAAGTACGGAATGTAAAGTGTGCCGTGTGTGCAGTGTATAGATAATGAAAAGTAAAAATGTAAATCAAGAGGGCAGAAAGTACCTCACAAGCTCTCCAATAGCTGCCGACTATGTTCCCCCGCCCGCGGGAGGTCGCACTCATGTAGCAGTAAAGGGTAGCAAGGCCGGCATCGCCCCAATCATACTGGCTAACCTGTGATAGGTCTACCAGAGCACTCAGTAGATAAAGTCCAACGGTGTTCCCCCTATCGGAGAACAAAGTGGTCCCGAGGAGGAACATCAAAAACCCTCGAGCATACTGCTCTGTCTCCACGAGGGTCCCGGGCATAGTCCCCCTGTAATGTGCGGAAAACCAAGTATACCTGACCCTGCCTGATGGTCTATCGATTGGTGGACGGGCTCCAAGTAGGTAAATCCAAGCTGCCTCCCACTCATCCATATCTGCATCGTATGGGACCGGTCGGCCGGCCACGTCAAGACCAGTCAACAGGGCAAAGTCAAACGGGGTCATCGTCATGTCCCCGGCAGCCGAAAAGTGGAAAGAGTTGGTGGTGTCCCACCATCTCTCCACGAGTGCCCCCATCAGCGTCCTGCTCGCAAGGTAGCGAGATATCCCTGCGCAGAAGGGTCCGAACCCTGCCTCATCAACCAGATCACGAACGGCCTCTGGGAGCTCTGCGTACCACTCCATGGCGACGATCGAGCCATAGCCTCGTGTAACATGGGAAGATACATGCATTCAGAATGAACACATGTATTCAGTTTCAAAATGAAAGTATGAACTGTGTGCAAACCAAATCAGATACAATGTTATGGACTGCGTGTTCAGTATGAGCTGAGTGCAAATGCAATGAATGAGTTGCGTATTCATCAGTAAAGTATATGAGCTGTGTGTTCAGAATTGAAGTGTGTGAGCTGCGAGTTTAACATAAAGCATATGAGCTGTGTGTTCAAAATTGAAGTGTGTGAGCTGCGTGTTTAACATAAAGTATATGAGCTGTGTGTTCAGAATTGAAGTGTGTGAGCTGCGTGTTCAACATAAAGTATATGAGCTGTGTGTTCTGAATTGATATGTGTGAGCTACGTGTTCAACATAAAGTATATGAGCTGTGTGTTCAGAATTAAAGTGTGTGAGCCGCGTGTTCAACATAAAGTATATGAGCCGTGTGTTTAGAATTGAAGTGTGTGAGCTACGTGTTCAGATTTCAAAACAGTGGGCTGTGTGTTCACCTCAAAAGTTTGGGCTGTGTGTTCAGATTTCAGAAAAATCGTGGGCTGTGTGTTCACCTCAAAAGTTTGAGCTGCGCGTTCAACTTTCAAAACCGTGGGCTGTGTGTTCACCATCAAAAGTTTGAGCTGCGTGTTCAGATTTCAGAAAAACAGTGGGCTGTGTGTTCACCTCAAAAGTTTGGGTTGCGTGTTCAACTTTCAAAAAACGGTGGGCTATGTGTTCACCATCAAGAGTTTGGGCTGCGTGTTCATATTTCAGAAAATGTGGGCTGTGTGTTCATAATCAAGAATTTGGGCTGCGTGTTCAACTTTCAAAAACTGTGGGCTGCGTGTTCACGATAAAAGTACGAGCTGCGTGTTCAGAAATTCGAGTGACTGAGCTGTGTGTTCAAAAATACAAACAGAATGCCATGTTATAGACTAAGTGTTCAGAACAAGCTGTGTGCCAATTCAACGGAACTCTGTGTTGCGAGATATGTGCTAAAAATAAGCAGAAGTATGGTCCGCAAATGTGTTCAGAACAAGCGGATAAGCATACATAGCGAAAGCATGAAATGCGCAAGAAATGCAGAATACATTGCGGAAAATGTAAAAATAAAGTATGTACCTCTCATGCCTGGTGAGAGAGGTGGGACTCTGGCTCCCGTAACAGCAGATCTGCGGGCGCCCGGCGATCAAAGTCGGTGAAATGGTAGAAAACACTCGGGGGAAGGATGTACTCCGGAGGGTCGTACCTCTGGGGATCGAAGGACCGAACCCTCAGAGGGAAAGACATGATGTCTGGCTCACCCCCAGCACCTAGAGGACCCCTGCCCTGAGGAAAATGACCTGCCATTTCAAGAAATCTGCAAAAATGAGCCAAAATGAGCAAAATGAGCCAAAGTTGGAAAAAGTCAACAAAAGTCAACTCTCGGGAAATGAAAAAGTCAACAAAAGTCAACTTGCGAGAAAATGTTCCAAATGTTGAGACAAACTTACCTCAAGTGGTGAAAATGGAGAAAGAAGCTCCGAAATCAAATTTTAATCAGTCCAAAGTGAAGAAAACTGAAAGATTTCGGGAAACAACTTTGTGTGGGGCGTTGGAAAATGCGTATAGAGCGCAGATCTAAGGGAGAAAATGATCTAGGAAGGAGGAGGAACTAATTTCGAACTTGAAGTTTTGAGGAAAAGTGCTTTGGCCAAGTGTATTTAAAGAAACAAGTGCAAAAGGATAAAACTGCCCCTGTTTTTGGCAAGGTGGTCAGCCGACCACCTTTTCTGGTAGGCCGACCACCCCCTCACACCAAACTTGGTCGGTGGCCCCCATACATGGTCGGTGGCCCTCCTGAGTGGTCTCCCATGCCTCTTTGAGCTCCCTGCAAATTTTGGTGGTGATCAGAGTCCCCGGCTCTCGAGAAAGTACAAGGAAAGTGCACTTTCCGGCGCAAAATCCCTCCGCGGGAACTTCAACTCCAACTTTCGATGCGTGTTTCGTTGTCATTCGTCAAAAGCAAGGTGTATCCTTTTTGAGTACGTTGCGACCCTTCCGGGAGGTAAACCAGAGGTTGCGATTGAGTTGTCCTCGTCAAAGCTTGCATTTCTTTGCTCGATGTTTTGTTTTAAACATGCTCGTAAAGTCACACTTATCTTGCGTTGTTATGCATGCCACTCGCATTGTTGTGAACATCGCTTGCATTGTTGTACATGTTTCACCGGTATTGTCATACGTCCATACTTGACTTGCGTTGTCACACACGTTTCTCCTCGCATTGCGATGCACTTACCCATCGGCACCATGTTTGTTTACGTTCGATATAGTGTTGAACATATGTTGCTAACTATGTTGTGCTTGTTCAGTTTCTCTTTTTTGCAGGCACGGTATTGTATGTACGGTTCATTTGAAGCTGGTGTGACCAGACGAGCCGCACAGGTATTGTATCTTCTCCGTGTGAGACATGGCGAGAATTGAATAATTCTCTTACATCCTTACTACATGAAATGTAGTTTTGCTTTGCATTCTTGCTTAAAACTGTTGCATTTATTGTGAATATTTGCTTCATTACAGCTTGCTGCTTTGCATGATCATAAGTTAAGTTTGGCTTTGTGCATGTCGTCTTGCATTTTGCCCCCTGCCTGCGGGCACGCCTGTGGGCACATCTCTTTGTTTATCTCGTCTGCTTGTCAAAGTCTTCGTCCTTGTCAAAAATGGGTCGTCTCTGGGCTTTGACATTCACTCCCGTCACGTATAACTTCCGAGTTCTGTCAAAGAAGGGCAACTGTAGACACCCCATTTTTTACCGACCTTAAGACTTAGACGTTATCGATTGAGCGCTCAGTGATTGCGCATATTGTGCTCGTTCTGAGGTTACGGAGTCTCGGCTGAGAGCCTTGCCTCCGGAGTTCGGGACTCTTTTTTGCTTTGCCTCGGTTTGTGAACCAGATTCTTTTTTCTCTTCCTGAAGGGAGGGAGAAGTCTCGTAGACCATCTCTCAGTGGCCGTAGGCTACTTTTTGTGGTCGTAGGCCATTGTTCCCATTTGGAGACTAGTTTTCGATTTTCGAAGCCGTCGGCCATGAGCCTCGGTTCGAGACCGCTTAACATTCTCCGTTTGCTTCGGTTTTCGGAGCACACCTTGTTCCCTCTCCCTAGAGGGACACTGTGGCCCGGGAGACCACCTTTGTGGTCGCACGCCACCTCTGGTGCTTAATAGTCAGTTTTCGGGGCCTCCGGCCGCGCGTTTTGACCCCCGAACCCTCGTTTTGCATCGGTGTGGGTTCATTTTTGGCATGGACCCTAGTTTCATTGTTAGGAAGGTGGTACGGGGGTGGGAGACCAGCAATTCTCTTGGAGACCACCTCTTCTCCCGCCGGCCGATTTTCTTGTTAGGAAGCTGGTCTCCTTGACTTTTGAGCCACATTTTCTGGTCTCCCATACCACCACTGAGTTGTATTCACCTGGGAGACCACCAATATGGGCTGGCCGACCACCTTTTGGGCTTGAACCTTTTCACCCTAGTCGGCCGACCATGGGGAGTGGCCGGCCGACCACCTGAACTAGTCGGCCAGCCTTCTGCTTTTTTGTCTCTTTGACTGCAATCCAGCTATGCCAGCTGGGAGGCATTTGCTCCATCCTCCGTGGATTGACCCTGTTGTTTTGGCTTCTTAAAAAAGCTTAGCCCTTTACTCTTAGCTTCTAAGAGAAGCTTGACCTTTTGTTGAGTTTCTTGAGGAAGCTTGACCCCTTTGGTTTAGCTTCCTCAAGAAGCTTGACCCTTTTGGTTTAGCTTACTTAAGAAGCTTGGACCTCTTCTTCTATAAGAGAGACCCTCCTTTCCACTTGCAAGGGTTGAGAAATTTTGGCTAAGGCAGATACATACACCTCTCTCTATCTCTCTACATCCAAGCTCCAAAGCTCCATTGTTCTTGCACCATTGCACTACACCTCCTATCCTAACACCTCCACTATCACTCTAAGCACCTTGGAGTTAGTTTTCAGAGGTTGAAGGCTTACTATTTTGGTCCAGAAGCTGCTGGCTCTTTTGACTACAAGGGTAACTCTCATTTTCCCCATTTTTAGCATTGTTTTGCTTCATATCTTAGCCTAGTTTGTAAGCATATTTGGGCTTTGTCATAAACTGAAAAAAGTCTTGTTTTAAGCTTCTTAACATGTTTCTTTAAGACCTGTTTTCTGTTGGGGGTCATCTACCCCCTTGCATGCTTCACTTCTCTTTGTTTTGAGCCATGCATTAGGGCCTTTGTGTTGAGCTTTGTTGGCCCTTTTGACCACTGAAATCAAGTGGATTTTCAGTGGTTATTATGTGTTTTTGAGAATCAAAATCAGAGAGGGGTAACCCTCTCACTCCTTGTCTTGTTTTCTAGCATTATTAGCCTTACAAAGGAGCCCATATTTTCACACTTCTTGAGCATATTTCAGGCCATTATTTGTGAGTTTTATGACCTGCATGAACTCTATCCAGAGTTTTTTTTTCCATGTTAGGTGTCTATCTTGCATGTGTAGAGTAATCCTCTTCATGGCCTTTCAAAGGAGCCTTCATTTGCATGCTTCCTAGCCTCATTTTAGGCCCTTTTCAGTTAGTTTTAGGGCGCTCATAACCTCTGTCCAAAGCTAGTTTTGCCATTTTGTATGTCCATTATACATGTGTAGAATAACCCTCTTATTGGCCTTTCAAAGGGACATATCATTCTTGCATGCATTGACTGAGTTTCAGTGGGTTTTTGGTCATATTTTGGCATGGCATACTTCTTTTTTTGGTTGTTTTGGTGACCTCTCATGTGCTTCATATAGTTGTAGTGCAAATCATGGTTCACTAGCTTGTATTGCATGATCTTTTGGCCCTTAATTCGAGCACTTTTTGGCCATGCCTTAGACTGATTTTGTGCATATTTTGGACTGCCTTAGCTCTATTTTTGGGTCTCATGGTCGAATGATGTTTGTTTTGCATGCTTGTAGTTCAATGTCCATGCTTAGTTTTGAGTTTCAAGGTCTATTACATGCATATACTGAGGTGTTTTCATGTTTTGGGGCCGTTGCATATCATATTTCAGAGCTTACATGTATGCCATATTCCCATGATTTTCACTCTTTAAATGCGTTTGAGAGTTGGGCTTGTATGCCTTGTTTTCGGACCATTGAATGAGCTTCATTTCTTTGCATATTGAGCCATCATTTTAGGCCATTTCCCCACTGTCTTGGACCTGCCTAGGGTCTGTTTGGGGCTCGTCTTGCCATTTGTGTATCACTTTGTGTACCTCTAGTGTAATCCGCTTCACTAGTTTCGGTAATTGTGCCATCTAGCATGCATTGTGTGAAGTGTTTGCATGATTCGGGACCATTGTGCATCATGTTTCAGAGTTGGAGAATGTGTGTTTCCATGCCATATTTCATCCTTTGCCATGCTTAGTTAGAGTTGCATGTTGTGCCTTAGGATCGGTCATTTGTATTCGTGCATGTTTGCATGTATCTCGGTTGTCTCATTTTCATGTATGGCCACTGGTTTGAGTGGGGCTGAGGTCCACTCACATTGGTTTAAGTCTATCTTGCATTGTGTATACCATATAACTCATGTGCATTGTGTATGCCATTTTAGTCCATAGCATTGCGTATGCTAGGTTGCATGTGTGCATATTATCCCTTGCATGCCAGCATGATTAGGTTGTATTGCATTTAGGGTTGCATGTTAGTCACATTGTGTATGCCATCTCATTGCATTGTGTTTGGAGTAGGGTTAGTCCAAACACGGGAAACGAGGGGCGTTTCGTACTCAAAGTGACGAAACGTGCTTCAATTCCCGGTCGCCGACACTCTCGACTATCCATGATAGAGTTGTTAGCTTTAGATGTCTATTTGTGCATTCATTTCACATTGAGTCATGCAATTCGACTCCTTGGCCATCATGCATCGAGATGCGTGATTGGTGGCACGAGGATCGAGGTCTACACTCCCTAGAGCTTGTGCAATGACGGGGAGAGTGGTCGTGCACACATGTGTTGAAAATACTTTGTCATGCCCCTTTCTTGCTCTCTGTTGCAGTAAACCAGAAACCAGCAGCCTTCTAGAGCTTTGTACAATATTCCGGGATCAATTGCAAACAGAGGCAAATCGGGGCATCGCGAGCAATTTCCCGACAAGGCGTCCCGGGCATGCATGCATCTTTCATCATTCGGAACAAGAGCTGAGGCAGTCCATTTTATAGCTTGCATACTAGTTTATTTCGTTTCTTATTTATTTTGTTAATTAATTAGGGTTTTGTAATATTTAATTAGCTAGAGTAGTTAATTATTTATTTATTCTGTATTATTTATTCGGACCCTCCGAGGAGGGCAATGTTGTAATAAGTGTGCGTATATGTGTGATGCATGTCTTCCAACCCCACACTTTCTCCCTTTTATTTACCAGCTTATGATGGTTAGTTTAGGGCACGTTTCAATTAGCATCTATATGTTCGCATGTTTGCATTCATTCATCTGTATTGCATGCACCGGGCTCGGCGTATCATACTAACTGCATTGTATTTCAATTCCAAGTTGAATACAAGATTTTTGTTGCATTTCATATGCCATCTTAGAATAGCCAAGCCTATCTTAGTTGCATACTTGTATGTGTTGCATTAGGCATCTCAGCATAGTTAGGATTCATGCATGATTTCTAATTAGCTTCTTTCTTTGGCTTGGAGTACTCGGTAAGTGTTTATGCTTTAGCATCCTTGCATGTGTGTGAGTGACTACCATGATAGCATGCTTACCATGAGGCTAAGTGCTTATGTGATATAACTGCCTGAATGCCTGTGGGTGGAGTTTGGATTATCTGAATTGGAACAATTCATTGATTGCGAGTTTTAAGCCCACTAGATAGTGGCAAATCACCATATTTTCTAAGCCCACTTGAGGGTGGCAAAATCCGCATTTTAGCCTACTTGCGAGTAGCAAACCGCTTTCAAAAACAAACATGACATGAGTTGTTCCAACCTAGGCGATCCAGTCTATACTTGTATGCTGTGCGCATCACATAGTAATTCTAGGCGAATAACCGGAATAAGAGCACATAATGTTTTCAAAACTCGATATCATGGCTAGTAGAGGCCGATCTTTAATCGGACGAGCGGGGGTGCTCACGAAGTGACCTTCCCCAATTGTACCCAAGTTCCCAAGCCGAGGCAACTTTGGTGATGACGGACACGTGGCCTTAGGCAACGAGTCAGGGTTTCCTAAATTCCCCCAAAATAAATATTTAGGTGGCGACTCTGTATCTGGCAAAGCAGTCCATGTTTGACACTTCTTTCTAAAAATCTGTTTTTCAAAACGATTTGCCGGATTTGGACTCTTTGGTGATTTATCGGTCTCACATTGCACTTTGCGGGATTAGATTCAGAACCGTGACATTTGTGTCCGAACTGTAGTGAACCCAATGAACAAAACAGGATTCCCTCCCGGGACGTTCGGGGACATCTACAGTTTCTGGCGACTCCGCTGGGGATTTAGAGAACTTGACTCGAACTCATGATATCTTGTTTTGACTACACTTATGTGTTTCTTTGCATTGCATTTGCATTGGTGCGCCTAGGACACTGTGTTTGCCATATGCTATTCCTGAACGGTTTGTCGGA
The DNA here is from genome assembly GCA_036172215.1 of Camellia granthamiana. Taxonomy (NCBI): domain Eukaryota; kingdom Viridiplantae; phylum Streptophyta; class Magnoliopsida; order Ericales; family Theaceae; genus Camellia; species Camellia granthamiana. The sequence goes on from CM069917.1 coordinate 75,094,672, forward strand.
GGCTCGTTTCGAGAAGCGTGCCATAAGGCTAACCGGTTGCGAGCTCTGCCACGATGGGAACAGAAACCCCGGTTTTTACCGGGGCTCCCTTTTTTACCATTCCACCTAGTGCATATTCGAAATCCATAGTGACCATTCCAAGCTAGGACAGGTTGCTTACCCAATTATAGGTTGTTGGAAACTGCTGCGTGCGTAGTGAAACCCTAGCTCCTGACAAAATAGGACAGGGAAACCTTACCCCAACATAGGGGTGTTTTGGCTCTCACTTGTTTGCTATGTGCTTTAGAGTGCGTGTCTACAGGAATGCATGTATCAGTTTACAAGTTTGGGTATCAGGCCTGCGGGCACCAGTTCAGTATTTTGGGAATCAGTTATCTGCGGGTATCAGATTCAGTTTTGGGGGCAGTGACTTGGGGAACAATGATCAGTATTTGAGAACAGTCTATTCAGCTTATCAACTGTGTGTTGTGATGCCCAACTGTGTGTTGTGTGTTTATTTACGCTGTTCTGATGTCCGTTTGTCTGGTTGTCTATTTCCTTATTATTGCTTTATTTATCTTTTTGCTAGGGTAGTTTAGCACAATTGCTTCAGATCAAGCAGATATTTCCTAAGCACTCTGGACTGGAGGTCGCCGACTCAATCGATCTGAGGATCTGGTCGATGGACAACCAGTGTTTTATTCCTTACCCCCGGTTATCAGATAGAGGTCGAGAAAACACAGTGTATCCGAGTAGAGGTTGCCAGAACAGTGGTCTACCCCGTCAGTGGATAGTCAGGCTGAGGCTTCAGTTTTTACCACAGAGATAGATATACCAGTCAGTCAGCTGGAACAGCAGAACATAGCAGGGATGGAGGACATGGTGCGCCAACTTCAAGAAAGTATGAGAGCTATGCAGCAGGATGCTGTTCGTCAAGATGAATTTGCCAAACAACAGGCCGAGATCATGGCCCAGCAGGCAGAGTTAATTGCCAGGCTGGAACAACAAACTGGGGCATCTGCTTCACACCAAGCTCCTCCCCCACCAGGAGTTCCAGCACCCGGAGAGGCACCAAATGTCCAAGGAGATACGAATATTCCGACAGGGCCGGCTCCGCCCCCGATTCTACCTCAACTATCTAAGGCACCGACGCCTGTCAATCAACCGGACTCTCCCTTTGAGCTCGAAGTGGACCATACAACGTTAAAGTTGAGCAAGCTTGAAAAATTGTTCAAAAAATCCCAAGGGGTAAAGTCCATCCCAAACATTGAGAACGGGTATACCGACGCGGCTGTGACGCTGCCAGATCGGTTCAAGATGCCACAAATCGACCGCTTTGATGGGTCTAGGGATCCCATGGTGCATTTCCGTTTGTTCTCAGACATACTAAGGCCGATGGGCCTCACCAGACTACAGAAGCTTTCATTGTTTGGCCGAACCCTGTCGGGTGTGGCGGCCATCTGGTACGCAAAGTTGGAAGATGATGTCAAGCGGAACTGGGATGAGATGGCCGAGGCTTTCATTGCACAGTACTCCTATAACACGCAAATCGAGATTACAACCCGTGATCTTGAGACCACAAGGCAGGAGCCTAAGGAGAGCTTTTCCGAATTCGTAACCCGCTGGTGGGCCAAGGCCTCAATGATGACCTTTAGGCCCACTGACAAAGATCAAATCCGGATGATTGTGCGCAATCTCCAGCCTAAGCTTATGCAGAAAATGATCATGCTCCCCTTCCCTACCTTTTCAGATCAGCATGAGATGGGAGTACAGATCGAGGATGCCTTGAAGCAGGGCTTGATTGATAATGACAGAGAGCAACCAAGAAAAACCTTCAACCGCAACACCAATACGGCACCAATAATGCCGCAAATGCTAGAGCTTCAGAAGTAAGCATGGTCACCACCACCCTTCCAAAAACCCCGGCAGCTACACCATTCTCTGGTGCATTCGGGAGTAACACACAAACAACCAAATTCCAACCTCAAGGCCAAAGAACCTTCACTCCATTATATATGCCCCTGTCCAAAGTTCTGGAGGTATTAATCAGGAAAGGGCACTTGAAGCCCCTGGAGCCGAGGCCATTGCCAAACCCACTACCCCCCTCTCATATCCCGGCAAAGTATTGCGCCTTTCACCAACAACATGGTCATGATGCCGACCACTGTTTTAGATTGCGTCACGAGATTCAGGATCTCGTTGACAACAGGGTGATTGTGCCACCAGAGAAACCCAATGTCACAACCAACCCTCTCCCACCGCACAACCAAGCTCCACCTCCCAAACGAATCAACTTCATCCAGACCAGGGTCACGTCATACGACCCCAGCATATACATTACCCCGACCCACCTACCCAAGCCAGAGGTGTTCCTTCCCGACAGCACAGACTTGTGCATGTTGGACATCTCCCGAGCCCAACCTGAACTAATGGTGGTGACCATCGAAGATGGAACAGGGATGACTTTGAAGGAGAATGGGATTGTTGAGCCAGAGTCTGAGGAAGTTGTGAGCTTTGCTGAGGGGTTGTACAATCTAGGTGGCTACATTGCATCAGCGGGTCAGATTAGGCCAAATGTGGAATTACCGGCAGGGGCAGAAATTTGTGTGCTGCGGGGGAATGGATTTGATCAGAGGATAGATGACTTAGCAGTTCTGGAAGGGGACATTGTTGACCTTCAGATTTTCAATGAACAAGACCTAGGGGACAATGCAATCAACTGGTTCGATTTTGAGGAGTCAGCAGAGTCACAGGATGGCTTGACGACCAACAAGATATCGTTGAAGAATCTCGGCTGGAAAAGGGCCCGTCAGGGGCAAGGACATCAATTGTGGCCGGAAGGGCCGGAAGTCAGAATGCATCGCTGGAGAGCGTCGGTGCTAAGAATTTCGCTCGGGATTTGGGCATTTTGAATACAGGAATTATTGAACAGCCAGCTGCACTGCCCCAATTGGAACAGGAAAGGTTTGAGGATTCTAAGAGAATCAGGAAAGCTAAAGCCCTTGAGGGGACTGAAAGTGTTGTGTGCACGAGGATAGAGAATGCTACGAGCATGTGGATGGAAGGTACTGCAAGTACAAGGACAGTCACACCAGAGCCGGACAGGTGTCAGTCGGCTGCCGATGGAATGTGGTGGGAGGACGATGATCTATGTCTAGCCCACACGGATGAGGATTGGGGGAGCAATCAACCGGATGATACCTGGTATATTGGTGAAGTCGACCATATGACTAGGAGTGGGCGGTATTTCAAGCCCCCACGTCTAGATCAGCCAGAGGCGTTCGGGAAGGACAAGGAGGCGGAAAAGCAGAAAGAGAAGCTACTTGAAGAAGAGGACATGTTGAAGCAATTAAAAAAGATACAAGCAGACATCTTCATCTGGGGGCCGCTTATGGCTTCGCGTGTCCATCGACAAGGCCAAGCTCTCAATAGACACCACGCCTGAACAGCTGGTGGGGTTGGTCTTTCCGGGAGGAGGTTCCCCGACGTTAACCTTTTCGAACAAAGAAATACCGCTTGAGGGTGCAAATCATAACAAACCCCTCTACATCTTTGTGAAATATAGAAACAAGTGGGTGCCAATGGTTCTTGTCGACACGGGATCCGCCATTAATGTGTGCCCGTCAAGGACGGCATATGCAATCGGGTTGAAGCTCGCGGACTTCGTGCCGACTACTCAAGTGATCAGAGCCTATGATAACACAAGCAGAGAAGTGATGGGGACTGTCAAAATTCAGACCCAGGTTGGTCCAGGACAACACAACATTGAATTCCATGTCTTGGACGTTTTCGCAACCTTCAATCTACTCTTGGGGCGGCCGTGGTTGCACCAAGTGAAGGCAGTCTCTTCCACCTTGCATCAGATGTTGAAGTACCTTCACGAGAAGGGGGTAGCTATTGTTTTTGGGAACTCGTCAATCCATCCGCCGCCGGAGGTGTCTACACCAGTCTTGGAAATCGAACACGGCACGGAGGATGTGTTCTTATCGGGGTTTACTCTAGCTGAGGCCAGGGTCATGCAGAACGTTTTAGCTGTTAATGAGGGCGTTTACGTCAATGCACAATCGGTATACCTCATGAACAAGCTTCAACACGTCCCTGGGATGGGATTGGGGAAGAGTGGCTGGAAGGGCCTTGCAGTATCGGCCGAAGTGCTGCACAACCCGCATACCTTTGGCTTGGGTTATTTGCCCACCAAAGTGGATTGGGTAAGGAAAGGCAAGGAGATGGTCGGGAAAGCCAGAGCAAAGAGAGCCGGGAAGCCTTTTGAGTTAATGCACCAACCCATCCAGGGTACCTTAAACAGACGCTTCGTCCGGGAGGGGGAGGACTTTCCATTTTGTGGCTTCCCAGAGCCATGGCTGAATGCGGAGAAGAAGCGCCTGTCGGGGTTTGAGATCTTCTTCGACCTGCAGTTATCCGGGGATGATGTTGCCGAGGAGCAGACAGACCCATCAGCTGAGGTTGAGCAGAATAAGAAAGTGAATCCTGAGAGCACCGAAATTGAAATGGGGGTAGCACTGGCTTGTCTACTTTCAGATCCTCCGATCGTACAGAAGTGCTTGGGAGATAACTTCTCGGTGTCCATGATTGGGAATGAAACGGCTGCGGGCCTACCATCAAGCATTTTGGATGCATCCATCGCACCCTCTCTCACCTGGCAGTACAAGGAGGGATTTTTGTCAAGCAGCACCGGGTCAGGTAGTGAGCCGGAATCTGATTCCTCCGAATCTGTTGAATCGGAATCAGGTTCCAGCTCGACTGAGTCTGAGTCCGATATTCCTGGGGGTGATAACCCGGATACCACAGTCCTGTCTAGGTCGTCTTTTTCTTTCTCTTTTGAGTCTGTTGTAACAGAAGAATCGGATGATTTGGAAATGCTTAATGAGAATGATGTGGCTGTGGTTTCTGAGTACTTTTCTGTGCCTTTGATTTATTGCTTGAATCAGGACTTTCAAAATTTTGATAAAAACGACGAGGAAGAAATTCCTCCAGTTTTGCAACGCTTAATTGATCAAGAGCAGGAAAGATTTGTTAAACCTTTAGTTAATGAAATCACTACTGTTAATGTTGGTATTGAGGAGGACCCACGGCTAGTCCAGATTGGGTCTACGTCGTCTTCGGAGGAACACGAGCGCTTAGTCGCTTTATTAAAAGATTTCAAAGATGTTTTCGCGTGGTCCTACGAAGACATGTCTGGGATCGATCCTGAGATTATACAGCACTGGATCCCTCTTGACCCCGAGGCCCAACCCGTTAAACAGAAACTCAGAAGGATCCGCCCGGACTGGGCCCTCAAGATTAAAGAAGAGGTCACCAAGCAAATTGATGCAGGGTTCCTGCTGGTATCCGAATACCCGACTTGGTTGGCCAATATTGTTCCAGTGCCGAAGAAAGATGGCAGGATCCGGGTATGCGTGGATTTCAAGGATTTGAATAGAGCCAGTCCGAATGACGACTTTCCCTTGCCGCATATTGATGAGTTAGTGGACTTCACAGCGGGGCATGCTTTGCTTTCGTTCATGGATAGCTTTTCGGGCTACAATCAGATAGTGATGGCACTTAAAGACCAGGAGAAGACTGCTTTCACCACCCCGTGGGGGACTTACTGTTACAGGGTGATGCCATTTGGGTTAAAGAATGCTGGAGCTACATATCAACGGGCCGCGACCACGATATTACATGACATGATCCACAAAGAGGTTGAGGTGTACGTGGACGACATGATTGTCAAATCCAAAGAAAGAGAGGGCCACTACACCGCCTTGCAAAAGGTCTTCCAAAGGATCAGAGAATTTCGATTGCAGCTGAATCCTTAGAAGTGTACGTTCAGTGTTACAGCAAGGAAAACGCTAGGGTTCTTGATTACACAGAGAGGTATCGAAGTCGACTCTTCCAAAATCAAGGTCATCTTAGAAATGCCACCACCAAGGACTGAAAAGGAGGTGCAATTCATAAGACGGTTTATCTCAAAATTAACCTTGACTTGTGAACCACTTTTTGGTCTCCTAAAGAAAGGAAAGAAGTTCCAATGGGACGGCCGATGCCAAGCTGCTTTTGAACAGATCAAGGAATACTTATAGAACCCACCCGTGCTGTCGCCGCCTGAGCCGGGAAAACTGTTGATTTTGTACCTTTCAGTGACTGAAACCACGATGGGCTGCATGCTTGCGCAGGAATCAGAGGATAAGGTAGAAAGGGCTATCTACTATTTGAGCAAAAAGATGCTGGAGTATGAAACTCGCTACACACCATTGGAAAAGGCTTGCTTAGCCTTGGTATGGGCTACCAGGAAGCTGCGGCACTACCTGTTAGCTCACTCTGTAATGTTGGTTTCAAGATTAGATCCCATCAAATATCTATTCGAGAAACTGGCACTTACGGGTAAGCTAGCCCGTTGGTTGCTGCTGCTTTCTGAATTCAATCTGAAATATGTGACGCGCAAGTTAGTCAAGGGAAGAGCAGTAGCAGAGTTCTTAGCCGATCATCCAGTAGAGGGAGGTGAAGCAGTTGAGTACTTATTCCCAGATGAGGACATTTTGCATATCAACGACGAGTTTTGGACGATGTACTTTGACGGAGCGTCAAACCAATACGGGTATGGGGTAGGGGTGTTGCTGATAGCACCCGACAAGTCTTGTATCCCTCTAGCATTTAAACTCTGGTTCAAGGTCTCGAACAACGAATCAGAGTATGAAGCATGCATTGCTGGTTTAGAAGCAGCCCTGGAACTAGGGGCAAAACGGTTGGACGTCATCGGGGACTCGAACCTTGTTGTATCTCAAGCAAAAGGAGATTGGAAAGTCAAAGAAAAAAAGATGATAATGTATCACCAGACCTTGGATTTGTTAATTCCTCGGCTTGAGAAGCTAAACTTTGCTCATCTATTAAGAGAGAACAACAGATTCGCAGATGCACTAGCAACTCTATCTTCTATGATAGACATCCCTTTTGGAGTCCGGATGCGTCCGATCATCATCGACCAGAAATTTGTGCCGGCTTACGTGTCGATTGCTGCTATAGATGAGGTTCAAGATGAAAACCCCTGGTACTACGATGTCTGGAACTTCTTGGAGAAGGAAACATATCCACCAGGGGCAAATGCCAAGGATAAGAGGGCAATCAGAAGAATGGCTTCTCAGTTCATCATCTGCGGAGGTAAATTGTATAAGAGAGGCCATCTGGGAATGCATAAGTTGTGCGTTGACGCCGAAGAATCGAAGAGCCTGATGGAGGCCATCTATGGAGGAGAATGTGGAGCGCATATAAACGGGGTAATGTTAGCTCGAAAGATCCTCAGACAGGGTTACTACTGGTCCACCATGGAGGAGGATTGTATCAGCTTTGTTCGGCGATGCCACAAATGTTAGATCCATGCAAATCGCATGAACATCCCGCCGTCGAAGCTATACAATATGACTTCGCCATGGCCATTTTCAGTTTGGGGAATCGATGTGATCGGGGCTGTCACTTCGAAGGGGTCTAATAGGCATGAGTTCATTCTGGTCGCGATAGATTATTTCACAAAGTGGGTTGAAGACCAATCCTATGCGATGTTAAAGGCTTCACATGTTGCGAAATTCATCAGAAACAACATCATCTGTCGCTATGGGGTCCCGAACGAGATCATTTCAGATAACAGTTCCCACTTCAAGAAGAAAGTGATTGATTTGTTGGAAAAATACAATGTGGCTTTTCATAAGTCATCCACCTATCGGCCGCAGACCAATGGAGCGGTCGAGGCCGCTAACAAGAATATCAAACACATACTACAGAAGATGGTGGAAACCTACCGGGACTGACCAGATAAGTTGCCATTTGCTCTGTGGGGCTATCGGACTTCAATTAGAACTTCTACTGGAGCGACTCTGTATTCATTAGTTTATGGGATGGAGGCCGTTCTACCTATTGAGATTGAAGTTCCATCTTTGAGAGTGCTGGCTGAGTGTCAGATAGCCGAAGCAGATTGGCAACAGAGCAAATTTGAAGAACCCATGCTCTTTGACGAGCGCAGACTGAAAGCACTGTACTATGTTCAAGGTTATCAGCGCAAAATTACCAGGACTTTCAACAAGAAAGTTAAGTCTAGAAATTTAAAGGAAGGAGATTTGGTGCTCAAAGACAATCGAGCTCCCATCCACGACCCTAGGGGCAAGTTCAGACCCAATTGGACTGGTCCCTATATTATTAAGTCTATCTGGTTAGGTCGTTCTGATGGACCTAGATGGCCTAGAGTTCTCACAGCTGATCAATATGGACAAGTTGAAGAAATATTACCCCTGAGAGGCTCGCTAGGCCGAAAACCCGAAAGGGTCACCTAGGCAAAAGTTAGAGCACGAAAAATTTTGAAATTACAAAAACTGAGCTCGCACGGTTGAAAACCCGCAAAGGGCGGCCTTGGCAAAAGTTAGAGCGTAAAAGGAGAGTGAAAACACTCGAGTGAACCCGAGCCTGAACTACGTAAGGCTTGATTCCCATCTTTGTGATACGTAGGCAACTTCATCCTGAAGTTCAGTCATAAACTTTTCCCCGATCAACTTTGTCCATTTGATCATCTTGGTCATCTTTGTCTATTCAGCATTCAAGAGCTTCGGTTGTTATCTCCGGTACAATGCTATTCAGACTAGGGGCAACTTTCCAGTTGCTGGGGATCGGGGTTGTGCATCTCAGTGATAGATCTCAGGCGTGTCCAGTTCTGATCCATATCGAAAATGATTTTGAAAAGTTTTAATAAAAGTTTATTTGGTTCAAATTAATCTTTTTACAACTTAGACCATTTCTGGACCAAAGCGGAAAATTTTCAGTACCCACGACCTTCAATTTTATTGATTTCAATACAGAGTCCTCCTGCTCTTGCATACAAATTGAAGTTGCTTTTGGTAACATTTATAAAGAAAACTTGAAAGTACTAATAAAGCAATAAATCTGGAGCATAGATAAGTCAGGTGTTCCTGCGCCCCCTTCCAAAGCTGGTCGAAGCCTCTGACGCCAAGTTAGGCCCCATCTGTGCCTCTTTATTGAGCCAATCTATGCACTCATCAGACAATGTGCAACTGAAAGTGGGAGCGGGGGCTAGGAGCTCTCTAGTCCTCCATGCTGTGGCATACCGGGCAAGCTGTGCGCCTCGGGCTGGGAATGCAGCAGGGTACTCTATCCCCTCTGGCAGGCAAGTCTGATCATGTCCAAGCTGGCGTCGGAACCAGAACGGAAAATAGAAGACACAGTGTGTCATGCCAATCAATTGAATCCCAGGTTGGCAGGTCATATTGTAACTCATTGCTGGCAGATTGAGCCAAGGGCAACACCAAGCAATGCGGTCCGCGGACAAACTGCACATTCAGTTATACCACCACCCCTCATCTAGGGCATCGACTAGACGTCGTCGGAATAAATAGCTGCGAGCTGAATATACCGGACACGAGTCCACTACTCTCAACTTGTCCATCAATCATACCTGAGGAGGGATGAAAAATGAGAGATTAAAGAATAGAGAGATGTACGATGAGAGAAAAGTAAGAAAAGGGTTTTGTGAAAAAAAAAAAAAAAACAAGCCTGAGGGTCGAGTGATGTGAACAATATACATGAGAGATAGGGTGGGAAACATTACCTGCAATAGTAGTGGGCTCCCTGCAAGCCTAGCCGTCTCCCGGCGATGAAAAGCGTCTAAGCCCATCAATGTCTCTGCCAATGTCATGGCAATGCAGTTTTTGCCCTCTTTCAGGCCCTCGGCCACCTCAAGCAAATGAGTGCTAAACCCACCGGAGCCCGGGGCAAGCAAGAAATGAGATAGCAAGCATAAGTAAAGCGCGTGTCGCCGATATCCCTGCCAATGATGGTCGCCGCGGTTACCAGCATCAGAAAACCAGCAAACCAAGCTTGGGATGTCCAGCTCCCCGTTGTGAATCAATGATCGAGCGTCATGCAAAGTAAGGCCGCACATTCGTCCTAAGGCTTGGACATGACCGAATCGGAGTTAAGGCAAGATTTCTTCATTGCGCTCGGACTCCATCAAAGCTTGGAAATCCTCGAAAGTAGGACACATCTCTTGTCCGCTGAAGCTAAAGACATGTGTTATCGGATTCTAAAACCTTGCCACGACATGGAGGAAAAGAAGATGCAGCGGAATACGGCCCAGTGTGAATAATGCATTCAAGCTGAAGCCCCGGAAGTTCAACTTTTCCAAGCCATCTAGAGAATCAATCCAGGCTGTGAGATTTTGGACGAGAAATGCCTCCATTTTGATGCAAAACTAAGGTGAAATGAAAGAACCACGAAGCTGGGACTTTTATAGAGGATAAGACACTGTTCTGGGGACACGTGTCAGAAATCTAGTGGTCGCTAAACCAGGTGGTCGGCCAACCACCTTTTCTGGTAGGCCGACCACCCCTTTGGTCTCCAAGACAGAAAACTGGTCGGCCAGCTTCCTTAGGTGGTCGGCCATGGAGAGAAGTGTGGCTTTGGTCTTATCCTAGTCTCTAAAAGAAAGTTCGTAGCATTTCCATGCATTGGGAGTGTTAAAGGTGCAAGTTTTCCTCAGTTTCGGATGCGTTCCGTCACTCCGATCATCCGAGATACGTCTGTTTATCGAGTTGTTGTTGAGTTTTGTTTATTGAGTTGTTGTTGAGTTTTGATTATCGAGTTGTTGTTGAGTTTTGTTTATTGAATTGTTGTTGAGTTTTGATTATCGAGTTGTTGTTGAGTTTTGTTTATCGAGTTGTTGTTGAGTTTTGCTTATCAAGTCGATTTGTTAAGTTTATCGAGTTGTTAAGTTTTACCGGATTGTCAAGTTTTGTTCGTCAAATTGTTGTTTGTTGTTCATCGACATTTCCGGGATTTGCTTATCGAGTTGTAAACTTGCTAAGGTTTTGTTGTTTCTTAGTAAGTTAGGTTGTTTAGTTTGTTGCGTTGGTTCACTACCTGACTTGGTAATTTTCAACGCTCAATTCTCGTTCAGTCTCATTTTTGTACAAAATGATACGATGCGATGCTAAGAGCATAAAATACAACACTTTTTGAACAAAAGATGTTTCATTCCATCATGCTTCCTTTGTTACAACATTTTACAACAAGGGTACAAGTTTTTACAGAAAATGAAACTGCCTAATAATATACAATGTGCTACAACTACTAGTAAAAAAGGCAAACAAAGCAAGAACATCTGCATCGGTGCTCTCAAGTGCAAGAATAAGAGGCCCTCTTCGTCCTCTTCGACTGAGAAGTCCCTGCACCATCTTCACCAGTACCACCATCTGAATCGGAGCTGCTGTCCTCAGAACCCTCCTCGGCATCACCTCCGCCCTCAGAACCGGACTCAGAGTCATCCTCTCTGCCTGCAGATGTCTCTGACTGAGGATGCGCAGACTCCTCCTCCTCGCTGGACTCCTCGTCATCTATGACAGGTGCTCTGCGCCTGCCTCATCTGCGAGACGAGTCCCCTCTCCCAGCCCCTCCAGAAGGCCTAGATGGCCCGGCCTGTGGCCCAGTCTGTAATGGTGGCATCTGAAAAGGACAATTTGAGTACATTAGCCAACATGTATATCAGATGCAGAGACAAGAAAGCTACATAGAGTGGGTGTATGCAGATACAATGTATGAATGTGGTGTGTGTCAGATGTGCTCTAGGCATACAGTTAAGAAATGCAGTGAAATGAGTAAACACAGCATGTCATCGGAAGTATGATAAATGCAAGGAAATTGAAAAGCACCGGGACGCCGGCAATGAATAGCTGTGTCTCCCTCCGCAGAACCATGCCCTCGAGCGAGGCCATCACTCCGAGCATCCTATCCATGTACTCCATGGGGGGCTGTAGATGCAAGTGCAAGTTATCAGTGAATGAATAAATGTCTAAATATCTGAGTGATAAATCAAAATTGTTAAGCATACCGGTGGCGAGTCAGGGACTCTAACATATGGGTGACCAGGCACTAGGGGCTCCAATGGAATCGGGTAAGGTGACCCGTATTGCCATCCAGTCAACTCGGTTCGCAGATCTGGCCACCCGATGTGATAATAAGTCGGAGGAATCAGAGGAACCAGTCCAGCCCCACCTCTCGATGTGTCGGCCCTGCTGGTCGAAGGAGCATCTGTAGCCTGGGCTCGACTCGATGATGGCATGTCAGCAGACCTTCTCCCAGGAGTGTGGACACCTGTCAATGGGGGCATCAAGTATGTATGACGGTAGGTCGCGTACTCCCCCTCCTCCAAATGCAGAACTGCATCAGTGCCCAGCATAGCCAAATCAACCTCCTAGGAAGTGAGTCCCTCAGTAGATCGCATATCGTCCGGAGGTGCTGCGGGGATACTCTGCTCGGGGTAGCCCATCGTCTGGCGCATGAAGCGGTCCCCCAGAAACCAAGCCCTGCCAACCGGCCCCTCAAATAGGATCCTGTACCGAGAGGCACCCCATGCCCCAGCAAATTAAAATCGAGTATCTCCACCCAAGGGCACCCAGGGCTGCCATGTGATCCACGGATAACAAATGCATAAGCCGATTAGAAATCGTAAATGTACAAGATGAATCAACGGTGAAAACATGAAAAACTGAGAGTTCTGAATTACCTCGGTCGTCCGCACTGTATCAAAAAACTGCCGCAGGTAGGGCAGAGACTCCCGGGCTCTCGGCCGGTACTGGCCCTCGAATACGAGCGAGTAAGGGATCACAACAGGTGCCTCCACCTCGAGTTCTAGGGCTGGCGTCGGAAAGTACGCGAAAACCCATAGCTGTGGAAAACAGGGCAATAGCCATCAGAATACAGAATGCTGAGTGCAGAATGAGAATGTAGAATGTACAGAGAATGTAGAATGCTGAGAGCAGAGTGTAAAGTACGGAATGTAAAGTGTGCCGTGTGTGCAGTGTACAGATAATGAAAAGCAAAAATGTAAATCAAGAGGGCAGAAAGTACCTCCCAAGCTCTCCAATAGCCGCCGACTATGTTTCCCCGCTCGCGGGAGGTCGCACTCATGTAGCAGTAGAGGGTAGCAAGGCCGGCGCCGCCCCAATCATACTAGCTAACCTGTGATAGGTCTACCAGAGCACTCAGCTGATAAAGTCCAACGGTGTTCCCCCTATCGGAGAACAAAGTGGTCCCGAGGAGGAACATCAAAAGCCCTCGAGCATACTGCTCTGTCTCCACGAGAGTCCCAGGCGCAGTCCCCCTGTAATGTGCGGAAAACCAAGTATACCTGACCCTGCCTGATGATCTATCGATTGGTGGATGGGCTCCAAGTAGGTAAATCCAAGCTGCCTCCCACTCACCCATATCTGCATCGTATGGGACCGGTCGGCCGGCCACGTCAAGACCAGTCAACAGGGCAAAGTCAAACGGGGTCATCGTCATGTCCCCGGCAGCCGAAAAGTGGAAAGAGTTGGTGGTGTCCCACCATCTCTCCACTAGTGCCCCCATCAGCGTCCTGCTTGCAGGGTAGCGAGATATCCCTGCGCAGAAGGGTCCGAACCCTGCCTCATCAACCAGATCACGAACGGCCTCTAAGAGCTCTGCATCCCACTCCCTGGCGACGATCGAGCCATAGCCTCATATAACACGGGAAGATACCTGCATTCAGAATGAACACATGTATTCAGTTTCAAAATGAAAGTATGAACTGTGTGCAATCCAAATCAGATACAATGTTGTGGACTGCGTGTTCAATATGAGCTGAGTGCAAATGCAATGAATGAGCTGCGTGTTCATCAGTAAAGTATATGAGCTGTGTGTTCAGAATTGAAGTGTGTGAGCTGCGTGTTTAACATAAAGTATATGAGCTGTGTGTTCAGAATTGAAGTGTGTGAGCTGCGTGTTCAACATAAAGTATATGAGCTGTGTGTTCAGAATTGAAGTGTGTGAGCCGCATGTTCAACATAAAGTGTATGAGCCGTGTGTTCAGAATTGAAGTGTGTGAGCTGCATGTTCAGATTTCAAAACAGTGGGCTGTGTGTTCAGATTTCAGAAAAACCATGGGCTGTGTGTTCACCTCAAAAGTTTGAGCTGCGCGTTCAACTTTCAAAACCGCGGGCTATGTGTTCACCATCAAAAGTTTGAGCTGCGTGTTCAGATTTCAGAAAAACAGTGGGCTGTGTGTTCACCTCAAAAGTTTGGGCTGCGTGTTCAACTTTCCAAAAACGGTGGGCTGTGTGTTCACCATCAAGAGTTTGGGCTGCGTGGTCATATTTCAGAAAATGTGGGATGTGTGTTCATAATCAAGAATTTGGGCTGCGTGTTCAACTTTCAAAAACTGTGGGCTGCGTGTTCACGATAAAAAGTACGAGCTGCGTGTCCAGAAATTCGAGTGACTGAGTTGTGTGTTCAAAAATACAAACAGAATGCCATGTTATAGACTAAGTGTTGAGAACAAGCTGTGTGCCAATTCAACGGAACTCTGTGTTGTGAGATATGTGCTAAAAATAAGCAGAAGTGTGGTGCGCAAATGTGTTCAGAACAAGCGGATAAGCATACATAGCGAAAGCATGAAATGCGCAAGAAATGCAGAATACATTGCGGAAAATGTAAAAATAAAGTACGTACCTCTCATGCCTGGTGAGAGAGGTGGGACTCTGGCTCCCGTAACAGCAGGTCTGCGGGAGCCCGGCGATCAAAGTCGGTGAAATGGTAGAAAACACTCAGGGAAAGGATGTGCTCCGGAGGGTCGTACCTATGGGGATCAAAGGGCCGAACCCTCGGAGGCAAAGACATGATGTCTGGCTCACCCCCGGCACCTGGAGGACCCCCACCCTGAGGAAAATGACCTGTCATTTCAAGAAATCTGCAAAAATGAGCAAAATGAGCCAAAATTGGAAAAAGTCAACAAAAGTCAACTCTCGGGAAATGAAAAAGTCAACAAAAGTCAACTCGCGAGAAAATGTTCCAAATGTTGAGACAAACTTACCTCAAGTGGTGAAAATGGAGAAAGAAGCTCCGAAATCAAATTTTAATCGGTCCAAAGTGAAGAAAACTGAAAGATTTCGCGAAACAACTTTGCGTGGGGCATTGGAAAACGCGTATAGAGCGCAGATCTGAGGGAGAAAATGGTCTAGGAAGGAGGAGGAACTAATTTCGGACCTGAAGTTGTGAGGAAAAGTGCTTTGGCCAAGTGTATTTAAAGAAACAAGTGCAAAAGGACAAAACTGCCCCTGTTTTTGGCAAGGTGGTCGGCCGACCACCTTTTCTGGTAGGCCGACCACCCCCTCTCACCAAACCTGGTCGGTGGCCCCTATACATGGTCGGTGGCCCTCCTGAGTGGTCTCCCATGCCTCTTTGAGCTCCCTACAAATTTTGGTGGTGATCGGAGTCCCCGGCTCTCGAGAAAATACAAGGAAAGTGCACTTTCCGGTGCAAAATCCCTCCGCGGGAACTTCAACTCCAACTTTCGATGCGTGTTTCATCGTCATTCGTCAAAAGCAAGGTGTATCCTTTTTGAGTACGTTGCGACCCCTCCGGGAGGTAAACCGGAGGTTGCGATTGAGTTGTCCTCGTCAAAGCTCGCATTTCTTTGCTCGATGTTTTGTTTTAAACATGCTCGTAAAGTCACACTTATCTTGCGTTGTTATGCATGCCGCTCGCATTGTTATGAACATCGCTTGCATTGTTGTGCATGTTTCACCGATATTGTCATACCTCCATACTTGACTTGCGTTGTCACTCACGTTTCTCCTCGCATTGCGATGCACTTTCCCATCGGCACCATGTTTGTTTACGTTCGATATAGTGTTGAACATATGTTGCTAACTATGTTGTGCTTGTTCAGTTTCTCTTTTTTGCAGGCACGGTATTGTATGTACGGTTCATTTGAAACTGGTGCGACCAGACGAGCCGCACAGGTATTGTATCTTCTCCGTGTGAGACGTGGCGAGAATTGAATAATTCTCTTACATCCTTACTACATAAAATGTAGTTTTGCTTTGCATTCTTGCTTAAAACTGTTGCATTTATTGTGAATATTTGCTTCATTACAGCTTGCTGCTTTGCATGATCATAAGTTACGTTTGGCTTTGTGCGTGTTATTTTGCATTTTGCCCCCTACCTGCGGGCACGCCTGCAAGCACATCTCTTTGTGTATCTCGCCTGCTTGTCTAAGTCTTCGGCCTTGTCAAAAATGGGTCGTCTCTGGGCGTTGACATTCACTCCCGTCACGTATAACTTCCGAGTTCTATCAAAGAGGGGCAACTATAGACACCCCATTTTTGACCGACCTTAAGGCTCAGACGTCATCGATTGAGCGCTCAGTGATTGCGCATATTGTGCTCGTTCTGAGGTTACGGAGTCTCGGCTGAGAGCCTTGCCTCCGAAGTTCGGGACTCTTTTGTGCTTTGCCTCGGTTTGTGAACCAGGTTCTGTTTTCTCTTCCTGAAGGGAATGAGAGGTCTCGTAGACCATCTCTCAGTGGCCGTAGGCTACTTTTTGTGGTCGTAGGCCATTGTTCCCGTTTGGAGACTAGTTTCTGATTTTCGGAGCCGTCGGCTGTGTGCCTCGGTTCGGGACCGCTTAACATTCTCCGTTTGCTCCAGTTTTCGGAGCGCACCTTGTTCCCTCTCCCTAGAGGGACACTGTGGCCCGGGAGACCACCTTTGTGGTCGCACGCCACCTCCTGTGCTTAATAGTCAGTTTTCGAGGCCTCCGGCCGCGCGTTTTGATCCCCGAACCCTCGTTTTGCATCGGTGTGGGTTCATTTTTGGCATGGACCCTAGTTTCATTGTTAGGAAGGTGGTACGGGGGTGGGAGACCAGCAATTCTCTTGGAGACCACCTCTTCTCCCGCTGGCCGGTTTTCTTGTCAGGAAGCTGGTCTCCTTGACTTTTGAGCCACATTTTCTGGTCTCCCATACCACCACTGAGTTGTATTCACCTAGGAGACCACCAATATGGGCTGGCCGACCACCTTTTGGACTTGAACCTTTTGACCCTGGTCGGGGGGAGTGGCCGGCCGACCACCTGAACTGGTCGGCCAGCCTTCTGCTTTTTTGTCTCTTTGAATGCAATCCAGCTGTGCCAACTAGGAGGCATTTGCTTCATCCTCCGAGGATTGACCCTCTTGTTTTGGCTTCTTAAAGAAACTTGGCCCTTTACTCTTAGCTTCTAAGAGAAGCTTGACCTTTTGTTGAGCTTCTTGAGGAAGCTTGACCCCTGTGGTTTAGCTTCCTCAAGAAGCTTGACCCTTTTGGTTTAGCTTCCTTAAGAAGCTTGGCCCCTTTGCTCCAAGCTTCTAAGAGAAGCCTTGGACCTCTTCTTCTATAAGAGAGACCCTCCTCTCCACTTGCAAGGGTTGAGAAATTTTGGCTAAGGCATATACATACACCTCTCTCTATCTCTCTACATCCAAGCTCCAAAGCTCCATTGTTCTTTCACCATTGCACTACACCTCCTATCCTAACACCTCCACCATCACTCTAAGCACCTTGGAGCTGGTTTTCAGAGGCTGAAGGCTTACTATTTTGGTCCAGAAGCTGCTGGCTCTTTTGACTACAAGGGTAACTCTCATTTTCCCCCTTTTTAGCATTGTTTTGCTTCATATCTTAGCCTAGTTTGCAAGCATATTTGGGCTTTGTCATAAACTGAAAAAAGTCTTGTTTTAAGCTTCTTAACATGTTTATTTAAGACCTCTTTTCTGTTGGGAGTCATCTACCCCCTTGCATGCTTCACTTCTCTTTGTTTTGAGCCATGCAATAGGGCCTTTGTGTTGAGCTTGTTGGCCCTTTTGACCACTGAAATCCAGTGGATTTTCAGTGGTTATTATGTGTTTTTGAGCATCAAAATCAGAGAGGGGTGACCCTCTCACCCCTTGTCTTGTTTTCTAGCATTATTGGCCTTACAAAGGAGCCCATATTTTCACACTTCTTGAGCATATTTCAGGCCATTATTTGTGAGTTTTATGACTTGCATGAACTTTGTCCGGAGTTTTTTTTCCATGTTAGGTGTCTATCTTGCATGTGTAGAGTAATCCTCTTCATGGCCTTTCAAAGGAGCTTTCATTTGCATGCTTCCTAGCCTCATTTCAGGCCCTTTTCAGTGAGTTTTAGGGCCCTCATAACCTCTGTCCAAAGGTGGTTTTGCCATTTTGTATGTCCATTATACATGTGTAGAATAACCTTCTTATTGGCCTTTCAAAGGGACATATCATTCTTGCATGCATTGACTGAGTTTCAGTGGGTTTTTGATCATATTTTGGCATGGCATACTTCTTTTTTTGGTTGTTTTGGTGACCTCTCATGTGCTTCATATAGTTGTAGTGCAAATCATGGTTCACTAGCTTGTATTGCATGATCTTTTGGCCCTTAATTCGAGCACTTTTTGGCCATGCCTTAGACTGATTTTGTACATATTTTGGACTGCCTTAGCTCTGTTTTTTGGTCTCATGGTCGAATGATGTTTGTTTTGCATGCTTGTAGTTCAATGTCCATGCTTAGTTTTGAGTTTCGAGGTCTATTACATGCATATACTAAGGTGTTTTCATGTTTTGGGGCTGTTGCATATCATATTTCAGAGCTTACATGTATGCCATATTCCCATGATTTTCACTCTTTAAATGCGTTTGAGAGTTGGGCTTGTATGCCTTGTTTTCGGACCATTGAATGAGCTTCATTTCTTTGCATATTGAGCCATCATTTTAGGCCATTTCCCCACTATCTTGGACCTGCCTAGGGTCTGTTTGGGGCTGGTCTTGCCATTTGTGCATCACTTTGTGTACCTCTAGTGTAATCCGCTTCACTAGTTTCGGTAATTGTGCCATCTAGCATGCATTGTGTGAAGTGTTTGCATGATTCGGGACCATTGTGCATCATGTTTCAGAGTTGGAGAATGTGTGTTTCCATGCCATATTTCATCCTTTGCCATGCTTAGTTAGAGTTGCATGTTGTGCCTTAGGATCGGTCATTTGTATTCGTGCATGTTTGCATGTATCTCGGTTGTCTCATTTTCATGTATGGCCACTGGTTTGAGTGGGGCTGAGGTCCACTCACATTGGTTTAAGTCTATCTTGCATTGTGTATACCATATAGCTCATGTGCATTGTATATGCCATTTTAGTCCATAGCATTGCGTATGCTAGGTTGCATGTGTGCATATTATCCCTTGCATACCAGCATGATTAGGTTGTATTGCATTTAGGGTTCCATGTTAGTCGCATTGTGTATGCCATCTCATTGCATTGTGTTTGGAGTAGGGTTAGTCCAAACACGGGAAACGAGGGGCGTTTCGTACTCAAAGTGACGAAACGTGCTTCAATTCCCGGTCGCCGACACTCTCGACTATCCATGATAGAGTTGTCAGCTTTAGGTGTCCATTTGTGCATTCATTTCACATTGAGTCGTGCAATTCGACTCCTCGGCCATCATGCATCGAGATGCGTGATTGGTGGCACGAGGATCGAGGTCTACACTCCCTAGAGCTTGTGCAATGACGGGGACAGTGGTCGTGCACACATGTGTTGAAAATACTTTGCCATGCCCCTTTCTTGCTCTCTGTTGCAGTAAACCAGAAACCAGCAGCCTTCTAGAGCTTTGTACAATATTCCGGGATCAATTGCAAACAGAGGCAAATTGGAGCATCGCGAGGAATTTCCCGACAAGGCGTCCCGGGCATGCATGCATCTTTCATCATTCGGAACAAGAGCTGAGGCAGTCCATTTTATAGCTTGCATACTAGTTTATTTCGTTTCTTATTTATTTTGTTAATTAATTAGGGTTTTGTAATATTTAATTAGCTAGAGTAGTTAATTATTTATTTGGTCTGTATTATTTATTCGGACCCTCCGAGGAGGGCAATGTTGTAATAAGTGTGCGTATATGTGTGATGCATGTCTTCCAACCCCACGTCTTTCTCCCTTTTATTTACCAGCTTATGATGGTTAGTTTAGGGCACGTTTCAATTAGCATCTATATGTTCGCATGTTTGCATTCATTCATCTGTATTGCATGCACCGGGCTCGACGCATCATACTAACTGCATTGTATTTCAATTCCAAGTTGAATACATGATTTTTGTTGCATTTCATATGCCATCTTAGAATAGCAGAGCCTATCTTAGTTGCATACCTGTATGTGTTGCATTAGGCATCTCATTAGGATTCATGCATGATATCTAATTAGCTTCTTTCTTTGGCTTGGAGTACTCGGTAAGTGTTTATGCTTTAGCATCCTTGCATGTGTGTGAGTGACTGCCATGATAGCATGCTTACCATGAGGCTAAGTGCTTATGTGATATAACTGCCTGAATGCCTGCGGGTGGAGGTTGGATTATCTGAATTGGAACAATTCATTGATTGCGAGTTTTAAGCCCACTAGATAGTGGCAAATCACCATGTTTTCTAAGCCCACTTGAGGGTGGCAAAATCCACATTTTAGCCTACTTGCGAGTAGCAAACCGCTTTCAAAAACAAACATGACATGAGTTGTTCCAACCTAGGCGATCCAGTCTATACTTGTATGCTGTGCGCATCACATAGTAATTCTAGGCTAATAACTGGAATAAGAGCACATAATGTTTTCAAAACTCGATATCATGGTTAGTAGAGGCCGATCTTTGATCGGGCGAGCGGGGGTGCTCACAAAGTGACCTTCCCCAGTCGTACCCAAGTTCCCGAGCCAAGGCAACTTTTGTGATGACGGACACGTGGCCTTAGGCAACGAGTCAGGGTTTTCTAAATTTCCCCAAAATAAATATTTAGGTGGCGACTCTGTATCTAGCAAAGCAGTCCATGTTTGGCACTTCTTTCTAAAAATATGTTTTTCCAAACGATTTGCTGGATTTGGACTCTTTGGTGATTTATCGGTCTCGCATTGCACTTTTCGGGATTAGATTCAGAACCGTAACATTTGAGTCCGAACTGTAGTAAACCCAATGAACAAAACAGGATTCCCTCCCGGGACGTTCGGGGACGTCTACAAAGAGGCTTGTAGAGAGAGAGGATTTTTAGAGAGAGAGGCTCCCAAAATTTGCTAACCTTCCAAAATGAGAGAATGGCCTCCATATATAGCAAAATACAAGCCTTGGGTCGAAATATCTGCGAAACAGACAGCTACAGCATGTGTAGAACAGCTGGAGGGAAAAGATCTACAAAATATCTGAGTTTGGCACACTAATGGCCGACTGGCTACTTCAACTGGCCAACCGTCCACCCCTTGTGGCCGATCGGCCATAAAAATCTTCTTTTCGGGCCCGATTTCAAATGGGCATAACTCCTTCATCTAGACTCCTTTTCAGGTCATTCTTGTGTCTAAACTGAAGCCCCAGAAGTAATCTTTCCAATGGTGGCAGCCTCACATCAAAAGTATAACTATACAAAAATATATGCCTCTTTTAGTGAAGACTGCTCAGTTTCGATCTAACCAGATTGATGTCCAACTTCAACCAACCATATCTCTCTCATCTGGCTTGGATTTAGGAGATTCTTGAATGCCAAATGAAGCCCCAGAAGTCCTCTTTCCAATGGTGGTGGTCTCATAGCTGAAATCCAAGTGTACAAAAGGATAGGCCTGATTTAGCAAGGGCTGCTCGACTCTCTCTTAATGGTTCATGCCCAACTTCCTTCCCAACTTTGTTTCTTCTCTCTCCTCTTCTTTTCTTCAACTCCAAACCTCTAAAAAAGATGTTTTGAAGATTTTTTCAATGAGCTCACCTCTCTTTCATTCATTTCCACGTTGTCCTTGCTTGGTTTACCGAAAAGCGCAACATTTAACAAAATGCATGCCTCGGAACATCATAGAAGCATTTTCAAAAAATGTTTTGAAAGAGAGGGTTTGAAGGACTAAAAAATTTTTGGTCAAAAGGCTTTGGTCCAGAATAGGGAGTAAGGTTAGGATTTGGAGCTCTCCTTGCCAAAGAAATCAAACATTTGCACTGCACAACTTTCGTCACCAAGTAAGCAATTAGTAGCGCCCAAGTCTTAAGGGCGGTCAAAAATGGGGTGTCTACACTCGAGTTTTAATTTCAAAATATTTAATTAAATCCCTTCTAATTCTTCTTGGGTTTTTTCAAAAACTTGAGCTTTCCTTTCAATGTTGCTTCTCCTTTTTTATTTTCTTTGTTCCAGCAACTCTCTCTCTCTCTCTCTCTCTCTCTCTCTCTCTCTCTCTTGTAAATGAACCCACTTCACTTAATGAAATCAATACAACACACACTCCACTCTTTACACTACCCATGTGCACTCATCCTTAAATTCCAACACATCACTCACATGAACACACATACACAGATTTGCTCAGTACACCCATATCCATTTACACCCTCAATTTTAGATTATTCCATAATTCAATTTATGATTAGAATTGATTTAATTAAGCAACAATCAATCTGATTAAATCTTGATTATCACATAATTAAATTAATCATAACCAATCACCAATCCCACATTATATAGTTAGTCTAAATGCCTTTCATTAGAGCCCAATTAATTATATTTAAATTTATTAATATGAATCAGATTTTTAATCAAACTCCCAAAAGGCTCCAAATATCGAATTAAATTTATTTCCATCCTCAATTTTGGTTTCTTAAATCATTAAGGTCTTTAATTTCAAATTAAACGTCAAAATCGTCGCCAATAAATTACATACTTAAGTGAATATCTCAATTGAATGCCTCATAAATAAATTTAATTCATCATAATCTTAATTCCCAATTTTTATAACTTAATTAACTTCAATTTGGACCCAATTAATCAAATCTCAGTTTTACAAATCTGAATCAAATATTCAATTAAACTCCTACACGGTCCGATACTCGAAATTAAAATGATTTAATTCACCAATTATAATCTCTTCAGCCATTTAGGCTTTTAATTTCTAATCCCAAAATAAATTCTCAATAGAATCATATACGAATCAGTCTCCATAATTTTTATAAATCCCAGATTAAATTAGAATAGTTGGCAACTAAAATTCAAATTTTCTTAATTAATTAAATGCTAATCATTATACGTGGTGGAGTCATCAGAAGACCAATACAACTCTTGCCCTCTTTCAAGCATTGAGCCACCTCAATCAACCTAATGATGGCTCTGCCGCAACTAGAGGCAAGAAAGAAGTGTACGAGTAAGCATAAGTAGAGGGCATGTTGCCGATAACCTCGCCAAAGGAGGTCGCCTCTGTCTCTAATGACGGAAAATTGACGAATAAAACCTGGAAAGTCCAACTTCCCATCATGAGCCAAGGATCAAGCCTCGTGCAAAGTAAGTCCACACATCTATCCCAAAGCCCGGGCATAGCCAAAACGAGGCTAAGGCATGATTTCTTCGTCGTGCCAAGATTCTATCAATGATTGAAATTCTTCGAGTATTGAACACATTTCTGGTGATCTAAATCGAAATACATGTGTAATCGGGTTCCAGGATCGAATAGTGACATGGAAGAACGGAAAACAAAGCGAAGTATGGCTCAAAAGAAAAAGAGCATATAGGCCGAAATCGAGAAAGTTCACTTTTTTCGAGCTGTCTAAAGTGGCAATCCAGTCTCGGATTCTATTGTTAAGCAGCATCTCCATCTTGAGAAAAAAAATATCAAAATTTTGTTATTCTGCTAGGAAACAGCTTAGGATTACCTTTTATAGACTTTGAGAAAGAGCAATGCATGACAGCTGGATCTCACTGGCCAACATCACTTTTAAAGTCGTCCGTGCATCATTGGAGCCTGGCCGCGCCTATTTGGACCCGACCAACTCTCAATGACTGACCAGACTAGAGCAGTTGCAGAGAAGGCATGTTCTCACCTTGGCGAACCGGAGATGTGTTTTGAGTTTTGTATTGTTTGTATCAGGTGTTATTTAGTGTTTTTCGATTATTTTCATTTCTTTTTCTTATTTTTGAGTTGCATTTTGCATTGTCCAGTTGTAGGTTGTTATCCGATTCAAGAATAATTCAAAAGCAAGCATTCACAGTTCTAAGTGCAACAGTTGTGCCATTCAATCATCACATGCTATGCAATGCAAGAGAAATCATCCAAAGTAGTATTTTCATAAAGAGAAAGGTTCAACCCCGATCATTGTTTTACAACAAAAAAAAAAAGTGTTCAAAAATAAAATACAAGGGTCTATCTGAAGTTAGTTTTTACCTACAAAGCAAAAGAAAAGAAAAGCAAAGTACAAAATCAACCCATCTTCTCTCTCTTCCTCCTTGGCTGCAAAGGAGGTAAGTCACTATCATCACTGGGGCTGTTGGATAGCATGTCAACCTCGTCTCCCTCATCCTCGGGTGTCGTGTACCCATCAAAGAAATCCTCAGAAGGCAGGCGCTGCCTTGCTGTGCCTCTCCCTCGGTCAGCCCATCCTCTGCCTCTCACTGGGCCCCGTCTCTCTCTCTCCCTGACTGGAGGAGGTCCTACAAGTGTAATTGGTGCTGGCTCAAGCTAGAAAGAGTACAGACATCAGAATCAGATATCAGAATAGACTAATAGAATAGACGACAATAGTAAAACTATGGTCAAAGTATACCTCAATCCCGTGAGTAACCAGAGCAGCCTACCTCCTCCGCACCATCAGAAGTAGGCGATCAACTGTCCAGAGGAGATCATCAACATACCCAGTGGGCACCTACAAAAGTTGAAGACCAGAGTACAGGGAGCAGAAGTAATAAAGTACAGCGGGACAGAGCAATAAAGCACTGTGGAAAGAAATGAGAAAGTACAGCTGGCATAAGTATAAAGAAGCATGTACCTGCTCGATGCTGAGAGCAATCACCAGCCTGTAGTCCCTTTCGTCAATATGCTTAAGAGGGATCTACTCGATCACTCCATCCGGTCGCATGTACACGACCTCAGTGGAAATCGTAGAAAGCTCGGGAATAGGAGTTCTAGCGGGAGCACCTCCGGCAACGGCGACAGTAGCCTTGAGAAGTACGCGGACCACACCCCTAGTAAGTGGAACCATCACCCGGGTTTGTAAGAATGTAATGAAGTCATCGGCCTCATGGTAGTGGTCACCGTCCTCTCCCTATATTAGGTGATCGATCAAGGCCCATCCTGGAGATCATCGACAATCCTCATACCGGAAAGAGGAGGATGTGGAACATCAGGATCAGCTTGGTCCCGGGTTTGGCGAAAGAACCATTTTTCTAAATAGTAAGCCTTGTCGAAAGTGCCTTCGAAGAGAATTCGCATGGTGGAGGCCTCACATGTAGCCACGTAAATTGCCCTCGATGCCTGAGGGATACCCGCCTAAGGGTGCCAGTCAACCTATGAACAGAAAGTGCAAAGCAAGAATAAGGTTGAACTGTATAGGAATGGCAGGGCAGTATGGAAATAAAAGTGTGGAAACAGCAAAAATAGTGAAAGATCAAGGCTAGTATTGTTACCCTGTCCGCAGTAACGGTGTTGAAGAAGCGGCAGAAGTAAGGGAAGTCTCGGTCAACGCGCCGACGCCGCTCGAATCAGGAGTTGTAGTACCGAGAGCGGGGTACTGACAACTCAATCACTGGGACCGGAGCGAGGGAAGTGAAACATGTGTAAACCCACAGCTGTAAGAATAAGAAAGGCAAGTGAGTAAGTAAAGCAATTGAGATAAACAGGAAATGCAAAGCAAAACCAAAAAATAAGTGTAAAGTGTACCTCCAAAATTCTCTAGTAACCGCCGAGTAAATCCACCTTTTAGTGGGAAGCCGAGCTCATATAGCAATGTAGGGTGGCCAGGCCAGCACCATCCCAATCGTACTCCACCACCGTAGCAGATGCACCAATGCCCCCAGGATGTACAACCCCACGGTATTTTCCCTATTTGCAAATAGTGTAGTACCAAGGAGATACAGGAGAAGCCCGCGGGTATGCTAGGCGACCTCCTTCAAAGTAGCTGGCTAAAGAGCGGAGAAGTGCTCCACGAACCAACTGTACCTCACCATTCCAAGACTAGCAACATCGGGAATCACTCCAAAAAGGTGAAGCTATGCAGCTCTCCACTACACCATGTCGGGATCAAAAGTGATTGGGCCACCAACTCCGATCCGCAAGCCGGTGAGCATTGAGAAATCATACGGGGTCAGAGTTAGCTCTTCGATCGATGAAAAGTGGAACGAGTTTGTGGTGTCCCACCATCTCTCTAGCAGGGCCCCATGGAGTAACGGCTCAGCCCTCATCTGCACCACTCTTAAATAGAAAGGCCTGAAGCTGGCTACGTCAACCAATGTGCAAACCTCCGTGGGAAGCCTCTCGTACTAGTACCTGGAGCCAGAAATAGACCCATAACCTCTAATCCTCCTGGCTATCACCTGTAGTGTGGGAATGTTGTCAGTATCCAAAGCTCATTGAAAGGAATGCAAATATGTTCAAACAATGAGAAGAAATTGCTTATCATTGAGGCATTAACGGATAAGTATTTCGCAGGCTCTCGTACTAGAATGTCCTCGTCAATCCCAGGGATAAGACCCTCAAATAGCAGAATGCCACCAGGGGTCAGAGCGTGTGTGCGTGGTTGGTAGTCGAAAGGCCTATCGGCAAGGGGAGGCAATACGAGCTCAAGAATGGGAGGGATGACGTCTGTGGTCTCTATGTCCCCACCTAAGACGACTCCAATATCAACGAGGTCGGGGATGGGAAGTTCACCACTAGCCATGAGGGCAAATAGAGGAACAGTGAGAACAAAGAAGAAATAGTGAGCGAGTAAGGGGGTTTTGAGTGAAAATCCCAAAAAATCCCAAATTTCAAACCCTAGGAGAGAGAAAGTAAAGAGGGGGTGGAAAATCAAAGGGGTAGAGGGGAAAGTGTGGATGAAAATGTGAGAGTCCAAGGAAAACAAAGAGAAACCCCAAAACTCAACGAAATCAAGTTTTAATCGGTTCAAAATGTAGAGGAGGAAAAGGGTTTCAAAGAAAAAATCACAAGGGTTGGTGGGTATTGCGAAAATAGGGAAAATCCATAGAGAGAGGAGGCTTAGAGAGAGAGAGAGAGAGAGGAGAAGGGTTTTCGGGCTTGAGTGTGTGAAAAATGAGGGTTTGAATTTGTTTTAAGCTAACACAGTATTGCATTGCCCTGGTCACCGTCGCGAACCAGCCGCCTTTATTGGAGCCTGGCCGTGCTTCGTTTAGGCTCGGTCGACCCCTAATGTAACCTAGTTTTGTTTTTTTTTTGTTTATTTTAATGTATTTCAATGTTGGGCCTCAATTTGGTTGTGGGAAGGTGTAAAAAAACAGAAAGCAGAAACACATAACAGGAAAAGAAAAGAAAAGAAAAAAGAGAAGAAAAACAAAATAGCAAAAAAAAAAAAAAAATAGTGAAAAGAACAGAAAAGAAAAAAGAAAAGGAAAACGAAGGGAATAAATAAGAGAGAGTTTTGTTCTTCTTTTTTTAGTTTTGTTTTGTTGCTTTATTTCGTAATTTGTTTCATTATTTCATTCGGTTGTTTTGTTATTTATATTTGTTTCAAATTCATAATCTATTATGTATATTTGTTTTATATTTGTTTCCGGATTTCACGCACCACATTGCATGTTCTTCTTTCAGGGATTGTATATTAGGCCCATTTGCGAAGCAAAAAAATTGAAGATTGTTTTGATTATCTTGCTTTTATGAAGCTTTGTGTGGTTTGTTAAAATTCACTTTCGAATCTTCGTCAAATTCATGTTTTCGCTTTGTACCTTGATTTGAGTTATCTCTGTGGGCTTCATTTTCTGAGGCCTTCCCCAAGATAGGATAATTTCGCTTTACCAAGTGTTGAAGTTCTGTTTGCTTTTTTGCTAATCCAAGTTTCTCCTCTCGCGTGAAACATGTTTAGATCTCAAGTTCACCCTTCCTCCTCTTGCGTGAGACGCGTCAGGATTGCTTTCTCCGGTTAAAAATAACAGGTGCGCCTGTTTATTCACACCAAATTTCCTCCTTTCGCGTGAGATGCGTTAGGATCTCGATTTCATTCAGTTAAAAATAGCAGGTGTGCCTATTTGTTCACACCACCTTTCCTTCTTTCGGGTGAGACGCATTAGGATCTCAATTTCACTCGGTTAAAAACAACAGGTGCGCTTATTGTTCACACCATCTTTCTCCCTCTCACATGAGACGCATTAGGATCTCGATTTCACTCGGTTAAAAACAGCATGTGCGCTTGTTCTTCACACCATCTTTCCTCTTCTCGCATGAGACGCGTTAGGATCTCGATTTCATTCGGTTAAAAACAACAGGTGCGCTTGTTTGTTCACACCACCTTTCCTCCTTTCGCATGAGACACGTTAGGATCTCGAGTTCCTCAGTTAAAAAACCTCGGGTGTGCCTGGTGTTTACATCGCCCTCCACCTTTCCTACGTGAGACGTAGTTAGGCTGGCGTCTTTCTTGCATGGGCATGGTTTGGTTTTCACTCTCTTTGTCCCTTTCACGTGAGACGTGTTTTTATTCACCTCTTTCCATGTGAGACACAGCTTGAGTTGTTTTGCTTTCGTTCAGACATTGCATTTCTGTTATTGCTTATGGCATTATTTCGTCGCTTGTTATTTTCATTCAAATGTTTCATTGCATTGTTTCATTGCATGATCATAAGTTATTTGTTTTCTGTATATCATGTTGCACTTTGCCCTCGAGTTCAATCATTGCATTTATGTCTTGATTTCTTGCCCAAGTCTTACGACCTCGTCAAATGGGTCATCTCTGGGCTTTGACATTCACTCACATCATTCCATGACTTCGAGCTCTGTCAAAGAGGGTCAACTGTGGATACCCCATTTTTGACCACCCGCAAGACTTGGATGCTTTGTCTTGCACACTCGATAATGAAAGTTGCATTGAGTGTGGTTCGAATTCTCAACAAAGGATCTAAGTTCAAGCTTCGAAACGATCCCAAACCTTTCATATTTACACTGTTTGTACCCCAGAATTTCATTTTTTTGGACCCTATGTTGACCTGCACTGAGCCTGAAACACAAAAATAGGGGAGCACATTGGGAGCCAGCCGTACCCCATTAGGAGCCAACCGTGGCCATTTGGGGCCGGCCCGGTCTTTTTGGAGAGAAACACTGTTCTAGGAGGGAATCAGCCAGCTGTCTTTTTTTTAATATATTTTCAACCTATTTTGCTCAAATTCTATAAATACGAGCTGATCCCACTGTGTTGAGGGTTAGAAAAATTTCAAAGAAGCTAAATCACCCTTGTGAGCTCCTTCTTCTTGTGCAAGCTAGCTTTAAGATATTTTGTCATCTTTACACCATATCTATACACCATATAAAACCTTAGAGCAAAGCCTTAGAGCCTTGGTTGAGACTTGTGAATCACAATTCACACTTCAGAGGGCCTTTGGATTGAGTTTGGTTTACAACAAGAGCTTGTTCTCTTCAAGAGGTAGAAGCTTACCACCTTTCTCTTTGTTTTCATTTCTATCTCTTTCTATCTATTACTAGTGTTTTTGTGTTGTTTTGGATCCATTTCAAGTGTTGAAACTTGGGGTTGGATAGTTACAAGGTAGAGAGGGCTAACACCCTTTCTTATGCCTTAACTCATATCAAGAATCTCATGCTAATAATCAAGTTCACGTGATCATTTCTGCGCTCTCCCTCTTTTTTTGTTTTCTTTTGTTTGAGAGTTATTTGAAATGATTGATTGTTATTCAAGGCAAGAGAAAGAAACCTATGCTTAATGGCTTAATCTCTACGGAGGTTTATCGTCAAAGAGTAGTCTCCCTTTTATGCTATGAATCACTTCTCGTTTGACATTTCTTCTCATTTAGTGGACTTAAACATCACTTTAGACAAATTGATTAAAATATGGAAAGGATTAATAAAATTGGTTTAAAATGAATGAAACTGACATAAAGAAAATGTTTAGATGGTTGGATTTGGCCAGACGTTATGCCAAGTCCATCACTCCAAGAATTGTTACTTATCAATCCCTGATACGTTGATGAGACTTAGAGCGTATCTATTTCTCTCTTTGAGCCTTCATGATATGAGGGAGGGGTGGTCGTATTCATTGCATTTATTAACTTTTTTTTGTCTAAACATGCCCAAAATCATCAAGTAATTAACTTGCTATCGTTGATGGTTTCAGACTCGAATTTGTTTTTCTCTTGAGTTCCCCATGACAGAGAAGAGCAGAAGGGACAAACAAGGCCTAGAAAGGCTCTGTCTGCACTGTTCTCACCTTAGTGCACAAAAACATTTTTGGAATGAAATTAGGGCACGTCCGGCTGTTTGTGGACCCGGCCATGTCTCATTTGGGGCTAGCTAACCCCCAATGTTTGGTAAATAGTGAATTCTGGCAAAAACAAAAGGCAGTGACTAAGGGTGAAACAAAGCAAGTCTGGGCAGACAGAGTAGTTTCTGGACACTGTGCATGCGGTCGTTGTGCCTCATTGTTGCTTGTAATTATTATTGTTGTAAATAATTATTGTTGCAATTTCATTGTTTGAGTTAGTATCGTTATAATATCCTTGTTGTAATAAAATTAGATAGCTAGATTAAGTTAGAATTCATTCGAATTTGTAATAAATAGTTAGTTTATTTATTATTCATTCGGTGATGTAATAGCTAAGTAGTTTAATTCGGACATTCGAACCCTCATGTGCGGGGGAAAAAATATGTAATAATTGTGTATGTCTTCCAACCCCCCATTTATTTCTCCTTTTTATTTACCTGCTTATGATGGTAGCATAGAGCATCATGTTTCCTTAGCATTTCCCATGTTTGCATACACTCGTCTCACATGCATTTGGGTTTGGCTCATCATACTAACCAGTGTCGCATTCAACTCTCTTAAATGAATACATGATTTATCACATGTCTTTAATTGGATCACATACCATGCTAGTAGTCGAGCCTATTCACTTGCATGATTGCATGTGTCACATTAGTCATATTGCATTGTTTAGAGGCATGCATGCTTTCTAAATCTTTTGTTTTGTTGGCTTGCTTTGGAGTACTAGGTGAGCGTTTATTTCTTTAGCATATTGCATTGTGTGATTGTCGTTATATCGAGAATGCTTTCCATGAGGCTAATTGCTTAAGTGATATACTTGTTTGAATGTCGGTGGATGAAGGCTAATTGCCAAAATTGGGATAAAGTGACTAATGTATATACAAACTTTTTCAAGTGACGCGTCATTCAAAATAATTTTCAAACAAACATGAAATCAAAATATTCTGACTTCTGCAAATTAGTCTATACTTGTGTGCAACACCTAGTAATGTTAACTTAATAATCTTAACAAAAGCATATAATGTAAATAAAAATCACATCATGATTAATAGAGGCCAATCTTTGATCAGGCGAGTGGGGTGCTCAATTTATGACCT
Organism: Camellia granthamiana; assembly: GCA_036172215.1. Lineage (NCBI taxonomy): Eukaryota > Viridiplantae > Streptophyta > Magnoliopsida > Ericales > Theaceae > Camellia > Camellia granthamiana. The sequence goes on from CM069917.1 coordinate 75,125,828, forward strand.
TCCCCTCTCGTACCTAAGTTCCCGAGTCGAGACACTTTGGTGATGACGGACACGTGGCCTTTGGCACAAGTCATAGGTTTCCTAAATTTCTCAAAAAAAATATTTATGTGGCGACTCTGAAACTGGCAAGGCAGTCTATTTTTGGCATTTAATTCAAACATCAATTTTCTAAAAGATTTGCTAGATTTGGACTCATCTATGTTTATTTATTTTACATTGCACTTGTGAAATCAAATTCAGAACTACGGGAGTCCGAACTGTAGGGCTAATCACATCCGAAATAAGCACAAAAAACAAGCTACACTCACAGTGTTTGTCACGACCCAAACCCGCCCCTATGGGTTTAGCACCGTAATCGGCCAGTAATCCGTGATTACCGAAGGCCTGCTTAACAGTAAGACAGTATTACAGAGTACGAGGGCATGGCGGAAGCCAAAACTGTAATTAAACAATATCCAATGAGCCGTGACAGTCTGTATGCAAAAAGACTTTTCATAACATATATACTATTAGTACCAAAACGGTATGTACAGTATTTACAATCATCCAGGTCAGGGACTTAATCCCTATTAAGACAGTACAGTACAGTGCTATCAGTCGATGCAGTATTACAAAACAGATACAGAGACAGATGGGGGAAACTAAAACACCCCAAAGTCGTAGCTTGAACGGGCTCGGAACCTCACAGTGAGGCACAGTGATTGGCTTTGACAAAAGGGAGTCTAACCCACGCTCCTAGCTCCGGTCTGGTGCCTGGACACCTACATATATATATATATATGAACAGTGAACTAAAGCCCAGTGAATAACATAATGCATAAAAAGGTTAAGAATGAATGTCCTTTCAATATTGAAAACAGTCAGTTGATTCAGTATATCAGTCATTAAGTCATATGTGGTGCATCCATTAGCAGAACAGTACAGTAAACAGTAGGTCCTAAAAGACCGAGCAGTCAATAATGGCCATCATAACAGTAAACAGAAGTTCCAAGATAGGAACTAACAGAGATCTCTGTAATAGTGGCAGTAACAATAACAGTAGTTGCTATGGATGCCACAATACAGTTCAGAATAGAGGACATACATTCATTCAGTTAACAGTATCA